>OV702295.1:2467625-3067625 GCA_916181665.1 Avena sativa
AATTCTCACTGTGACATGGGTATTCCCTACGGGTGCCTGATGTTATCCTATCCGGCATAGCCCAACAGGAGCCCATGAATAAGGTGTATCTCAATTGTAAAGCCCGGGAGGATTTCGGGTGGCCCAAGCCTAGTGAAGATTTGACTCCTTGGAAGATACATCTTCTTCAGATAGAAACTTGAAGGGAGAAATCGTAAAACTGTAACCGACTCGGCCTATCCCCGAGACATGTCCTATCTATATAAAGGCCAGGAGGGCAAGACGAGGACTTCCCCTCATAACCTAGTACACCTCTCGCCAGATCCCATATGCGCACCCCTATAATCTGTGACACCCCCGGGATTAAGGCTAGACAAATCCCAGACCACCGTCTGAACATAAGCCTAACCTAATCTCGAAAGCGTATAGAGAGAGAATCGGTAACACAACAGTGACCCTACGACACAAAATTTATTACAGCGAGCTCATAACTGAGCACAGAACCAAAATATTACAAGCAGAGGTCACTGACCACAAACATCAAACAACGGAAGGCAAATTATGCTATTAAGTATAGCAAACTTAACAAATGGCCTAAGAGGCCTGAAGCATAACGATGACGTCCAATCCATAGATCCCAGACTGCCGACTGGGAACTCCAAACTACTCGTCGATGTTGATGCCGTGAGGAACTCATCTTCAATGGTAACACTTACTCTGCTGCAAAAGTATCAATGAAGCAAGGGTGAGTACAGGGTGTACTCCGCAAGACTTATGGCTGGTGGAGTTGTTTTGCATAAAGCCATCTTTGTTTTGTAAAACAAGAGGGAGAAGAATCTCGACTAATCAGAATATTTTAAAAGGGGATAAGAGAGCGATATCTCCAACTTTGATCATCTTTTGATATCCACCGAATCATCATCAGCTGAACCTCTCTAGGGTCACCCCCTCGATCCTGAGGAAGCATCCTTAAGCACACATGGATCTACCAAGTTTTACGATTAGGTTAAAGTTCTCTATGATCTTTGAATCTGGTCTCCAAGTTTGTCCATAACCGTGGACACAACTTTTCGAAAAGATTTAACCCTGCAGGGGTATACAACTTTACCCACACGTACCAATCGATTCTTAATGCCAGTTAATATTAGCCCTCTTCCTGGGAAGGCTGGCAGAGAGTGGTTGACCACGACCTTTACCTTGCTTTCGTCGAGACCATTAGTCACGCACTAGGGAGATGCCGCCATAACGGGTCAAGTCCCGAAGCCGGTCCCTAATGATGTGTGCGGGGTTCAAGATTATGGATGCCGAGCATCTCTTGTTCCCGGCCACGCTTACCTACCTGTTATGAATGCACCTCCTTCACCTCCATTCAAGAACATCCAAGATGCGTATGTCGAATGGAAAGCCCAAACTATGTGACTCATGGAATCTACTCGGCAAGTTAGTTGGTCGAGGGGGTTTCCAGGTCCCCGTGTGGCTGTACGCTCGTCTTGGACCATAGGCAAGAACATCGGGTCCTAAGGGTGGCAAGTATGGGACTGCAAAAACCACAACCCACTGTGGCCTCCCATACAAGCCTTAGCATGTTTATTATCCATCTCTGATCATACCACATCATACTGTCATAGTAGGTTCAATCGCAGCTCTGATTCATCAACCGGAGAAGAACCAAATATAGGAAAGAAAGGGAAACATTCAACACATGGCATCGATGCAATGCTCAAACAAGAATGATGATATGACAAGTTGAATTCTATCGAAATGAAAACCCTAAACATGCTTGGTCATTTTAATCGGGGTCCGAGGGGTCCAAACCCTAATTCGGGAAAACGCCGGATGTATATGAGAGGGGTTGTTTTGTTGTTCTAAATAAACTTGCAATTGAAGTTGCTTATCAATGCATGATTATAATATAATTAGGTAGAATTCATTTTTCTGAACATTTTGATATATTATTTGTATTTTTCTGATTTAAAATGAATTAGTTATGAATTTCTTCAATTTTAATTCATTTTAATTCATTTTTAGAATATTATAAAATAAATTATATTTTGGAATTAATTATATATTTTTATTAATCATAAACATTTCTGATATTATTTTTATTACTTACAGGGTGGACCCACCTGTCAGGATTTAATAATTACTGAAATGATTTACCAAAACATTTGAAATAAAAGAAACATGGAAAATTATACCATGCTGACGTCAGCCATGGAGCTCCTCCTAGATCGAGCTCGGGCTACGCGGTAGGGGGTGCACGGGCGAGCGAGAGCGGGTGCACTGGACGCGGGGCGCTGCGCTGAACCATCTAGTGGCGGCGCCGCCCAAGATTGGTCGCCGGAGGAAGGTGCACGGCGGGGGCCAGCGGCGGAGCTTGCAGGTGTTCGTGGGGAGGAAGAACCAAAGTGAAAGGGGGCAAAGGAGAGGGTCCACAAGGACCACGAGCTCACCCTGAGCGCGATGGAAGGATCGGGGAGGCGAGGCAAGGTCAGACGACGGCGAATCGACGGTGGCAACGACGGCAGCCGATGGTGGTTTGAGGACGATTCCGACGAGGAGGGAGCTTACTTGCTTGTGTGCTTCACAGATAAGAACGAGGGAGACGAGGCGGTCCCGATGGTGCTCTCGGAATGGCGAGGGGTGGCCTGAGACGGCAGGGCTCGCCGACGTCTGTGAGCTCTAGGGTTAGGGTTTGCGCAAGAGAGAGCGATGAGGAGGGGAACTGAGGGCTAGGGTTCATCCGCGGTGGCTCTGGGATCAAATAGACGCTCGGGGGCGGCGTCGTTGATCGTGGCGCACGGCGGAGCATCGAGTGGCTGACGGCGAGCCACCGAGCTGCTTCGGCAGCGGGAGGAAGACGACAGGACAGGGTGAAGCGGTACGGGGCCGTGGTTGGGATGCACTTGGGTCGGGGTGGGCTGCTGCGGGACGCACTGAGCGGCGGGGATAGGGAAAGAGGTAAGGTGGGCTCGGCCCAGCTAGGGTTAGAGACTGTTTTTATTTTCTGAAACTCTTTTCTAATTCTGTTTTGTATTTCAATTTCTTTTCTATTTTTGAACAGATTCCAAATACAAGATACTTTTATAAAACATATGAAAACACTAAGGGGCCCTTATACTATTTGGGTTCCAAACACTTTGAGGTTTTCAAAATTCAAAAGTCATTTGAATTGATTTCAAAGAAGGAGGAAAACTAGGGTTTAGGTTTTTATGATTATTTTCTTGCATGCATTTTTAAGGTGATGATGCTCATGAATGCACATTCAAATCCTAAATACGATTTAATAAAACTAGGGTTGTTACATAATCTTTGGCATTGCTATTAACAAAGAGTAGATAAGCAGGAGTAGGGTTTTCCCTCCGGGGGCCTGAACCTGGGTAAACATCGTGTCCCCGTGTTGCTTGCCTGTTAGCCATTCCACGATCTCCAGCGTCCCCTCCTTCTCCAAAATCCAAGTCCATAACAATGGGCATTGATGAGTCTAATCCTCGTCAATTGGCGCCGTCCGTGGGAACTAGGGATGCTGATGTAGCGGGCACGACGGCCCCGTCCACCGCAATCTTCGATTCCTCTGCGACGAGAAGCCACCTCCTCTCTGGTACCATCCACTTCACCATCCACTCGCCAACGACCCGTCGGAACTTCGATTCCTTAGGAGACAGAGTCAATATGATGCTCGGGAGCCTCTGCTTCCAGGTGGGCCAAATCGGCACCCTTCGCCTCCCTGAGCGGGTGGCGCCTACGGCAATCACACATGCCTCGTGGGTGCCGGCAATTGCACCTGCCTCGTGGGTGCCGCCAATCGTTGTCCTAAGCACACCCTCACTGACATACGGTACGGATGACAGCAGCAGCTGCAACTCCGATCTCTGCGATCCTCCTACGAAGGAAGGAACCTACCATTCTAGATCTGAAAGATGCGGGAGTAATGATTTCCCCCATCGCTACATGTGTGCGGTCTTCATCGATGATCATGTCTACAACGGAGCCAATCCACTGGCTCCCCCTATCGCTGCGAATGGAACCGATCTGCAGGCTCCTAACGCTGCGGATGGGACACACCCACCCAACATCAATGCCAACGGCACACCCCCGCCAAATCCCAACGGGAACAGACCACCTGAAGCCGCCAACGGTGGCGATCCTGCTCGCCAGCAGATCCATCTCAACGATGCCCAATGGGAAAGAGTTCGGGAGGCCATGTGAGGTATCAACCCTCTGCCGACCGACTCCTCTCATGACATGTTGATGGGCTATCATTGGATCCTCATAAAGGAACACAATCGGCAAGTCAAGAAGAATAGAGAGCTCGATAAGTGCAGGCGAGCAGCTGATGAGTAAAGCGCTCGACGAGCCGCGCTCTCCTCCATACATGGATCCTCTTCAAAAGAAAACATGCCAACGCCGCCTACAAGAGTCGCTCCCGACTGGAGCGCATGGACCCTAACGCTAGACGCGAAGCCACCAAGGCACTAGACCTGTTCTTCATGTCGATGGACTCGCAAGGCAACATGATGCCCAAGACGTCGCAGGCCGTGGTCCTAGAAGCTACCATGTACCTGCTCGCCAACCAACCACTAGCCGGGGATCCACGATCCGCCGTCCATAAATCTGCAATTGCGCGCCTTGGCTGCGGTGACCCAGCATACCACTTCATGATGTAGTATACTATAGTCATTGACATAACACCAATGAAACACCGTTCACTAGTATTACATCCCTCAGAATGGCACAACAGAAACACAGCGGGCCTAATACATGGCTAAAGGTTACAACTCACTCTTTACACAAGATCCAGAGAACACTCTAGGTTAAAGAGAGAGAAAGAACTTCTTACGGAGAAGAATCAAGCATAAATAACGCAAGAACGATTATACTATTAAGTCTAGAATTCTGGCTAAGAGGTTGGCATTGCTGCTATTGCAACGCACTATAGAAATAGGTTCTTTGGCTATAGATTATATTCCTATCTAATCAGTAACTTCGTCTCCACTTGAGTGATGTATATTTTGACTTCATTGAAGAGCTTTAGCTGTTGATGATTCCTGGAGCATAACTTGGTGAAGACATCGTCTTAAATGGCTTCAGAATCTAGCAAGGGTTAAGAAGATACTTTGAGTACGAGCATGCTCAGCAAATTCACTAGAAAAGGAGTGTTTGATGCACTAGAACTACAGCCACAGACCATAGGTCGTAGGCAATGCAAGTTTTCATAAACATTTCTTCAAAGGTTGCTTTTATTCTGAAAAGCTATGTCTGTCAGCCTTCACGGGTTTAAAAGAACTTTCATGGAGTTCCTTTCTCGCCGCGTTCCCAGCTCCTTCCCGGAACCTTCCCGGAACAGGGAGTAACAAGTTACAGTTCTTACACTCTGCAGAGGTGCGTTACTGAAAGAGCATTTGCTATCCCTGGTGATTTTGGTGTTTGATAACAACACACATATCGGACTAATGATTTGCTAAGTGTGTCGCAGGTGCATTAAAAAGATTTGCAAATGTACAAAAACTGTCTGCCTGGCACGGTATACCGCTTTTTGCTACCGGATGCGACAGAAAGCTGTGACTAACTGTCAAAAAGCTTCTGCCTGCTCCGGTACTAAAATGCGGTATGCAGAGACTTTTTGGATGTTGTCAAAAGCTTCTGCCTGCTCCGGTACTAAAATACGGTAGTACCGCTCGAGGCAGAGACTTTTGTATATTGGCAAAAAGCTTCTGTCTGCCTAGGTAGCGAAATGCGGTAGTACCGCATTTTACTACCTGGCGTGACAGAGAGATTTTTCGTCTGAAAGCTGCTGATTCCTCTATGTCCGGTAGTACCGGTTGCCACTTGCGGTACTACCGCTTTCCGGTAGCATCAATAGTAGTACCGCTGTGGGCAGGACTTGATGAAGTTTGAAAAAGGATGGTCCGGTACCAGGTCCGGTAGTACCGAAGTTCTCTGGTAGTACCGCTTGAACTTCCGGTACTACCGCTGCAATAAATGCTCCAACGGTCAGATTTTGTGGAGGGGTATAAATACCCCTCCACCTACCTTGGGACAAGCTGCTCAAACACATTAAAGTCAATACCACCATTGGAGCCATTCAATCTTCAAGATCTACTCATTCCACCACCCAAAGTTCTTGATCTTTGGGGAATCGAAGGAGGAGGCCCCGATCTACTACTTCACCAAAAGAGATTTTCATTTCCCCCTCATTTTATTGAGGGCCCCTTTGCTCTAGTGTTTTCTTGGAAACCCTAGTTCTTGTTTTGGTTCTTACAAGGTTGTCTTTGATTGCTTTGACAGCTTGCTTGTATTTGGGAGCCTCCGATTAAGTTGTGGATGTGTGCCCCAAACTTGTAACGGTGTCGGCTTCCACCTTGAAGGTTGCCGATATAGTGGAAGGTGAATCGATCCCGTTGGGGTGATATTCATCGGAGAACAAGGGAGGCCTTTCATGGCATTGGTGGTTTGAAACCACCCCCTCTCCAAACGTAGACGTACTTCCCCTCAAAAGGAAGGAACTACGGGAAACAAATCCTTGTGTCTCCGCGTCCACATTTCGGTTACCTCTATCCTTTACCGCACCTTACCTACTTGCTACTACTTTGTGTTGTGGTAGCTCTTGCATATTTGTCATATAGGTAAATTCACCATAGTTGCATTATCTAGAGAATTTACCTTATTGTCAAACCTTAATTTGAAAAAGAAGAAAATTTGAAGTAGCACCTATTCACCCCCCCCCCTCTAGGTGCCCATACGATCCTTTCAAGTGGTATCAGAGCCTCGGCTCTTTATTTGGGCTTTACCGCCTAAGAGAATATGGGTAGCCAAGAAGGGGATGGTGGTAGTGAGCCGACCCCGGTGACCATGGAAGATCTCAGAAACTTGGAAACAAGATTGAGCTCTTCCTTGGTCAACAAAGTCAAGAAGTTGCTTGAGCAACTTCTTAAAGACAAAGAAGGCTCATCACCCCCATCTCCTCAAGAGGATCAACCATCCATTGTACCTAAAGGGAATACGTCTATATCCCCCGAGGGTATGGTGGTGGGGGGTAAACTAGACAACGTTAATTCCTCCACACACAATGATGGTGGGAAGGGTGAGCACCGTGATTCATGGTACTCTCCCGACCCTCCAATTCCTCACCCACATGTATACAATAGAGGTGATCCACCTAAGCTTGAAGAATCTGCTACTTTTGCTTAATGGCAATCACTAATGAGAACTCATATGCGCAGCTCTTGCATTGCTATGGAACATCATCGAGCATGGACTCTTTATTGGGGATCCAAACAACTTGACAAGAATAGAGATTGTTAATAGTCAACTCAATGCCACTGCTTTGCATATGATTCAACAAGGTTTGGGGACAAAGGATTATCCACACATTGAGCACTTTAGCATTGCCAAGGAAGCTTGGGATGCTCTCACTGTGTTGTTTGTTGGAAATGAGAGTATGAGGAGGAACCGATATGATGCTCTAAGCAATGAAGCCGAAGGCTTCTACATGAAAGAAGGTGAAGATCACGAAGACATGTACCGAAGGCTCAAGACCACCGCCACTGCTTTTCAGAATGTGGGTGCCTCACATGTGGTGATGCATGGATAAAAAGGAAATATGTGAGTGCACTCATGCCTTTTGAGCCCACTGACTTGAAGAGTCTACAAGGAAGACACAACTACCATCTCATGACCTCAAATGAAGTTATGCAAGAGATGGATGCTTTCAAGGTTGTCGCCAAGAATGCCAAAGATGCCCGTGCTCGTGCCCTTGGTATGAGCAATGTTGTCAATGTTGCTTTGAAGGCCAAAGTTGTGAACCATGGGGATGAAGATGATAGTGATGAAGGGCTTTCCATGGACCATCCCGATGAAGTCAAGATTGCTCATGGTCAATATATGGACTTCTATGCAAAGAACTTTTGGAATAACCCCACCAAGGCCAAGATGGAAATGGAACGGAGAAGCAATCCAAATGGGAAAAGAGAGAATACCACAAGGTTGAGAACTTGCTTCAATTGTGGTGACCGCTACCACTTTGTGGCTAGTTGCCCCTATGAGAAGAGAGAAGATCATGGTGGTAAGCTTGTGTTGAAGAAGACTCTCAAGGGACCGTACAAGAAACCTTTCATCAAAAATAATCCCATCAACAAGAAGCCGGGAGAAATTGTCTTGATCACTCATGAAGAGTACTCCTCCGACAATGAAGATGACGAAGAGGAAACTTCTCATGGTGTGGCTGCTCTTGCCACCACCTCTACTCCGACATTCTCACTCTTCGATTCTCCAAATGAGAACTCTTCCACCAAGAACGCCACTTGCCTTATGGCAAGAGGAACGGAGGTATCTTCATCATCCCGCTCTACTCACTTAGATAATGATGAAATTGATGATGAGATGTCTCTTGATGTTAAAAAGGAATTAATTGCGTTTGATGAGTTTATGACTAACCTAGAAGGTGATGCTAAGCTACATTTTGGAAACATCTTAGATCAACTCTCACATACTCAGGAATTTCTAGATGCAAGATGCAAACTTGGGCATGAACATATGATTGAGCTAGAGGCTCTAAACAATGCTCTAGAAGAAGAACAAGAAACTAGGTTGTCACTTGAATTAAAACTTGAAGGGCTTGATGAGGCCAATGACATTATTGTTAACAAACTCATCAAAGAGCGTGATCATGCTATTGCTAAATACAAAAAAGCTAAAAAGGACAAGGTTGAGTTTGGTGTGGTTCATGAAAAACTTGCCGAGGACTTTAGTTTGCTTAACAAGGCCCACAAGGTCTTGGAGAGTGAACTCTTGTCACTCACAAAGTCCCATGAAACGCTTCAAACTCAATTGGCCACTATTCCTCCACCTAGTAACTTCATTCCATCTAGTAGCACAACTATTCTTGAAGAGAATGCTAGGTTGAAGGGGGAGCTTGCTAAGGCCACATTTCCACAAGGCAACAAGTCCATTGATGATCTTTTGAGCAAGCAAAGGCGTAGTGGTGATAAAGGGGGCATTGGTTTTGTTTCCAAAACCAAGAAGAAGAACAATAAGAAGAAGAAGAACAAGCTCGCACAAGAGACCAACAAGACCATTGTGGATAGTAAGACCACAAGTGGTAAAACTATGTCTCATGATGATTTTGCGGGAAGTGCTAACCCTCACTATGTTCTAATGCGTGATTATTATGGTGATGTGTATGCAAAATATGTCGGCCCTTATGATGGTTATATTGCTTGGTCTATTTGGGTTCCCAAGACCCTTGTTGCTAACAAAAGAGGACCCATTGAAAAATGGGTACCTAAAAACTAGCTTGATCTTTTGTAGACTTATGCTTCCGGAGGATCAAAATGGGTGCTCGATAGTGGTTGCACAAGTCATATGACCGGAAGCTCGTCTATTGTCAAGTACTTGGTGCCAAATGATGATCAAATCACCATCACATATGCCGACAAGTCAAAGTCTAAGGTAATGGGTTTCGGCAAGGTAGTGGTGGCTCACGACATTACACTCGTGAACGTCATGCTTGTTGAAACCCTTGGATACAATTTACTTTCAGTCCGTGCTCTTGAAAAGATGGGTTTTGCCATCTTTGTTGATGATGATATTGTGGTCCTCATGTGGAGCAAGTCTCTCAAGGTCGCTTTTGTTGGGTACGTCAAAAACGACTTGTATGTGGTGGACTTTTCGGGGCAAGCCATTGCAGGTCCGATGTGCTTATTCGGAAAGGCCGATGTGGGTTGGCTATGGCACCGCCGACTAGCCCATGTCAATATGAGAACTTTGCAAAATCTCCATAAAGAGGGCCATATAGTTGGACTAAAAGAAAATGTTTCCTTTGCCAAAGATCGTGTTTGCAGGGCATGTATTCTAGGGAAGATGCATGACTCTCCTCACAAGCCCACGAACCAAATCAAGTCTAACAAGATCTTGGAACTTCTCCATGTGGACCTATTTGGTCCTCCATCTCATGCGAGTCTTGGAGGGAAGAAATATTGTTTGGTGATTGTTGATGACTTTTCAAGATACTCTTGGGTTTATTTCTTAAAGTTGAAGAGTGAAACTCAAAGGACTTTTATCGACTTCATCAACTTGGTTCAACGACAACACAATCTTCCCGTGTTGATTATAAGAAGTGACAACGGCACCGAGTTCAAGAACTACACCTTGAATGATTTCCTTAGTGATGAGGGGATTAAACATCAATATTCCGCTGCATACACCCCTCAACAAAATGGTGTGGCCGAAAGGAAGAACCGGACTCTTATCGAGATGGCTAGGACCATGTTGGCAGAGTTTAAATCTCCATACAACTTCTGGGCCGAAGCCATCTCCACCGCTTGCCATGCTTCAAACCGACTCTACCTCCGCAAGAAAATCAACAAGACTCCATATGAGATACTTACCGGTAACAAGCCCAACATATCTTATTTCCGGGTGTTCGGTTGTAAGTGTTTCTATCTCATCAAAGGTGTTCGTCTGTCTAAATTCGAGTCTAAAGCATTAGAGGGTATTTTTGTTGGCTATGGTCTCGAATCTCACACTTATAGAATCTATGACAAGCTCTCCGGAGTCGTCATAGAATCTTGTAGTGTGACCTTCGAAGAATATGATGGTCCCCAAGGGGGGCGTGTTGATGCTTGTGATGCAGATGATGAAATGCCTCAGGATGCCATAGGAAGAATGGGTGTGGGTTATATCCGCCCCATTTAGGAACCCCTTATGGCGAATCGAGAAGAACTATGCTCCACACCCTCCAAAATGTTGTTGGAGATCTAAGGAAAGGAATTTCCACAAGAGCACAATTGAAGAGGTTCAGTGAACACCAAGCACACATCTCCATGATTGAACCAAAGAAAGTGTGGGAAGCTCTTGAAGATTCAGATTGGTTAGAAGCTATGCACAAAGAGCTCAACAACTTTGAGAGAAACAAAGTGTGGAAGTTAGTTGAGAAGCCAAAGGATTGCTGCAATGTTATTGGAACAAAGTGGATATTCAAGAACAAGCAAGATGAGCATGGAATTATAGTAAGGAACAAGGCTAGATTGGTTGCACAAGGGTATTCTCAAATTGAAGGCATTGATTATGGAGAGACTTATGCACCCGTGGCTCGCCTTGAGTCCATCCGTATCCTTCTTGCTTATGCGGCACATCATAACTTTAAGTTGCAACAAATGGATGTAGAAAGTGCATTCCTTTATGGTCCCCTAAATGAATTGGTATATGTTAAGCAACCTCCGGGATTTGAGGACCTCAACTTCCCAAACCATGTCTACAAACTTGATAAGGCGCTCTATGGGCTCAAGAAAGCCCCACGCATGTGGTATGAGCACCTTAGAGAGTTATTGTTTGACCGTGGCTTTGAGGTTGGGAAAATCGATCCCACTCTTTTTACTAAGAGGGTCAATGGGGAGCTTTTTGTATGCCAAATATATGTTGATGATATTATCTTTGGCTCATCTAACAAAGCTTTTAATGATGAATTCTCAAAGCTTATGACTAGTAGGTTCCGGATGTCTTTGATGGGGGAGTTGAAAGTATTTCTTGGCTTTGAGATCAAGCAAGTTAGAGGAGGAACATTCTTCAACCAAGCCAAGTATACTCAAGATATGCTCAAGATATTCAAAATGCAAGATTTGAATGGAGCTCCTACTCCCATGGCTACAAAGACTCATCTAGAACAAAATCCAAATGGTAAAGATGTGGATCAAAAGGTATACCGGTCTATGATTGGTTCTTTGCTTTACCTTTGTGCATCTAGACCCGATATTGTGTTGAGTGTAGGTGTGTGTGCAAGATATCAAGCGGATCCTAAGGAAAGCCATTTAATGGCGGTCAAGAGAATCTTTCGATATTTAGTTCATACCCCATTTTATGGTCTTTGGTATCCTCGAGGTTCAACATTTGCTCTTTGTGGATACACGGATTCGGATTGGGCGGGGGACAAGGATGATAGAAAATCAACATCCGGGGCGTGCCAATTCCTTGGTAGGTCCTTGGTATGTTGGTATTTTAAGAAGCAAAATTGTATATCTCTCTCTACCGCCGAAGCCGAGTATGTTGCTGCCGCTAGTGCTTGCACTCAATTGCTATGGATGAGGCAAACTTTAAAGGAATACGGTGTCCATTGTGACAAAGTGCCTCTTCTATGTGACAATGAAAGTGCCATCAAAATTGCATACAACCCGGTGGATCACATAAGGACAAAGCATATTGAGATTCGTCACCACTTCATTAGAGATCATGTTGCTCGAGGTGATATTGATCTATCCTATGTTTCTACCAAAGATCAACTTGCCGATATCTTCACGAAGCCACTTGATGAAGCAAGGTTTTGCTACTTGAGGAATGAACTAAATATCGTAGATTCAAGGAGTTTGACTTGACTATCTTGCACTCTCACCTAATACTCGACCCATATTTGGTTTAGGTGTAGGCATGGACATAGGGGGAGTGCGGTCCTAATTGATTGGACCATCCCTCCCCCCATTATGCGCAAAGTAAACAAAATCATTCCTCTTAATATCATTTTGTGATATGTGAGCTTAATGATGAGTTTCGGTAATGGACCCAAGATATATCTTCGTGGTGCCAAGCCGAGTATACTCAAATATGGTGGCCTAGGCCACCGCCCCCTCTCAATCAAGAGGTTGATGTGCTTACTCGTGTTTGTCACTCTTTGCATTGGTTCTTACTCATGTTTGTCATCCTCTAGTTGGTGTTGTTCTTTTGGTCGTGCACTCACATTTGGCTCTCCATATGTTTTTAGTAATTTTTGAGTGCATTGGCCCATATTAGTGTGACTCTCTAAACCCATACCATTCTTATCCCCCAACAAAACCCATCTACTCTGCACAAGAACCTTCCATTTTATGTACCTTGGCTCTCTGTCCTGATGGTCACGGTACTACCGGGTCTCATATGCGGTACTACCGCCAAACGGTACTACCGGACGTTGCTAGCGGTACTACCGCCTCTGGTTATGTCTCCAGGGTCCTGCCTAGAAACTTCCCAGGTGCGGTACTACCGGTTGGTATCTCCGGTACTACCGCGTAGCGGTACTACCGCCCATGGAACCGGTACTACCGCCTGTGCGTGTCGGTTAAGACTGGAGACGGGGGAGAGGCACCCCTCAGTGCCTCATTCATCCCTCGTCTCCACTCCTCACCAGCGCCACCGCCAGAGCAAGAGGACGCCGTAGGAGCCCCGCCCTTCCCTCCTTCTCTCAGATCCACACCGGATCCGGCCTCCCTGCGGGCTCCTCCTTCTTCCCCACCGTCATGGACACCGGTACTACCGCCCTCCTCATCTTCTCACTTGTTTTCTCCATTGAATCTAGGGTAACTTTGATTCTTGGTTAAAACTTGCATTCTTGAGGTTGTATCGTGTGCTATCTACCAGATCTACCACTTTGTCCGATGGAAATCATGTTTTACAACAAATTTACTGCCCGTACATGGATTTCTAGTCTAGATCTGCACTGTGGTCGCGGGCCAGTAGTACTGGAAAAAGATTTTCCGGTACTACCGCTTGGCGGTACTACCGCCCGTGCATTTCCGGTACTACCGCCCTGTACTGGCAGCAAATTTTTTTAAAACACCAAGTTCCATCCTCTGTTTGTCTCAGATTCTTGTGCTCTTACCCCTATGCTATCTCCCTCGTTCTTTCACAGGTGCAGGGGGTTCCCGGGGATCGCGCAAGCGCTCCAAAGCTCACTATGAGATCGAGTACTATGAGTCAAAATCAGAGACTGAGTCAGAAGAGGAGGTCATGCCTCAACCTAGTGCCCGTCTGAAAATGCCAACAACTCGTGGTCGTCGGGGTGGGGGGGGTCAAGCAAAGTGCTGGTCGTGGTAAAGCTCCTCCACCTCCTCCTCCCTCCGGTCCTCGCAAGAGCCACAGTTCCGGGCCATCTGGGCCAAAGCTGCTGTCTGATTTGTCTGAGTCAGAATTTCATGCCCTGCGGGTGGTTAGTCCATATGGGACAGCTCGCTCTCATGCTCGGGAAAATAGTCTCTTCTTTACGGATTTCCAGGAGCGGGTGTTCCATGAGATACTCATGAAAGATGACAAAATTGTGATCCCTCAGAAATGGATCGAGATGAATCATGTGAGGAAGAATCTGAACTACTTTGGTGAGGCCCTTGACATTTGCACCAACATTGGCTTGCTTCCCATTATGGAGTTCCGGTGCAACTATGATCCAATGCTCATTGCTCAGTTCTATGCAACCGTTCACTTTGCCAAGAATGATACTCGGACTCTCACCTAGATGAACGAGGGTGCTGTCAAGCAAGCAATGTTGGCTGAGTTTGGGGCTATCCTCGGGTACGAAGACCGTGGCAAGGACACCCCCGTTGGCTTTCGGTGCCACACCAATGATCGTCCCATGAAGAAGGATGTTCTTGCACCACTGTACATCCGGGGGCGCGGAATCCCTGGAAAGATCAAAGGGCTGCTCCCTACATATGACATCTTGCATCGCATCTTTCATGAGACCGTCGCCCCTCGTGTTGGGAATGTTGATGAGATACATGCCTTCATGGTAGATATTATGATGGCCACCTATCACCACCGTGACTCTGGCCTACCTATGGATGTGATGGATGTCATTTGGAATGAAATGGTCTGTGCCAGTTTTCAAAGGAGGGTGCCGCCTTTTGCCCTGTACATCATGGCTCTCATTATTCGCACGTGCCCGGTGATTTCCCGTGACTTGTCTTCTCTTCGTCTTGCCACTCACCGCCACAAGAATCTGTTGATCAAGACCCATCTCAAACCACGCAATGCGGATGGTCATATTGTTGATGAGGATGGGAACCCGGTTGAGGAGGAATCAGGTGATGCAGCTGATGCGCAGCAGGATGCTGCATTTGTGGTCTCACGTCGCCAGTTCGCTCAGCCATCTTGGGCTAAGAAGTTTGAGGCCAAACTCAAGAAGATATTCTGCTTCCAAGTGGACAATCAGAAACGCATGCACGAGGCCCATGTCTATGCCAAGAAATCTGTTGTTCGTCAGAAGGAAATGATGGAGGCTCAAGGCTTGACCGTCTCCAAGGGCTCCGAGAACAATATTACCCCAGAAGACCAATGGATCTCCAAGCACAACCACTGGGAAGATGATGTCACCTCCTCCTTCCGTGCCCCGCCACCTCATGATGATGCATGGGAAGCCTGGGTTGATGATGATGACGAGTGATCTCCGGGGCGTTAGTGTTGCTCTTGTCCCTTTTTGGCGTCTTGATGCCAAAGGGGGAGAAGTTGCACATTAGGCATGTGGGATCTGCGAGGGAAAAGTCACAAGCTTGTTCTTGCCATTGATTTTATTCGCTTGTGAACTTTATTTGTTTGCCTCTTATTATGTGTGACTTACTATGTGTGAACTAACTATGTGTGCTATGTATGGTAAGACTGTGGTTATCGTATGGATCCATCTTGTGTGTAATATGGCTATTCTCGTTTAGATCCATCCTATGTGACGACCTTCCCCATTCCTAATCAATATTGGTCATCACATGTTATTTAGTAAAGGTATGTGCTCTATGTGCGACGTCTACTCCCAGGTAGCTTGTTAGAGTGTATGGGGCTTGTTTCTACATATCTAGGGGGAGCCCTATCTATATCTTGTCATCACTAGATTTCCCTGCAAAATGTGTGTTGTCATCAAACACCAAAAAGGGGGAGATTGAAAGAGCATTTGCTATCCCTAGTGATTTTGGTGTTTGATAACAACACACATATCGGACTAATGATTTGCTAAGTGTGTCGCAGGTGCATTAAAAAGATTTGCAAATGTACAAAAACTGTCTGCCTGGCGCGGTACCAAAAAGCGGTACTACCGCTTTTTGCTACCGGATGCGACAGAAAGCTGTGACTAACTGTCAAAAAGCTTCTGCCTGCTCCGGTACTAAAATGCGGTAGTACCGCATTTTAGTACCGCACCATGCAGAGACTTTTTGGATGTTGTCAAAAGCTTCTGCCTGCTCCGGTACTAAAATGCGGTAGTACCACATTTTAGTACCGCTCGAGGCAGAGACTTTTGTATATTGGCAAAAAGCTTTTGTCTGCCTAGGTAGCAAAATGCGGTAGTACCGCATTTTACTACTTGGCGTGACAGAGAGATTTTTCGTCTGAAAGCTGCTGATTCCTCTATGTCCGGTAGTATCGGTTGCCACTTGCGGTACTACCGCTTTCCGGTAGCATCAATAGTAGTACCGCTGTGGGCAGGACTTGATGAAGTTTGAAAAAGGATGGTCCGGTACCAGGTCCGGTAGTACCGGAGTTCTCCGGTAGTACCGCTTGAACTTCCGGTACTACCGCTGCAATAAATGCTCCAACGGCCAGATTTTGTGGAGGGGTATAAATACCCCTCCACCTACCTTGGGACAAGCTGCTCAACACATTAAAGTCAAGACCACCATTGGAGCCACTCAATCTTCAAGATCTCCTCATTCCACCACCCAAAGTTCTTGATCTTTGGGGAATCGAAGGAGGAGGCCCCGATCTAGTACTTCACCAAAAGAGATTTTCATTTCCCCCTCATTTCATTGAGGTCCCCTTTGCTCTAGTGTTTTCTTAGAAACCCTAGTTCTTGTTTTGGTTCTTACAAGCTTGTCTTTGATTGCTTTGACAGCTTGCTTGTATTTGGGAGCCTCCGATTAAGTTGTGGATGTGTGCCCCAAACTTGTAACGGTGCCGGCTTCCACCTTGAAGGTTGCCGATATAGTGGAAGGTGAATCGATCCCGTTGGGGTGAGATTCATCGGAGAACAAGGGAGGCCTTTCGTGGCGTTGGTGGTTTGAAACCACCCCCTCTCCAAACGTAGACGTACTTCCCCTCAAAAGGAAGGAACTACGGGAAACAAATCCTTGTGTCTCCGCGTCCATATTTCGGTTACCTCTATCCTTTACCGCACCTTACCTACTTGCTACTACTTTGTGTTGTGGTAGCTCTTGCATATTTGTCATATAGGTAAATTCACCATAGTTGCATTATCTAGAGAATTTACCTTATTGTCAAACCTTAATTTGAAAAAGAAGAAAATTTGAAGTAGCACCTATTCACCCCCTCTAGGTGCCCATACGATCCTTTCAGTTACTTTACCCATGAGAGATCAACTCTTTGTTGCACAACCGGGCAGCTTATTCCCGTCCACAGTTCCATGATGTGGGGCCCCGAAGATGATCCAAGGCAATCACTGCCCCCTTCGCGACCTCGCATGCCTCCTTGGTGTACACCATGTCCACATAAAGAATTA
Organism: Avena sativa; assembly: GCA_916181665.1. Classification (NCBI taxonomy): domain Eukaryota; kingdom Viridiplantae; phylum Streptophyta; class Magnoliopsida; order Poales; family Poaceae; genus Avena; species Avena sativa. Next base: position 2,484,844 of record OV702295.1, read on the forward strand.
CGGCAATGGTTTGTACAAACCATTAGATGTCAGAACTATCGTGGGACGTTGAGGGTTCCCACCCATATGCTGCATATCCTCTATGAATTACCAATTAATATGCACGCTTCGAGGATAACAGCCACGACATGCACATCCGGATTCATGCGAGAGGAAGAAGATACAGCTGACTTCTCCGTCCCATTCTAAATCTCATGGTCAACGTGTAATATACAGCGCAAGAATCACTGGCGACATTGGTTGTTAAGTCCTAGGTTATATAGTTCGGAACAGTGGTATTCCAACTGTCAGATTTAATAGATTAGCCCACCACCCTGGATCAATAATCAATAGTTCACATTATTATCAAAAATAGTGTTTTAAGACCTTTTTTAAATGTAGGTGATAACAACACTGGATTTATAAAATACTTTACGTAAAATAAACAAAGGACATGAGCAAGTGTGAACTTGCCTTTTGTGATTGCAAGATTGTGCACTCACGGTCTTCGAGTCAGTATAAGATCCAAAATCTGAAATCGACATCATTGGTCCGGTAAGGACTAATGTTTAAAGAAGCAATATGTATTTATGTATAGGTAATGTGATGCACGTTCTAAACGCAAATTCCGGGATAACGTTGTCCTATGGTTTGGATTTTGGAAATGGTTACTTTGGAATGTGTGGTCCTATTAGATAAGTTTCACATTTGTTCTTTCTATTAGGGCTTGTGAGTGTGTGTGAACAATACATAAGTAGGTAGTAATAAAATATACACCTATGAAATGCTCTTCGAGATTGTTTATACTTTAATCATTTATCTTCAAACTTGACTTTATAAGTATAGTCATGTATAAATAGCTTAAGTGTTATTGCTCCTAGGTATACAAGTGAAGTATGAAGTAAGGTGATTTTGATTATTTGTTATACATTGTCTGAAGTGGCAAAACGAATAAATTTTGAAGAATAAATTCCTTTTCTAAGGTTTAGACAAGCTTTGTGGTTAGTTAGTGGTTGACATGGTTATACCCCGCGGGTACATGATCTCAGCATACCTGGTCCAGTCCAAGGAAGGCCCATGGCAAATATACGCCGGCCCATGAAGATTTTCGGGTGGCCAAGGCCCATGACGCCTTCGGATCCTTGGAGAGCAAGACTAGAGTAGATAGGAAATTCAAAGGAGTAAACCCTAGAACCTGTAACCGACTAGATCTATGCCTGGGACCTGCCTAAGTCTATATAAAGGCCAGGAGGGCATGACCTAGATCCATCTCTCTCTCTCATACTTCCGCATACACACCTCCACGCCAGATTGCTTCTGTGCACCCCTGTAATCACCGGTTCCGCCGTAATCAAGAGCAGACAAGCAGGAGTAGGGTTTTCCCTCCGGGGGCCTGAACCTGGGTAAACCTCGTGTCCCGTATTGCTTGTTTGCTAACCGTTCCGCGATCTCCAGCATCCCCATCTTCTCCAAAACCCAAGTCCATAACAATGGGCATTGACGAGATCAAACCTCGTCAATTGGCGCCGTCTGTGGGAACTGGGGACGCTGATTGTGCGATCGTGACGGTCCCAACTCGAGCGATCTACAATTCTGCGGCAACGGAGAGTCACCTCCTCTTCGGCGCTTTCGACTTCACCGCCCACTCACCGGCCACCATGAAGGACTTCGAGCCCGTAGGCGATGGACTCAAGATCCTGTTTGGGAGCTTCTGCTTCCAGGTGGGGCAAACCGGCAGCCTCCGCCTCCCAGAGCGGGTGCCCTTACCCTCAATCAGGACCGTTTCATGGGACCCACACCCTGTGCTACGCACATCATCATCAACAGATGAGTCATACGACAACAGCAGCTGCAACTCCGATCTATGTGATCCGCCATCGGATGAAGGGACCTATGGTTCCGGATCCGAAAGCTGCGGCAGCAGCGGACCAATCTACGAGCGCTACCAATGCGCCGTAGTCATCCAGGGCGACGTGGAGCAGCAAACACCCAACCCGCCGCCCAACCCGACACCTAACCCGCAAGACCGAAACGGCGGGAACAGAAGACGCCAGTCCCCCTCACCCGAAGGGGACAACACCGGCCATGTAATCCACCTTACAAAGAAGGATGGGCTCAGGCACGCGCCGCCGTGGCGGGCAGCACGATCCTGCCCGCAGACGCCTCACGGGACCTGCTAATGGCCTACCATCTGCTCCTAATCGAGGAGCACAAGAAGCAGGTCAAGATGCAAGAGGTTCTCGACAAACGCAAGCAAGCAGCCTCGGAGTCCAGCACGCAACGAGCTGCGCTCTCCGCCATGGGCATCGGCTCCAGCTCGAACGGCAACCACGGCAACAAGCACCGCTCCCGAACGGAGAACATGGACCCCAAGGAGCGCCGTGAGGTGACCCGAACCCTCCACGCATCCTTCATGGAGATGGATGCCGACGGCAACATCATCCCGAAGACACCGCAAGCTGCGATCATAGCAGCCACTGCGTACCTCGCGGCCCACCCACCTCTGGAGGGGGACCCAAAAAGAGCCATGCACAAGTCCGCACTCACCAGACTCGGACTCGTCGGAGCTGCGCTCCATCAAGAAACTCCTACGGAGCCGAAAAAGAAAGCTACGGTCAGGTTCGACCGCAGCCCCACTCCTTCATCCGAAGAAGATCATGACCTTCCTTGAAGACACAAGAGCTCGCGTCATCGCAGCCGCGATTACGACGCCAGAGACGTGCTAACACAGCGCAAAATCGACAAAGCGCGAGCCAAGCGCGCATGCTCATCTGAATCCGAGATGGACGAAAACGAAGGAGAACTCTGCGGAGCCCGGTGCTTCAGCAGATCTGTCCGACGGACACGGATGCCACGAAATTTCAAGCTTCCTTCGGATACTCCGAAGTTCGACAGCACACAAGACCCCAAGGCATGGCTCAGCGACCACCTGTCATCCGTCAAGCTGCACGGTGGAAACAAGGAAACCGCCATGCAATGCCTTCAGCTGCAGCTGACAGACGCAGCTCGGATTTGGCTTAGCAGCCTATCCTCAGGATCCATCCGAAGCTGGGAGGAACTGGCTTACAGTTTCATCTGAAACTTCAAAGGCACTAGTAAGAGGCCCGCCTCGATCGAGGAGTTGCGAGCCTACACTCAACGAACGGGCGAATCCATTCGCTCGTACATACTGCGCTGGTCCAACACCAAAAACTCCGCGGCGCACATCTCCGAAGAAAGGGCCATCGACGCCTTCAAGGACGGCATCAAGCGCTAGGACTTCAAGGAGGAACTCGGGCGCGTCAAACCCAAGACACTCGACCACCTCATGGACATCGCCAACAGGTGGGCTGACGGCGAAGATTCCGTCCACCGGGCACAATCGGAGGAAGAGGACGATTCCGGCCGACGACGGGAACACCGTAACAAGAGGAGACCGCGCGTCTACGACGATCGCGATGGACCCGACATGGTCGTGGCCGGCTACGCCGATCGCCGCAACGATGCCAACCGCAACAGTGGCAGATACCGCGGAGGCAACTTCCACGATGGAGTACGCCCATCACATTCGTGGCAGTGCCGCGATCGCGATAACGAACCCTCAGCATACGAAAAACTTTCGGGTCCATGCACCATCCACTTCTACATGGACAAGCAGGATGGTAAGAAGAAGGCAAGCCACATGCTCAAGGACTGCCGCGAGTTCCAGAAGCTCAGCGAAAGCATGGCTCAGATGAGGCAGCAAGCTCCACCCCCTGGGTTCGGAAATGCTCCCGCACCAGGTGAAATAGCACATGGAGCTCCTCCACTGCCACCTGTAGGAGGCCCGAACCAACCAGTCGCACCAGCACAGAACAACGCTGGGCACGGGTATCCCCCACCGAAAGGAGCACTGATGATCCAGAAGGGGCGCCCGACGAATAGGGTGCAGAAGAAAATCACCCGTCAGATCAACCTGGCCGTGACAACTCCACCCGCCATCCCTGAGTACCTCAGCGGATCGGAGTCCTGCATCACGTTCAGCCGTTTGGATCACCCTTGCCAGATCCCTCGCCCAGGTCATGCTGCCCTGGTGCTGGAGGCGCAGATCGGAGGTTTCGAGATGAGCCGCGTCTTCATGGACGGCGGCAGCGGCATCAACCTGATGTTTGCAAGAACTCTAGCAGCAATGCGGATCCCGTTGTGCAGCCTGGAACAGTCAGACACAATGTTCCATGGCATCGTCCCAGGCAAGGGCATATTCCCCCTGGGGAAAATATGGCTCGACGTCATCTTCGGCAAGCCGGACAACTTCCGATGCGAGCGGCTCGAATTCGAAGTGGTGGACTGGCCATCACAATACCATGCCATCCTCGGGTGTGTAGCATTTGCAAGGTTCTTGGCTATACCACACTACGCGTACCTGCTACTCAAGATGCCAGGACCTAGGGGCATCATCACGGTCCACGGGAGCTTCACCCAATCGGACCATTGCAACAGGGACTTCAACAGAATCTCCCAGTCATTCGGCATGTAGGATGAGCTCGTAAGGCTCCGCGAGGTGACGGACAACGGGGCACCCCCAGTCGCACAACAAAACGCACCCGACATGTCTTTTGACTCCACCGTCAACACAAAGAAAGTGCAGGTTCACCCGACGGATGCCTCCAAGACGGCACTGATCGCCAACGACCTCAGCCCTGCATAGGAAAGCGCGCTCATCGAATTCCTCCGTGAGCGCTGGGAAATTTTCGCCTGGTGTCCAGCAGACATGCCAGGAGTTCCCAGGGAATTCGCCGAGCACGCACTCAACGTCTTTCCAGACACCAAGCCCGTCAAGCAGTCCATCCGGAGACTGTCCGAGCCACGGGCCGAAGCCATCAGAATGGAAATCAACAGACTACTCGCTGCAGACTTCATCAAGGAGATCAAAGAAAGCGAGTGGCTCGCAAATACAATGATGGTCCCCAAGAAGGACACGGACATCCTGCGGATGTGCGTAGACTTCACGTTGCTGAACAAGCACTGCCCAAAGGACCACTTCCCTCTTCCTCGGATCGATCAGATCATCGACTCGACTGCAGGATGTGAGAAACTCTCCTTCCTCGACGCCTACTCCGGCTATAACCAGATTCGACTCAAGGTCGAAGATCAAGAGAAAATGGCGTTTATTACACCGTTCGGAGTGTTATGCTACAACACAATGCCCTTCGGGCTAAAGAATGCAGGTGCCACATACCAGCAATGCATGCAGGCATGCCTCAAGGACCAGATCGGTCGCAACGTCCAAGTCTATGTCGACGACATAGTCATCAAAACCAGGGAGGCAAGAACGCTCATGGACGATCTCCGCGAGACGTTCGATAATCTCGACCGCTACAGGATCAAGCTCAATCCTGAAAAGTGCGCCTTCGGCGTCCCATCGGGTCAGCTGCTTGGGTACTTCATCTCCCAGCGAGGGATCGAGGCGAACCCGAAGAAAATCCGGGCCATCATGGCCATGGAGAAGCCGAAGAACCTCAAGGGTGTCCAGAAGCTCGCAGGACGAATAGCGGCATTGAGCAGGTTCATCAGCCGCATGGGCGAGAAAGCCCTGCCATTCTACCAACTGCTACCCAAGGCAGATAAATTCGAGTGGACACCTGAAGCGGACGACGCATTCGAAGATCTGAAGCGGCTGCTCTCCACCTCGCCCGTCTTGGTTACGCCAAAGGAGCGCGAGCCCCTACTGCTGTACATAGCAGCCACACACCAGGTGGTAAGCACCGTACTGGTGGTTGAGCGACCCGAAAAAGGCAGGACCCATGGGGTCCAACGCCCAATCTACTACCTCAGCGAGGTATTGACGCCAACAAAGCAGAGATACCCTCACCACCAGAAACTCGCCTACGGCGTGTTCATGATGGCTCAACGGTTGAGCCATTACTTCCAGGAGCACCAGGTGATGGTCGTCAACGAAGCACCCCTGAACAGCATCCTGAATAACCCAGAGGCCACAAGACGCATGGCCCTGTGGGGCGTCGAGCTGTCACCCCTAGACATCGTCTACGAGAAGCGACTCGCAATCAAGTCCCAGGTCCTCCCGGACTTCCTTGTACACTGGATGGAGCTGCAGCTGCCAGACACCCCAGACATGTCGCAGTCATGGACAATGCACTTCGACGGCTCCAAGCATGAAGCTGGAGCAGGAGCCGGGGTCATACTGACCTCCCCGCAGGGTGACAAGATGAAGTACGTCCTACGGATGAAATTCCGAGCTTCCAACAACGAGGCCGAATACGAAGCCCTCATCCACGGCATGAGGATGGCAAAGATCTGCGGCGCAACGCGCCTGGTCATCTACGGTGACTCCAACCTCATCGTCCAACAGACGATGAATGAGTGCGACGCACACGCCGAAAACATGATCGCGTACCGCGCACTTTACAACTCACTCTAGGGAGAATTCGACGGTTGCGAGCTTCGGCATGTTGGAAGAGAAAGCAACGAGGAAGCCGACAGACTCGCCAACATCGGCTCCACCTGTGCAAGGGTGCCACCAGGTGTGTTCCTCGAACAGATCTGCGTTCCATCCATCAAGCGGAAATTCCCCAAGGGATCACCCGAAGAAGCAGAACACTCGGGGGCTACGCTACCGAAGGTCATGAAGGACGCGAAAAACTGGACACAGAAGTCGCCACTGTCAACCTGATGCAGGTCATGGCAGTCGAAGAAACCTGGACATGACCGTACCTCTAGTACTTGATAGACGGAGAACTACCTGATAGCCCGACAGATGCCCGACGCATATCTCGCCGGTCAAAAGCCTTCACCATCATCAATGGCGAGCTGTACAAGCGCAGCATTTCGAGTGTACTACAAAGGTGCATCACCATCGATGACGGGAAAACCATACTTCAAGACATCCATGAGGGCATTTGCGGCCATCACGCAGGCAATCGCTCCCTTGTCGCCAAAGCTCTACGAGCTGGATTCTACTGGCCAACGGCCATGAATGATGCAAAAGACATCGTCCGAAGATGCAAAGGGTGCCAAAGGTTCGCCGAGAAACCACACGCACCCGGGTCAGAGCTCAGGCCCATACCCTTGGCCTGGACCTTCGCCCAATGGGGCCTCGACATGATCGGCAAACTACCAAGGTCCTCGAAAGGAGGGCACGTCTACCTCCTGGTCGCAGTCGACAAATTCACCAAGTGGATCGAAGCCATGCCGGTCACTAAGCAAAAGGGCAAGACTGCCGTCAAGTTCTTTGAATCCATTGTCTACAGGTTCGGCGTACCGCATAGCATCATCACCGACAATGGATCGAATTTCATCTCCAAAGAATTCCACGACTTCTGCGAAGGCCTCGGAATCAACATCACATACGCCTCTGTGGCGCACCCGCAAACGAACGGGCAGGTGGAAAAGGCCAACGGCCTAATCGGCGCTGGCATCAAGAAGCGCCTCATGAGCCCACTCGAGCGACTCGCCGGAGCCTGGCCGAAAGAGCTACCCTTCGTCCTATGGATCCTGCGTACCACGCCAAACAACTCCACCGGCTACACGCTGTTCTTCATGGTGCATGGAGCCGAAGCCGTACTACCAGCCGAAGTACGCCACCAGGCCCCCCGGGTCGTCGCTTATAGCGAAGCCGAGTCCATGGCTGCACTCGAAGACGCCGTCGACACACTCGACGAAGCACGAGACATAGCAGCAGCTCGATCAGCAGTGTACCAGCAGAGTATCCGCAACTACCACAGCCGACGGCTGCGCCCAAGGTCCTTCCTCGAAGGAGACCTCGTCTTGCAACTCAAGCAAGAGCGACCGAAGAAATTCGAGTCACCATGGGAAGGACCCTACATCGTCACCGAAGTCATCCCAGGTGGTGCCTACCGCCTCAAGCACGTGGAGTCTGGAGTCGCATACTCCAACCCATGGAATGTCGCACAGCTGCGACGATTCTACCCCTAGCTACCTACCCCTTTACTTTCAAAAAGGCTATTCAGCCAAGGCTACTCAGTCGAACAATGTACCTCCTCCATTACGATATAAATAAAGCTAAGTGCCTCGCCCCAAAATTTTCGTTTTTCTATTCGCACTTTTACTTCATGCTACAAACGCACTCGGGGGCTCCCCCCACCTCACGATTTCGTCGACTGAGGATAACACGTGTACACCTGAGTAGCTGACCATGTCAGGCTAACGAAAAGGACACGTATGCGAACAAAGCACTACGTGCTCAAACAACAACCAAACCTTTATAACAAAGGGCAAAACACGCCCAGTCAAATATATACAAATTTTACATTTATCTCTTTTACAGGCACTACCTATTCTGAAGAATAACCTGAGCACGCTGCTCAAATAGATCTACGATCTCTTCGGCATACTGCCCTACAGCCGCGTAATGCGGACGCATATCCCATACACCACCATCTGGTCGAGGGGGCGGTCCAGCCGCTACAACAGACAGATCTACAGCAGGGCGATGCAGCCTCACAAGGGACAACGCAGCCTTCACTCCTGCGACGAGCTGATGCCGCACCAACTCCTTGACACGATTCACATTCCGAAACTTCGACAGAAGACCAGAAAGGGTTGTTGGTGCAGCATCCAACGGAAACATCACGTGCAGAACCGACGTGAGCGAAGTCTGCACCTGACGAAGCACCCGCGATACTTGGTGAACGCGATCTTGCACCGTCGCAAGGACCATAGCACGGTCATGATCCATCCAGAAGAACCCGCCGGCTTCCATGTCCTGTTGAGTCAAACAATTGACCCGAACAGCAACACGCTCCTTCTCCTCCCTTGGAGAAAGGTTAGCACCTGCAATACTTGCACAAAAGTAAGATGCAATGCCAGCAGGCGCATCCTAAGAAATGGGCAACAGCTCGAAAGACTTACACTGAAGCTGCTTGGATAATCGAAGCAATTCCGCCATCAAGTACTCCTCTCTGGCAGCATCGCGATCCGCCTTGGACTTCCAAACGTCGGCATGGCCACGCACCCCAAGCAACTCTTTCTCGAGACTACGAACACGGTCTCGAAGAAACGCAAGCTGCGACAAATCATCCAAGGATGGCCGCAGCCGCGTTGCAGGCGAGGTGTCAACAGGATCAGCACCCGAAGGACCCTAGATCAACAGAAAGGCAAAGACATGAACACACAAACGAAGGAGCACATAACTCAACAAATTCATTAAATGCATCAAAAGCCACTACGTCGCACAAGGATTTGTTCATCAAAATAATTACAACAAAAGAGACTACAACTATCCTACAGCTACAGCGCCTAAGACGCGGCACCCTGAGTAGCCTTGGAGCCGGATTGCCTCGTCTTGGCTTCCCCCTGCTGCAGTAGTGCGTACTCGGCCAGCAGATCAATCAGCTTCGGCCCATAACGCTTACAGCAAGCAGAATAGGTAGCGAAGGCTACCTCGGATCCATCAGCAGTCGTCGGCATCCAGGAAGTGACCTGGGGAAGGTCCAGCTCCGCCCCAGCCGCCAAGGCCATTGCCAGCCCGACGGATGCACCGATGCCCTTCTGCTTGCACTTGTACGCCGCAGGTGCTTCCGCTAACAGCGCCTCCGCCAGAGCATCAACATCATCAAGGTCCGCGCCCTTGGGGACAAGCTCCTTGTAGAAGCGCCCAAGAACCTCCTTGGCCTTGGCAAGCGAGCTGACGACGGTGCCGCAACGATCTTCAACCGCCGCAGCAGCATCATCCAGAGCACTCCCGTGCTCCAGAGCACCGCGATCAAACTCGATGCCTGCGGCATCTAAAACAACAAGGAAGAAGAATGAACGACAGCACCGCACAAGAAAGACAAGGAAATCAAAAAGAGGACGGCGAAGATACTCACCCGAAACAGCCTTGGCAGCCGCCATAAGCTTGCTGGCCACCTCTCTCTCGCGCAAAGCCGTGGCGGTACCAAGCTGCTCCTCGCGGTCAGTGGCCTCCTGCTACAGGCGCTCCTTAGCCTCGGCCGTAGTGGCCAGCTCCAGCTCGAGGCGCTCTTTCGCACCAATGGCGACCTCGGCCTTCTTCTCCGCTTGACCGAGGCTCTTTTTGAGAGCATCAATCTCACGAAGGGAGGTGTTGAGCTCCTCTGCATTCAAATAATACAAGCGTTAGATAACAGGACAAGAATACAAGAAGAAGCAAACATCAAGGCATAAAAGTACCTTGAAGCTGTTTGAGGCTGGCCTCCAGCACCAGGTGCTGCTGCACCAGTCGTTTGGCATCCTGCACAAAAGGCTGCAGGAAAAATACCTACTAGTCAAAAGAAGGACTTGAGGGCTACGCCCAAAAGAAAGAGCAGAAACAAATTACACACACGAAAGCGCTCGGGGGCTCCCCCCGAGACTCAAAAGAAGAACACGCAACAAAAACTCCTTTACAGACGCTCGGGGGCTTCCCCCGTGGCAGGAGGCAGAACTACTCACATGATCCGATGGCGACTCCGAAGGTCCGCTGGCAACCTTCTGAGGCGCAACCACCTGAACCTCCTGCGGAGAAGAGTTCAGAGCAGCGCCCTCAGAGGTATCCACCGTCTGAGGAGGAGGAGACACGACTTTCGACTCCCCCATCATCTCCCGAGCACCATCGCTGGAGGAGTCATTGGAAGAGTGCTTGCACAAGGACAAATTAGCACAAGTACAAAGTAAACAGGCAAGAAAAAGCAGTGTAGGACAAAGGAAACTTACGAGTCAAGCTCGCTCAGGTTGAAGACAGGAGGGGTCCTCCAGACTTTCTTCTCCTCTTTCTTCTCTTCCTTCTTTTCTTCCTTCTTCCGCTTCGCCAGCGGGTGCGGCGCTACAGCCCGCACGGGAACGGCAGGAATCGGAGAGGAAGAGCCTCCATGCCCATCACTATGACGTTCAAGACACAGTGGGTTCCTAGGAGTCGGAGGAGTCGAGGCATCCGAAGACTCGCTGCAGCTCCGTGACCGTTTGTGAGTGTGGTCCTCGCTCGACTCGTTGGCCTCTTCAGCCGGAGACCGTGCCGACGGCAGCTCGGACATGGAATCCACCACATCATTATCTAGAGCATCCGGAAATACTTCGGGTAATGGAGGCGACATGCCCGACACTTTTAAGCTCTGCACAAGAGTATAAAATTTTGTTAGCAAACAAATACAAACACAATGCAGTCAAAAACAGCGCTACGCGCACGGATCTACACCTGTGGAACAGGAAGCGAAGCAGAAAACGGAGAAGTCAGTGACTTCCCCGAGATATCCTCTCCAGCCTTGAACTTCAGCAGCGAACGAAGGGCCCTGTCGACATCTCCCTGGGAGAATTTCTCAGCTGAAATCCTAGTCGGATCACGGCGGCCAACATAAAGGAACATCGGGTGCGCCCTAGCCTAGAGTGGCTGCACCCGACGCTCAAGAAAAGTGCGGATGATATCCACACCATTCACTTCCTTCTCTGGAATCAACTGGAGATCCTCCACTCGACGATAGAGAGCCTCTATCTCTGCCACCTCCCCATCCAAGATCTGGTTTTTCCAGGACCTTTTCGGCTCGATTTGTTGGGAGGGGTCAAAAGGAGAAAGACCAAAATCCTGCCCAGGCACTATGGAGTCGCGAATATAAAACCATCGCCTTCGCCAGTACTGGACAGATTCGGACATGGAAAAAGAAAAGAAAAGAAAAGCAGATTGGGTTTGAGGGAGATGATGCAACCCCCAATGGGATAAACACCATCCAAACCAGATTGCCTCTTCACGGAATAGAGTTTCCGAAAGAGGCCAAAGTGCAGCTCGATACCGAGCCAGCACTCGCAGAAAGTGATGAAACAAGCAATGTGAAGAAGAGAATTGGGGGAAAGATGATGCAATTGGATACCATAAAGAAAAAGCAGTCCACGAAGGAAGTCATGGACTGGGAAGGAAAAGCCACGAATAACAAAGGCAAGGAACATAACCGGAAACCCAGCGGGGGGACGGGGGATTACCTCGTTGCCTAGGAGTTTCACGGCCTCCCTATCCTGCGGGATCAAACCCCGCTCACGAAGCTTGCGGAGATCACTCTCCCGCGTCTCCGATCGCCGCCAGCCACCGTCGGTGACACGGGTAGCGGCGGCACTCTTCTTCCCTCCAGCAGCGCTGGTACCAACCATAGAAGAGGACTTCTTCGACTTCCCCATCGCGGTACGGCGGCGCCGGCGGCGAGAGTGCAGGATGGAAGAAGGAAATGTGAAAGGATATTCCAGCGCGCAGCAAGAACTCTCAGAGAACAAGGAAGCAGTGAAACGAGAATAGCTGCGGTGAAAACAAACTAAAGTTTTCCCCAATGATTATAAAGACGAAGATGATGCACGATAACCATCCATCGAGAAGACCTAACGCCAACGGCAGGATCTGGCCATACACGTGTCAGCATCGCAACGAACCGTCGCTAACACGTCATCCACTACACGCGGAAATCGAGGCGACACCGTAATTATCTCCACGCCGCGCGTGACCGGTCAATTCAAGGTCAGAAAGTGGGACCCATGTTTGTCTAGTCAAGTCATCTCTGGCGCAGCAGACGCTTGAGGCCATCGATCGTCAGCACTGACGTCATCAAAAGCTATACTAGCAACAGTCACATTTTCTTCGGCTTTAAAACTAAGAGTACTCACTCGAATCTATGATTCGACTAATTACTCGGGGGCTACTCCTATCAGGAGCGCTGGCCGCGCACCCGAAGAATGAACAACACGTTACAAAACCGAATTGTTTCTTCGAGTCCTACGTCGACTCTACGACTCCACTACGGACTCGGGGGCTACTCCCATAGGGAGGACGGATTTAAGCATCCGAAAAATTTGTGTCCTACGGACCTGACACTGAACAACGGCTGAATTAAAAGTCTCCGCTCGAGTCTACGACTCGAACAGACACTCGGGGGCTACTCCCATAGAGAGCGCTGGTCGTGAACCCTATAAATCTTCGACTGCGATCTTTCAGATCAGTACGCAAAAACTTTTCGGCAACTCTGCCCAATTAACGCTAAGTGAGTAACATTCTCCTTGGCCACCCGAAACACCTCCGCGGTGAAAAAATTCGGATGTTGTGTCTGACGCAAAGATAAGACCTACAAATATCATCTGATGGCCTAGTAACGCACATGACTACGCTCTGCTAGTATAAACCCGTGCCAACAGGCGCGGCGAAAAATCCCGACGGACGCGTTGGGTACATTAATTAAATTCACTGGAATTCCACTCCTGTAAGTCCTCCACGGCCTGAGTTGAATTACGCCAGCATATGTTCCGGGTTCGAGTCGAGGGACTCGAACCTAAAGAAGATCGTGTTGTTTTGTCCTAAGACAGTTAACTGACCCTGATCCGTCGGAAGAGTCAGGCACACGCATCAACAATCCCTACACATTCTCTTAAAAGACAGAGTTGCACCCGAAGGATTGAAGAGTCCTCAACCGAATCTACGATTCGACTGATCACTCGGGGGCTACTGACATGGTTATACCCCGCGGGTACATGATCTCAGCATACCTGGTCCAGTCCAAGGAAGGCCCATGGCAAATATACACCAGCCCATGAAGATTTTCGGGTGTCCAAGGCCCATGACGTCTTCGGATCCTTGGAGAGCAAGACTAGAGTAGATAGGAAATTCAAAGGAGTAAACCCTAGAACCTGTAACCGACTAGATCTGTGCCTGGGACCTACCTAAGTCTATATAAAGGCCAGGAGGGCACGACCTAGATCCAGCTCTCTCTCTCTCATACTTCCGCATACACACCTCCACGCCAGATTGCATCTGCGCACCCCTGTAATCACCGGTTCCACCGTAATCAAGAGCAGACAAGCAGGAGTAGGGTTTTCCCTCCGGGGGCCTAAACCTGGGTAAACCTCGTGTCCCGTATTGCTTGTTTGCTAACCGTTCCGCGATCTCCAGCATCCCCATCTTCTCCAAAACCCAAGTCCATAACAATGGGCATTGACGAGATCAAACCTCGTCAGTGGTGGTTGATGTTATTTGTTTGCTCGAATGGTTTGGCTTGAGTTGCTTTATAACTTAACTAACTCAGACCAAAGTTAACTATAAAACATATGATAATGCTTATAGTGTTATATTAAGATTCCATGAGACTAAAGTTAACTTTAAAGTATAGATAGTTTTGAAAGTATGATACTTATAATATTTATATCTTTTGTATTTGGAATGTTTCCTTTAGGTTACTTAATATTGGTGATCCTGTTACTTAGTGTATTGGTTTCTTGATTTTATAATGGAGTAGTATCATTTACCTTTTATAAATGAGTGGTTATAGTTTATAAACCAAAATATAATATTACTTAACTACTTAAGGATTTATTATAGTGTGGTGGTAGTTTTTGCAATCTGGTGGTTAAAGTAGATAGGAATGATCTGATTTATTCACAATTTGTTCTTTAGGGTTTTTATTATTAATAGGAATACTTTTATAATGTACTCTTCACTTAAGGTTGAAGATAATAAAAACATTTATAATGTTTTAAACCATTATGGCTTTATATTATGAATATTTAAGACTAATACTATTTATTAGACTTAATTGACTCATTTTAGAAATATTAATAAATTTTATTTATCCTTATATGAATTATTAATGAAATAAATAAGTTTAAATTTGAGTTATTAAAATATTTGAATTTTTATTTAACTCAAAAGTAGAATATTCGATTTTTAACATGTAGATATTATTTTTGTGATTATTTTGGTATATTACATTTATTTTTGTGATTTATAAATAATAAGATATGATTTTTATAATTCTTATTACTTTATAATTACTTAATAAATAATGAATATTTAATTAAGTAAAATAATAATACATGATTATGGTTTTAAATTATATTTTTTTATTTTTCTAAGGTTTTTGGTATTTTATTTTTATTATTAACATTTACCATTATTAAAATATGAATTATCAAGTTTTATTACTTTTTAAACTTTTATTAAATAATCATCATAATAATATTTGATAATAATTTCAAGTTGTAGATTCTATTTTTCTACAAATTTTCATATATTATACCCATTTTTGTGAATTATAAATCAAAAGTTATGATTTAAATAAGATTTAATCATTTATTTGATTTTTGGAATATTATTAATTAGGTTTTATAACATTATATTTATTTCCTAAACAGGAAATACTTTTTACACCGTACCTACACTTAGCTTCAGTCACTGACCCGTGGGCCATTTTCCACCTCAGCTCTCAAGTTTAGAAAATGGATTTGTTACTGACCCTCTCTCTACTCTTAGTCGATGACACATGGGCCCAAGGCCATGTCATCAGCCACGCGAGACAAAGACTAGTCAAACTAGCTGACTGGGTTCAGGGTGGCGTTGGCATGACGTAGAGATGGCGTCAGCACCATCACTACCGTCAGTGGGTGGTCGCCAGCGACGATCTACTGCGCCCAAGCAAACGAAATGAACCTAGTTCAAATCAGTGCAACGTGTTGAGTCCTAAAGTGGCGGTGCCACTTGGAAATGGTCATCGGAGCCTCAGCTCCGACGAGCTCCGACGGTGGCCGACGATGGCACACGGTGAGACGGCGATTTACATCGAGATAAGGCGATTCAAGGATACTGGAAGGTTCAGGAACTCACCCTGATGATGATAGAGAAATCAGCGAGAACTGTTGCGAAGAGGAACGATAAAATTCACCCACTCCAGTGCTCCCCTTGATGCAAGATTCTTCCCAGATGACCTACGGAGGACGGGGCTTCTCCATGGCTGCTTGGAAGAGTGTGGGGATATGTGGTTCGACGGCGAGGTGTGGCTCCGGTGAGCTAGGGTTTCGGTCCCACTAGCATCTGAGAGGATAAGGAGGGATTAAGGATAGGGATGGAGGCAAGGCGTCGCGGTGGCCTTCTTATCCCCCTCCTGGCGGCAGCGGCATTGATCTTGGCGCAAGAACGACGATGACGGCATCGAGCGGCGGTGAGCTCCTCCAGCGAGATGTCTATGTGCGTGAGGATGACGACGACAAGTTGTTTTGCGGATAACCCCCTAGTATTTCTTTCTTCTCAACCCGCATTCCTTCCCTGGCCCCACTTGTCAGTCACGGATGGAAATGAGCTGGGCTAGTTACTGGGCTGTTGTGGGCTGCACATGGGCATCAGATAAAAACAGAGATGTTGGGCCATGCCCAGGTAATGTTTTTATTTGTTTTACCTTTTTCCATTTTCTGTTTTTCTTTTCAGATTTGAATTTGATTTATATTTTGAACTTTTCTTTGTAGGATTTACTTGCTGGATATTTGTAGTAATACTAAAATAGATTTAATATCATTTGTGAACTTTTATTATATATAATCCTTTTATATTTCTTTTATTTTCTCTATATGGACCCCCTTTTAATATTTTGTAGAAGCTTTTCTTATTATTTTTCTTTCCCTTTTTAGTTAGGGTTTATTAAATGATATATTCTTATTTGTTTATAAGACTAAACTCTAGTTGGCTCAGAGTTTGAATATAAATTTTTATATGAATAATGATCCTATATCATTATTTGATGCATGAAATATGAAAGAAATTAATATGATTCTTACTACTTCCATTAATTTGGAAAATTACAGTGTATATATTCTATTATGATAAACAAAGAGATTTAGGATTTTGGATTATGATTATTTACCCTAGGGTTTAGTTTTTTTTAATATACTTAGACTCCTTTATGGATGTGATTAAAGATTCCATAACTAAGCATATTGTTTTCTGTTTGGGATATTTGATGACATCACTTTTAGTATTTGGAAGTTATATCTTGAATGTTTTTATAGAAAGGAATTGATAAAGATACTCCTAAGCACATTTAATTCTGATGGTTGGAATTGTCAGAGAGGTGTTTATGTGATTTGTTGTAGGGAAATGTTCCTATCAAGTGATATAGATATAAGATGAGGAATTCTTAATATGAAATGGATATTATACTTGGTTTTAATATTTAGAGTTGATTGTTTACCAAGAATTACTATCTTCCATAATTCATAATTCTAGACTTCTTATTAAGGAATTCCTTTCCTAGATATACTACCCTTTTCTATCTATCATCATGATTAACATGATGAGGTTTACTTCATAGTACTATTCTCATTCACTGATTAACCTACTAAACTCATGGATGAATCAAATGAGTTTGATACTAAAATATTTCATAACTTCCACATATCCTTGCTTAATTTCACCTACTACTCTACTGTTGATAGCCTTCCATCCAACAAATAGTTCCTTCAAACTCCACTCATAATCTTCCTTAATCATTCATTAATAATGGATCTCTATTAGTTGTATGCATCCAACTACCTTTCTCTAAAGTGGACTATCCTTAAAGATGAATAACACCACTTCTATGACTCTATGCTATACTAGCTTTAGTTGAATAGTATCATCCTATATTCATTTTACTCCAACCCTAAATTATATTTATGTGGCTTGCAATGACTACTCTAGGATAACTTATCTCTTCTAGGGTTTCCATCATGTTCTACCCACCAGTATTACTTATACTAAATATAAGCATTCAACATTGGTGGCTAAAGCATCACCATTATAATCCTTTAATCATTTATTGCTTAAGTTCTTAGTTGTATAAGCAAGACTTTATCAATCCTACTTTTCCATTATCTTGAAATTATCTTCTTAGTATCTCATATTGGATTGAGGTTATTAATGGACTATGCCCTCATTAAAAGATTTAAGTAGATGTTATGATAAGATCAAGAAATAGTAGATCAAAGATTGATAGTTAAAGAATTTGTGAATCAATGGTTGATTACTCAAAATTGATGAACAACAGATATTAAGATAGGTTCCATAAAGATTGATATGGAAAGAAAGATATATGGTGGATGATCTTGACTTAGTCTCTTTCCAACCCCAACTCATTAAAGAGTTTAAGGTTAGGTATTACTATGATACTACTAGTAATAATAGATAAGAATAAGACAGATCAGCATTAAGCATTGCATTTTTATTATTCTAGTGGTAATCTTAACTTAGTATTCATAGGTTGATATGATGAATAGTATGATAGGGATCATATATAAATCATTTAAGCAATGTATTATGAGTGACATTTTATTATATCTGGTCTACCCTTAGACCAAATCATGTTTAACCAAATAAGGTTTTAGCAAGGGTCATATTGAAACTTATCGCAATTAACTTGATGATCTACTTCAATTCCATCAAGTTAAGAGAAGCTTCAATCAATTTGACAAGTTCTATTTTAAAAGCGCGAAAATTATTCGGATTTTCTATGCATGAATGCAATGCACACATCTGGGTTTAGCTTATTTCTAAACTCTAATGCTGGGATGTTACATGGGCCTCGTCGGAGCCTCGCTAACCGGAGAGGAACCTCCAGACCGAAGAAAAAGGCTGCAGTAAATTTACAAGGAGCTGCACACCCTCGTCTGACGAGGAAGATCACGACTTCTCGTGGCAACTCCGCAGCCCGCGGCGAAGGAGCCGCAACTACGACGCCTATAATGAGATCACCCAGCGCAAGATCGATAAATCACGCGCAAAAGATGCATGCTCCATAGAATCGGAGGATGAGAACACAGAGCTTTTTGGCACCAGATGCTTCAGCTGAGCGATACGCATACGCGAATGCCTAAGTATGTTCTTGATCTTCTTTCTCGCGCTGGTATGCTCGACTACCAGCCTTCTCGCACTCCAGTTGACACCACAATCAAACTCTCGGCCATTGGCGAGCAATTCTATGATCCAACTCTCTATCGAAGTCTCAGTGGTGCTCTCCAATACCTAACTCTCACTAGACCCGAAATTTCCTTTGTTTTTCAGCAAGCATGTCTGTATATGCATGATCCTCGTCTTTCGCACTATAATCACATTAAGCATATTCTTCGTTGCCTTAAGGGAACACTTGACCATGGTCTCCACATTAACAACACCTGCAACTTCCTTGACAGCATACTCTGATGCAAACTGGGCTGATTGCCCGGATACTCGATGATCCACATCCGGTTTCTGTGTTTTTCTTTGGTGACAATTTAATTTCTTGGTCCTCAAAAGATAGGTTACGGTCTCTCGCTCGTCTGCTGAGGTTGAATATCGCACTGTGGCGCATGCGGTTGCTGACACTATTTGGTTGCGTTAGTTTCTTTCGGAGCTTCATCAACCACTTCAGCAGGCCACCATTGTCTACTGTGACAACATCTCAGCGTTTTACATGTCCAGGAATCCAGTCCAGCACAGGCGCACCAAACACATTGAGATAGATATACATTTTATTCGAGAGAAGGTGGCTCCTGGACAAGTCCGTCTGCTCCATGTTCCAACGACTGCTCAATTTGTTGATATATTCATCAAAGGCTTTCCTACTACGCCATTTACAGACATACGGTTCAGTCTTAACGTCATCGAGCCTCCCGTTGTGCCTGCCAGCGGTGTTAGATTATGTCGGTTGTTAGATGATTGCATGTTAAGTTAGGGTTAGCCGCAGGTCGGCCCCATATATAAACTCTTGTACCTTGTATTTTGATTATCATTGAGTATCAATTCATCCTACTCTGCAGGCTGCATCATAGACCTGAAAGTCCTGAAACCTAAAATCCAAAGTAACTCTGGCTGCATCATAGATGTAATGCACCCCAAAAACGAACTACCACCACCACAAAGCAATCAGTCAGCAGATCTCACGCGCGCACGGCAAACACACTACAACGACATCACACCCTAACAACAATCAGCACCACATGCTACGGAGTAAAAAGCGCTAGAAACATAGGCGGATCCACCAGGGTGGCCGGGTAGTGCATGGACCGCCCTTAGATTTTTACATAACCTATATATATAAAAAAATAAAAAAAATGTATAATTAAATAAAAAATTGCACCGTTAGACCACACTGATGTGTTGATCTAGATCCTCTGGTGGCTAGAAATTGCAGCAACAGAATTGAACAACAGAGCACTCAAATCGAGAGAAGTCTGGTGGCGTACCTATCTCGGCATGCCTTCTGTGTTTACGAATCGGCGATTCCGTCTCCATCGCATGAAAGGGGACGCGAGTCGCCACTCCCTCTCGAGGAACACGAATAGAGCAACAGGGGGAAAAAAGAAGCGAGTAGAATGAAAATTCAATAAGGAAGGAAAAAGACCGAGCAGACAAAGTAAGAGAGGAAGAGACACGCTGAGATTCGGACCAAGATCCAATGGCTCAGAAATTAGCTGTTTTTCAATTGCAAAACAGCTAGCTAGCTAACTAGCTGTAAATTAGGAAAACCAGTGTATTTGTATGGTATATTTTGCTACTATACCAATTGAAATAACAATTGTGGCCATTATATACAAAACGCCTCTAAAAAATACTACAGTAGTAGAATGCTAGGAAGGAATATAATGTTTGTAACTGAACCGCCGGCCGGAGAGATTTGAACACGACTATTTTTTGTTTGTCTCTGCATATGGTAAGTGCTCCATCAGATGCCTATATTTGCAGCTGGCGTGTATCTCTCCGGCACGATCGTTTGTCCGTCGCCTGTTGCCGCCGCCAACCCATCTGCTTGACGTACCTCCATGGACAGCGCTTCCTCCTATGTCTGCGGCGCGGCCACCCACCTCCTCGTCGCCGGCTCCCTGCTGGCCGGCGCCTACCGCCTCTTAGGGGGTCCTGGCGCCGCCTGTGCCATCGTCGCCGTACTCCTCAGCATCATCATCGTCCCCGTCTTCGTCGGGAAGCGGCGTCGTCCGGCCGGCAACAACGGCCGGGTGGAAATCCAGGCGGCAGCGGCCGGCACCGCCCCGGCTGGCAACGGGCAGATCGAGCTCCCGGCGGTTTTCAAGTACAAGAGGGACGGCGGGGCGGCGCCGCTTCCGGATTGCAGCATCTGCCTGGGGCAGATAGGCGTGGGGGAGAAAGTGCGGCGGCTGCCGGAGTGCGGGCACGTCTTCCACGTCGGCTGCATCGACGAGTGGCTGCGCGAGAATCCCAGCTGCCCGGTCTGCCGCGCTGCTGCATGGCAGGTCTGACGAATCTGACTCGATCCATGCATGGTATAGGTTTAGATGAGATGTCAACTCGATCCATCATCATGTCGTAGAAAGAGAGAAAGACGCTTCTTTTTTGGTTTTCAAACACGTCGTTGGAGTTTGGATGGTTTTGTTGTTCCTGGATGCATGCTCTACTCAAATTATTACTACCAGATCGGAAACTAAACTATATATATGAGATAAACTAAAGCTTTAGTTCTTGCGTGCATGCTCAAATTTCTCTATATATAGCTTTAGTTCAGCTTGCAAAGACCGTTTCATCTTCTTCTCTTGTCACAGCTAATAAGTGTGCAGCTAGTCTACCCTCCCGTTTTCTCTCCCCTGATCTATCCCTTGATAGTCTACACAGAGCTCTCGGCGCCTCGCCCCTCTTCGTAATAAGCCTTCTGGCAAAGATCCCAGGATTATCCAGCTTCTTTGCGGATGCCGCATTGAAGAAGATCAACAATTAATTAAGGTTTATTATTTGGACCGATTCCTCTTTATATGTTGCTCACAGAAAAAGCCAACAGTGTGAGTATATTTCAGTTCTCTGGACACGGCGTTTTAGTCTAGCGCTGCTAGAATAAGGATCAGTTGAGAATTTTGGTTGAGTCCGTCTTTGCTATCTTCAAGACACTCGGGTGGTGCGTGCACCGGAGACGAATGAGATCGGTTCTGATGGCGCTCCCCATATTTATCGGAGAAGATTTTTAGTGGTTTGTTTTGTGCTTTCATTATCTATCGATCGAGTTAATTAGCTGCCTTATTAGTTCTTTGGAGTAGTATGATTATGTTTCCGGAAGAAGCAACTGAACAGCAGTCGTTTTCAAAGCGGATTCAGTTGGCGATTCTTTGGAGATCCACGCTATAATGCTATGCTCGGTTGTATTCTCACACTATATCCAACTTGTCGTCACTGTCCGTTTCTTTTTTTTCTTTCTCGCTTCCATCTACTTCGATGGCCCGCGGTTTGCTGTTTTAGCCATATTCTCCATCTAGTATTGTACAATTTATACTATTTCTCCAAGACTATAATTTGTACGATTTTATAATTTACAATTTTAAATTAGTCAATATCAACCGTCCCTCTTGTTCTTGGCTAGCCCCCGTGGGCCACCACGGGCTGAAACCCTAAACATTCCCACCTGCTGTTGCATCAGCATCCGGACTGCGATCACTGTTGGCACTCTCGCTGCTCCGATCCTATGTTTCTCAACCGCTTCCCCCCAGTGATACACACATGGCGTTCGAAGGAATGTCCATGAGGAATATGTGGTGGTCTTCTCGGATATCTAGGTTGGGTTCATGAACTGGAATCATCTTGATACGGATGCCCATGTACCGGTTCCTGCCGAGGGCCTTCATGTCATGCCTTAATCAGATAACGATTATCCATTCCATGTTTCTCAATGTTTAATTCATCTGTTACATATGCAGACATTTATGGTAATGATTTAATCCTCACTAGGATGCTATTGGGGAAAAACTGTCCCCCATAGGGTAAACCGGGGACGGGTGCAACTGACCACTCCCCATACCCGGTACCCATGACATCCCCACTAGTAGCAATGACATGTGAGGCCAAGTTATGTATATATGTGTGGAAACCCTAATTCTCCACCCATCCTCGGTTTCACTCCATTCTTCTCCAAGTATATATGTCGTAGTGACAGGTACCATCGAGCTCCCTGTTGACTCGGAACTAGACGGGAACCCTGTACTCAGAAGACATGGCCGGTCCTTATGGCGGCCTGCTTTCTCGAGCTATGGCATGCTAGAAACAACAGGATATTCAACAATAGGTGCCTCACAAAACGGATCCTTTTCAACAACATCGCCAACAACCTGGAGCTTTGGGCCACGAGATCGACGAAGCTGGCGCCTACTCTGACAGAGTGGAAACAAAAGTTTCTAACACCTTAGGTCTCAGATTTCTCCTTTTAACCCCCCTGACCTAAGCCGGGTTATAAATTCTGCTCTATCTTTGTAACTCTGCTGTAACCATAAGGTCTGGGTTCTACCCTGCCTTCATATATGAAAATATATAGTTCAAAAAAAAGATATGTGCCGATTCACTGAGATTACAGGGAACACGAAACAAGGAACAACAATCGCTGGAGCTTGTTTTTGAAAAATTTAAAAATGGTAGTTTGGAGCTTCAAAATATTCTAAAAGGAACAATTTTTCTAGAGTAGGGGCAACGCCCCCATGGCCCTAAGGCTAGTCATAGTGGGAGTAACTTGACTAGTAACATAGTCATACATGTATTGCCAATTAATCATTTAGATGACATGGCAAGCAATTAAATGATGAAAGAGAGACTTGTGATAACTAGCTATGTTACCATAATATCACACATTTCAAAACAAAATGAGTCTATATTGCAATAAATAAGCATTTGCATGACACTATATATATGTTATCTTTCACTATGGAGGTAGTAATTTAGACTAGTAACATACGCATGTTACTGCTCTAAGTTACTCTCCACTATGACCAGACTAAAAAAAGCTCTGCCAGTTTGGTCAACATACATAAATGACATTGATTCGCTGCTTTGTTGTCATGGCGGGCGCCAGGAAATGAAAGTTGGTATTCATTGTAACTTTTTTTGTCAATTGCAATATATGAACCATATATAACAGTTGATAGCAGTAACACAAAACAGTACACGACAATAACAAATTCTTGATCAAGTAAAATTCCATAAGAGATGAGACAGTAATTCCGTAATAACTACCAAGTACCAATATACTTCTTGGTTAAAGCCTTGTCCATATTCTCAGCTTACAAATTACAATATAGTAGTTCATGTTCCATATCCGGTGCTTGCAACAGCACTAATTGCAGATTGCTCTTGGAATGAACAGGAGAAGTAGTCAATTATGGCCGCGTGCGCATGCTTCGCTTCCTACCGCCGCCGCAATTAGGACCGGGTAGAGGACGAGGCGGTCTGCGAGCGGTGCGTCCGTGCGCGGGCGAGAGGCCGAGAGAGGTTTTTTTCTGATGACCCCGTGGGCCGGCCTGGCTAGTGGGTTGGGCTGACTAAATACATGCATAAAAAAAGATGACGTCGTTTCCATCGGCAGACCTTGCTGTGTCTCCTGAACCTGAAGAGGCATTCCATCCTTACCCATACCTCTGAACCGTCGTCAGACACTGGATCAATTTTGTGAGTTTTATAGTATCAAGTAACCTGAAGGTACTGAATACCGTAGAATCCTTCTGCACCTAGTATGAGCATACCGTGTTACTGTGTGAGTACAGGGAAAATAGATTCAAATCATCGGAACGAAAATCATACTCCCTCGGTCTCGAATTAGACGGAGTAGCAGATTTGTTTAGAGTACGTATATAGATATATGACAATCTAGACGAATCTCCGACATCTAATTTGAGACGGAGGAAGTACCATTCTAGTGACCCAGTGGCCAGTCTGCTTTCTTAAAGAAAGAAAAAAATACTACTGGCAGTACATATCACTTGAAGGTACACAAAAGCCACAGCAAAAGCTGCATGCAACCATCTACAGCCACTTGAAGGTAGCACCCACTGACTGTTTCTTAAGCCTTACAATGCCTGATGACCCAAGAAAAACATGTAAAATATGTACTGCCTGGTTACAAGGACTTTCGGTATCAGTTTGTACCATGCGAAAAAAATTACTTACATCGGGCAAAATGATGCCACTGAAACGCTGTATATTTTTAGCTTCGATTCTAGACTCATGTCAGTGGGGTTCCTGGGGATGTGTACACTGTAGTAGCTACATACATACATGTCTATTTTCTCCTCCCCTTTTTTTTCTGTATGAACAATTGAACCGAAACCAACTAACGTGCGTCGGTACTCGTGTGCCCCCAAGATCGAGACGCCGACCGTCCTAACTGCGTGCAGCCCAGGTTTTACTTGCTTCAGCCATTTGATGTTAGCAGATCCAGGTACACGTCGAACCCCTGCGTAGGTGCGCTCCGCTTCAGCTTGTCCAGGGCACGGTTCTGGAGCTGCCTGATCCTCTCTTTGGACAGCCCGTACATGTCCCCGATCACGTGGAGGGTCTTGGGCTCGCCGTCGTGGATCCCGAAGCGGTGCTCGATGATCTCCTTCTCCCTGGTGCTCAGGATCGTCCCTAGGAAGTCATGCACTTGCTGCCTCATCATCATCCTGTCTACGACGAGGTCGGGGGGATCGATGTTCGGGTCTTCTGTGATCTCCTGTAGTGTTAAATATCACAGCTCAACTGTTATTGTTTTGACCGGAAATAGCTAACCTGTTTTTGATATCAACAAAAAGCTACTCTAAGTAGTGTATTTATCTTCTGAAGGCAGAGCTATAGTACATAGAACTACCATGAAAATATGTCCTCATGTGCAACTACTATCTGTTCTCTTCACTGTTTTGTGAAATTCCAGGACATGGTATGGAAATGGTAGAGTACCTGGAACGTGACACTATCGTTGGACCAAACCTGATCCTGCATCGACCGTGGTTTTCTGGTTTTCGCTTTCAGTTTTGCCAGCTTCTCAATCGTGATGCCGGCACGCCTAGCTACGTTTTGATTTGTAGGCTGCTCCCCTTCCAAGATGCATTCCAGCCTTGCTTTCCCCACCTTTTTAAGACGTGCATACACACTCTCCTGCAAATTAGAAGTTTGTAGCTTTCAGAAGATATAAATGCCAGACTAAATGAACTCTGTCTCCTCTCAAACTTGGATTCAGGGGCATGGTGAGTTCAGGTCATACCGGCAACCGAATTAATCTTGAATGCTTGAAAATAGACTTTTTAATTGCTTGACGTATCCACCAATACGCATATGTCGGGAACCTACATCCCTTGCTTGGATTGAATTTCTCAAAGGTCTTCATCAACCCACGGCATCCGTGCTGGAAGTAAGAACAGGAAACATTTGCAACATGGAACATGACGGCATAGGTTCTGCAGTACCAATGTAAGAAAAGAGTGAAACCTGAACCAGGTCCTCAATATCAAGACCATATCCCTGGTACTTCCTAGCTACATGTATCACGAGGCGGAAATTTGAGCGAGCCATCTTCTCTCTACAGCGTCTTCCGACGTGTATCGACGACTGCAGGTCCTTGCAGCTCATTCCTACAGCCTGAGCCCACTCAGCCAGCGTCGGCTCACGGCCACATTCCTCTTCTAGTCTACGCTGCGCCTCCTCTAGTTTCATAAGATCCTGCGGTATTTACCAAATCACTGAATTAGCAAGATGAAACATGTTCACAGCGGCACGAAGGGCAGGAATAAAAAAAGTTAGAAGGTGAGACCGGGATATACGACATGCCTGTATCTGACTGAACAAGTGTTTCTCTTCCTTTGCCGTCAAGAACTCAGTCGTCTCAGTGTCTCGTAGAAACAACCTGAAGGGTTCGTCTGGACCAAGAACTCTGCCATACTTCTTGGACTTGTCCTTTTTCTTCGAGTTGGCAACGCTGCACTGGACATGAGTGGTACTTGATGCCTGAGGAGCGTTACGTCTCTTGGATCTCCTCTCACGCAGCCGTGTAGATCGAATGAACACCTGACCATTTCCCAGCAGCTTCTCGTACGGGTGGTGGTTCGACTCCACGTTACTGGTGGAAAGCATCAAGCTGGGTAGCACATCCAGCTGGGTGGAAGAAGAAGAAGAAGAAGAAGCGCCTGATTCGTCTCCCAGAAACGCCACCTCCTTGGTCAAGGTGACCGAGGTTGCTGCACCGAGGCCCAAGCTCGCAACTGGTTTCAAGGATGGCATGGAAGCGCCGATGGAAACAGAAGTGCCCTTTTCACTGCCAAACACGAGTCAGCTCAGGTCAGATCCTGAATAACCAGAGAGTTTGCACAAGGGGAACAGAAACAGAGGATGTGCGTGTCATTTTACCCAAACGCCTGCTGGTAGATGACTTGCCTCTGCAGGTCTCGCAGGTAGCTCTCGAACTCGCCCTCCGCCCCCTCTTCGCCTTTGAGGCTCTTCCCTTCCGTGTGCTGCTCCAAAGCCTTGAATGAAACAGATAACAGAGGCTCAGCAGCACTAACAATGATACATACAGAGTAAATAAAACCCATCAAAATCAAACTACTGTAGTATTAGATATGATGATTTGGTTCTTGAAGATAGTAGTATTAAGGAAGTGTTGGATGGATGGGGCAACCAACCATGTCCAGCAGGAACTCCAGCAAGGCCTTCTCGCCCTTGAGTGACACCGAGCCGTGGACGGCCTCTGCCACCAGCGACGGCGAGTAGTGGCACGCGGTGGATGCTCGGCCAGTGTTGTCGTTTATCATCGGAACTGCAAGATTAATGCCCAAAGCAGATCAGCCTCTTTGTAATAGCCAGAAAGAAAGAAGGTAAGTGCGTACCTGAGGTGCGCGACGGGGATGGGGAGGAGGCGGTGCTCCTGAAGTTTGGAGAAGAGGTGGGGAAGAGGGGCGACGAGAGGAGGCTCCGGCTGGAATTCATGGGGGGGAGGCCAGGATCCTCTGCGAGGCTGGAGGAAGAAGAAGAAGAGGCAGCTCAGCTCGCACGCACGCCCGGGCTCCAAGGAGCAGAGTCTGTTGTCTGGTTCAGTGTCCTCTCCTATCCGTTTTCATCAGAGGTGTTTTGATTGGTCGGGAAGATCATGGTCGCTCCATCATCGGATCAGCCATGATTTTTTTTTACTGCTGCTCCTGGTCTAGCTGAGTGAGGATAAGGCGCGCGAGCAGCGCCATGGATTTGTGATGCCAGGTGGGTCCCCGCAGGCCGCCACGTGTATACTCACCTGATTCTTTCTATATCGGGACTAGTCTTACTCTACAGTACCTGAGGTTTACTTCGCCTTCAAGCTCGACCTCACCGGGATGGGTCTCGCCCGCCTCGACCTCCGCGACGTCGCTGAAGGTGCGCGCCCCGCTGCGGTCGGCCCGGCGGAGGAGGACGTGGCGGCGTACGAGGCGGTGAGCGGCGACCGCAACCCGGTGCACCTTGACGACGCCTTGGCCCGCGGCGCCGGGTTCATGCGCGGCAAGGGCATGCTCGCCGCCCGCTTCGTACGCACGCACGTCACCCTTCTCCCTCGCGGGCATTCCGTCGAACGCCTGGCTGGCTTGCCTCTCGTTCCCTGAACTGACCCCCTAACCCACCTTTGCCTTGCGCGACGTGCAACCCGGAGCGGTGTACGCGAGGCAGACACTGAGGTTCGCGGCGCCGGTGTACGTCGGCGACGTGGCGGTCGCGGACGATGCACACCAAGACCAGACCACCGCCGGGAGGCACATGTAGGCACATCTAGGCCATTGCTGTAACTGAAAAAACTAAATATTTGGGCAGCGTCAAGCTGGGAACCTCTGGCGTTCCTGCAGTGTGCCCACGATCACGATGGACCTCTGCCCGGAAATGATGCTAGGACCATGATCGTCTTGGCATGTCTTGGTGGATCAACATGATTCAGTCGTTAGATTCTGGAAATACAGTATCGATCAGCTTTTTCTTTCACTATATATAATCCATGATATGAATTTATTTTTTTCAAATTAGGATCCTCAATGGAGTATTATATATATATATATAAAAGCTGCGAGTTTTTTCTGTCATGTTGTTCTAACTGAATTTTCATCAAAAAACTTACTTATCAGTGCAAGCGGCTGAATTCATCAGACATAATTACAAGAGCAACACAGGACAAAGAGACATCAGAGCGCAAGTCAAAACAGGACATACTTCCACTTTACCAAATTTATTCCTCTTCTCAAATTCATCTCAGCTAGAAGAAAAATACTAGTATATAGTAGTTCAAGGCGGCATCCACTTCAACCAACTACAAAAATAAATAAAGAGTACTAGCCGCAGCATTACACACCACCACAATTCCTTCAAGTCGTCAGAGAAACACCCTATAACTCCAGCAGGACAGCACCACTGTATGTATGTGTTGCTCCTACATGCCCCCTGGCATCCCGGCGGCAGCAGGGGCCTTCTTGCTCGGCTTCTCCACGACAATGGCCTGGGTGGTCAGGACCATCCCAGCCACCGAAGCCGCGTTCTGCA
The DNA here is from genome assembly GCA_916181665.1 of Avena sativa. Classification (NCBI taxonomy): domain Eukaryota; kingdom Viridiplantae; phylum Streptophyta; class Magnoliopsida; order Poales; family Poaceae; genus Avena; species Avena sativa. The sequence goes on from OV702295.1 coordinate 2,513,801, forward strand.
GGGCGCAACGAGTCACCTTGGCGGGGTCAATCACGCCGGCCTCCACCAGGTTCTCGTGTGTGTCCGTCATCGCGTTGTACCCAAACTCCCACTCGCTGTCCTTGATCTTCTCCACGATCACCTCACCTTCCACCCCAGCGTTGTGGGCGATCAGCGATGCAGGTGACAAAAGAGCCTGGAGATTCATCAACAGGTATCCAAGTAAGATAGACAGAACAGTAAGGTGCTAATTTGGTGCTAACTCCATTAATGTTTTCAGATGCAAGAAAAATGTTGAAGCCTAACTACTAACTGTTCTACACGAATGATCAACAAATCAATTGTTTGGCATTGCAAACTAAGGCACATCGTCTATCAATCCTACACTATCTCATTATTACTTATAATTGCAGTACAGGTGTATTCACTGGAGGAAATACAGACTAATCTATCATACCTAAACTACAGATAAAAAGAACAGTCAAGTGCTCAAGTTAATGACTAGATGAATGTTGTGGTATGAAAGCAAAGTGCCGAAGCTGAACTACTCATGTTCTACCTGAATAAACAACAGATCAATTTATTGACACCATCAACTAATTGCATGGCATCTATCAAGCCTACACAGTACAATGGTAGAACTATCTCACTACTTATGACTGCAGTATAATAGTTGTTTTTCATTGGAATAATAATAATACCTTCTGAATGATATCAGCACCAAGGCGCTCCTCAGGGTCGTCCAGCTTCTCCTTGATGGCGGGCACAAACGTCGACAGGTGGACATAGGCCGCACCACCTCCAGGTACGATGCCTTCCTCTATGGCCGCAAAGGTAGCGTTCTTGGCATCCTCTATGCGGAGCTTGCGGTCCTCGAGCTCCGTCTCTGTTGCAGCTCCGACCTTTATAACGGCAACTCCACCGGAAAGCTTTGCGATTCTCTCTGCCAGCTTCTCAGAATCGTATACCGAGTCTGTCTGAGAGAGCTCTCTCTTCAGCTGTGCGATTCTACCCTGGATCTCATCTTTGGTGGCAACGTCTGCTATGATGGTCGTGGACGATTGGGAGATTGTCACTTTCCGGGCTATGCCGAGCTGCTCCACTGTTGTCTGCTCAATCAGCTGGCCGAGATCTTTGGCTTGGAATTCAGCACCTGAGAAAACAGACATGGACAGATGAATATAGCAGCAAGCAACATTACAGAGCTGGAACCAGTTGCAGAGCAAAACAACAGTTGTTTAAGTTTTAACTTCAGAAGTCAGAACTGACACTTGCACCCACTGATATTAATACAAAAGCTTGTTAGGCAGCACAGGAGCACATTAATTTTGCATATTCCGGTAGAATAGGTAATGTGATAATAATTGCAACACTAAGTCAGAGTCTGACTTATGCTAATAAAAGAGAAGGGGGATTGCTATAACAATATATCAGTCCAACATAATAAGCTAATAAAAGAGACAAAAGGGACAAGATAAAGTATTCGATTGAGAAAAAGAGCTTTTGGTCTACAAAGATGAGAATCATGAAAATAAAAATAAAAATCCAATTGGCCTAGCAGAAAGTAGTCTCACCAGTAACAATGGCAATGTCCTGAAGAAGAGCCTTGCGCCTTTCACCAAAACCAGGAGCTTTAATAGCAGCTACATTCAGGATCCCTCTAAGCTTGTTGACGACTAAAGTTGCCAAAGCCTCTCCAGATACGTCCTCTGCAATTATGAGAAGTGGTGCTCTCAACTGTGTAGTTTGCTCCAACAAAGGAAGGATTTCTTTAATCGAGGAGATCTTTTGATCAGTGACAAGAACCCGAGCGTTTTCAAACTCTACAATGGACTTCTCAGGGTTCGTGACAAACTGAGGAGAGATATATCCTCTGTCAATCTGTACAGATGGGTGAAATGAGTTATCACTTTAGCATCACAAAAAACAGTGTACTTATTCGACCACAAAATGGAATAAGAGAGCAGGCCTGGTTAGGGCGCTTACCTCCATTCCTTCCTCAACTTCAACAGTAGTCTCAAACGACGACGATGACTCAATCGAGAGGACACCATCGGGGCCAACTTTGTTAATAGCCTCCGCAATCATGGTCCCCACAACGTCATCGTTTCCAGCAGATATGGCGGCAATAGCTGAAACAGAAGAGCAAAGTGTTGGACAACATATTCCTTCCTTGCACAGAGAGCAAGCTATCAGGCTTGCTTTATATAAAAGAATCAAAATAAAGCTGCATCTCACCTTTGATGTCCCCACTGCCCTTGACAGGCCTCGACTTCTTCCCAAGTTCCTCAACTAAATACTGCACCGTCTTGTCAATGCCCTTCTTGATAGATACTGGGTTTGCCCCTGACGTAACACTCAGCAGGCCCAGTTTGATGATCTCGCGAGCCAGGACGGATGCGGTCGTCGTCCCATCGCCCGCCGAGTCATTTGTCTTGCTAGCAACCTGTCATTTTTTGAAGATAAAGACATGTACAGTAAAGATTTGAGCAACAAAGGTATGGCAATGAATTAAGTGATGAACTAAAATTTTGCCATACAGAAAACATAGTATGCCTCTGGAAAGAGAACAATATAATGCTTACCTCACGAATCAAAGCAGCACCAGCATTCTCCATGGGATCGGCGAGCTCGATAGCCCGGGCAATGGTAACTCCATCGTTGACCACTTTGGGGCTGCCAAACTCGTCCAGGACAACATTCCTTCCTGCAAAACAAAGCAATGGGAATAGAGATCAGGAGAGGAAACCAGCCTCATAGATAAAGAGGGGGAAATCATGGATTGGTGATTAACAATCTGTCAGGATTTCCAATAGGAAGAAGACTAAAAGAGCTCATCGGCACAGACAAATACACCACAATTTATCACATATGGTTGTGATAAGCCCAACATATAGTTGTTAACCTTACAAATCTTAAATCTTCAAGTTTATACCTAGTATAAACATTAATCAGTGGGAGCAACTGGCATAGAAATTCCAATACCATACTACTAAATCAGACTAAGGGGGGCAAAGGAGCGGCTGCACATATAGTAGCCATGTACTGGTACCAATCAATCCCCTAGCTACTACTGCGGCCAAAATAGATTCGGCATGCACTAGGGACAATAAGAATCGACAGCGACTTGTAAGAAAAGGGAAGTGTGGGAGGAAGTGTGTGTGTGTGTGGGGGGGGGGGGGGGGGGGGGGGGGGGGATCACGGGAGATCGGTCAACCTCTGGGTCCGAGGGTGACGCCTACGGCGTTTGCGAGCTTCTCGACGCCGGCCTGGAGGGCGGAGCGCGATGACTGGTCGAAGGCGATGTCCTTGGCGGAGGCCCGCACCGCGGAGTGCGCCCGGCGACGGCTGGGAAGCAGCCTCGCCGCCGACGGCTTCCTGGACCTCCCGCCCCTCTGCTGCCACCAAAGAAAAAGAAGTCAGCTTTAAGCAGAGGACGTCCGCCGGAGACGGATGGGGAGGTCGTCGGATCGGATTGGATCGGGCGGGGTTTAGTCAGGGGTTTTCGTGCGTTACCTGGAGGGCGGCGGCGGAGGAGGAGCCTGGGAGGAGGGAGGTGCCGGTGGTGGGGATGGTGGCCATGGCAGGCGCGGGTGGGTGCTAGGGTTTTGGGGGTTGGGACGAGAGGCGGCGGAGGAAGCGAGGAGGAGGAGGAGGGAGAGCAGAGGGGGGAACTTGTTGGGGGTGGGAGGGAGGGAGGGTTTGCGGAGAAGGAAGATTCTGGAACGTTGGCTGGCTCGCCACCTACCGTGACCGTGTGTGCCGTGCAGGCCAAAAGAGCATGCTCTCCTCCGGCTCGGACGGCCGATCAAGCACAAGCACGCACATAAAAGACAAGCAACACACAGCTCACTCTCCTGCTCTACCAGGACTGGAAATTACATCATACAAAGTGTTTTACTAGGCGCAAATCTAAGAGCAACTCTGATATATTACAGAGCATCCAAATAAATTGTTTGCATCATTAAAAAGGTGTTTTACATCATATGTGCAGCTTCTACTTTTATAATTAGTGATGTATTTTACGACAACAACTTAGGGCGTGTTTGGTTGCTCGTTTCCCGTCTCTCGCGTGGGACGGAAAGAAATAAGTGTGTTTGGTTTCGCACGCGTGGAGCAATCTTTGCCCCCCCCCCCCCCCCCCGATTTTTAAAGTGTCACTCAACCTGGTCCTAGAGGAACGTCCAAGTTCTCGCGCTCGCGGAGGAAGAAGATGCACGCGCTCGTGCAAGGGAGGGGTGACGGGAGCTCACAAAGCGCCATGTGTTGTAGGTATGATTAGTGTTACAAGTTTAGTTCTTCCCCTAGAACCGAACGCATTGCGTATCTCTGGTGTCGTAGGAGAAGGTTGCGTCCCCTGATCTGTCTGCAACCTCTTTGAGGCCTCTGCGTTATGTGTCGATGTCTGATGCGGTGAACAGAAGGAAGTTGGCCATGACATGGCCAGCATCTTTATCCACCTTCGTCCCGGATCCGATCTGCTAGTTGATCCAGAAAGGGGGTTTAGTTATTCGGGGATTCGGAGAGGCGGGCATGCATTTGATTGTAAAGGATGTCTTCAAGTTCTGTGGCCGAATAGTCACTTCGAACCAGGTGTACAACCACATGAGGCATTGGAGAGTTAGGTGGATTCGGGTGCTGAGGATCAAGATGCTTGAGAACGTGCACTGGGTTGAGAAGACCTCTGCTATCATGATGGACGGTGATGATTACCATGTGCATATTAAGGTTTGATATATTTGCACTTGCATCAGTAATTGTAAAGCTCACATATGAACTACATGTCTTGAACTAACTGTGATTCTCATGTAGGCTCAGCAGAAGGACACCAAGTTAACCAGCAAGCCCATTGAGAACTGTGATCATATGAGATGATCTATGGTCCTCGCATTCCCATTGCGCACGCCTCTCTGACCGTGATACATCGTGCTCTTAGCCACCTGATGGAGCACGGTGGACAAGCGACCAAGTATCTTGACATGACTCCTAAGCGCAAGATGAGTTGGTTCACGGTCTTTCTGAACAAGCACTATCTCTGAGCAGCGAACTGAGATGTTCGAGGAGGTGTTGGTTGCGGTGCTGATGATGATGATTGTGATGTGTATTTTGGAGTAGCTAGGCTGATGAACTTTGGTTGTGGTGACCCCTGAACTTTGATCTATATGTTTTAGGAGGTGGTATTCAGTTATAACCCCTTCGTATGTGATAAACTTGTGTTGCATCACGTGCAGTTGTTCGTGAACTCGTGCTGCAGCACACACGCCATGACAGATTATGTCGATTCAGTCTTAATATAAGTTAGTAGTTCTCTAAATTGCAATTGTCTGAATTTTGTTTTCTGCCTTGCTGATGTTGGGTAAGCTCATATGACCAGTCAGGAGGTAAGTCTATCAGGGACAATGCAAATAGCCAAACAAGTACCAATTTGCTGAAAAATAAGAATGTATGAAACCAAACGACGGTGGCTTGTCTTTCAAACCCCTAGGGGTGAGAATACACGGAACCAGACGAATAGACATTTAGGCACGAGAGGTTGCATTGTCGCGCATAGCTTCCGTGGAGCCATGATCTCCAGGTGTGACTAAAGGCCACGAGCAACCAAACACACCCTTAGGTGATGTATAATAGGTCGTCGAACACCGCCAAGTCATTCATCTTCCACATATAAAACTTCAAATTCAACAACTAAAACTTAAATACGAACATTTCTAATTCATTTTATCTATTTGATAAACTCAAACTCAACTCCCTAAACTTTGACACTTCGATAGAACTAAACTTCCATAGAACCTAAAACTCGTTATCGTCGGAGTTGCCGAGGTCATTCCAGAAATCCGAGTCCAACTCGGAGGAGGAGCCTGACGTGATAGCAATGGCGGAGGAGCCAACCTCCAATACTGCAGCCTCAGTCTTCTTCGTCTTCATGGCTTCTCTCGTCGCAAAGTACTCTCTCTCTCTCTCTCTCTCTCTCTCTCTCTCTCTAATTGCACGAGCTCCGGTTGCTCACGGCGAATCTTCTCCATTGCCGCCTCGTTGGTTATCATGATACCTAATCTCCAAGAACTCGGACTCCACGAGGCTAGGAACTTCACGGGAGTTCATATTCTCCTGTAGTCAGCCGAGCGTCCACGTGACGTAGTTATACGTGGGCACGGCGAGTTCCATCATCTCGGATGTGCCCATCAACCAGTGCATGTCATCGAAGGTGATCTCTTCCACGTAGCAATCGAACTTCTACATCCGCACACGGAGGAATTTGATCGACGGTCTAGGGCGGCGGCGATTCCCACGAAAATGGTAAGGAAATAGTGGGGATATGCGATGGATCCAGTGGTTTTGGGGTGGGAATCTGCAACGCCGTTGTGTGGCGGTGCGGTGTTGCGGCTGTGGGGGAACACGTGGGGAAGAAGCGTTGATGGGTTCAACATGGTGGTTGGCCTCTGTCGCATAGCCGTTTTGGATATACATCACCCCGAAAGATGACATATATTTACATCATATGGCCCAAAATTATGTATCAACTAGCCAAAATATACATCACCAGAACATGTTGGAGAGACATTTTTGCATTACAAAATAGTGGGATACTCACATTGCTAGCTATGCATGCCCACACCACCATTAATTGGATTAAAAGACGATAACCTAATTTGATTGACAGATGTGATATAGACCCATTAGGAAAACTAATGGACGTTGTATCGAGAATATAGTGTTGGTTTCATACATACACCATGCATGTCATCCAAACACACATAAGTCATTTTCACGGTGTGGCTCATCCACACACATAAGTTTTCCCTATGTTGTGGCCTTTTACCATGACAACATGTTTGCATTTCATGCATGCTAGGACACGAACCAAGAATGCACGGCTTCTCACGATCAAAAAACATACGGCTTCTCAAAACTGAAATAGAGCACGCTCTTGTTCAGCTAGCACATGTCCACTGAGGCGTCAGGCAGATATAAAATTTAATGCTTCATCTCCGCGAGTCCACCCACATGTATCAGTTTGGGGGGTTCTATATTTTTGAAATTTACGTGATTAATCTTATATCTGTGGGGACTACAATTTTCCTCCTATCTAATGAGCCGACATATTTTCAATTTAGCGGATAGCGCCGTCCCAAGCGAAACACGATGAGCAACTAGAATGTTGTATGTGAGGAGGAAGAAAACTAACACCAATCGGATACAAGAAATTGACCACACATCTTACCCAACGATACCGCGTGGTTGTTGTATAGGTCCATCTTGGAAAAAAATGTGTGTAGGATGGGCAGCGTTGGAGACAAAGTAGATGGTACATCATGAGACATGTTGATTATAACAGCTTTGTTTTAGGGCGCAAGTTCATGAATCGCCCATTCGTTCTTGTTCATCCGACACCATGTAGCTTTTTAAAGCTGTTCTTAGGTACTCACTTTTACTTGGTACCCCCTCTGTTCAGAAATATAAGATGTTTTAGCTTTGTGAATCGAATGTATCTAGACGTTTTTTAGTGTATAGGTTCGTAGAGGTTTAAAGTGAACCTATACACTAAAAGCCATCTAGATACACTTATTTCACAAAGCTAAAATATCTTATATTTCTGAACGGAGGAAGTACTCATATAGAACCATGTAGATACCACACATGAATGAACAAAAAATGCAAGGAAAGAACAAAAGGTTATGCGCCACAAATTAAAAATCCATAAACACATGGTCATGGTGTTCAAGATATAGAGGGAACAACAGTCTGCGCACCACTAGTTAGAAATCCACAAACACGTGATCGTGTTATCCAAGGTACAAACGAAACAACAAATGACAACACGTAAAGCCAGGCTAAATGAAACATCGCGAGATATACGGATGACAAAAAGATGCCATTGACAGAACAATGTCAACAGGCGACGATCCAGATTTTACGGGATCACAATGTACCATAATCGGACGACCCAATCAACATGCACAACTAGCATGATGGGTAATAAATCCGCATTGTTTTTGCATTTTACCTCACCTTCCCTATTATACATTATCTTTGTTCGCACCTACTAGACGATCTAAAATGTGCAATGCCAACTAGCTCGGACGGGAGGCGAGGAGTCGAGGACAAAACATTTTTTTAATACCCCATACACTCTAGAAACTTCTATTTGTATTGGTAAAAGCTGATCTACATAATCTTATTCGATTAATATTGGATAGGTTTTTTTAAGGGAATGTTGTAGCCTGTAGGGAAATGCCCTATAGCGACTTTGTTTTTTCCTGAAATAATAAGAAGCCAAATCCAGTAGTATCAACTAGGGTATTGCTTGTACTCCTGCACTAGAGAAATCGCTACCTAGATATTTAATGATACTAAAATAGAAACAAAATATGTAGAAACATCGTATAACAAATGTAAGTGTACAAAATATTTAGATACATGATATGTTTGCAACGCTTTTATGTCGTTTTGGTATTTGGATAGAATCGATTAAGCATAATGTGAAAATGACCTAGGTGTAAGTGTTTGTAAGGTTCAAAAAACATGACGGTTTTCCATGACCAAATTAATAGAGTTCTACATTAGGATTGGTGTATTTCAGTTGATATACATTTGAGTAGTATAACAGTAAACTTAGTGCTAACACTCTCAACACATTTAAGTGGATAATTTTGAGAGATACAATAAACACAATTATGATTCATAGTAATGATGTTATCAATATGGGCAGTTAACATGAAGTGGAAGTGAGCTTTAAAAGGTACAAATGTTTAGTATATACAAGGTTCGGGAATGCGGAAAGTGTAATCAGTGCGGTGGCGGCATGACCTAGGGTAATGACGAAGCGGTTAGAACTAGGGTGGCGGTGGCGAGGACGAGGAGACCGGGGTGTTGTGCATGGAGGAAGAGGTGGAAGAATAACATGCGTGTGGCACAAACAGGCGGGCTAGGGGGGACATGGGAGGAAGCCGTGGGATTTTGCTGCGCGTCCATGGTGACTCAAACCAAGCCCAAATTTATGTCGCCCGTTTGCCTCGGCGCATTTTGTCATGTTTTCTGTCCGCTTATACCCATACGGACAAAAAATCGTCGACCGGTGGGAGTTGGCCTAACCGAGGGAGTGCATTATGGCAAAATGTTAAACTTTTACTGCAAACAAGAATTTACCGTCTGTTTTGGGGTGCGCACACACATTTATAATGATTTTTAGCACATAGTACTAAAGTTTGTATAAAAAACTTCACACTTACAAACAATCAGACGATTATTGAAGCCACAAACGCAAACATAAGTGGAGTAATCGAATGAAGAAAGGAGGATTTTGCACGTACTCGACGGGGCTTGTGTGTTGGATGTGATGGTCTTATCTTGGTTCAGGATTTCTGAAGACGTATGCGATCGTCCCTCTTTGATTGGCATTGGTAAGCTGCACCTTGATCACCTCAGCATCTCCCAAAAAGTTGTGGCTCAAGAAGAGCCATGCGAAGGTGATAAGCTCCCCTCCTCTGGCCAGGTGCGCCGCGTGCAATTCCGGCCGGGACTTGGCCGCCGCATAGATGATCAGCTTCATCCATATGTCCACCAACTCCTGCAGTGTTTCTATGCTTGGCTCGATGCTGAAGAAACCTTCAGAATCCTGCTGCTCATCTGTGAGATGTGGAAACAAGAATGCCATTTTCTCCAGCGTATATAGGGCGCTGTCATTGAGCGGCAACATGGAAGGGTGGGTAACCAAAAGGTATGCCATGTAGTTGGATAGTTTCCGGCATACCTCCACCAAGACACTGCAGCTCGTACCTGTGTCCGAAGGAGGAGGATGAAGAGGATATTTTATCAAGTGTGCCTCTGTGATCATATGCACTAAAGCAACCTTTCCACCAAAATCTTCACGAATATCTTGTAGCTCTTGCACTATGCCGCCAAGTTTTGGCCACTGCCGAGGACCTCTGCTGATTTCAGCATTGAATTCAGTAATTCCCCTGACAACACACTCCATCGTCTCCTTATCTGCCTCTACGTGCTCAGTGTCTAACAACCTGCTCATCCAAAACAATATTTTATCCTCTTTCAGACCAACCAAATTCACCAAGATTTTGACAACGGCGGTCATCGCTCGTCGGCTATATGACCTTGGCTGGTTGCTCCTTGCGTGATCTAACCACCCGTGGAAGTTGTACTGCCCTATTGAATTCAGATATGGCTTCCTCTCTGGCCATCCAATGCCACTGCACAAGAGAAACCAGGACAATCTTGCAAGCAGGCTGCACCTTCTTCGCACCTTCAACCACGCCCAGGACCATGGTGACATTATCAATATAAACATTGCACATACCTCCAGCAAAAAACATCCTAGGAAGAGTGTCCAGGTGATTGCAATGTCGGCTTTAGTGTACCTCCGTATGTCGCTCGCGAGGAAGAGCGCCAGGGCAATGATAATAGATACCTGAGAGATACATCGCAATATGATGCCACTCCTTGTTCTGAGCACACATGACTTTGTATACAGATCATCGTACACCATGCCAAGCTCGAGCCTCATCCGCTTCACCCAATTGCTTGGGGTTTCTTGGATAGTGGTACCACTATCACCTGATCGTGCCGTAAAGATCCGAAAGACACGCGGCATACGATGCAGGGCAGCGCAGACAATGTGAGAATAGGGATCCTCGGCAACCTCCCCCGGCACCTTTTGCTTGTATTGTTCTCCATTGGAACCCTCGAGGCTTTCAAAGCTCCCACACTTGAGAGACCATATCCTTTCTCCATACTTGATAATTCCAGAAGCAAACACAAAGACCTCTGAAACTAGAAGCTCCACGTCGTGTTTGGCAATGGACTTCCAGAAAACATATAGAGCTAGGACAACTTGCATAAACAGAGTCAGTAAATGCCTCAGCCACAGCTTGTTGTCCTCCATTGCGAAAGCCGTAATGGTGTCCTGTCCACCAAGATGGATGAGCAGAAATGGTGCCCAAAAGAAAGATAGTCCAGTGGTCGCATCCTCGTGGCGTGAGAGGTAGCCCAGGGTGTAAACTGCCACCAAGTCTGCGCCCAGATAAGCGATCCAAGTGAAGAACCTGAGAAAGGAGCTGATGCTACGCCTTCGAAGGCTGCCAGCCAAGAAGAGGAACATTTGTAGCATGAAGCTGAGGAGAAGAAGCACCTGGATTTCCCACTCGTAAAATAGTTTCACGATGATACTCCCCATCTGATTTCCTGTGTCTCGGACCACACGTGTACCTGTTGGATACAATGGATTAAATAATTTATTAGTATCATATTTTGCTTTTTTACCGAGAGCAATCAGGAGCTTTTAGTATGACACACCTGCAAAATAGCAAGAATCCTTCTCCCTAGTATGGTACTACTACCACTTACCCTCTGATCCATATTCATTGTCGCTGATTTAGTATAGGTTTGTGCATATGCTACAAGAAAGTAGACGATGATTTTTTTTTTCTCCTGCGAGGGCGTCTTCACCATGGTTGGCGAAGGTAGGCCACACACGGAAGGTGTCTTCTCGTGAGAGCCGCGAAACGGGCTATGCGCGGGGAAGGAGGCACGGCGACGAGGAAGCACGGCGAGATAGCGGCGCGTTTTTTGACTTGTTTGGTCGGAAGTTTAGGTGAAAGGACCTGAGGGTAAAATCGTCCTAAAACAAATGATGTGTGGGCGCAGACATAGATAGAAAAGAAGAAGAAAATAAGCCTACTTGTATCAATTTGAGCCAAAGTGGCGCCATATATGTGTTCTCTACTAATTTCCCGTGGCATGTAAACAAGCAAAAAACACACTGTCCTTTGATGCTACAAGAGCAACGAGGAACAAGCAGAGCCGGCGGTTCTAAAGACCAAAAGCAGAGTGGATCTTAGGGAGGAGCTAGCAGAGCAAATGATGAGTCGGGCGAGACCTAACCTGAAGAGCGAGGAGATGGGTGAGGCGCTCCGGCTGGCTGGAGCTCAATGCCGGCGCCGGCGGCCACTGGTCCAGGAGGTGAAGCTGGCCGTCTCTTGGAGTGGAGGAAAGCCAGTCCAGATCTAGACGCCTAGACTTGACGGGAGGAGGCACACTGGACCTCAATCCGTACTCGCTCTGCGTCTCAATCAAGCAGAAATGGATTTTCACACATATGGGACCAGTTACCTATGGAAATATGGAGCCCTTGCCCCATTGTTTTGCTTTGGACATGGAGCCCACCTAAGGGCATCTTCATCGGCTCGACCTATCCCGTCTAAGCGTATCCGAACTCGTTCGTGCGGACGCGCGAGACATATAGGGTGCCCCAGCGGTTCGACTCATTCGAACAAACGCGTCCGACTCGATTCATCCGTGCACCTAATCTAGGTCTCGGTTGCGTCTGGCTTAACCCATCCGTGCACCTAGTCTGAGCCTCGGTTGCGTCGGCCTAGACATCGCGTTAGTCCGAGCGCGTCCTCCCAATAATTGGTCCAGGCCCTCTCGTCAGTGGCACAACAACCATTCTCCTCCCGCAAACCCTCGCACTCCATATCCCGTGACTCGAGCAGACGCAATCTTTGCCACTGCCACCACTCACTGTCACCCACACCCCCGCGATATCGAGCGTCACCGCAGGCCACGCGCATTGCCGGAGTTGTCTGGATGCACTGCAGGCAATCCCGTCGCCCCGACCTCCGCCTGTGGACTGGACCCGCGACACCCTCTACGTGGCACACAACCTGCTCGATCATTGGCTGAGGTACATTTGCCGGTCCTTTCTAGGTTATCCGGCCCGCTGCGGGAGTTGGCATCGCCATTGACGGACGCATACTTTGCAGATGGGCAGCAGCCGAAGGGCAATGGAGTTCTACAAGAATTTCATGGAGTCATCGTCCGAGGAGGAGTCCGACGGTGAGACCCACTACCTCCTGCCGCAACGCAAAGGTGGCTCGTCCAAGCAGCACGAAGCCAACCAGGAGCATGACCAAGAAGAAGGCCACATATGCCTTTACAAGGATTACTTCCATCCAACTGATCGAGTCTTCAAAGAGAAGGCATTCCATCGCCTCTATCGGATGTCGAGGGACCTGTTCTTGCAAATTCTCAATGGGGTGATGGAGTACGATAATTACTTCGAGGCCAAGTATGATTATACCAGTAAGATTGACTTCTCCTCTTACCAAAAATGTTCTGCTGCCATTCAGCAGCTTGCATATGGAGTGCCTGGTGACCTCCTCGACGACTACATGCGCATTAGCAAGTCCACATGCCATGAGGCTATGTACCGGATTTGCAACGCACTTATTGTGGTGTTTGGCAAAGTTTATCTCAGAGAGCCAAACACCGAAGACATTCCCTGCCTTTTGTCCATCAAAGAGAGAAGGGGGTTTCCTGGTATGCTTGGCAGCATCGACTGCATGCATTGGCAGTAGAAGAACTGTCCCTTTGGTTGGCAAGGGAAGTTCAAAAGGTATGCAGAGGGGTGCACCGTCATACTAGAGGATGTTGCATCACATGATCTCTGGATTTGGCACCCCTTTTTTTGGCATGGCTAGATCAAACAGTGACATCAATGTGTTGCAGCGGTCTTCGGTGTTTGCTAGGCTGGCAGAAGGGAATGCCCCACAGGTTTCTTATTAGATCAATAGCAATCCATATGATATGGGTTAGTATCTAGCTGACGGTATCTACCCCTCCTGGGGCACTTTTATGAAGACAATTCGCAATCCTGGTGATGAGAAATGCAAGAGGTTTGCGAAAGAGCAAGAGGCCGCTCAGAAGGATGTGGAGCGAGAATTTGGTGTGCTTCAATCAAGGTGTATTGTTCGATACCCTGCTAGAACTGGAGCACAGAGAGGATGCGGGATGTGATGACTACTTGTGTCATCATGCACAACATGATCGTCGAGGACGAGCATGATGACGACATCTTGGATCAAGGCTGGTACTTTCAGGGTCGTTGGTTGAGCCAGAGCCAGGTCTAGCATCTTAGGAAGATTTTGTTGGAGATATGCCCTAGAGGCAATAATAAAAGTGGTTATTATTATATCTTTGTGTTTATGATAAATGTTTACATTCATGCTATAACAGTGTTAAACTGGAAACATTAATACTTGTGTGATTTGTAAACTAAATTAGAGTCCCTAGTAAAGCCTCTTTGTAATACTAGCTTGTTGGTTAATAGATGATCGTGGTTTCCCGATCATGAGAATTGAGATGTTGTTAACAACAGGATCATATCATTAGGAGAATGATATGATGGACATACTCCTATAGATAAGCGTAGCATTAAGATCAAGTCATTTCAATAGTTTGTTTGCTATAAGCTTTCTAATACATAGTAACCTAATTCCTTCAACCATGAGATCATGCTAATCACCATCACCGGAAGGATGCTTTGATGACATCAAACACCACACCATAACTGGGTGGATATAAAGGTGGCATTGAGTGTTCGAAAAGTATGTGTTGAGGCACATGGATCAAGAGTGGGATTTGTCCATCCATATGATAGATAGATATACTCTGGGCCCTCTCGATGGAATGTCATCCAATTGGCTTGCAAACATGTGACTAGATCACAAGGGATCACATATCACGGGAACGAGAAAAGAGTACTTATCGGTAACGAGGTTGAACTAGGTATGCAGAGATACCGACGATCAAAACCTCGGATAAGTAAAGTATCGCGAGACAAAGGGAAATTGGTATCGTATGTAAGTGGTTCATTCGATCGCAAAGTAATCGTAGAAATATGTGGGAGCCATATGAATTTCCAGATTCCTCTATTGGTTATTGATCGGAGAAGTGTCTCGGTCATGTCCGCATAATTCACGAACCGTAGGGAGACACACTTAAGGATTCGATGTTGTTTAGTAGATATGGAATGTTAGTAGGGATATTGAATGTTGTTCGGAGTCTCGGATGGGATCCGGGATATCATGAGGAGATCCAGAATGGTCCAGAGAATAATATTCATATAAGGAAAGTCCGATTCCGGAGTTCGGGAAAGATTCTGATGTTTTCATCGGAGAGGTTCTAGAAGGTTCTAGAAGGTTCACCGATCCGGAAGGAGAATGGTCCATGAATGTGTCATGGGTAAGTGGAATAATTGGATCATATCCTAGGTCACTTGGTGTGGGCATTTGCAAGAGAGAATTAAAACTCTAAACTGAAAGTCAAACGGAAAGTTTGAAAAGTCAAACTGGAACAATGGTTTCCTACTGGGAGAAGAAACAAGTCCTTCTCTCGATCCAACTTGGGTTTGGGTTTGGGTTTGGATTCAATCCCACCCCTCCCAAGGCTGCCCCTCCTCTCATAAATAGAGGGAGAGGGCTGCCCCAACACCACAAGCCCTAGCCCCTCTCCACCCGAGCCGCCGCCACCGACCCGCTGCCGCCCGCGCCGCCGCTCTAGCCACCTCCGACACCTTCTCCTCCTCCCAGTCTTCTAAACCCTAGATCTCTGGGAAACCCTAATCCACCATAACTCGCACCGGCTTAGGCGAAGCCCTGCAGGATCTTCCCTCTACTTCCGACACCACGTCGTCGTGCTGCCGGATTCGCGAGGGGAGAACTACAACCTCCACTGCCTGCTGGAACAAGGGAGAGGAAGGTCTTCATCGAGTACCGAACGTGTGACCGACTGCGGAAGCGCTGCCGGAACGCAGCGCCGGAAGGATCGTCTACGCGATCTTGAGATCGGCAAGTGTACGACACATCACCCACGAGAATCTGCTCTCGTTAACCGCTTTGGAATCTTCAAGGGTGAGTGCTTCTATTGACTCGTTGCTACAATCTAGTAGATAGATCTTGGCTTGTTTGTGTGCATGCGGTAGAAAATTTTGTTT
Organism: Avena sativa; assembly: GCA_916181665.1. Classification (NCBI taxonomy): domain Eukaryota; kingdom Viridiplantae; phylum Streptophyta; class Magnoliopsida; order Poales; family Poaceae; genus Avena; species Avena sativa. Next base: position 2,529,567 of record OV702295.1, read on the forward strand.
TCCATGCTATGAACCCCTACAGATTTCATTCAAGTGCATGAAAATTTGCACCACAGGCAAACCCATGAATGGCTTCAACTAGATTTGGTTGAGCATATATGGACTCGTGTGGGAAACCTCAATGTTTAATCCTTTATTTGTTTCATGTAATTTGAATGAAGGTTTAGTTGTTTTCTATCAAACCATGTGAGTCTGAACTATTTATATGTAAGCACTATTTCAATTTGATTACCTAGTCTAGTTTATTTGCTTTCCAAAAATTAATTTTGTGACAAAATTTGCAAACATATGAAATTTCTGGCCAGCGCTGGCCAAGCGCGGACAAATGGGTCGCGCTGCTGGGCGTGGCTGGCCGGACAGGCCGGACCCCCTCCTCATATCAACTATGGCCCAACCCAAACGGACAGAAACATACCGTTTAGGGCAACCAGATGGGTCGGCGGCCCGGTGGAGATTCCCTAAGGCTAACTCCAACGAGCCACCCTAAATCGGACACCAGATCTGTCTAATTCTGTCTGTTTGTGGGGTGGGAGGATAGAAAAATGGATACACGTCCGACCTTAGTGCTTCACTCCCCGGCAACGGCGCCAGAAAATAGTCTTGATGACCCACAAGTATAGGACGTGTATCGTAGTACTTACGATAAATAGGAGTGTCGATCCCAACAAGGAGCAGAAGGTGCTGGACAGTGGTATGGAGCAGGAAATCCCTATGAATACTTAGAAAACGGATTTTTAGTGGTTTTCTGACAAGGCAACAAAACAAGGAGCAAGTAACAAAGGCAACGAACAAACGGAGCAAGTGGCCCAATCCTTTCTTAGCAAAGGACAAGCCGGTGGAAATACTTATAAGGACCAAACGTTCTCGAGAACACACGGGAATTCTGTCAAGTGCTTTCGCTTTAAATAGCTGAGTACTCTTCTCTGGTGTTTGTAAGTGTTGTGTGGGTCAACCTGTGCTAACATACCGCCCTTCCTAGGACTAATACATACTCGTCATTAAACCCCCTGCAAACATCCGTAACTACAGGAAAGTAATTAAGATAAAAATCTAACCATAGCCTTAAACTCTGAGATCCTATGCTCTCTTGTGCAAAGGTTTCCTAACGGGTGTTCGGGTCTCTGTCACTCCGGCAACCCCACAATTAGTATCCAAATACACAATGCATTCCCCTAGGCCCATAAATGGTGAAGTATCATGTAGTCGACGTTCACATGACACCACTAGAAGAATAGCACCACAACTTAAATACTAAACCATTGAATAATAACTCATCACAGATTCACTACTAACATCATGACTTCTCCTATGTCCTCAAGAACAAAACGAACTACTCACAAGACATCATATGGATCAAGATCAAAGATGATATGATAATGGATAACAATCTGAACATAAACAATAATCCAATGGTTCCACTCACAAGCATCAACTACAATAGTAATCAACACCGGGAAAGTTTCCCCTAAGAACTAAACCAATATCCAACACAATTGTTACAGCGGGACATAGTGGTGGTGATGGTGCTGGTGGAGATGATGGTGTGGATGATGATGATGATCCCGATGAAGCCTAGCTTGATGACAGTGTTGATGGCGACGGTTTCCCCTCTCCGGGAAGGAATTCCCCCGGCAGAAATCTGTCTGCTGGAGAGATCTTTCTCTCTCGATGTTTCCGCCCCCTGAGGCGGCGGAAATCTATCTGTGGTCGCTCCCCAGGCCTTAGGGTTTTGAAGGGAAGATATAGGCGAAGGGGCGGAGTTGGAGGCCGGGTAGGTGGGCCACACCTGCCCTAGGCGCGGGGTCAGGTGGGCCCACGCCTAGGGTGGTGTGGGCCCCCTGAGGCCCATCTCCGTCCCTCCTTCTAGATTCCTTCATCTTCTGGTAAAACAATATGTTTCCATATTTTTCTGATATTTTTCTGATCTTCGTGAAATTGCACCGAAACGCCTTCTTTTCCATCAGAATCCAGACTCCGGTAGTCCATCCTCCACGAATTATCCAACATGCATAAACAGATGAAAAGCCATAAGTAATACCTCATAATAAAACAAATATCAATGAATAGAGGTAAATTATGATATAGAATGGTGATGCAAATTGGGCGTATCGGGGTGCTTTGATAGCTTACAGTCTCACCACTAACCACGAGAAGGGTGGAATTTGTGGAGGTTTCATTGCCTCTAGGTTGCTAGCATTCCATGGTTTAGAGCCTCACCATTCGGATTATCGGTTCCCCATAGAGAGGCTTGATCTTGAATCCATGATTCAACATGGTTTTGTTTCCTTGGGGGCTAATGTGAGAAGTTTACCGTATGAATTATCTTTTTCCCAGCAAGGTTGGAGAAAGGGTAGGACTGAGAAAATAGTTTATTTGCCTACACCTGTTTGTTTAATTTTGATAACAGGCAAGGATGGTCGCTCACGGAGGAGGAGTTTGACACATATGTGGCAGAGCTCTCCCAGCAAGAGGAGAATGTTGGAGTGGATGCCGAAGATGATTCGGTTCAGCCCTCCAACTTGGGAGAGTCTTCGTACCAGTAGCCTTCTTATGATTGGGGCGCGTCTTCTTCTTCATCGCAAGCGCCTGACTATGATCATTCCTATGATGACCCACCAGCTTGGGGTTACTACCCGCGCTATTGAGCCCCACTTAGGCCAAAAGCCTAATCTTGGGGGCAGGTATACCGACATCACACTCATCTATATATCATGTTCGGTCGGTTCTTTGTATATTCGTTGTTTCGCTTTCTTTTTGGTTCTTGTTGCTGCTTTCTCAAAAACACAAAAATACCAAAAATATTTTCGTTGTTTCTCTTGGTTTGTTTCTTTGCTTTTGGGTTTTGGTTTGCCTTAAAAGAAAAATACAAAAAGATTTTGCTTTGTTTGCTTCTTGTTTGGTTTGCTTTTTCTTTGTTTGGTTTTTCTTTGTTTGGTTTTTCTTTGTTTGCTTGTTTCTAAAAAAATCGAAAACACCAAAAATATTGTTCTTCTTCTTTGGTTTTGTGAGTTCTTTGCAGGGTTTAGCCGTCCTCAGTGGAGTTTGGTTTCATGTTATTGTTCAAGTCACACAAGTGAAGGGCAATAATGAAGATTAAGAGAACTTGAGGAGTGGTAAGAGGCCGGTAACGAACTCTATTTGTTTTCATTTTTGTACATATACTCATCATTGCGAGCATGCTTAGCCTGTCCTTGTAAGGTGTATGTCATTATGGATGCTTAGTAGTTCTTGATTGTTTGTGATTAGCTCCAGCTTGCTAATAATTTGTAGCATGTCATATGAATGTTTGCTTTCATTGTTTTATTCATACTTTGGTAGTATCCTCCTCTGAATGTTTCATGTGAATCGACTTGGCACATGCTCGCGCATGCATATGACTAAACAATAGTCAGTAAGCCTCGATGATTTATTTTGCCTCAGAGTTCTTGTATCACTTTCATGCCATAATTAGTCATGTTTTGTTGCAATCATGATTATGACATTTATTGCTCTCTCGTTTGTTGCTCCCTCTCTATTGCTAGCTGAAAGAACATGTGGGTCCCCATGTGTGGTTTTGGTAATTAATGACAATCTCTATGGACTAATGCTTGTATCAAGTTCTACTTGTAGGAATTGTCCATAGGCAATGCTTGAACCATATGTTGGCTTCAAGGTTTGGAGAAGAAGAAAGTGAAGAGGATCAAGTGGTGACCAAGGTGTTCAAAGAGTGATCCACAGATTGGTCATGAATTGTCCATAGGCAATGCTTGAACCATATGTTGGCTTCAAGGTTTGGAGAAGAAGAAAGTGAAGAGGATCAAGTGGTGACCAAGGTGTTCAAAGAGTGATCCACAGATTGGTCATGTGAGAGTTAAACCTATGAAGATCTCATGCTTAAATCTTGCCATCCTCGATGATCATGGATCGATGAAGACAAGGTCAAAGTAAAGGTTTCCCCATGTTGTATGGGGGAGTAACTTGCAAATCTTCATCAAGCAAGTGCGTACAAGAGCAATCAAGAAAGGTGTTCCATCTTGAGAAGGACAAGACCGTCTAAATCATAATCAAGTGGAATATGCGCAAGGCAAAGGTATGATCTTGATAGGGTTTCTTTCTTACCGGTCTCGTGGTGTTAGTTGGAGAGACCGGTTTATAGGATAGACAACCGTACTATCAAGAGGGGTTTCCAAGTGAGTAAATCGATCATATCGTTCAGAGAGAGCTCAAACCTTTGCATACTTAGCATCATCCTTTCTTTGTTGTTATTTGGATCTTATCCATGTGAGGTTCTAGAGCTTGTGGTAATATTCATAACAAGCCCTAGTTCATCAAAAACGGATTTCCCCTTTATATCTTATTACGTTTTTTATCTTGGAGGTTTTACCGGTTTGTGTTTTAGAGATAGGTAAAACCTTCCATTATTTGGTTCTTACTCATGTGAGTATTTAGAGCTTGTTTTAATATCCATGACAAGCTCTAGTTCATCGAAAACGGATTTCATATGCATTCTCTACTACATTTTTTGATGTTGGAGGTTTTATTGGTTTGTCTTTTTGAGAGAGGTTAAATCTTTCGTCATTTGGTTCTATACTCCCTTGATGGACTATTATGTTTTTCTGTATGATCTTTTAGAGCTTATTGTCCTCTTTAAAACGAGCCCAAGATAATCAAAATCGGAGTCCGGATGCAAAAGTTATGGATGTTTTCATATTGGTCTTTCTGCCAGTTTTTGTAAGACCGGAGACTCCGGACTAATCTCCGATCTAATCTCCGGACCGCGTCCAGTACGTCCTCCAGATTTTCCCCGTTTGTCCTGGGTACACCGGAGACTCCGGTCCCAGTCCGGAGACTCCGAACCGGGCGATTCCTGGGCCTAACGGTTGGATTTCTAGGGACCTATTTAAGGGGCCCTTCTTGTCCAATGGTTCCCAAGATCTCTTGCAAGTTTTCCCCCACCATTGTTGACCTTTTGAAGCTTGCTACCCCCCTTCAATCCCTCCATTTATTCTTGCATATACTTTAGGTATTTGAAAGAGGAGATCTAGATCTACAATCCTACCAATCCATCTCTCCTCTAAGTGAGGGGAACATCTTGGGATCTAGATCTTGGAGTCTTTTGTGGATTTCCTCCTTTGTTCTTCCTCTCTTATTCCCCCGCAAGCTTTTGTAGCTTTGGTGGAATTTGGGAGAGAAGGATTTGAGCACTACTTGTGTTCTTGCCATTGCATTTGGTGCATCGGTTTGAGTTCTCCCCGGAGGATTTGGTGAGTGAAAGTTGAGAAGCTTTTTACTCTTGGGTTCTTGGAACCCTAGACGGTTTGTTGGTGTTGCAGGTTGTGGCCTTGGTGGCGTTTGTTGGGAGCCTCCAATTAAGTTGTGGAGAAGTGCCCCAACCTTGTGAGAGGTTCCGGTTTGCCACCGACAAGTGCACCGATAGTGGAAGTGTGGATCGATCCCATTGGGGTGAGATTCACCGGAGAATAAGGGAGGCCTTTTGTGGCGTTGGTGGTTTGATACCACCCCCTCTCCAAACGAGACGTACTCCATGTTGGGAGGAACTCGGTAAAATATCATTGTCCCCGCGTGCCTCGGTTATCTCTATACCCTAGCTCTTTACTTATGCACTTTACATTGTGATAGCCTCCGTGCTTGAAGTAATATATATCTTGTTATCACTTTGTTGCTTGTATTGCTTAGCATAAGTTGTTGGTGCACATAGGTGAACCTTAGTTGTTCTAGGTTGTGCTTTACAAAGTAAACACTAGTTTTATTCCGCCTTTGTTGAGCCACTCTAGGAAAAGTCTTAATCGCCTATTCACCCCCCCTCTAGGCGACATCCATATCCTTTCAATTGGTATCAGAGCCCGGTCTCTCATTTTAGGCTTCACCGTCTTGAGAGTAAAGATGTCGGCTAGGGGATTAGTGCACAATGACATGTTCATATTCAATGGCACAAATTATGATATTTGGAAAACACATATGCTTATTCATTTTCGGGACATGGACCCAAATTTGGAGCGTATTGTAGATATAGGTTTTTCTCCTCCTATGGATTTCAAAAATCTATCTTGTGAGGATGAGAAAAACTTATATCTCGATGCTCAAGCTTCTAATGTGCTTGTTAATGCTTTGAGCTTTGTAGTTACATATTCAATCATTCCTTTTTGGAGCGCTCATGAGTTATGGACAAAACTTCAAGATAAATATGTTATGTCCAACATTATTGAGGATGATTGTGTTGCTTCCACTTCCGGTCGAGATGAGTTCTCATCCTCTACCACTTCACCAACATGTGATTTTTCACAAGGTAATGATATGGTGAGTGGTGATAGAAATTGCAATTTGGATAGTGTGCTTACTATGTGTGATCCTTGACCTTTATCAAGTTGCAATGATCTATCTTTGGACCTTAACACTTCTAGCACTCAAAACTCCTTACATGCTTGTGTTAATAGTCCTTGCATATCATGTAGAAATGACTTGAATAAATCTCATGATGATATGCTTGTGTTGTCTTGTTGCCATCATAAAAATGCTTGCATTTCCTCTAGTGCTTGTGTTGCTAACCATGTAGAGGAAACCGAAGATTCTATGGGCCAAGACATGGTTTTGAATGAAGCCACAAATGCAATCTCATCTTCACCTTCTTCCGGTACCCACCTATGCCTTATGGCTAGGGATTATAAGGTAACTCCTACTTTGGTACCCATTACCTCTTGTGATGAGGGGGATGTGGATAATGTGGAAGAAGAGCTTGATATTGATGATTTATATGAAAAGGGTGAGATTGTTTATCGTGCCCTTGTTAAAGATGATATTGCTTGCTCTAACTTTGTTGAATTCTTGGACTTTGCTATTAAGAGCAAAGAACATATTGATAAGTTAGAATCACAAATTGAGGTGACAAGTGATGTCAAAAGTAAAAATGACGAGACTCAAGTTGCTTATGCTAAACTCCTTGAGGATTTTGAGCACCTCAAAAATGGCTCTAGGGTCATAAAGGGTGAGCTCATCAAACTCATTGAGTCACATGAGCAACTTAAAGCCTCATATTCAAAAGAGCTTGCCAAGTTGCCCTCACCTCTTGCCAATAATGATGATGCTTGTGCTACTAACTCTATTTCTTTTGAAGCATCTATTTTAAAGGAGAATGTTGAGCTAAAGGCTCAACTTGCTTTGCTAACTAGCAACTATAGGAAATTAGAATAAAGCCATGTTAAGCTCTCAAGCTCGCATGAGGATCTCCTATTCTCCCATGGTAGGCTAAAGTTGGCTCATGAGGCCATCATGTCAAGGGTAACATCTAGTGGGCCTCATGTGGACATTAGCACTATATCTACTCCAAATGTTAAATTGCCATGTGCTAGTACTTGTAGTTCATCCTCTCACAACCATGATATATCTCGTGATGAATTACATTTCGTGCCTTGTTGCTCTAACAATGTAGCATCTACTTACTCTAGTGTTTTTGTTGAAACTAACCATGTAGAGGAAATCAAAAGGCTCAAGGCTCAAGTCACTTATTTGAAGAATGACTTGAAAAAGGGTCATCAAGGGAAGGTCACACTCAACAAAATCTTGAGTGTGAAATAATCCCCCAATGACAAGAGTGGCCTTGGATTCAACTCCAATGTCAAGAACAAGTCCATTATCAAGTTGAAGCACAAGGACAACAAGAAGAATGGCCAAGATCAAGTCAAGAATCTGGCCAACATTGTTTGCTTCAAGTGCAAGGAAGAAGGGCACCATGTTAGATCCTGCCCATTAAAGAAAAAGCCACCTCAAGTCATTAATGGGCCTCTTCCTAAGAGGACTACTCGAGCTCTTCCTCGAGTTGTGGCTTCACCTAAGAAGAAAGATGGCAAGAGAAGAACTTGCTACATATGTCGTGCAAAGGGGCATATTTCTTCCTCATGCACTATTGGTATCTCCTCATCCAACCCTATCATTATTGATGATGCTTATTCTCTTTGCAAGGATGAGGTTGGCAATGTGTTTGCCAAATTTGTTGGTGCTCAATGTGGGTTCAAGAAAAGAACCATTTGGGTTGCCTATCCTATTGTGACTAACCTCTTAGGACCCAACTTGGTTGGGGACCAACAAGCCAAAACTTGATCAATAGGTATTGATGGAGGGCATTGGAGACTTGGTTACATTATGAAGAATTGAGGGATCTTCATCAATTATTTGTGTCAATCCAAGCCATTTGTATTATCATGATTATGTTATATATCCAATGTTCCTCCTTGCGGTAACATATGCTTAACTCATTACATTGAAAGTTACTCGCCCCCTTGTGCATGTGTTGGTTTTGTTTCTTCCATGATTTTGTACATGTTGTGATTTCCACCTAATTATCTTGAGGTATCAAGCATATTTGTGTATGATTAGGTGGCACACCATGTATGTGTGTTTCTTGTGTTTGAGCCTTACTTGGTTACATTTGGTATCTTATTTGGCTCTCGTGAGAGATTAATGGATTATCCCATTTTGGGGGAGTGTTATGCTTGGGAATTCCACAATCCTAAAATTGTGTGTACATGAGTAATACCACCTAGTATTTATATTGGATTATTGTCTAGTCTCTATGTGGTATAATTCTCATGAGAAATTTAAGTTTTATAAGATCCATTAATTATCTCTATTTGTATCATTTTGCCTCGTGTTGGTTTTTTGGTAGTATCACGTTATGGGGGAGTCATAAGCTTAGTGCATATTACAAATCCTAGAAAATGTGAATATTCGAGGTTGTGTCACTTAGAATTGATATTGATTATTATCTAGCTCCTATGTGACACATTTGCTCATACAAGTTCCAATTTGCTTGAATGACTTTATTGATCTTATTTTGGATCTTGTATATGAGAATGTTTCTTGGTATGTGTTTCCTCATATTTAGATATATATCCTCATGGAAACCATTTGCTTTAAGTTACTCTAATCACTAGTGATTGTGTGACTATTGGAAGCTACCAAGAATCTTGTTCGAAGTATCATGCTTAATCTCTTATATTTAGTTATATGCTTCTTGTTGTGACTATGATTTTGGATATCCATGCAAGCTACCTTGGGAAAATTATTCCCAATATTTCTTGTCCTTGGACAATGAGTACCCAACTTATGGTAGAATTTATTGATCATATTCACTTTGTCCCTTGCTTAATTTTATCCTATCTTTGGCCAAGAAAATGTTTTGTGTTGTCTCCCCATCCTTTCTTGCTTCTTGTGGATCCTCTTATTTTATTGATATCCTCCTGTGTTTTACTTATTGTAGGTACTAGTGATGATCCCATTTGTGTGAATTTTGCATTTAAAAGGAAAATCATACATAATGCACTATCCATGGGGGAGCTCTCCTATATTATTTAGATCACTCATATTTATGCTTCTTTTTTTGTTCCATATCATGTTTTATATGCTTGGAAGCTCAATCTTTTCATTTTGGTATTTTGTGCCATCATGAAAAGTTTGGGGAGTTTGGTTTCTTGTTGGAACCTTGCTCTTTTTGGGAGTTGGTTTTGTCTCATTCCTTGTTTCATGTTTTGTCTATTTTTAGAATGAGATAAATCCTTGAGCATTTGTGTTCTTATATATCTTTTGCTCTTTGGATTTTGCCTAGTTTATTTGTTGAACTTGTGAATCTTTCATGTGTTGAATTGGTTCTTTGATACAATTTGGACACCATTTGTCATGTCTCACTCTTGTGCATGACATCTCGGTTTACTTGGTGCTTTTGTTCAAATTGTATCTCCTTTTTGTTTCTTGAAAGCCTCGTGCATGCATATTTACTACATGTTTATATTATGGCATGTTTGCTTTCTTTGATCCAATATATAGGGAAAAGTCCACCAAATCCCATCGTCTAAGTTGTGCATGAAATTCAATTTCATATCAATATGCACATATTTATGTGGAGGCTCTCCTATGTATTGTAGTTGCACTAACTACATTGGACCCAATAAGTTTGGGGACCATTTTGTACTTAATTGTGTTTTAGGTACATTGGAGATATATTGGATGCTTGTCTCTCGATTTTGAAGAAGTAGTGCTTACAAGAAAATTTGAGGCAAGCTGTAGGATGATCAACGAATTCCTATCCTCTACATCCTACCAATTATATCTCGGTAACAAGTATCTCTTGCTCATGCATATTTATCTTACTTCCAACCTTTTATAGGTTGCATCTTGGCATGAATTCTTGTTATTGTATTTCTAGCCATGGTATTAAAATAACTCTCTATTGTAAATGTGCATAAGTTGATATGAGTGCATATAATTGGGACTATACAAAATCATGCATATGATCCACCAATCCCAAATATGTCAATCTAGCAATTTTATTGCCTATCTTTTCCTCAACTTCTCTCATGTGCAATAGTGAAATTTTGCTAGTTGATTTCTCATTGTGATACTTGTTGCCTTTCTCCATATATTCCAACTTTCTCCTTTTCCCTTGGTGATAGTTGTAATGTATGGGGTGTGTTTGTTGTTGAAGCTCATCGATGTACAATAAGATATTTGAGCCTTTTGGCCATGCTTTCAAGAAAAATCTTATTGGTATTGTCATGACTTAATTTTGGATATATTTCTCTATTGATTTTAAGTATCTACTTTGTGTGTACATGTTTCTTTGTGGATCAATATCTTTGCAAGATTGTCTACTTAGAAACTTATACACATGAAAGAGGTTACTCAATTTTTTCTTGATATCTTCCTTGTTCCGTGTGTGTTGTATGGTCATACTAAGCAATATCATTCATTGAAGACTATGTGGATATGCAATGATCATCCTTGTACTAGTCTTATAATATGCTTTGTCATGCATCTCACACATCTTTGTGGTTGAGCCCGCTAATATGTTGTCTCTTACTTATTGCTCAACCATTTGTTTCTTGCAAATTTTATGCCTTGGTATTTTGCTCATTTGCACAAAGTGTTTTATAAGTAAAATAGAGGAAGTGAGGATTCCATGTTGTGCACATTGTATTCACATACAAAAACCTAATGTTGCACATACCTTGGGGAGCTTCCTAATTTTATTTATAGCATCACTTTGTGCTTATCATATTTGTTCTCGCATGCCTTGTATTGTTAAAATGGAGTTGGATGAGTGAGGATTCCATGGTTATGCACTTTGTTCCCAAATGCAATTATCATAATTGGTGCATTATCTTTGGGGAGCTCATCTAATTCATTTAATAATGCTCATTTGTCTTCTTTCTCATTTGTTGTGCCTTAGATGTTTATGGGGGAGCAAGGATTCCATATTTGTGCATTATGTATTCTAATGCATTTATTTTTAATTTGTGCACAAATCTTGGGGAGCTTCTCCATTTATTATTTAAAAACATTATTTTGCTCTTTTGTTGCTTTCAATTGGTTTGTCGGATCTTGTGATTGCTTACATCATTTGTTGATTCTTCTTTTATTTTATTTCTTTTGGCAATCTTTGGGTCCTCGATATAGTTCTACTTCCTCCCAAGTATTCATCATTGGATATGTGCGAATGCACACCGTTTGGGGATTTATCACTATATCTGCCTTCTAGAACTTGTCACCCATTTCAGCAATCGATGCCAATGGGGGAGAAGTTTTAGAGGGTTTTAGGGAAATGGTTTATGCCTTGAGTTTGTTTCTAAGCATTTGCCTTTCATGCTCTTGCATCTTTGTTGTTGCTTAGCATGTGGTATATATAGAGGAAACTCTACCAATGATAATGATTGGCAATATATGCAATGAAATTCAAGTTCATCACACATGCATAGATTGTGGGGGAGTTTGCTCTATATATGGTGGTGGTACCAATATCACATACTTATGTAGTATTTGATATTGGTGCTACCATTTTATGTGTTAAATTCCTTATATAAACCCTCTCAAATGGATTGTCATCAATTACCAAAATGGGGGAGATTGAAAGAACATGTGGGCCCCCATGTGTGGTTTTGGTAATTAATGACAATCTCTATGGACTAATGCTCGTATCAAGTTCTACTTGTAGGAATTTTCCATAGGCAATGCTTGAACCATATGTTGGCTTCAAGGTTTGGAGAAGAAGAAAGTGAAGAGGATCAAGTGGTGACCAAGGTGTTCAAAGAGTGATCCACAGATTGGTCATGAATTGTCCATAGGCAATGCTTGAACCATATGTTGGCGTCAAGGTTTGGAGAAGAAGAAAGTGAAGAGGATAAAGTGGTGACCAAGGTGTTCAAAGAGTGATCCACAGATTGGTCATGTGAGAGTTAAACCTATGAAGATCTCATGCTTAAAGCTTGCCATCCTCGGTGATCATGGATCGATGAAGACATGGTCAAAGTAAAGGTTTCCCCATGTTGTATGGGGGAGTAACTTGCAAGTCTTCGTCAAGCAAGTGCGTACAAGAGCAATCAAGAAAGGTGTTCCATCTTGAGAAGGACAAGACCGTCTAAATCATAATCAAGTGGAATATGCGCAAGGCAAAGGTATGATATTGATAGGGTTTCTTTCTTACCGGTCTCGTGGTGTTAGTTGGGGAGACCGGTTTATAGGATAGACAACCGTACTATCAAGAGGGGCTCCCAAGTGAGTAACTCGATCATATCGTTCAGAGAGAGCTCAAACCTTTGCATACTTAGCATCATCCTTTCTTGGTTGTTATTTGGATCTTATCCATGTGAGGTTCTAGAGCTTGTGGTAATATTCATAACAAGCCCTAGTTCATCAAAAACGGATTTCCCCTTTATATCTTATTACGTTTTTTATCTTGGAGGTTTTACCGGTTTGTCTTTTAGAGATAGGTAAAACCTTCCATTATTTGGTTCTTACTCATGTGAGTATTTAGAGCTTGTTTTAATCTCCATGACAAGCTCTAGTTCATCGAAAACGGATTTCTTATGCATTCTCTACTATGTTTTCGATGTTGGAGGTTTTACTGGTTTGTCTTTTTGAGAGAGGTTAAACCTTTCGTCATTTGGTTCTATACTCCCTTGATGGACTATTATGTTTTTCTGTATGATCTTGTAGAGATTATTGTCCTCTTTAAAACGAGCCCAAGATCATCAATCGGAGTCCGGATGCAAAAGTTATGGATGTTTTCGTATTGGTCTTTCTGCCAGTTTTTGTAAGACCGGAGACTCCGGACTAATCTCCGGTCTAATCTCCAGATCGCGTCCAGTACGTCCTCCAGATTTTCCCCGTTTGGCCTGGGTACACCGGAGACTCCGGTACCAGTCCGGAGACTCCGGACCGGGCGATTCCTGGGCCTAACGGTTGGATTTCTAGGGACCTATTTAAGGGGCCCTTCTTCCCCAATGGTTACCAAGCTCTCTTGCAAGTTTTCCCCCACCATTGTTGACCTTTTGAAGCTTGCTACCCCCCTTCAATCCCTCCCTTGATTCTTGCATATACTTTAGGGATTTGAAAGAGGAGATCTAGATCTACAATCCTACCAATCCATCTCTCCTCTAAGTGAGGGGAACATCTTGGGATCTAGATCTTGGAGTCTTTTTTGGATTTCCTCCTTTGTTCTTACTCTCTTATTCCCCCGCAAGCTTTTGTAGCTTTGGTGGAATTTGGGAGATAAGGATTTGAGCACTACTTGTGTTCTTGCCATTGCATTTGGTGCATCGGTTTGAGTTCTCCCCGGAGGATTTGGTGAGTGAAAGTTGAGAAGCTTTTTACTCTTGGGTTCTTAGAACCCTAGACGGTTTGTTGGTGTTGCAGGTTGTGGCCTTGGTGGCGTTTGTTGGGAGCCTCCAATTAAGTTGTGGAGAAGTGCCCCAACCTTGTGAGAGGTTCCGGTTTGCCACCGACAAGTGCACCGATAGTGGAAGTGCGGATCGATCCCATTGGGGTGAGATTCACCGGAGAATAAGGGAGGCCTTTTGTGGCGTTGGTGGTTTGATACCACCCCCTCTCCAAACGAGACGTACTCCATGTTGGGAGGAACTCGGTAAAATATCGTTGTCCCCGCGTGCCTCGGTTATCTCTATACCCTAGCTCTTTACTTATGCACTTTACATTGTGATAGCCTCCGTGCTTGAAGTAATATATATCTTGATATCACTTTGTTGCTTGTATTGCTTAGCATAAGTTGTTGGTGCACATAGGTGAACCTTAGTTGTTATAGGTTGTGCTTTACAAAGTAAACACTAGTTTTATTCCGCCTTTGTTGAGCCACTCTAGGAAAAGTCTTAATCGCCTATTCACCCCCCCTCTAGGCGACATCCGTATCCTTTCACTAGCCTTCACTTGCAATCAGTATGAGCTCTACCTGTGCTTCTAAATCCCCAAAACCAATATTGCCAATAGTGTCGACCATACCTACCTATTAGCATTGTTTGCTATTTCCGTGCATATTCTATATGCCTTGTTTTCTTCCAAATAAAATGTTTGTCTGTTTTGAGAAAGTTAGTTAGTAAAGCTCTCACGAACTTGATGGCACACTTTATTCCTTGCACTTAATAATCCTGAACCATTGTGACATGTCCATGAAAGTTATATGCTTGCAAATTATATTCTGGGAGTCAGCAGAACCGTGCTGTCACGGGGAACACTTTCAACACTTTTTGAATATTTTATCTAGTTGATACCTTGCTCTTTTGTTTGCGGATATCGTCGATGTGAAATAAAAGGGGGACTTGTGAGTTCATGGAGTCTATACATTGTGTTAGAGAAACGCCTGGGCCGCTATCCTAAGTCATGCCTAATCATGGTGGAAACTTGCAGCATCACCATAATGAGCATTTATGAAGCATCCTCAATAAAAAGCTATGCACATAGTAAATAAAAAGATCGCTGAGATGCTCATTATCTGCTTGCCTTGTCATTTTGATAATGGGATAGCTCCTGTATCATGTGCAAGGGGTACCACGTTGGCGGTTCTCTATTATATGCATATATTTACAATGACAAGAACTTACAGGTAACCAAAGTTGAGTAGCATGCGGTGCGGCCCTCGTACCCAAGGGACATGTGATTTCCAGTTTATGGTATGTCAAGCATATGATTTAGAGTGGACCTCACTTTCACCTTAACCACATAAACATGCCTATGATAGGGGCAATGAGAGCTTAAAGCTAATGAGTACCTTTCTTTCAGCATTTGGAAGCCTTTCAAACTTTTCAAAACCTTTTCACAACCTTGTTGAGTCACCACTTATTCTATGAGCACCTTTTGAGAGCATAATTATCATTCTTGTGTTTGTTTCAAAACTTGGTTAATTATGTCATGACTTTGATGCTTGTATCTCTGATATCTTTATCTCTAATCTTCACTTGAACTTTAGAGGTGCCTTGGCATTTATATTGTGCTCTACAAACAAAGGCAAGCGATATACCACTCTATCATACCTTATTATGAGCATTGCAATGTTGCTTATGTTTATGTTTCTTGCTACTTATTATTATTGAGTTGGTTTCTCTTCATAGCTTGCAATGACTATTGAGTAGACTTAGTTGCATACTCTTTATTATGAATGGTTTAAGCATCTACTTATGTGCTGAGAATATATACATCATATGAAGCAAATGTGTTCGTGAAAGTTCTTTTATCGCACTCAGTTTTCAACTGAATTGCTTGAGGACAAGCAATAAGCTAAGCTTGGGGGGAGTTGATACGTCCAAAACGTATCTACTTTATCGAACATTTTTGCTATTGTTTCTCCTCTAAACTTATGTGATTTGTATACAACTAACACGGATTGATGTTGTTTTCAGCAGAATTACCTTGGTGTCTAATTTTTGTGCAGAAAATCAACTATCAGGAAAAATCCCGGAAAATATACCAAAAATCCTATTTCACCAGAAGATCCACGGAGCCAGAGTACGAGACGGAGAAGGGGCCTAGGGGGCCCACACCCCTGCCAGACGCGGGCCTACCTTTGGCCGCGCCTAGGGGGTGCAGCCACCCCAGGCACCCCCTCGGCCTCCCTCTGCGCCTATAAGTTGCCTCTCGACCTAAAAACAGAGGGGGGGTCGATAGTTTTCTAGAAAGAGTTCCGCTACGTCGCCGCCACCAAAAAACAAGATTCAGATCCAGAAACGCACCCTGCCGGGACGGGGAATTTGGAGAGGATCATCACCATCGTCATCACCAATGCATGTCCATCAACCATCCATGTTTCCCTCATCCATGAGTGAGTAATCCCCCGCTGTAGGCTTGGGGATGGTAGGGATTGGATGAGTTTTATCATCTAATCGAATAAGATTTGTTAGGGCATAGTGTCTAGTATCTCTATTAGTGCTATTTCACTTTGTTGCAACTTGTTGTGCTTAATGCTTGTCACTAGGGCACGAGTGCCATGATCTCAGATTTGAGCTTATTATTAAATCATTATGATAGTATTGTTTGTGATCTTATCTACAAGTTGTGTACACATATCATTGTCCAGATCCAAAGGCCCCAAAGTGACAATAATTGGGACAACTAGAGGAGATGGCTGTGGTGTGAGGATCACATGTGTTCATGGAGTGTTAATGCTTTGCTCCAGTGCTATATTAAAAGGAGCACCTTAATTGCCAGTAGTTCCCTAGAGGCCATGCTGCCACGGGCTGGCTGGACAGAAGATGTTGTGCAAGTTCTCATTGCGAGCACGTATGACTATATTTGGAGCACATGCCTAGGATTGTTTAGTACTTGGATGCTTGTTATTATTTATCTGAAATGCCCTAGATCTTAAAGTTACATGTTTAGACTCGTCCATGCAACGCCCGTCCATCCATCCCTATGTCTACCGCACTCGAATCCCACTGTTTACTATTACTGTTACTATTGCTTTTGTTCTACTGTCGTTGTTACTTTGCTGTTGCTACTACCAAACTGTTGCTACTGATAAACTTCTGTGAGCAACAACTATTTCCAGGTGCAGCTGAATTGAGAACTCAGTTGTTAAGGCTTGCAAGTATTCTTTGTCTTCCCTTGTGTCGTATCAATAAATTGAATAATACTACCCGCGAAGACTATTGCGATCCCCTACACTTGTGGGTCATCATCCGGCGACGCAGCGGTATAGTGGTTGGGCGGCGGTGGTGAGGAAACTCGGCGGTGGCGGTAGGTGGTACAGAGGTGTGGGTATGGTGGGTGATTGTGGGGTGGGCTAGTTTGCGGAACCGAACAAACGGGTGAACAGACGTGTCCGGTTCACCCCAAATCCGACACATCATTGCGGATGATATGCACTAAATTGGACCATTGGTCACAAAACGTCCGTTTACGGGCTACCGTTAGGGCCTTATTTTTGTCCGCCGAACGAGTTAGTCCATTTGCGGGGGCGTTGGATTTGGCCTAAGGGCAACTCTAGCTGGCCGACCTAAAATGGACGCGGTTTTTATTAGCATTTTATCCGTTTGGATTGGCTGAGCAGACCGGTTTTCATTTGGGCTGGCCGATGCATCCAACGGTCAACGCATTATGTTGATTTTAGTAGGGGTATTATATTATGTGATACCAGTGGATGATACTATCACTATAGTGCATGGTCTAATAGTATTATAATCTTATTGTATTAATTATTTGTAGAATCTCAATGTAATTTTGTATACAAGATGCATTTATTATTAAAATTTCTAGTTTTATGTAGTATGATAGAGTATCATATTACCACTATCACCTCCTTTTTTATTAAATAATTTGCCACATCAGCTTTTTTCATGCATGTAATGAATGATAGCACCTATGATATTCTCACTATGACCAGCCTTAGTCTGCGTGGTCTTAAAAAAATAAAGCATGCATAAATATATTTAAATTTAAAACATAATTAAACATTAAAATTAAAGTTCACTTCAAACATATTTAATGATTAATAAAAAACAAAAAATCCGCACGGAAGGCGAGGATTCGAGGACAAAACATTCGTTAATACCTAGTACACTCTAGAACTTTCTATTGGCTAAAGCTGAGCTATATAATCTTATTCAATTAATATCAGCTAGGGTATTTTCTTGTACTTATGCACTACAGAAATCACTAGCTAGATATTTAATGATGCTAAATTTGAAACAATTATGTAGGAAATCGTATAACATATGTAAGTGCATAAAATCACCAGTCGCGGGATGCAGGGTGTGGGAATCTCGCAGAGCCGAGCTTTATTTTGCTGCTCAGGAAATTTGTGAGGTTTTGACAGACGTCAAACAGTTACCGCCACAACACACAGCCTCCTCTCTGCTTGCGCCTTGCCGGCGTACACCGGCGGACGAGAGAGCAGTTCTCCAAAACCACTCGCCTTTGTGATCCCATACAGAAGAGTGCAAATAAGGTTTATAGAAAGTGCTCCACGCGACTACTCGAGTTCTCCATCACAGGTCGTCTTCCATCCAAGTCAGGCGGTGTTGCCTATCGCAGTCTTCATCGTCGTCTGCTTCGATCAACATTCCCCAAAGTTACTGTTGCGACAAGCGAACGATACGTGCGACGTGCTCCTGTTTGGTTACTCATCATGTTCTGCGAGTACATGTTTAGCTGCTACTTGTCTCTGTTCATCCTGTTTGTTTAGTATATCTAGTATGTTCGAGTTACATGAGCTAGTAGCTGGTTTTGTCATATTTAATATTCTAAAATTAATCATGAAAATTCTGCCTAATATTCCAACAATATACACCTCATTTTCAGTAAAAGGTCCTATAGGGGTACTATTCTCCTCCGGCGTTAGTTGCGGTATATCATGTGTAACCCCATTCTTTATTGTAACATTCGTTTGTTTTGACGCCCCAATTTTTTCTAATATTCTGTAATATAAAATTTTAGATTCTCTTCTTCCACAATTGTTCCTTTGTCTGTTTAAGATGAAAAAACATTTTCTTCCTATATTTCCTATTTGCAATTAAATTTAAGTATTTTGTATTATTTCCTCCTTTTTGTATATGTTTTGCTTTGGCACGTTGAGCCTATTTTGTTTCCTCATCCCTCCTAAGTGTTTTTATTCTCTCATTAGCATCCCTTAGCGATTCACGCTCTTGCACATTTAATATATTTGTTTCGTCTTTCAGATCAGGATCATCAACAATAAATAGTAACCTTTTTTTCTTTTTTATATTTTCCACTTAACTTTTTTCCCATCCCTTTAGCCATTGCGCCATTGGAGTGCACCCATCAGAAAAAGCATTCCATTCTATCACCACCATCTCATAAAAATCATGTTGTCGTAACCAATACAACTCGATAGAGAATAGTGGCTTATTTCCTAAATGATTCTTAATTTTAAAATCAATAAGAAGCGGAGTATGATCAGAACTAGTGTGGGTTAGAGCCCATGTCATTACACGTGAATTTTTTTGCTCCCATTCAACATTAGTCAGCACACGATCAAGTTGTTCATATGTGGGTGTCTCTCTACGATTAGCCCATGTGTATTGTCTTTCCGAGAGAACAATTTCATGGAAGTCAAGACCCTCAATAATAGCATTGAACACAAAAGGCCAATGCGCATTAATTTTTTTGTTATTCTTTTCCTCTCTCAAAATATAATGTTGAAATCTCCACCTAACAACATAGGAAGAGGTTCGGACTCATAGACCCGCACCATCTTAGCCAAAAAAATCCTCCTTATGATTACTATATGCAGCCCCGTAAAGAGGCACAAAAACCACTAAAAAACATCTTATGCAACTAAACACAATAATCTCCAGTGATCACCTTGAGAACATAGAGAGTAGCAGTGTTAATGCCAACTAAGATTCCTCCTAACCTACCGTGAGGTGGTAAGCAAAACCAATTAAAATCCATCCCAGCTGCAAGTTGATTCAGAAAGGGAACCGCAAAATTAGATCTCTTGTCTCCAATAAGGCAATAAAATCTAGGCGATGTTTCCTAATGGATTCTTTCACAAACAAGTGTTTCGCAGGATCTCGAAACCCCTAATTATTCCATGTTATTCCTTTTAGATTTTGCATTAGAAAAATATTATTTTAGTTCTTTTCCTAGTACCCCTTCTCACATTTGTCACATCATGAACCTTTTTTGACTAGCTTTTTTACGGTGATCATTCAGTATTGGATGATCCAATTTATCATCCAACACTTCTTCCTCCTCGTCATCAATCAAATTGTCACACAAATTTCACACTTTTGAAACGACTAAATTAGAGGGGCGGATATCCCAGACGTTAATATTTTTTTACAATAAGAAAAAAGTTATTTCCTCTTCCAAACTCATAATCCCTCTAACAGAATCTAAAGATTGTTGTAGTGTGTTGCCCAACTAGACACCAATCCGATTTGCTATATCAATAATTTCATTATCATCAATGGACAAGATAGAAAGTGTAGGTGGTGATTTTATACGTGATACAGGTCCATTTGCGTGGTATCTGCATTTGGTTGTGCCTGGATGCGCAATAAAACCACACTGCTTCACCATTTTCCATTTTTTTCTCTGAATCTGAGGATTAAAAGATTTCTGCCACTCTAGCTAGCAATGGGCTTAAGAGACATGCTTGCCTAAGCATGTGTGTGTCCAAATGTCAAAAGCTGATCTGTATTTTAATTGTAAGTATTTACATATTCCCTTCAATCATAATTATAAGATATTTTGGGAGTTTAATTTGAATTCCCAAAACGTTTATATATAAAAGAATAGTAGTATAGTCACATTTTCTGACAAGTGTCCTTCAAGATCTTAAGTATATTCTACATTAAAATGACTTTTTGAACTTTGACTTACAACTTCTCTCCACACGTCTCTCTCCCCCCATCTCCTTTCTCCTTGAGCGGCGCCCCTCAACTTCCGGGCCGCCCCCGAGCTTTCTCCGCCGACGTTGTCGGTCGGAGATGGCGAAGTGGAGGCGCCGGAGTAGATAGGTTAGGTTGTAGTTTCGGCAGTTTGTCGGGTTTGGGCGTTTTGCCCGTAGTTAGGAGAGGAGCTCGAGATCTGAGCAGCCATATATGGGGCTTAGGGTTTCTCGCTGGCGCGCTTTGGATTCATGGTGGTCGGAAGACGGCGGCGTGGAGAACCTCTTCTTCAAATAAAGCTGTCTACGATGCTCCGTCTGGTGATCCCCCGCTTGATTTGCTTCCTACTCTGGCCGGCCGTGGTGGCGGGGGGAGTGCGAAGATTTCTTGTTGGCGGCAAAGCGGTGGAGCATCTCCGAGCTACTTCTGGTGGCTGTCGAGCGACAACAGAAGGTCGCTCGGTTCCCTCCCCATCTCTGCTCCTATGGTAGGAGCAGCGAAGGCTTGCGGGAGTTGCGACGGTTCGGTCATAAAGCTCGTTGGTTCCTCGGCGGTGTACAAGACGTCGAGCTTCCTCTCCTTCTCTCGGCCTGCCGTGGTGGCGAGGGACAAAAGGGAGGGCGCGTCGATGTGGAAGACGAAGCCGAAGCCTGGTGAAGCTGCGTCCTCTGGTCCTTCCTCGCAGTGGTCCATTGGTGGCGTTGTCGCGGGACTGCTGCCCGTTCTGGCTGAATGGCGGCTTTGGGTTTCAACCTCCATCGAAGGCCCTCTCAAGCTCTGCACCGGTGCTCGACAGATCGTTCACGACAAGTGGTTCGTCCCCAGAGTGTTCGATTTGGCCGGCGGCTTTGCTTCTCCGGCTCAGAAAGCGTCACGAGCAAGAGTCTTCGACCTCGCCTTTGGCTCGAGGTCGCCGAAGTTCGATGGCGGAGGCATCCAGGGCTTAGATTGTAATCTTTCTTTTTGGGTTGAGGTGCTATGTGTAAAGTGGAGGCCTCTTTTCTTGTTTGCTAGCCTGGCTAGGGTGTTTTTCGCTGGAGGCCTCTCTAATCCTGTACCTGTCACGTTCCTTTTTCGCAGCTTCTAGGCTCATTCAGACCCTATTGACCGTTCAAAAAAAAAATCTACATTAAAATAATTGCGACTTAGTAATAAGACAAAAAAAGAATTAGTAATTAGTGTAGTAAGTATAGTTTCTGATATTTCTGAATCGACGGTGACGTGCGTCCTATACGCGGAGGGAGCTCCTTATATAACGCCCATCAATTATTCCACGTATCCGATCGATCAATCGAGATATCGTGCCCGGCAACCACGCAGATCCGACTGATGGCCTTCCACGACGGCGCCGCCGCCGCCGCCGCCAGCGAAGAACGGCCGTGGTCGGACCTCCCCGGCGACCTCCGCGCTGAAGTCTACCTCCGATTCGCGTCCGCCTACGACCGTGCCCGCTTTGCCGCCGTCTGCTCGCCATGGCGCGCCACCGCGAAGTGGCACCCGCGGCTTCCTGTTCTGCCGCTGCTGCTCCCGTCCACGGGCCACGGCAATCGCGACCGCGAGGTGCACGCGTACAGCCCGGAGGAGGGCAGGGCGCTGCGGGTGCCGCTCCCGTGGTTCCCGTCGGGCAACCGGCTCGTCGGGTCCCACCACGGCGGCTGGATCGCCACCGTGTCCTGTAATAATAATTCCGACGCGGCCACGGAGGAGCTGCTCGTGGTGAACCTATTCACGGGCGCCCGGGCGGCGCTCCCGGCCTGCGGGTTCTCCATCCGCAAGATGATCTTCTCCAACGACCCTTCGTCCGCCGACGACAGCACTCTCACGGCGGCGATGACCGGGCCGCGATCGGTTGCGGTGCACTGGATTCGGCGCTACCCACTCCTAATCAGCCGGTGGACGACGACACGGCTGGATGAGAATCTGATAGACATCGCCTTCCGCAACGACACGCTCTTTGGAATCACGACTAGTGAAGAGCTGATCACGTTCGCGGTGTGCTTGGACATGGAGGGAGGCTGTCCGGTGTCCGTCTCTACCTTTGCCATCAACGTCGAGAGGAGCAGCTTGCACGCGGCCATGGGGCCGACATCCGTCGTAAAATACATCTTTGAGCTGCACGGCAAGCTGGCCATAGCGGTGGACATGGAACGCTACAGCAGGATAGGTCATTTCTTCAAGGTGTTCGAGAGAGTCGTCACCGACGACGACAGGTACACATGGGAGGAGGTTACGAGCTTGGGCGACCATGCCCTGTTCCTCGGACCAGCAGGGTGCTGCGAGCAGGCGGTGCACGTTTCGACCGACGGCGATGGCGGCCGCGGCGGGGTGGAGGGGAACCGCATCTACTACTGGAAGCAACACACCGATCATCATCTCCACAAGAATAATCACAACAAGAATATGTTGGACATGGGTAGTTGCGTCGTGCGTTGCTGGGAGCGTCGTCAGGTGGTTGAACATGGTATCACCTCATGTGGATACCATTATCGCTTGGATGAGGATGATGGTGCCAATGGTTGCGTCTGGCTCTGGCCTCCCCACTTCTAGTTCTAGTTCATCATCCATGCATGGAGATCAAGTACTACAACACATATACTATTATTTATCTTATGTTTACAAGTTTATTATCTTCATTTTTGAAGAAAGACTAGACTCATGAGCTTAAGAACATGAATCGGATTGTGCTATACGAGATATTAATCAAGCTCAACATTTTCCCTTGCTCTCCTATTATTATTTATCTTATGTTTACAATTATTTATCTTATGTTTACAAGTTTATTATCGTCATCTTTGAAGAAAGACTAGACTCATGAGCTTGAGAACATGAATCGTATTGTGTTATACAACATTATTAATCAAGCTCAACATTTTCCCTGTCATATCTGCTTTTGATTTTACCAATAAACGTATGTAGTGGTCTAGAACTCAAAGAGAATGCATGCCTTTGATTTTACTGCTCAAATCAAAATCAACAGCACACTCTACTGCTCTCCTCTACGTCAGCTGGAACTAGGACTGAAATTCAGCAAATCTGATTGCAAATTGTCACTCCAAAACTATTTATGGTTTGTTATTACTACAAGTAGTAACCAAACAACTCGATTGTAGCAACTGGATAAACATGCAGAGCAAAGAAGAGCAGTCATAGACAGAGCATAGCAGTCATACCGACTTTGATACAACAACATAAACCAAGTAGGTTATTAGCTTCCACAGATAAACATGCAACCAATTCTTTTTGTAGTACAAGAAACTCCCAATAGTAATATAAAACACCTGGCCGAGTAGGAACACTTACATACTGTTTTTACAACTGCAGCTTAGTAAAAAAGTACAGCTTGTATTTTTTTTTAGGAAGTGCAACTTAGACAGAAAAAGGGAAACTGCAGTTTCAATCATTTGAAGGAACTCATTACAAACCAGCAAATGGTCAATCCCAAATCACATGTGAGCAATAGAGCAGTAGCCTGAACATCAAGCACGACACTCTGTATCCAAAGTTTTACACTTCAAATAGAGCAGAACAAACATACACGATGCATCAATAACTCAAAAAGAATAATAAGATATAGAATAGCTTAATGGCTTAACTCAGACCACAGAATCTAGTGCAGCAGGCTCAACCAGGGAGGGCGATGAGGGATGCTCCAGAATACCAGAATCTTGTGCAGCGGTACCATCTGACTCTCCAAGAGGCTCAACCCTGGAGGAGGAATTGGGCCGCTCCAGAATACCGGCATGAGTGAGAAGAGCCCAGAGATGGGTCATGAACTCCCCGCCGGCAGAAAGCATCTCCGCATGGATATCGGCGTTCTCTGATGGTGCCAGGAAGAGTACAAACTCCTCCCAGAAGTCAGCCAGCACCTTCCAACGTTGTGCCTCGTCCATCTCTATCAGTTGTCCCCCTAGCTTGGCTCCCATACCCAAAACTGTGCTGTCATATCTGTGATGCAAGCCCATCTTCAGCTTCTCGCATCTATCGCTCATAGTTTCACACTGGGAAAGATGCCGTCGCGCCTCCATGACCACAGCGTCGAAGATGCGCTGTGTGTCGTAGCCATGACCAGGCAGCATGTCTGGAACAAAAACTACCAGGTAGGCACAGTATTCCGACAGGCTCTCAGCCAACAGACGGTCGACGTTGAGGGGTGCCTCTGGCGACACCTCGTTCCGGGAGATGGTTGTGCCGATATGCCATACAAGGATGGTCTGGATATGTGTTGGCAGGGTGCAGGCCCATGACAATTGGCTTCCCAGCTTATTTCTAGCAAGTGCTGATTGTCCATTTTCTAGCTTGCCACCATTCTCTTTGAACCGAGAGAGGACACGTACGACTTCCTCTTCCAGTTTTATCTTTTCCCCAGCCTTCTGTCCTTTTCTTGTAGCATCGACCAGGCCTAGTGACAGAAAAGACAGTACATTCCAAGGGTCATAGTTGAAGTTGAGTAACAGAGAGTACTGCCCAAGCTTCTGCTCCCATGTACCTCTTCCCAAAGGAGAATGCTTCGTATTTTTTTTCCATGATCCTAGTGTTTCTGGCTCGCGAGCCGCACCTCTTATTGTCTCACTGAATCTATGATGCACGGTTCCCACAATTGTAAACCTATCGGGACTAATACAAATGGCCACAAGGTGGACAAAAACCAAACAGGCAAGCAGCACAATGGTAACCCAATGAATTACATCAGTTTCCTTTACTCTCTGTTCCAAATTACTACGATGGTAGTGCTTGCTAAATGCTCCTGAAATGCTGTTCCAAACAATAGCAGTTGATATAAAAGGAGTTACCAACACCCAATACTGATTGCTTGATTCCATCCTTGTATAGAAGAAATCATACAGGAATGACAGCTCCCCCTCGATAACCCGGAAAGCACAAACATAATTTCCTCTCTCAGAGAGGAGCCCATCAAGAACGAAATCCAGTGTCTTCTGAAGGCCAGCTTCACCGAGGGGATAGTCACAGAATCTGCGCTTCAAAAGTTTGAAGTGTGTAGGAGAGTGTAGTTTCCTTGTAAACTTCCGCAGTCTGCTTGTATTTGAAGTCCTGAATATTGATCCATCCCCAAACTGTATCAATGGTGATGATTTTCGCATTGGTCACCTCAACTCGGTACTCAGGTGAGGTTGGAAGTGAGCCAGCCAGTTCCATTTCCCCGTCAAATATGTATCTGTACCCCTTCATTGTGCTCGGTTTTGGAATCGGATCATCGACGTCCTGAGGTAGATGATGCTCAACTACCATGTAATCAGCAATCACTTTAGCACACTCCACCAAACCACCCTTTTTGCTCACCCTACCTAAAGCTCTAAACTTTCTGCGTGTCAGAATGATGCTGCAAATCAAGAAAATCCAACAGGTGGCGCTGTAACTCTTGTTGCCACCACTGCCATTGAGAATCAGCCACAGTACCAGAAAGATCTGCGACACTTGCTGCACAAGCAAGCGTTTCCTCTGCCCAATGTCCTGGATACTGTATACGGAGAGGGAGTCGGAGCTTACTTGGATCAGGAGGAGCATGACGCCCCAGAGGACGAATGTCTGATCGCCGAATGGACCAGCCTGCAGCAGACCGATGGTGTAGGGCGCCAGTACGGTGGACAGTGTGTGCACTGCCCAGACGAGGATGCGGAAGAAGCCGTGGCTGTTCTGCCGGCGGTATTGGCCCAACAGCTCAAGGAGGACCCACGCCAAGGTGCTGAAGAGGACCAGGACCTCCACGCGCACCAGCCGAGCTTCGGTGCTGGCAAAGCTCCGGACCAATGACGTGGTTGTGTTCTTTAGCTCCATGGCTTCTCCTGATCAACCGGCGCCACACTAAGGATAATCAAAACTGCCAAATTTCATACCAGTATATTTGTTAATAGCCTCCATGGTAGCAACAAAGTCATCGTTGTTTCCAGCAGATGGATATAGCTAGCAGAAACAGAAAACCAAAGTGTTTCGCAACATATTCCTTCCTTATACAGAGAGCAAAGTATCAGATTTGCTTTAGACAAAAGCATCAAAGCCATCATTCTAAAAGCAGCAATTCAATCTAACCTTTAACATCCCCACTGCCCTTGACAGGCCTCAACTTGTTCTCAAGTTCCTCAACCAAATATTGCACCGGCCTGCCTATGCCTTTCTTCCCCAGTTTGATGATCTCGCGAGCCTCACACGGCAAGTCATTTGACAGATTAAAATGTAGGGTATTAAGTGATGAAGTAAAATCATCTCATCCAAAAATCATGTATTGCTTTGGTTTGTATGTGACAAGAGAACACTATAATAAAAGGACATAATGCTTACTTCAAAAATCCATCATGGCCAGCCAGCTCAATAGCCCATGGGCTGCCAAGACGACATTCATTCCTGCAAGACTGAAAGAGCACAATCAGAACCGACAAAGTCATGGCAATATATCACAGATGGTTGTGGCTGACTGTGACAAGCCCAAACATGGAAGCAACTGGCATATAAATCCCTAGTTAACTCCACACCATCCAAAATAAATTAATAAACCACCACGGACAACAATCAACCGGAGAGATGATGGATCGGTTCCCTGTATTCCCATATCATTTCAACCATTAAGAAGAACAGCGAAAAATCCAGGTTAGTTGCTCTCACAAACATCGGAACAATAAAAATGAAAATATTGATATATTAGGTAGAAGAAATGTTTCCATTACACATGACAGAATCGGCTGAAACCTATTTCTGCTACTGGCCTGCACTGTACAGATGCTATATAGAGAGTACTACTATGTACAATGGATGAACAGCCGTCAGTCGATCTCAATCCTAATGCAGCTCCCAAGATACCGCGTGATCACATGGTTGAACAGAATGACCGTCGATCCAACGAGGAGCTGCCACGAGAACAGAAAAAGAACATGGTCAAATCTTCTATCTTTCTTTTTGTATCAGCTTTTGAATTTGCTACCACAAGTGGTCTAGAACTCCAAGTGCCACCACCTCTTCTTCTTGTTCTCCACGACGGGCAACTCTGCAGCAAGATCATGGACATCAGCATGTCAGATGCCGAAACAAGAAAATACAATATAAATGAATATTTTTAGAGAAAATAAATTATTAATAAACTGTAGACTGTACCTCCTTCCGGGTATATCGAGTTGTAGTGCACCTCGGCCCAGAAACTCAAGCATATAACTGCAGCCCAGAACAAAAAAAAAAAGAGATAAGCTTAAGACATGCATAGACTCAAGTATCTTGTAAGACTATAAACCAGTGCAGTAACAGCACAGTTGGTAGATGTGTGTACCTCTATTTGATTTTTGAACGACAGGGAGGATTTCGATGTAGCATGTATCTCTGAACGATGTTAGGATGAAGATCTTCACACCGTACTGCAAAATTCAATGCATATGCTTCAGTGCCAGAAACATAGCAGAGCAGTCATATGACAAGACCAGCTCATTGGCGTAAGCCAAGATGTTCCGAAGGAAATATAGTTTTTCTTAAAAGATGCTGCCCAAAAGTCAAACATATTGATATTCCTAATTATACCATCATATTGCGTGCCAGATATACAATTAAACTATGGCAGCTGTCCAAGGCATCACTGCAAAAGACCATAACAGAGACTTGATTCATAGGTCTGGTTTATTATGCTTAGCAACAAAGTGGTCAGAAATGTACACGAGGATCAGAAAATCCGACAAAAAGATCAGCCAAGTAACAAACAAAAGATTTTGAATAGCAATAGTTCAATCATACTGTAAAATTGTGTGAGAAATTTCAATGTAGCTGTTTATATATGATAGTTGTCAAAATTAAATTTACCAATCATGTATTGCACTGGTGAAAGAAATGAATTTTTCTGTTTGTTACTCCATAAATTGGAAAAAAGTATATGTAGAAATCTATAAAAGGGGTGAAAAGAATCATGTTTACCGAGTCCGCAGCAGCCTGCAGGGTAACATGGTCACCCCACTCTCCATTCCTGGTTGGTTCAGTTAGCATACCAAAGTGAGGATACGTATCTTTCCACTGTAATTCTAATATTTACTGATAGGAAGTAGAAAGGAGCAAGTACTGACTTTGGCATCTTCTTAAGATATTCTCTGTAATCCATAGGAACATATCCAGCATATATCTCAGGATGGGATTCAAGCTGTGAAACAGTTAGGAGCGCAGAGGGAACATTAAATCTCAGAACAAAAAAAACTGACGAGGGGAAAATTACCTTCTTAATACAAAATAACATAGCCAGTTCATGTAGTTTTTGACAATACTAACCTGCTTCATCACTTGCTGCCGTACAAATCTATGATGTTCAGGAGTACGGTAAAATTGATCCGACAATGCCCTGAACTGTTTAAAAGAAAGATCCAGAAAAAATATAAGTATTTATAGAGTAGGCTTGTGCTGACATAAAACATGATATTCTGCAGAAATAAAACAAGAACTAAAAAGTGTAAACAGACCTGACAATTGCCATCTCCGTTAACCTTGAGCTCAACCAAGCCATACAACACCAACCTAAACAAGAGATCATATCGGAATCAAATAACAGACTATCGCAAATACTACCGATGATCAGAGATAGTACACGCAACTCTGTTTATAGGTTTATGAGATAAATATAATTTCCAGTCACACGCTTAGCACTAGCAGTTCAATACAGTGCCACAAAAAGATGTGCATGAGCTTCGGGTTGCATTGGTCATAGTTTGAAAAGTAATCCAGTATGCCTACAAACTGCAGTGTTGCTTACCTGTCAAGAAGTCTTCGGTGATCTGAGAAGGCTTGGTCGACAGAAGGAATCTCTCCATTAGTTTTAGGGACATGCTGTAGAAACAAAGATTAGGACATAAGATTGATCTTCAAGTTCAAGGGAGCAAATGCAAGTTAAAAGGGGTCCATAGAATGGCAGCAAACTGCTAAGAAGTATGCAGTACAGTAATAGTAAAACATGGGTCCGCACTGTATCTATTGGAACGGCCATGTGATCCAACCATGGTGCATCTTAGTATATGATTCGTCCAATAAATAATGTACGGCATTCTTGAGAAATAACTGCAGTATTTTCCGGGTGACCAAGCAGGAGCAAGCATCCCAACCCCATATAAACTTGAGATAAATACAAGATACTGAAGGTGGAACTCTGGAACCCAGTGAAGCTGTACAGACCCAAAACTGCTACATGTAACTGCTTCAGGCAGTGAATCATTTTTAGCAATATATCCAGTCCAGGACCAGCCCACCGCAGCAGCGTAAATACAAAAATGGCCGCTGGAAGTCTGGTGGCTGCTCTGAACTGAATCTTGTTATAGTAAAACTGCATCTCACAGTTATCACATTCAGACAATTTTCCCGACTTACAGGAATTTAGAGGATCAGTAAGGACTTACAGGAACAGGAAGCATGTCGTTCAATCTCTTGCCGACTTCGCCATCAAGAGCGGAGAAATCCTCCACAAGCTCTATCGTGCAACCTTGGCCACTGTTATCTTCAGGGCTGGAGCAGGAGCTGGACCGCTCCCTGAGGTCCTCTGCTTCTTCCTCTTCGACATAAGGTGGAGCTGTGCCGGCAAGAAGGGTCAGGTGAGGACGAAATGGAGTGTCTGGTCTGCTTAATGCATCGATCTGCGGTTTCATCTGAAGAAGAAGGAAGGGGGGGGGGGGGGGGGGGGGAAGGAAAGAAGCACCCACCTGAGGGTAAGTGTTCGACGATCTCGGGGCGGAACCAGTGCTGCGCGAGGACGTTGGCGCGCTGCTCGTCGTCGGCGGCGGCGGCGTCCCCCGAGGCCTCGGCCATGGCGACCTGGGCGAGCTCCTCCTGGAGCGCGTGCGCGATGACCTCGTCGTTGTCGACCGCATCGATTCTAACCTCGGCGGCGTGGTGGGCCTGCGGAGCGTAGTCGGTGGTGGGGGGCTGGGGATGGTGGGTGCAGTGTCCGTGCGGCGGGTGCGGGTGCGGGGCGTAGTCTGTGGTGGGGGGCTGGGGCCGGTGGGCGCAGTGGCCGTACGGAGCGCCGTCGAGGAGGTGGTGGAGGCCCCAGCGGACGATGTTGGCGTCCAGAACTTGGTCCCGCATGACCATGGCCGGGGCTTGGCTGATGAAATTTGGTCCCGCGGAAATCGGAACCGAATCGTCGAAACGCGCGGATTGGGCGAAGAGGACGAGGAGGAATCAAGAAGAAGGAAGCGGGGGGGTTAGTTGGTTAGTTGGAGGGCTCCGTTAGATTGGTCTTACTTGGCGACGAAGCACCCAGCCAGACGGCGACGAAACCGACTTGAATTGGGTTGAATTGACGATGGGGACAGCGACTCGGGGATCGGGAGGTGCTCCACTCCCTACTCGGAAATGGAAACCCAAGACCGAATCTTTATTACTCCTCCCTAGCCGTGTCTTGCGCTATTCCTGGGCAGGGAAAACGAGGAGGCGGGCGGCGGGCGGCAAGAGCAAAGCATCAAATCAGAGAAGAGGAACTCGAAACGGTTTTGTGTTTCCTGGTTCAATTCGTCAGGAAGAAGACGAAGATGATGATGAAGCGTGTGGGGGCCGCAAGTCAGTTACTTGTAGCGCGCATATTATGCCGGAAAGGGAGCCGACTTTCTTGAGCCAATCGCCGTCGCCTCGGTTTCGGTTTGGTAAAACAAACCGACGCCTTTGGTTCATCTCACAAATATCAACTGGGTTAGTAGTACACGTCCTTCGAGGGATAATTTTTTAAAATCTGACGTGTGTTCTTCCAAAAGCTTTTAAATCCCACTTTTGCTATAAATATATCCCTTTTTTATACAAATAGTTTCGCTTTTGTTACACATAGCAGAAAACGGTTTGTTTTAGAAAAAAAAAAACAAATAGACTGAACCTCGCCGGAGAGTTCGCCGGCGACCTTGTAGCAAAAAAAAAAATCCCAATATAGCAAAAAAACTGACATCGTCGGAGACTCTCGTCGGAAAAAACGTTCATCGGAAACCTCGCAGCAAAAAAGTTACGCTATTGTAGCAAAACCACAAAACGGTTGTAGCAAAATATTTTTTCTAATGTAGCAAAAGGAGACATCGTCGGAGACATCATCGAAGACTCCAGCCGAAGACCTCGTAGCAAAACCGTAGAGATTGGTTGTAGCAAAAAAAATATACGAAAGTAGCAAAAAATATATGAATATATAGCAAAACTAATATGCTAAGGTAGCAAAATGCTATTAGCAATGACGGACACAGAAATAGCAACATCGGGCAACTAAAGTAGCAAACTCTCTAAAGTGTGGTAGCAACGCCGGACACAATATATAGCATTGTCGTCGTTGGGGTCATGGCTGTGTGTTACCGCGTCGTCGTCGCGGACGCCGTCCTCATGGGTGAGCAACTCCACCAAAGACAGAGGCGGTGCACGCGGGCAAAGATGGAGACCACCGGTGCGGGAGGCAGCAGCACCACACGGGGAAGCTCTCATCCATAGCGCGCATGCAGAGATGGAGACCACCGGCGTGAGAGGCAGCAGCACCATGATGTCTACGCACTTCTATTCTTGTAGACAGTTGTTGGGCCTTCAAGTGCAAAGGTTTGTAAAACAACAGCAAGTTTCCTTTAAGTAAATTACTCAAGGTTTATCGAACTCAAGGAGGAAGTGGTCAAAGGTATTCCCTCTTAAGCAATCCTGCAATCAAGATACAAGAAGTCTCTTGTGTCCCAAACACACCCAATACACCTGTCAGGTGTATAGGTGCACTAGTTCGGCGAAGAGATAGTGAAATACAAGTGGTAACGGTGCCAGAAAATAGCTTGACGGTGAGGTAAAGACTAAAGAAAGGAAACATGCAACAGATCTAGTAGCAAACGGTGTTTCAATGCTTGGAAACAAGGCATAGTAATCATACTTTCACTAGTGAACACTCTCTCATATAAATATCCCCTCTTCATGATACTACTCTTAACTACTCTCCGGTTGGACACTTTAATCATCGATAGGGCTATAACAGCACTCCTCAAAATCCGCCTTCCCCAATCTAGATAACCCCGTACTGTCACCTTGAGCGCTAGATGGTTCCAACAAATACCACAATTTCATAGATACATCCAACTTTAAATATAACTCATAACAAATATTCAATCTAGCCAAAGTGCCACACATGGTATGTCCGCTGTCACTTTCACACACGTGGGGAAAAGCATAGATCTATTAAAGCACAAAGAGTATTTATGTAGACTCAAGCCTAAGTGCCACCATGGCGAGCACGTTGTCACTTTCACACATGTGGGGAGAGCAGAGATCTAATGAAGCACTTGAGTAGCAAGGTAGATCTACTTGATTACAAAGCTCATGACCACAACAAGATCATGCATAGAGAGAGAGATGAACACATAGCTACTGGTACAACCCTTAGCACTGAGGAAGAACTACTCCCTCCTCATCATGGGAATCAGCAACGGTGATGAAGATGGTGGTGGAGATCGATGGAGATGTCTCCGGGGGCACTTCCCCGTCCCGGAAGGGTGCCGGAACAGAGACTTTTTATCCCCCGAATCTCTCCTTCGGTGGCGGCAGCGCTACAGAGGTTTTCGTGGATTTCTTCTGGATGCCCTAGAGTTTTTAGGTCAGAGGCTTCTTATAGGCGCAGGAATCAAGGTCGGTGGGGATCCAGGGGGCCCACACCCCCTGTGGGCGCCTCTAGGGCTTGCCCGCGCCTAGGGGTGCGGCCACCCTGTGGCCCCCCTCCGGCTCTACTTCATGGTTTCGTGTTTCTCCGGGAAAAATAATGACTTTGGCTTTTGTCCCGTCCAATTCCGAGAATATTGATTTTCTGCCTTTCTGGAACCAAAAACAGAAGAAAACAAGCAACTGGCACTGTCGCAACTTGTTAATAGGTTAGTTCTAGAAAAGATATAAAACACCTCAAAGTGTAGACAAAGCAAAGCAAAGTAGATACAAAACAAGCATGGATCAATAAAAATTATAGATACGTTTCCGACGTATCAAGAATTCTCAAGCTTAACTCCTGCTCGTCCTCGAGTAGGTAAGTGATAAAAAGAATATTTTTTTAGGTAACATGCACCATCAAAACCAAGATCAAATCATTTGCAAGCATTGAAAACTGGGATAAAAAACTCTAAACATGTGCA
Organism: Avena sativa; assembly: GCA_916181665.1. Classification (NCBI taxonomy): domain Eukaryota; kingdom Viridiplantae; phylum Streptophyta; class Magnoliopsida; order Poales; family Poaceae; genus Avena; species Avena sativa. The sequence continues at coordinate 2,563,276 of OV702295.1, forward strand.
TGAAAGATGGAGTTCTAACAATAGGACATAGTAACTATGCATGCAAGATAAAAGGCTACAAACAAAGATCATGAATAACATGCATTGAAAATGTTTGTTTGTTTCACATACAGAAAACATAGCATAGTGACAATTAGCTTGTCCCTCATAGAGTAGCAAATAAATGCATAGGACACCTTCAAAGTTCACAATGATGACTAGAAACAAGTAGCACAAGAACAAGTAATATCACAATATGCATCAATCAATAAGATTTAGAACACTGCATACAAAATGAAAACTATGCTCTCTTAATGGTGCCTAAAGGTACAAGGTGGAGACTCAAATAATAGTGGAAGAAAGGCCTTTCATAAAGGAAGCAGGGATTTCAAGTTTCAAAAAGAGCTTCCAAAAATTATGGTACTTGTTAGCTTTCAGCCCTCATTGCCCCTATCATAAGCATCTTGAAGTGATTAAGGTTAAAGTGAACAAACTATGGAGTATATGCTCGACAAAGTATAAGTTGGCAATCTCATGTCCCTTGAATATGAGGGCCACACCTCATGCTACTCAACTTCAGTCACCTGTAAGTTTTTGTTATTGTAAGTACATGTGTATCATAGAGAACCGCCAATGGGGTACCCCTTGCACATGGTACAAGAGCTATCTCATAACCAAAATGACAAGGCAAGCAGACAATGAGCATCTCATCGATATTTTTATTTACTATGTGCATAGCTTTTTATTGAGGATGCTTTATAGATAGCTCACTGTGGTGATGCTGCAAGTTTCCACCATGATTAGGCATGGCTTACGCTAGCGGCCCAGGCGTTTCTCTAACACAGAATACAAACTCCATGGACTTATAAGTTCCCTCTTTATTTCACACCGGTCTGCCCCACCTGGAAGCAGAAGCTCCCGAACTGGATCTCGAGCCCGTCGCTAACGGGATCGAAGTCCTTCAAGGTGGTCGGCGAGTGGGCGGTGAAGTCGAAAGCGCTGAAGAGGAGATGGCTCTCCGTCGCCGCAGAGTTGTAGATCGCTTTGGTTGGACCGTCACAATCGCACAATCAGCGCCCCCAGTTCCCACAGACGGCGCCAATTGACGAGGTTCAATCTCGTCAATGCCCATTGTTATGAGCTTGGGTTTTGGACAAGATGGGGATGCTGGAGATCGCGGAACGGTTAACATACAAGCAACCAGGAGACACGAGATTTACCTAGGTTCAGGCCCCCGGAGGTGTAGGGTTTCGTAGCATGGAAAACAAAAAATTTCTACCGCATACAAACAAACAAGCCAAGATCTATATACTAGATTGTAGCAACGAGTCGATGGAATAACTCACCCTCGAAGATTCCAAAGTGTTTAACAAGAGCAGATTCTCGTGGGTGATGTAGTCGTACTCTTGCCGATCTCAAGATCGCGTAGATGATCCTTCCGGTGCTGCGTTCCGGCAGCGCTTCCGCAGTCGGTCACACGTTCGGTACTCAACGAAGAGCTTCCTCTCCCTTGTTCCAGCAGGCAGCGGAGGTTGTAGCACTCTCCTCGCGATTCCGGCAGCACAACAGCGTGGTACCGGAAGTAGAGGGGAGATCTCGCAGGGCTTCACCTTAAGCCGGAGCGAGTATGGTGGACTATGAGAGAGAGTCTCGGTGATCTAGGGTTTAGACGCACCAAGGAGGGGGCAAGGCCGACGGCTAGGGTTAGACCTAGGCGGCGGCGGCGAGTTGCCCTAGGCGGCGGCTATGGTGGGCGGCGGCTAGGGTTAGGGTTTAGAGGGCGTGGTGTTGTGTTCTAGGAGGGGCAGCCCTGCCCCTCCTTATATAGGTGGAGGGGGCGCGCCAAGGGGAGGGGAGTCCCTCCCCAACTCGGTCTCCAAGTGGGCCGGCGATGGAGGGAGGGAACTCCTCCCCAAGTAGGTTTCCTACTTTCCCTCCACCTCACAAAATAGCCGTTTGACTTTTCAAATTGGCGTTTGACTTTTCAAACTAGGATTTGATTAAACCCTTTATTTTGTTCAGCGATGACACCTAGTACATGATGCAATCATTCCAACTTGATATGGCACATTCATGTACCCTTCCCCTCCGGAGTGTCGGACGTTCCGGAACCTTCTATAACATTCCCGATGAAAACACCGGAACCATTCTCTAACCCCGAAACAGGACTTTCCTTATATGAATCTTATTCTCCAGACCATTCCGGATCTCCTCGTGATATCCCGGATCCCATCCGAGACTCCGAACAACATTCGGTCTCTTACTCATCATTCCATAACTACTCAAACAACGTCAAATCCTTAAGTGTGTCTCCCTACGGTTCGTGAATTATGCGGACATGGTCGAGACACTTCTCCGAACAATAACCAATAGAGAAATCTGGAAATTCATATGGCTCCCACATATTTCTACGATTACTTTGCGATCAAATGAACCACTTACATACGATACCAATTTCCCTTTGTCTCACGATAGTTTACTTATCCGAGGTTATGATCGTCGATATCTCTGCATACCTAGTTCAACCTCGTTACCGATAAGTACTCTTTTCTCGTTCCCGTGATATGTGATCCCTTGTGATCCAGTCACATGCTTGCAAGCCAATTGGATGACATTCCACCGAGAGGGCCTAGAGTATATCTATCTGTCATATGGATGGACAAATCCCACTCTTGATCCATGTGTCTCAACCAATACTTTCCGAACACTCAATGCCACCTTTATAGCCACCCAGTTACGGTGTGGTGTTTGATGTCATCAAAGCATCCTTCCGGTGATGGTGATAAGCATGATCTCATGGTCCAAGGAAATAGGTTACTATGTATCAGAAAGCATATAGCAATTGAACTATTAAAATGACTTGATCTTTATGCTACGCTTATCTCTAGGAGTATGTCCACCATATCATTCTCCTAACGATATGATCTTGTTGTTAATAACATCTCAATGTTCATGATAGGGAAACCACAATCCTTTATTAACTAACAAGCTAGTATTTATAAAGAGGCTTTACTAGGGACTCTAATTTAGTTTACAAATCACACAAGTATTAATGTTTCCTTGTTAATACTATTATAGCATGAATGTAAACATTTATCATAAACACAAAGATATAATAATAACTACATTTATTATTGCCTCTAGGGCATATCTCCAACAGTCTACCACTTGCACTAGAGTCATCTAATCTAGATTACATGGTAATATACCGAACACCCATGGCAGTTTGGTGTTGGTCATGCTTTGCCCTCGGGAGAGGTTTAGTCAACGGATCCGCCACATTCAGATCTGTGTGTACTTTGCAAATCTTTATGTCCCCATCTTGGACATGTTCTCGAATAGCGTGAAAACGTAGCTTGATGTGCTTCAGCTTCTTGTGTGACCTTGGTTCTTGCGCATTGGCTATGGCGCCCATGTTATCACAGTAGATTGACATTGGGTCCAGCGCACTAGGAACCACACCGAGCTCTGTAATGAACTCTTTCATCCATATCGCTTCTTGTGAAGCCTCCGAAGCAGCCATGTATTCCGATTCAGTTGAAGATCTCGCCACAACGCTTTGCTTTGCACTCCTCCAGCTAACTGCTGCACCATTCAAAGTAAATACGTATCCAGATTGTGATTTAGAATCATCCGGATCGGTGTTCCAACTAGCATCGGTGTAACCATTAACAACGAGTTGTTCATCACCTCCATAAGAAAGAACCATATCCTTAGTTCTTCTCAAGTACTTAAGGATGTTTTTGACCGCTGTCCAATGATCCACTCCTGGATCACTTTGATATCTGCTAGTTAAACTAACAGCATATACAATGTCGGGTCTAGTACATAGCATGGCATACATTAGAGATCCTATGGCTGAGGCATAGGAAGTTTTACTCATCCTTTCTCTATCTTCTGCCGTTGTCGGACTTTGAGTTTTACTCAAGGTCGTATTGGGCAACATGGGCAAGAACCCTTTCTTGCTATCTTCTATTCCAAACCTCTTTAGAACTTTGTCCAAATATGTACTTTGTGACAATGATATTAGGCGTCTTGATCTATCTCTATAAATCTTTATGCCTAATATGTAAGCTGCTTCGCCAAGATCCTTCATTGAAAAACTATTATTCAAATATTCCTTGACACTATTAAGAAGGTCTATATCATTCCCAATCAACAATATGTCATCTACATATAGTATTAAGAATGCTACAGAGCTCCCACTCACTTTCTTGTAAATACAAGCTTCCCCATAAGTTTGTATAAAACCAAAACTTTTGATTACCTTATCAAAACGTTGATTCCAACTTCGGGATGCTAGCTTCAATCCATAGATGGACCGTTGAAGTTTGCATACCTTGTTAGCATCTTTAGGATCGACAAAACCTTTGGGTTGCATCATATACAACTCTTCATCAATGTCTCCATTGAGGAATGTTGTTTTGACATCCATCTGCCATATCTCATAATCATAATATGAAGCGATTGCTAACATAATCCTCACAGACTTTAGCTTCGCTACAGGTGAGAAAGTCTCATCGTAGTCAACTCCTTGAATTTGTCGAAACCCTTTTGCGACAAGTCGAGCTTTATAGACAGTAACATTACCATCAGCATCTGTTTTCTTCTTGAAGATCCATTTGTTCTCGACAGCCTTCCGGCCATCCGGTAAGTCTACCAAAGTCCATACTTGGTTTTCGTACATGGACCCAATCTCGGATTTCATGGCTTCTTGCCATTTATTGGAATCTGGGCTCATCATCGCTTTCTCATATGTCGCAGGGTCATCGGTGTTGTCCACCAACATGACACTCATAACGGGATCATACCAATCAGGAGTGGTACGATTTCTCGTTGATCTGCGAGGCTCCGTAGCAACTACAACCGAAGTTTCATGATCATCATCATTAGCTTCCTCTCTTATTGGTGTAGGCACCACAGGAATTTCTTCCGGTGCTGCGCTACTCGCAATTTCGAGAGAAGGTTCGACAACCTCATCGAGTTCTACTTTCCTTTCCAGTCACTTCTTTCGAGAGAAATTCCTTCTCTAGAAAGGATCCATTCTTGGCAACGAAGATTTTGCCTTCGGATCTATGATAGAAGGTATACCCAATAGTTTCCTTCGGGTATCCTATGAAGACGCATTTTTCCGCTTTGGGTTCAAGCTTGTCCGGCTGTAACTTCTTTACATAGGCTTCGCAACCCCAAACTTTAAGGAACGACAATTTAGGTTTCTTCCCAAACCATAATTCATACGGTGTCGTTTCAACGGATTTAGATGGTGCCCTATTTAAAGTGAATGCGGCTGTTTCTAATGCATAACCCCAAAATGATAGCGGTAAATCTGTAAGTGACATCATAGAACGAACCATATCTAAGAGAGTTCGATTACGACGTTCGGACACACCAATACGTTGTGGTGTTCCCGGCGGTGTCAATTGTGAAAGTATTCCGCATTTCTTCAAATGCTCGCCAAACTCGTAACTTAGATATTCACCTCCACGATCAGAACGTAGAAATTTAATCTTCTTGTTACGTTGATTCTCAACCTCCCTTTGAAACTCCTTAAACTTCTCGAAAGTTTCGGACTTATGTTTTATGAAATAGATATACCCATATCTACTCAAATCATCCGTGAAGATAAGAACATAACGATAACCACCACGCGATGCTACACTCATTGGACCACACACATCGGTATGTATGATTTCCAATAAGTCCGTAGCTCGCTCCATCATACCAGAAAATGGAGTCTTAGTCATTTTACCCATTAGACATGCTTTGCATCTTTCAAGTGATTCGAAATCAAGTGATTCAAGAAGTCCATCGGAATGGAGTTTCTTCATACGCTTCACTCCAATGTGACCAAGACGGCAGTGCCACATATAGGTCGAGTTATCGCTCGATTTCAAACGTTTAGCCTCAATGTTATTAATATGTGTATTTCCACTATCGAGATTCAATAAGAATAGACCATCTATCAAAGGTGCATGTGCATAAAACATATTACTCATATAAATCGAACAACCATTATTCTCGGACTTAAACAAGTAACCGTCTCGCAATAAACAAGATCCCGATATAATGTTCATGCTTAACGCAGGCACCAAATAACAATTATTTAAGTATAAAACTAATCCCGATGGTAGATGAAGAGGTAGCGTGCCGACCGCGATCACATCAACCTTTGATCCATTTCTCACGCGCATCGTCACCTCATTCTTCGCTAGCTTCCGTTTATTCTGCAGCACCTGATTCGAGTTACAAATATGAGCAACCGAACCAGTATCAAATACCCAGGCACTACTACGAGTACTAGTGAGATACGCATCAATAACATGTATATCGGATATACCTTTCTTCTTGATGTTGCCGTTCTTCAAATCCGCCAAGTACTTTGGGCAATACCACTTCCAGTGACCTTCTCCCTTGCAGTAAAAGCACTCAGTATCAGGCTTAGGTCCAGCCTTGGTCTTCTTCGTCGGCGCGGTAACTTTCTTACCACCCTTCTTGAAGTGTCCCTTTTGCTTAGACTTGCCTTTCTTGAATTTGGTGGTCTTATTGACCATCAACACTTGGTGCTCTTTCTTGATCTCCACTTCTGCAGATTTCAACATGGCAAAGAGTTCTGGCAACTGCTTGTTCATGTTTTGCATATTGTAGTTCATCACAAAGTTCTTGTAACTTGGTGGTAGTGATTGGAGGACACGATAAATCTCCAACGCATTAGGAATCACTATACCCAAGCTTTGAAGTTTGTTTGCGTGCCCAGACATCTTAAGCACATGCTCACTGACGGAGCTGCCCTCTTTCATCTTGCAGTTAAAGAACTTTTCAGAAGCCTCATAGCTCTCAATTGTCGCGTGAGTCTCAAAGATCAATTTGAGATCACGGACAATATCATGTGGGTCTGAATTATCAAACCTTTTCTGAAGCTCCGATTCTAAACCATACAAGATAGCACACTAAACTGTGGAGTACTGAGTCTTTCGAGCGAGGTAAACATTCTTTACTTCATCGGTAGCAGTAGTTGCAGGTGGGTCACCCAGCGGTGCATCCAACACATAGGTCAAATTACCAGCTGTGAGGACAATCCTCAAATTGCGGAACCAATCCGCGAAGTTGCTTCCATTATTTTTCAACTTTCCTTTCTCTAGGAACACATTAAAATTGATGGTAGGGGCCGCCATTTATCTACAACATATTTGCAATAGTTTAGACTAAGTTTATGACAAATTGAGTTCTTATTAATAGTTAAATTAATCTAGGTGAACTCCCACTCAAAACAATATCCCTCACATTGTTTTAGTGATCACACGAACCAAATCCACCACATCAACACCGATCATCACGAGAGTTGATGTAGCTTCAATGGCGAACAATCGACATGTTCATCATATCTACTATATGATTCATGCTTTACCTTTCAGTGATCCGTGTTCCGAGACCATGTCTGTACATGCTAGGCTCGTCAAGATCAAACCTTAGCCTCCGCATGAGAAAATCTGGCTTGCTCACGTTGTATACACTTGCGGAATCTAACACACCCGATCATCACGTGGTGTTTCAAAACAACAAGCTTTAGCAACGGTGCTTACTAAGGGTGAACACTTTAGGACTTGAAATTTATGTGCATGAGGGATCATCTTATAATGTTACTGTCGTTAACTAAGCAATACAAGATGCATAAAGGATTAACATCACATGCAATTCATAATATGTGATATGATATGGCCTTTCTTCTTTGTGCTTCCGATCTCCATCTTCAAGCACGAACATGATCTCCATCATCACCCAGCATTGCATCAAGGTCAATGACGCTGCTCCATGGTTGTCGTCCACCGGCTTCAACTATTACAACTACTTTGAATAGACACGCGGGTCTTAACAAAATTAAAGACAACCATATGGCTCCTGCCGGTTGCCAACTTACAATAAGGAACATTGCATACATCAAATATAATCACAATCATGGCCATATCACATCACAGCACACCCTTGCAAAACAAAGTTAGACGCCTCTACTTTCTTTGCATGTTTTACGTGGTTTGGGGCTTTCAATAAGTGTCGTTCTAACTTACGAACAAGAACCACAACATTGATACTAGTATTGTCAATCACCCGTTGTAAATTGAATCTTAACTATGTTGGGAGAAACAGGCACCCGCAAAGCCACTTATGCAATACAAGTTGCATGTCTCATGAACGATGTCATGTAAGGTTAGCCCGGGCCGCTTCATCCCACCATCCCGCAAGATGCAAAGTACACAAGAAGCAATCGACAACAAAAGCATTAACGCCCACAATGACCATTGTGTTCTACTCGTGCAACAGATCTACATATAGATACGGCTCTGATACCACTGTAGGGTTTCGTAGCATGGAAAACAAAAAAATTCTACCGCATACAAACAAACAAGCCAAGATCTATCTACTAGATTGTAGCAACGAGTCGATGGAATAACTCACCCTCGAAGATTCCAAAGTGTTTAACGAGAGCAGATTCTCGTGGGTGATGTAGTCGTACTCTTGCCGATCTCAAGATCGCGTAGACGATCCTTCCGGTGCTGCGTTCCGGCAGCGCTTCTGCAGTCGGTCACACATTCAGTACTCAACGAAGCGCTTCCTCTCCCTTGTTCCAGCAGGCAGTGGAGGTTGTAGCACTCTTCTTGCGATTCCGGCAGCACAACAACGTGGTACCCGAAGTAGAGGGGAGATCTCGCAGGGCTTCGCCTTAAGCCGGAGCGAGTATGGTGGACTATGAGAGAGAGTCTCGGCGATCTAGGGTTTAGACGCACCAAGGAGGGGGCAAGGCCGATGGCTAGGGTTAGACCTAGGCGCCGGCGAGTTGCCCTAGGCGGCGGCTATGGTGGGCGGCGGCGGCTAAGGTTAGGGTTTAGAGGGTGTGGTGTTGTGTTCTAGGAGGGGCAACCCTGCCCCTCCTTATATAGGTGGAGGGGGCGCGCCAAGGGGAGGGGAGTCCCTCCCCAACTCGGTCTCCAAGTGGGTCGGCGGTGGAGGGAGGGAACTCCTCCCCAAGTAGGTTTCCTACTTCCCCTCCACCTCACAAAATAGCCGTTTGACTTTTCAAATTGGCGTTTGACTTTTCAAACTAGGATTTGATTAAATCCTTTATTTTGTTCAGCGATGACACCTAGTACATGATGCAATCATTCCAACTTGATATGGCACATTCATGTACCCTTCCCCTCCGGAGTGCTGGACATTCCGGAACCTTCTATAACATTCCCGATGAAAACACCGGAACCATTCTCTAACCCCGAAACAGGACTTTCCTTATATGAATCTTATTCTCCGGACCATTCCGGATCTCCTCGTGATATCCCGGATCCCATCCGAGACTCCAAACAACATTCGGTCTCTTACTCATCATTCCATAACTACTCAAACAACGTCGAATCCTTAAGTGTGTCTCCCTACGGTTCGTGAATTATGCGGACATGATCGAGACACTTCTCCGAACAATAACCAATAGAGGAATCTGGAAATTCATATGGCTCCCACATATTTCTACGATTACTTTGCGATCGAATGAACCACTTACATACGATACCAATTTCCCTTTGTCTCACGATAGTTTACTTATCCGAGGTTATGATCGTCGATATCTCTGCATACCTAGTTCAACCTCGTTACCAATAAGTATTCTTTTCTCGTTCCCGTGATATGTGATCCCTTGTGAGCCAGTCACATGCTTGCAAGCTAATTGGATGACATTCCACCAAGAGGGCCCAGAGTATATCTATCCGTCATATGGATGGACAAATCCCACTCTTGATCCATGTATCTCAACCAATACTTTCCGAACACTCAATGCCACCTTTATAGCCACCCAGTTACGGTATGATGTTTGATGTCATCAAAGCATCCTTCCGGTGAAGGTGATATGCATGATCTCATGGTCGAAGGAATTAGGTTACTATGTATCAGAAAGCATATAGCAATTGAACTTTTAAAATGACTTGATCTTTATGCTACGCTTATCTCTAGGAGTATGTCCACCATATCATTCTCCTAACGATATGATCTTGTTGTTAATAACATCTCAATGTTCATGATAGGGAAACCACAATCATTTATTAACCAACAAGCTAGTATTTATAAAGAGGCTTTACTAGGGACTCTATTTTAGTTTACAAATCACACAAGTATTAATGTTTCCTTGTTAATACTATTATAGCATGAATGTAAACATTTATCATAAACACAAAGATATAATAATAACTACATTTATTATTGCCTCTAGGGCATATCTCCAACAGGAGGGAAAACCCTACTCCTGCTTGTCTGCTCTTGATTACGGCGGAACCGAAAGTTACAGGGGTGCGCAGATGCAATCTGGCGTGGAGGTGTGTATGCGATGGTATGAGAGGTGCCCTCCTCGTCGTGCCCTCCTAGCCTTTATATAGAGGTAGGCAGGTCCCGGGCACAGATCGAGTCGGTTACAGGTTTAGGGTTTGCCCCTTTGAATATTCTATCTAATCTAGTCGTGCTCTCCAAGGATCCAAAGACGTCATGGGCTTGGGCCACCCGAAAGTCTTCATGGGCCGTGTATATTTTCATGGGCCTTCCTTGGGCTGGACCAGGTATGCTGATATCGTGTACCCTTAGGGTATAACCATGTCACTATTATCTTTTGAATACACTAATGTTGCTAATGAAGATTGTGTGAAGTTTTGTATGAAGGAAAATTTCAAGTGTAGAGAGATAATGATGTAATAAGATGAAGAATGGACAAAAGATCAAGCTTGGGGATGCCAACCCAGTGTCACCCCAAGAAATATCCAAGAGGTACAAGCGTCAAAGCTTGGGGATGCCCAAGGCATTCCCTTCTTTATCAATAAAAAGCTCAGATCTTTCTAGACACTTCGTTTTTATTGTTTCATGCGCTGTTGTGTTGTTCTTGGAGTGTCTTAGTTTTCGTTTGCTTTTCTTAGTTTGTTTAGTTTGCTTGAATAAAGTAGTTTGGACCCTGTTCTCGATGTGTTGTTTCAAATAAGTCGATTGGTGTTGGAAAGGAGTAGAAAGTTTTTGCTTGATAGTGCAAAAGGAGCTTGCTTTGACTGTGACTTAGACTTTAGCATGTCATGCTAGTGTTGTTTTAACCTTATGCTTAGTAATTATTGTTGTAGCATGACTTGTTCCAAATAATTGGGACTGCTTAGTGTGTCTTGAAGGATTCATGCGTTGTTTTAGCATACAAAAGCATATTATTGTGGTATTCTCCTTTGATGCTTTGTTTGGGTTGACTTTCCACATGATCACACCATGTTATGACTATGAACAAGTCACCATATCATCTATGATCATTTAGTCCTTGACTTGTAGTACCACTCTATGCTTTGATTAGTAATGTTTTGTCGCTCTGCATGATTATGGCCATTATTGCTCTCTTAGTTGGTCGCTCCCAGTCTTTTGCTAGTCTCCACTTTATGAGTATGCTCTACTCATGCTTCCAACTCCCAAGAAACCAAGTTATTTTAAAGTGTCCACTATAAATTCCTATGCATGGTGTGTTACACAATTCCAAGTATATTCTTGTTTTCAGCTATCTTCCAATTAAAAAGTATTTTGTTATGTGAAAACTTAGTAATTAAAGCCCTCACAAACTTGATGGCACACTTTATATTCATTGCACCTAATAAACTTGAACCATTGTATCATTTGTATATGCTTGCACTTATACGTTGGAATTAGCAGAACCATGTTTTCATGGGGAACGCTTTCAACATTGCACTTGTACTTTGTACACGGTTGATATCATGATCTTTTGTCTATGGATGTCGTCAGTGTGAAATGAAAGGGGAGTTTGTAAGTCCATGGAGTTATGTATTTTATGTTAGAGAAACGCATGGGTCGCTAGTCTAAACCATGCCTAATCATGGTGGAAACTTGCAACATCACCATAGTGACATCTATGAAGCATTCTTTTTATAAAAAAAGAGATTGAGAAAAAAGAGACATATTGAGAAAAGAGGAAAGAGCGAAAAAAAAGCACCATATCACATGGTAAATAAGAAGAATGTTGAGATGCTCATTGTCTGCTTGCTTTATCATTTTGGTTATGGGAAAGCTCATGTACCATGTGCAAGGGGTACCTCGTTGGCGGTTCTCTATGATACACATGTACTTACTATGAAAAGAACTTGCAAATAACTAAACTTGAGTAGCATGAGGAGCGGCCCTCGTATTCAAGGGACATGAGATTGTCAACTTATACTTTGTCAAGCATATACTCCATAGTTTGTTCACTTTAACCTTAATCACTTTAAGATGCTTATGATAGGGGCAATGAGGGCTGAAAGCTAACGAGTACCATAATTTTTGGAAGCTCTTTTTAAAACTTGAAATCTCTGCTTCCCTTTATAAAGGGCCTTTCTTCCACCATTATATTGAGTCTCCACCTTCTACCTTTAGGCACCAGTTAAGAGAGCATAGTTGTCATTCTTAGTTTTATGTGCATTGTCCCAAAACTTATTGATAGATGCATATTATTGATATTGTCTGTTCTTGTGCTATTTGTATCTAGTCACTCTTATGAACTTTGAAGGTGTCATATGCATCTATTTGCTACTCTATGAGGGACAAGCTGAATGCCACTATGCCATGTTTTCTGTATGTGAAACAAACAAACGTTTTTAATGCATGTTATTTATTATCTTTGTTTGTAGCCTTTCATGTTTCATGCATAGTTACTTTGTCTTACTATTAGAACTTCATCTTTCATGCACATGTTTAGAGTTCTTTGATCCCAACTTTCAATGCTTGCAAATGGTTTGATCTTGGTTTTCATGGTGCATGTCACCTCAAAAATTGTTCTTTTTATCACTTGCCTACTCGAGGACGAGCAGGAGTTAAGCTTGGAGATGCTTGATACGTCGGAAACGTATCTATAATTTTTTATGTTCCATGCTTGTTTAGTATCTACTTTGCTTTGCTTTGTCCACAATTTGAGGTGCTTTTAATATGTTTTTTTGGTACTAACCTATTAACAAGTTGCCACGGTGCCAGTTGTCTGTTTTCTTCTGTTTTTGGTTCCAGAAAAGCTAGTAAGGAAATATTCTCGGAATTGGACGGGACAAAAGTCAAAGTCAATATTTCACTGAGAACACGAAGTCCAGAGGAGAGACGGAGGGGCGCCACAGGGTGACCACCCCCCAGGCGCGGCCTAGGGTGGCTCCCCTGGGTGCCTTCCATCCTCGCCTCTTCGCCTATAAGAAGCCCCCGATGCCTAAACCCTAAGGACCCGATCAATATTCCATGAAACCGTCTGTAGCCACTGCCACCATCGTCCCTAGATCGGGGGGATCTGAAGCTCTTCTCGGCACCCTGCCAGAGGGGAGATCATCCCAGAGGCCTTCTTCTTCATCATGCCAGCCTCCAGTATGAAGCGTGAGTAGTTCCACCTTGGACTACGGGTCCATGTAGTAGCTCGATGGTTGTATCTCCTCCTTGTGCTTTCATGTCTAGATCTTGTGAGCTCCGTTCATGATCAAGATCTAATCTATTTGTAATCATGCATGTTGTGTTTGTGGGGATCCGATGGATATCGAGATTACTATATCAGATTGATTAATGGTTTTATCTTATTGATTCTATCATGTCTGTGTTGTTTGTGATCTTGCATGCTCTCCGTTGTTAGTAGCTATCTTGGCCAACTAGTTGCTAGTGACTCCAAGAGGGGGTATTTATGCTCGATAGTGGGTTCATGCCTCTACTTAATCAAGGGAAGTGATAGAAATCTCTATGATTGTAGATGTGATGTTGTCACTAGGGAGAAAACAACGGTCTCTTGTTCATGGAACAAGTGAATTGTTTACCTTACACACTTTGCTTAAAGCAGTTGTCTGTTGCTTGCAACTTAATACTAGAGGGGGTTCGGATGATAACCTGAAGGTGGACTTCTAGTCATAGATGTAGTTGGATGGCGGTTTATGTATATTATTGTATTGCCCAATCAAATCTCATAGGATCTTTATGTCTAGTATTGCATTGTTATGTCTTGCTCAGTCCTGTCAATTGCCATGTTGTAATTTGTTTACCCGGCATGCCATGTTTGTTTATCTAAGAAGAACACCTCTAGTAAACTATGGACCCCGGTCCAATGTTTACCATTGATACATCTTCCACGGTTACTGTTTACTTGCTGCAAACCACTTTCACCTTTCACACCATATAGTTAATCCTTTGTTATAGCAACCGGTGGATTGACAACCTCACTGTTAGTTGGGGCAAAGTCTTGAGTTTGTGGTGTGCAAGTTTCCACGTTGCTTGCAACACCTTTGAGACTTGTTTTTCTCCTACTGGTTCGATAACCTCGGTTTCTTACTGAGGATAGACTTGTTGCTGTGCTGCATCATACCTTGCTCTGGAGGTTTCTCGACGAAGCGCTCCACGTTGACGCAACGCCATCACCAAGTTCCGTCTGGTTTCGTTGCCTGTGATTTTTTCTAACCGTTGATTAAAAGTGTTGATTACTTCTATCAAGTTTTGACATAGAATCCATTGGCCTCTAATTCAGATTTTAGAATACAAGTGATGTATGTGTGTTCCAGATTTGACAATCATACCCAGCCTTGTCGCCTCTGTCACCACGTGCCCCTCACCTTCGAAGCAGATCGAGGCGGCGATCGAGCGGAGCGGGGGAGTGGGACGGCGGCGACGGTTGTTGGAGGGTGGGATGTGATCACAATGGCGAATGGATGGAGGCGGCGGTTACGATCATTGGCGGGAGATGATCGAGCGGTGTTGGGGCGAAGGACGTCGGGATCGGTGGAGAGACTGAGAAGCGACGCTGGCTTTGGAAGGGATCGGTTGGCTATTTGATGTTTTTAGACTCTGTGCACCGAAACAGCCGACCTCTAATCAATCAAAATAACACAGTTTTTGTTCCAGTCCCACCTTAATTTTGTTTCGGCCCCATACTATTTTTTCCATCTCTTTTCGTCGGGTTTGTTTCGCCACTTTTTTCACCATTAGATCGAGGCATGTGGACGCTTATTAAAAATATCAACCACTCTAAAACTTGTATATGACTTGTGAAGACTTTAATACTATAAGCTTTACATTGTAACTATTTTTATTTTTTGCTAAATATTTGATTTATAACTTTAAAAAGTTTAACTTTGTCTAAACCTGGAATGCAATTTAATTGTACACGGAGGGACTAAATTACCAATCTATGTGTTCAATCTATATTTTGTTGTTTTGTGTTGGAACCGTTGGCGCATCTGGTGGATCTAGCTCCGCACTTCCGGCAAGTTGACGAGGAGTGCGTACACGTGCTAGCTAGGTAGCTAATCAGCAATAAACTTTTGTAAATGGAACAGGACGATCTTGGATTTTCTATGACAGCACTAGGCATGCATGTGAGACGCATAAAGTCAGGCGTAGCAGGCAGCACGCGTGATGATTTGAATAATCGTCGTCGTACCACACCGAGATATCGGACAGATACTGTTCATTCGTTTGCTCTCGCTGCAAGTTAGTCTGATCAGCTAGAGTAATTTCACCAGTAACTAAAAGTGTAAGTCAGCATTTTTATTTATGTGACAATGATTTAATAAAAAGATAGAGTAACTAGCTATGTTACTGTAACATCACACATATCAAGACAAAATGTGTCTATAACCTAATTAATGTGACATTGCATGTTATCACACTTAAGTTATTTCTCACTATGAAGGTAGTAACTTAAACGACTAGTAACATGTACATGTTACTACTCTAAGTTCCCCACTATGACCAGCCTTAACGATCGCCAATTTTGATCCCAGGTGGTTGGGATTAAAGAAAGAGGGTAGGATAGATCATCATTTTAGTCCATTTTGTCTTGCAATACAGAATGCATTATTGGCCCGAAAGCTTTTAAAATAAACGGTTTCAAATTCATCTACGGCTAACATGGTATTGTTGCTTTTGCCAATAACTCGCATATGTACATATCCTTCTCTTGTTTGGAGATGGTGCCTCGTCACAACACTGCAATCTTGGAGGTCGCTTTGAAAAGAAGGAGAAGAGTAATTAATTATCGGAGCAAATTACGTAGAGGGCCTAAATAAACCAAGTATCCGTCTGAATGGACAAAAAATCAACCAAGTTTCCTAAAAAAACATGAAATGCTTGAATCTAGTTCAGACCTCATGTCAGGCCTCTTGCTAAGCAACAAACAATGGCAATATCATACTACAAATAACAACCACAACTGAATAATAGGGTGAGGAAAAAAAAACGCTAGTTTCAGAAATGTTTACTTCTTTCTAAGAAATGAAAATATAGCAGAGCTCTAATATATTATATTGCGAGAGAATGCATAGTTCATAACTGGTTAACGGATTCTTCCGTCGCAAATAAATATAGACAAAGCTAAAACATCTTATATTTCTGAACGGTGCAATCATGTCTTGGCGCACTTTAGGATGAGCAGGAGTCAAAGAACACAGAATGCCACCAGAGATGAATATACACAAATCCAGTAAACAACAAAAGTGGCTGGCTCTAAGAACAACAGCAGCAGCAGCAGCAAAAGAAAGTTAGCTCTTCCTTCCGTCCATATATATACTTGCAAGATTCATGACAATGCAACTCGCATGGTGTTTCTAAAGTCGGTCGGTCGGTGGCGCAGATGAATCAAAATACTACTACTACGTACTACGTACTACTGACTACTGTACAGCTAGCGTGGCTGCTTTCCTCCTATTTCAGTCCCTGACCTCTGTGCCGAACACCTGATACCTCCTGCTGCCCCAGGGGTCCTCCTTCTCTAGGCGGTACGACTTCAGGCAACACCATATCCAAGGAGGGTTCCTGGCCACAGGGGTGCCTTCCTCTGCTGCCTGCTCTGGGACACCCAGCAGCCTCTTCATCTTTCTCGTCAGCGCAGCCGCCGTGAGAGAACCGCCGAAAAATCTCACCTGATATGGATAACATGAACACAGAGTAGTACACGTTTTCATTACTTGTGGGAATGAACATTGGAGGAGGTGGATCCATAAACAGTGAGGCTGAATAGTACTTAACATCTTACCAAACCATCTTTGCAGACATATGCATGAATTCTTGCTGTAGGATCCTCAAGAGTCAACCGAAGGCAATACTTATTGCTGGTCAATAATGAATGGAGGTCACTGCCTTGGCAAGGAAATGCTGACACCACACGGACCAGGGTTTTCAATTTGTGCGTAACCTAGTAGCACAAAACATACAGCTCAGTATTCACCTAGTAGCACAAAAGAAACAGCTCAGTATTGATGCTGGCTTTAGTTAGTTTTCAGACACTTCAGGTCAGTACTGGTTAGGAAGAGACGACATCACTGCGATCCAATTGAGGTGAACATTTTTTTCATGTCGATTGAAGGCAATAGAGTCTACCTCTTGAAAACTTAAGGGGTAAGTAAACTAGTGGCAAGAAATGTGAGTATACCCGTTCATCGGTGAGCGACTCCATTAATGTCGCGTAACCTGCTCTCTTGAACTCCACATCTGATAGAATTGACAAATGTCACATGTCAGGCCTTAACAAACAACACATCATGTATGTATGTATGCATCTGGTTATGATCCATACCAGTAAAATCAAAGTCCTTGTGGAGGCTAGCCATTGGCCGTCGACCAACTTTGGTGGAAAGGCGACTCTCATACATCCTGGAGTTATTAATGCAGTTGGCAAATTCTTTCATACTGGAATTTCAAGATGCACTTAATAATATTCAAGAGAAAAGAGAAGGTTTACTTCAAACGTTCAACAACACTGCCATCTTCATTAGATAAAAGACGAACTCTGCTAGAAGGAGGCAAAGTGCCTTTCCAAATGCCAAACTCCTGTTTGCAAGTGATATTGCAGAACCGGGCCCAGTAAATATCCCTTTGCAAGTGTGTTATTTCCTTGCAGAACTTGTTTGAGAAAATCCTGAGGATAGTTCCAATACAAGGCAGTGTGCATAAAACCTCCCTGGGTAGAGGCACCTCTTCCAGATGTAGAGGGGCTGGTGTAAATGCTTCAGTGTTCAAACTACAAAATCATCCAGAGAAATAACAAGAGGCATTTAGTTTAAAGAATGAATTGTGAGATTAGCGTATGCTTTATAAGAAATCAAATCTATTTTCTATTTTAGCCAGGTTTAACAAGTTATATTAACATGGAAACAGGGCCCTGGTCATATGTCAAAAGCGCTGTCACCATCATAGATTTTATAATGGCTCTATCGTGTGTTGCTGAATTAGAAGTTAAACAAACAATGATGACAGATTCTATAACCCTACAATGTCTGAAGCTCAGTTGTAGGAATATCAGTTCCATCCCAAACATAAAATATCCATTCGCCGCCGGGAGCTTCATAGACATGAAGTACCTACAAAGAAAGCATTAGATATTTCCTCTGTCGAAATAAGTACTACCTCCGGTCCTAAATAAGTGTCGCAGTTTTGAAAGATCGGAGGGAGTATCAAATTTGATTTGATTGAATAAATAACCAACCTTGCATACAAGATCAAAAGTCAAATCAGACTGTACACTCCTTAGCTGCAATTCAAGATCTTTCATACCTACTCCCTCTGTTCAGAAATATAAGACGTTTTAGCTTTGTGAAATGAATGAATCTAGACGCTTTTTAGTGTATAGGTTCGAACTATACACTAAAAAGCGTCTAGATTCATTCATTTCACAAAGCTAAAACGTCTTATATAATGAATGAATCTAGACGCTTTTTAGTGTATAGGCGTCTAGATTCATTCATTTCACAAAGCTAAAACGTCTTATATTTCTGAACGGAGGGAGTATGATAGAAAACAGCAATCAGAAACATCAAGCAATATCGTAAACAATATACGATGAATACATTCAGAGTTAAAAAAAAAGAGATATTTCATGAATCAGTGTACAGACACATAACATAAATCACTAGGTAATGTTGTGCATAGGTAATGGTAGGAGAGAAAGGTATATATCCATTCTGAATAGTGCAAATTCATCAGACATACTGATATAGGAATGACAAGCACTTACAAAGAACAATATCATGGCAGGAAATAGATAAAACAACAAAAAGGGAACCTTTCGTACAAATAAAATTTAAGGAGTGTTTGGTTAGGCTTAATCTTGGCTTTTGGCTTATATAAGCCAAAAAAAATACCTATTGGCTTTTGGCTTATAGTCTAAAGAGCCAAAAGTAAGCCTAACGAATACAGATTGGCAGTATACTTGAATGAAATTCATAAAAAGACATCCCTTACCTAAGATGGTAAAGGTGAGAACTCAAATCCTATTGTATCAATAATTATCAAAAAGTGTTGCCCTTGCGGAAACAGGAGTATAATTAATTAGAAGGACCATCATATAAAGATTGGGCCTAGTCAGTCGTGCATATGACATTAAGTGGAAGGAACAGAAGTTTGAAAACAGTGATAGCCTTTAAGAGGCAAGAGCACCGTGAAGTCAGATGCACAAAAGCAGACGTTCTGTCTGGAATATAAGCTCATAATCATGTTTGCCGTGTGGACCAAAAAAATGAACAGCAGTGGCGTTTAAACTATGAGTCACCTGGAGGAGGATACACAAGCCACATTCTCATATTGGTTAAAATTTCATCGTCCTGTTTGCTTCCATGATATTTCATAGAAGTCTGGTACGGACTGGATTCTGTAGATGCTTTGCCTTCAAATAGTGCAAATGAAGATGACTTTTTGTCACAAGTTACAAAGAATTCTCCATGATAGTTTGTTATCTGCAGATAAATGTAGACATGATCTAGTAGCCACAAATACATAGTTAAAAAAAAGAGGGAACAAACATGCACACAAAAGGAACAACGTAAGTGCAAAACTGTAGTTCTCAAAAAAGCTATATGTCATGACAATGTGACAAGTGGAAATCTGAATTCATGGGCTATACCTTAACATTATGTAGACTGATGACATCTCCGCTTGACCTAACGCAGGGCAGTAGTGCAGTGTCATTAGCAAAGAAAGTCACAGAGATCCCAGTTGAACGTGATTGATCAAAAATCCTCAATGTACGAGTGAAATCTGCAAAACAACAGCCACGGCAGGTGGCATATCATTGATTTCATCAATAAGGAAAAAAAGGAATAAAGAACAAATGAAATTACTAAGCGACATAAAAAACAAGAATACCACATACACCAACCATCCTGTTTCAAAAAGATGTACATTAAAACTGCTAGCGACTTATATCCATACCTTGAAGGGTATTTTTGCATTATGTCATAAGCTGGAGGATGCTCCACTTGTTTGTTGTTTCAGGGAGAGAAATATTTAGCTTCCAAATTTCCTAGATTTTTTTACCTAACATGCAGTAAGAATGTGAGTGCCACATCTGTTTAATTAAGGACGGGCATAAGGTTTGGGATACTTTTGTATGGAGAGCTGCCCAGAATGAGGGATGAGGGATGTAGCACCAGCTTCAGCAAGTCTGATGTCCACTTAGCTGATGAACAAGATAGACTAGTATCGGAGTTGGGTGCAAAGGGAGAATATTTTGTATCCATAGTATGTAGCTCAATTTTCTTGCCATCCATTTAAATTTATGTGAAGACTAAAGTTTGCCTTGGGTAATTACAGTGTGTTTTTTGACTCCCATAAAAAAGAGATTCTTCCGAAGTAACAAAACTGGCCATGCACAGAACGCCTTCTTCCACAGAACCAAATTTATCAAAAAGTTATGACACGGCACGCGTTCATTGCCAGGAACCAGTAAGTTAAACATGGCAACATGTCCACAAAAACCTCTTAACAATCTCATGGTTTCAGCAAATAGTCATCATTAATGGGAAGTCACCAAAGAGAACTGAGTTAGGGATGATCATTGCGTGAATGCTAAAGCTGGAACATTTCTTGTGCTAAAGCCACCATCTTTATTGAGCGATAAACATTTTATTGCTCACAAAAGGCATAAACAGGCGGTTCGGTAAAAAAAGAGAAACACTTGTGACGAACTTCCAACTTCACCCCTCCGCATTCCACCGCCACCTTCCACTACAATCTTGAGGGATGTGGCTAAAATAAAATTCATCATACGAAGCAACGGCAGAACACCATCCCGAGTGTCTTAATCTAGCACAAATAGGAGCAAAGCACAGCAAGCAGTGCAATCGATGCAGCGGCCAGATCCCTAGGGCTAGAGGGGACGCGCGCACCGCACGGCGGGTAATTGCAGGTGAGTGGAGAAAGGAAGGGGGTTGGGTAATTGCAGGTGAGTGGAGAAAGGGGAAAGGTTGGGGAGGCTCACCAGTGCCGCGGCTGTGGAACGCGGCGCCGATCTCGGAGACGGCGGCGAAGATGCAGACCCGGACGCCGGCGGCCTTCAGAGCGTCCGCGATAGGCAGGTAAACGTACTGCGCCTCCCCGCCTCCAACCGCCGTCATCGATGGAATTGGAACCGCGACTTCCTCGCGCTGCCGCTTCCGCTCGCGCACCGCCGCCGTCTCCATATTCTCTCCGTTTTTGCAGACAAAGTGGATTAGAGAGGGGAAAAATGATGGAAAATGCTACTCGTAGTAGTAGTAGGTCCCTACTATTAATCCCCCGGAGGATCGATCCATCTTCCGGGTCGGTACCACTAGGTACGAACAATCTTTTCGTTACATTGATTATGTGGATTTGCTGTTTTGTCTATGAACAATGTTCTTTTGTTACTCTTTCCGGTTCATATTACTTGTCGTTGAAATAAATATATCTAGCACTAAAATATGTCTAGATACATCTATTTAGAAGTACAATGATTTTGTGGATTTGCATTTAGGAAAAAAAAATCTGCTACATACCTTTTTTGGATTTGCATTATATTAACAATTTTTTGCTACAGTGATTTTATGGATTTGCATCTACAAAGAAATTTTCTGCTACATATCTTTTGTGGATCTGCATTATATGAACAATGTTTTTGCTATAATGATTATGTGGATTTACTTCTTGGAAGATTTTTTTTGTACAAGCGTTTTGTGAATTTGCATCATAGAAAGTATTTTCTTGCTACAAACTTCCCCTTTTTTGCACCATATGAATCACTACCTCCCCATGGCAGGTCGCGTCTTCTCCGGAGAGGGCGGTGGCGAGGGCGGCGAGGTGCTTCCAAGGGGAAGGTGATGCTTCCGTGGGAAGGGTGGAGGTGTTGTGAATGTTGAGGGAAGGTGCTTTCAATGGAGTCTCTATCGATGGCGTGATGGGATTCTCCGGCGATGGTGTGACAGGATTCTAGGGTGAGGGTCATGGCTTACAGAGGAGGGGATGCGAGCGTAGACGCCCAAGTGCGGACGTGATGTGCGGAGGAAAGGCAGTTTTTTCTTCGTTAATTGTTGACCAAATCGTCCTTAGGGAGATATTTACTTGTGTGAGTGTTCCCGGGACACATGTCGATAGTTAGACCCAGAGGATTAGAAGCCCCCGATCCTCCGGAGGATTTATCTTGAACCATTAAATGTTTATAATATTTTTCACGAAACTGGCTCTATTGGTGTCTAAACTTTTGAATTACAAGATTTATTTTATCCTCTATAACAAAAGTTTGGAGAACATCCACTTTACTTTCTTTAACAAGCTCCGCTGCTATTTTTTTTCCTCCAATGAACTTTTTAACTTTAGGCATAAGTTTCTGAGGTATATGAAACATATCTTTTCTTGCTTTGATGTCCTCAATGGGATTGTATTATTCACCATTGAAGGATCTTACCTCGAAAGCTTTATGCACTCAGGTAGCGTTAGGTTACTAATAGTTACTCCTATCGATAAAGCAATCATATGTCTCGATTCATCATTAAGCCTACTATAAAAGTATTGAATAATTAAATGCATATACAGAATCATATGTGCATGTCAGTGTTGACTCTTTTTCTGAATAAGGCCCGGAGACCACACCTTATACATGCATGGATTAAATAATTGTTTGGAATTCAATAGACAAAGGCATATGAAATTATGAAATTATGACCTAAGTGTTAATAGGATTGATAGGATAGTATTATCAACAAGATATAGTGTGACAACTCGGAAGCTCATTCGAAAGGAACGAAGAAGTTAAGCATGCTGAGAATGGGTGACCAAGTGTAAAGTGTGACCACGAGTTGACAATTTGAGAAAAAAATTCTATGTGATTAAATGTTCAAACAATTTCAACATTTTGAAATTTTCAGAATTTTTCTCTTTGCCGAGCGTTTCCTCCTGGGTGTTGCTCCTTCACCCCAGCCCTCAAGCGCGCTCCACATGGCCACCTATGCCGATGATAGTACCGTCGGCATTGCTCCTAGGCGCCGTCTTTCCCGTCCCGATAATTTTCTTATCAACAGAATGCCTAGTCGTGTTATTCACAATGATACACCGGCCCATAAACTCTTTCAAACCCCCATTCGTTATGATCTCCTTCACGTGTTCGGGTGCGCTTGTTGGCCTAACTTGTGTCCCTATAACAACTGAAAACTTGATTTTCGGTCACGCCGGTGTGTCTTCCTAGGGTACAGCTCCGATCACCTCGGTTTCCGGTGTCTCGATCGCTCGACGGGGCATATCTATGTGTGGGGCATATCTATGTGTCACGTGATGTAGTGTTCGACGAACGCTTGTTCCCGTTCGCAGCTAATTCTCCCTAGTATTCCCTCCCTACCGAAGATCTTTTGCTCCTTCCTGAACGAGTTGATTCGCCTTTATGTAGTGATAGGGCACCTCCTACTAATTCTGCCCCAAGTTTGTTGTTGTTTCAGGTACTGACGACGACGTCGATCATGCCCTGCATGCACCCCCTCACGTAGATCTCGGGGGGGGGGGGCAGCGGCGGGCGCTGAGGACGGCCCACCCGAGGCCCATCTCGATGCCCCAGACGCGGAACCATCTCCGCCTTCCTCCCGGCTACCCCACCTACTGGGCCGGCCCATGACGACCCCGGCCCGTCATCTCCTTCGTCACCGTCCTCTGCTGGCACGCCATCGCCAGGCCCGTCACCGCCTCGGATGCGCACACGTCTTTAGAACAATGTCGTGCGTCCGATCAAACTACCTGCTGACATTCTTCGGTATGACATATCGAAACCAGGTTTTGCAGCTGAGCCGGTCTCTCATGTTGATGCACTTGGAGTCCCGGCGTGGAAAGCTGCTATGGACGAAGAGTTTTGAGCTCTTCATCAGAACCGAACCTGGCAGCTTGTCGAAGCGCCTCGAGGGCATCATGTTGTTGGATGCAAATGGGTTTTCAAACTCAAACAAAAACAAGATGGCACTGTTGATCGGTACAAGTCTAGGCTCGTTGCTAAGGGATTCACTCAGCGTCACGGCATTGACTACACCGACACATTTTCCCCTGTTGTTAAGCCCACCATGGTGCGCTTGATCTTGTCCATCGTCGTGTCTCGCGGCTGGACTCTCCGGCAAGTTGACGTTCAGAACGCTTTCCTCCACGGCGATATCCAGGAGGAGGTGTATATGCATCAGCCACCAGGGTACGTTGATCCTGATCGACCGAATCATGTCTGTCGGCTACAGAAGTCTCTGTATGGGTTAAAACAGGCGCCCAAGGCTTGGTATTCGAAGCTCAGTGTCAAGTTGCAGTCACTGGGGTTTGTTCCATCACAAGCACACACGTCTTTGTTTATCTATGCGAATTCTCGAGTCACCATCTACATGTTGATCTATGTGGACGACATCATCATTAAAGGCTCTTGTTCTACAGCTGTTGGAAAGTTACTCGTTTAGCTTCATGACTCATTTGCTATGAAGGATCTGGGGGAACTTTCATATTTCCTTGGTATTGAAGTGACTCGGCAACCTGATGGCATTACACTTACTCAGACCAAATATGTTGTAGATCTTCTTCGGAAAGTAAACATGCATACGTGCAAGGTGAGGAGCACACTGATGGAAGCTTCTGATAAACTCAGCGGAACAACTGGAACACCGTTATCAAATGAGGATGCATTCATTTACAGAAGTACAGTTGGGGGACTACAATATCTTTGCATCACTAGGCCAGATATCTCTTTTGCAGTAAACAAGGCCTGTCAATTCTTGGCTGCACAGACAGATGTGCATTGGTCAGCCACCAAGCGAATCTTGAGGTATATCAAAGGTACAGTGGATGTGGGACTGAAGATAACACGCTCAGCGTCGACAGAGCTCAGTGTCTATACCGATGCCGATTGGGCAGGATGTCCAGATGACCGAAGATCGACAAGTGGCTATGCGGTGTTTTACGGGCCCAACTTGATCTCATGGAGTTCAAGGAAGCAGCCAACCATCAGTAGATCAAGCACGGAGGCAGAGTACAAAGCCATTGCAAATGGTACATCAGAAGTTACCTGGTTACAGTCAGTACTTTGAGAACTGAAGATTTTTCAGTCGAAGGCTCCAGTTTTATGGTGTGATAACTTAGGAGCTACTTTCCTCACAGCTAATCATATTTTCCATGCGAGAACGAAGCATATCGAAATTGACTTTAATTTTGTGCGAGAGAAAGTGTCAGCAGGGGCACTAAAGGTTCAGTTCATCTCAACTCAAGATCAGTTGGCAGATATATTTACCAAGGCGCTTGGTAGAGATTCATTTGATAAATTGAAGTATGGGCTGAATTTGGTTAGCACCCGTTTGGATCGAGAGCCTGTTAAACGGAGTCGGTTAGGACTGCTATCGATCCTAGACTCTGTTGCTAACCAAATGTGATTAGATATCTTTGTAGATAGTTAATCCTTTGTAATCCTAACAACTCTGTAATCTTGTGTTTGTGAAATATAAGGAAAGCATTGCCGGCCCTAGAGGCATACGTCACAGATCAATCTACTCATATTTTCTTATATCTAACACTATATATTATGGCTTTTGGCCCCTTGCAATACAAGTTGCTATTCCTCTAACAAGGGACATAATGATTCTTCATTCAAAGAATAAACAGATTGTGCGAAACATAAATAAAATATTCAATTTTGTCAAGCTCGAGAAGATTTGAATGTCGCCATATAAAGGTCCAGATAGATGCAAGTGTGGTCATTAGAATACCATTTACCCTATTTACCCAAAAAATTGAACTAACTTTTTCAAAATGATGATATCATTGAATATTTCTGTTCATTTTGTTACACTAGATAGAGTAGAGGGTACCCTAATCTTAACCCACTTGCATCTATAGGTTCAGATGATTACAATCTGCTCCAGCATAAGCGATGAACTGTTTCTCTTTTTCACTGAAATTATTCTTCCTCGGTTTTTTTTTTTGAAATTAAGCCATTCTATTAAGCAAACAGCAGGCCGCCTCATTAAAAACCTTCCAACCCCTTTCGGTACCCTGAGAGGAACATGTAGTGGTATAAACAATCCCGCCAATAAGCATAGAAGCATTACAACCAACACTATTTGTAATAATTTGAATCCAGCATTGTCAGGTAATTCTCCATCCTTGAATTGGTAAGAATGAGATATCACTAGAGCATTGGTGATGATCAAGAAGACAAGTCCTATGAGCAGGCCATTCCTCCAAGTTTTGGGAATGATCAGAGTTGGATCTGAGCAAGAAAACGTCCAATATGGGACGAGAAACAATTCCCCAACAAGTGAGGCGGCCGCCATGTTAACGACATAACTCCGTCTACCCTGAGTTTAATCAATACAATACCGAGAAACATTAGCATATGTGTGGCTTAAGTATTTGGTTGTTCCCTTTGTAAGGGAGTAGGTTGAAGTCAAACTAACAATTCACTGAATGGGCAAAAGTACCTTCATCTTTTTCTCATTTTTGTCCGAAGAAGTTTCATCATCAAAATTGTTTGTTCTCGTTACCTTGGGAGAGACAAAACCGATAAAAAACGTCATAGACCAAAGAGAAAATTTAGGAGAATAAGGAGAGCTAGACAAAACCTCACCAGTTTCTCACCTGTTGTGCAATCCTTTTGATGTATTTGTTTATCTTTGAAATGGTCCTACTTCCCTTTTTCTTCGAAGTAGTCCTACTTCTCGTGTCAGAGTGATTGCCCTGGGTAACTTTAAGTTGATCGTTACTGGTGACATCGCGATGGCTCCCTTGATCTCCCATCAAATTTATTTCACGCTGTCGAACATTAACAAGCCAACAAAACTATAATGTCACCGTTTTCAGGATGGTTGGTGCAGCAAGAAGGTTAAGAAGTAAAGCAAATGGAAACAAAACATACTGTGCCGTGAGACAAAGATGGACACTGCATTTCCTGATTATAGGAAGGAAACAAATAGCTTATGTTAGCATACTAAATAGCATAGGTAGCTAAGAAAAGTTTCCATCTCCTCATCATTATAAGTAGCTCATTGTTAACACACTACTAAAGGGTGCACCCGTGAACAAACAATTAAGCGGGCCACGGCAACAAAACTGAGGTAAAATTCCTGCAAATGGTAGAGAGGCAATGTTGAACAAAGCTTTATGAGTGTTGTGGGACCCAAACCAGTTGCATAATACTGATCTCACACCGGTGAGTTCTATTCAAAACTAGGTAGGAAACGCGGCTTGCAGCTCGCTTGCCCGCTTCGCGGGCAACATGGCATAAACAATCGTTTTGAAAGACAATGAAGCTAAGACATTATACATAGGAAATCTTATTAGACAGTCATTTTGTAATTTTGTAACATAAGGAGAAGATAAAGATGCTTGCGAGATCGGAACCATGCTTCACAAGTGGTATCTAAAAATCGAACACAACAAAAATGCATAAAAAATAGAACACATAGAAAGAGTGAGAATATAGAAATATATTACAATAGTCACGAATAGAAATTTCAAACCTACATCATTCAAATACTAAAAGGAGTAGCATCCAGATACATAGTGGGGACATAGATTTACAGAGGATTACAGTGGTTTCTACACCCAGAACATCAAAGACATTTTATTTCACCTAGGAACCACAGGACAACCTTTCCTAAACACTGCTTCCTGGTCGGTCCAACTGCTCAGCAAAGCATGGCAATCCTTCGCAAGTACTAGATGTCCAGGTGATGAGAAAAGCAGAACATGAAGGTAAGGGAGCCCGCAGAAAATAATAATAGTCAAGGGACTATAGATATTAAACTGCAACCTGCTTCTTGTTTGTTTGAAACTGCTATCAACTTAAGGCATGTATGAAGAGACATCTTAGTCATGCAAACCGTACCCTCGTAAACATCGATATCATGTTATGATAATCACTTGTCCATGGTGGAAATGCTACCATCGCTATCATGGTAGGTAAGCGCAGCTTGCCACGTGCTTCTGCCTACGACGAGCAAGAAGATATGAACAACCCATCAATATAAGCAAGTTGATTTACAATTGGTTTGGAATGGCTAGAAAATAAAATAAACCGTTTTGGCGATGATAGCAGAACATGTAACTACTTTGAACATGTAACTATGGCAGGCAAGCAGATATGAATAAACCTTTTGGAAAATAAACCTAAGATACTATATTCAAAAATGATGGTAACTCATGAGAAGATGCGTTTTACAAATTACTTAAGTACAAATGTAATGCCTTAAGCCTGAGAATAACATAAACGTATATTTAACGGTACAATAGTCATCGAGTCGAGTCGTGTGCTATAGTATTCTTGGAGTTTAGTATTAGTGATCATCTAGACCAGATGGAGATAACTAAGGTAAGCTGAAGAAGCTATGCTTATGTTTGGTTTTAACGACCATAGTCGGCAAAAGATATTTAAGAAGGGTGTTTAGACGGTAGATACTTTATTTGAGACCTAAGCTTCTTTTCCTTTATTGGGAATAGAACTGCATAGAAACAATTATATGGTTGTATTTCTTATCATTTTAGGAACAACCCTGATAGGAGATTAAAAAAACATGACATCAAAACGGTAAATAATATTCTACAATTTGAAAAATCTCCGGTGGGAGTATAGCTTTCAAAGCACCAGGGTATTTGCATAACTTGGTCTACAATTTGAAAGGTTACATAGGCTCTATAACTTCGCAAGATACAAATCTTACTGAATTTAAGCAATTATTTTAAAGCCAGCGGAACGTTATGCTAGTGGACAAGACCCATTCAATTCAACAGAACATTTCTTTGATGCACATACTTTTCAACATGTGCAGCTAAGGAACCAAAAACATGTTTTCTCTACCAAAGATTGACAGAAAAACTTTATGACAACGCCGTGCAACACACCATGAAGTGACTCCACCGGATAAATGTTTACTCATTGAATTTAAACAAATAGAAAGCCTAGGGATAATTTATATTTCTTCTGATAACGTCAGATGGTAAGACAACTAAACTTCCATTGATTAATGTAAGGATGATAGGTATTAACTAACTACTACAACTAAAGTTATATGGATCACTGTAAGAAAGAATTATACGCATTAACTAAATTCCATGCCTAAAGGAAACTTAGAAAAAGGAAACGAATCTGGACGATGTTTTGGACCTAATGTTGACTACAAAGTGGAGCTAATCTAAGAAGAGATCAAAAGAGCATGCTGCAAGACAACTATGATGTGCTGCATAAGAAAATTTAACCAACCTATGAACAAATGTTACCACATACATGCCTAGATATACCAAGTTATGTGTTATGGACTACACATTTCAAACAAAGTTTTGGGAACTGGGTTAATAAACTGGAGTAAATTTAAACGACAACGAACCAGAAACTACCCATGTGCAAACATACGGTTAGAGGAAAGTGCATAGTATACATGCACGTAAAATATGCTATGTGAGTGTGACAGGAGCATAAACACAATGGCTAGAAGTGTGAATTTTCTTCTTAGCTTAAACCATGACAGAACCTGTATTGAGATGATCTAAGACAGAAAATGGGCTACTGCTGATTGCATCTTGCAGTATATAAATTACCATACATGCTTGTTGCTATCAAAAAAGCTTCTGAGTATATTGATAGGTATATCCATAGGTGGGTACAGGGCGGAGAAGATACGATAATAATTGTATTGTCGTGCTTCACATCTTAAAAGTTAACCTAGTTCATGTCTGATCGGAAATTTATGTACCATTACACAGACAACAAACTGGTGCAAAAATGACTGATACTATAGATCATGACTAACTTGCATACTGAACCTTCTTGAAGAAATGCAGTGGAACTTCACAAATGTTCTTTGTTGCTATTAAAGAACCAGCAAGGACATGCTCTTTATTTCCATTAAAATAACCAGGAAGGCTGCTACCAACGACTGTTCAATGACAACAAAGAACATTCATGACCGTAAATAATGAGGCAGCCTCACCTAAAGCAAATCGTGTTGAATACAAATACCATGGGCAGTCGTTGGTGGCGCTTGTCAAATCATTGTCTCGAGCCTCCGAGGTGGTCTAAGGAGAAAGGTCAGCCATACAGGAAAATAGGCTTTGTACCACCAATTGGAGTTCCCTTTCCAATCATAGTTTTTAAGGCATTAAGGCATCATAAGGCGATGTAGGGATTAACTCAATGTGGATAAGATCTCTTGTGCTTTTTTGAACCCTCTCCTATATTTGTTTCTTGATGTTCTTGCTGCTTCCTTCATTGGTTTTTTGAGTTGCGGAGCATGAGTAAACCATGGATGCTGCCACCGGAAAGAAGAGTCGCCTCTATGGATTTTCCTTGTCATGGGTCACCTTCCTCCTCGACTCGCTCTTGTTACTCTCAATAAAAAAACAAACTAAATGTGGGAGTTAGTTGTTTTTTAAGTACACCAGATCGGAAGAACTTATGTGATTATTCATAGTCAAACCAATATCAATGCTCTCAAAATAAGTAACTAACATGGAAGGGGGAAAGAGAAGAATATATATTAAATAACCATGAAGGATCAACATAGGAGAGACAAAATCATAAGAATAATCAAGATATGTAAAGGAAACCAACAATGATGTGATGTGAAGAAAGAGTAGGGAAATACCATATAAGTGGATTCTTCAAAGGTCAAGCAAGAAACCAGATAGATATGTCGACAACTAAGCCAGTCGATGTAACAAATTATCTGGGAGGAAGAATTAATTCACTTGAGAGTGCTCAATCCAGTAGCAGCAGGCAATTAGAGTTAGAAATAAATTTCAATTATAAAATCCAATAGCAGCAGGCAATCAGATCTCTAAAACAGTAACAAAGGCAATGCTTAGTAACTTCACACGAAAGGTAATTTTCAGTAGGTCCATAACATAATCTCAATAACAGTTGGAAAAGGACTTGCATATGACTAAATGGTTAAATTCATATTTTTCTAATATTAGCATCAGATGGCTACCCCTTGTCATAAATCGCACTTATATCCAAAGAAAAAAGAACACAAAAATGCACGAACAAAGCGACCACCGTGATAGCATGTGTCAGGTCCCTGATTTTTCCCTTGTGTTAATTCTTCCCTGATGCTAAACCACACATACACCACCACTGACCATCCGACATCCCATGCATCGCCGTCGGACCCAATAGAATAATTGGTATGAGGGGCCAAGCAATAATTTGTAAACAGCAAGGTTAACCATACCAGATCAAGCGCCCTGAAGAGTTGTTCTACCTGGCCTTAGCCTCCTCCGCGAGCGCTACAAGAGAAGAGCAGGACAGAAGTTCATCTTTTTGCAAAAGACATGAGTAAGGGTGCAAAGCTGCGCATGAACATACCCTGTCAAAGCCGTCGGCAATGCCGGTGCATGCTAAAGAAGACCGGGACCCTTATTGGCCATCGTCTTGGCCAGACTCATTGTCCCGTGACCCCCTCCTTACATTACTTGGTGTCATTACTGGTAGGTTAGGCATATATATCTGGACTGAAAACACTTTATGAGAAAATGAAACATTGTAGCAAAGGCAAAAAATATCTCTCTCATGCAGCAATCAGTCCGTTCTCACTCAAGCAGCACAAACATGAACCAATCATGTGATCGAAGGCATGATTTTGTTTATACGGTTTAGAAAAAACCTTAGATCTCTTTTGAATATGTCTCTTCTAAGTGAAATCACTGGCTGTGAAGGAAACTCGATACACAAATCACTGGAAAAAGAATGCTACAAACAGCTCTAGTTACATGTATGGAAAAAGAACTGCTATTTCATTCACAGAAGAGAACGAGCAGACAAGATACAAAGATCATGAACAATTTATCCATAGAAAAAAATCTAAGTAGGCAAAGCATATCTGCCTAGCATAATTTCTAGCAATACAGATTTACCCCAGAAAATTCATGTATTGTATTTCAGAAGTTCATTCTTATTCAATTATATCCTCACTTCACATAGAATCTTTTTTTTTGGGTGCCTGACTACAAAGGATCAGACCATAAAAAAAATAAAGAGTGACATTCAAGCAATTAAGTAACTGTGGTAAGAGGTAAAATAGACTACATGAGACTACTAAATCATATATCACACAAATTTCTAGATAAAAAGAGAAGAAACTCACCATGTTA
The DNA here is from genome assembly GCA_916181665.1 of Avena sativa. Lineage (NCBI taxonomy): Eukaryota > Viridiplantae > Streptophyta > Magnoliopsida > Poales > Poaceae > Avena > Avena sativa. The sequence goes on from OV702295.1 coordinate 2,595,625, forward strand.
TCAACAAAATTAGAATGCCTCCCAAAAACATCAGCTGGACTACAATGGCGTTGTCGGTTCAGCCACTGAGACCACTAGTGCGCATGAGTTGATGATTATGCCACGACTGCTCTTTTTATCACTAACAGCATGCCGATGGAATATATATACACAATGTGCACTTAACCAAATCAAGAAGAAAGCCACAAACTAAGGTACAAAAAAACATAGAAGAAACATGTTACTTGCAAGCAACATCAATTCTACAGGTGTTGAATAAGAATGATCTACAGATTGGCAATGCTATCGTGCTAGACACCACCACAGGCAGGTTGAAGGTGCCACACCACCAAGGACAAATAGTATTACGGGGTATACTACTGCAAAATTTGCTGATTAACTATCATTTTTTCAGCAACTACATACTGAACAACTATCGGTTTTCAGCAACCATCAAGATAAATAGTTTCATTAAAAAAGAAATTAATAGAACAAGTTACCTGGTAAGTTGATTGGCATAAAAGAAAGATATGGAGTGGATAAATAAACTCTCTTTAAATATGCTCCTTATGGTTGATACAGCTACACCATACCTTAAATAATCAAACATAAAACAGAGGATAATTATGTTAGGAATGTAAAGATATTTGTGGTCAATTTTAACAGGAACATCCTATGCAAAAAAGATGCAAAGCTAGCAGATAACTGGCAGCCTCTAAGATAGCAAGTTCTTATCTTTCAAGAAATCTCATTCTATTATAAAGGTACTTTCTTATGACCTGAGCTTTTTAGGAAAAGTTAATTAGTTCTTTCTAGAAGTAAAATATATCTAGTCTTGGTTGTGTTACACTGCTTCGTATAATAGAACCTCCTTGACAAAACCTGATTCCTCCAACTTATATAAGAACATTTACAAATATATATATGCAAAGAAGAAAGGCAGAGTTTAAAACATCCACAAGTGATGGAAATGCAGAAACCCGGTGATGTTTTAACAAGGGTTTGACTAGAGAGAACCCCACACAAGAATTCAGTCCTATTTTTATTATCCAGTAAAATTATTTAGTATTTGTGCAAATTTTGGAAACCATACTTTCCTTGTGAAAATAAACTAATAATATGTTGCAAAAAAGAGGCCATAAAAACATAATCCCTCACACAAAAAATGTGAGTACCAAGATCCCCACAGCTGCATGAGACCCATTGATCCCATGGAGGCGAGCCGAAGCAGATTTTGATGGGGCTCGTTAGAGAAAGAATTAACAAATAATAAAGTGCAGGTGCCATGAGAGAATCAACAAATAATAAAGTGCACATAGTTGCATGATAAGAAACTTTCCATAACTTTTGATACATCCGAACCATACTGAATACTAAAGGAATATGCACATGCTTCCAAATTTCACCATACACGTGATACATTGTGCAAATATATGTGGCATCTAAAAAAACCATCAGTAGAAATAATGCTCATGCAGTGACATATATATGTGTACTTTTGCATCTTAGAACAAATGCATACATTATCAGATATACGTATACTACACTAAGATAGCTAGTTTTCAAGCAAGAGAGAGTAATGTTTTAACTGATTCAGAAATGTTGCCATGAGATAAAAATAATCGGTGCAAGCATAGAGGTAAACTGGTACTAAAATGAGATAAGACTGGAAAAATAGTTGTGTAACAGAGAGAACATTACATATACTTGATATCATATTATAAACTCTAATCATAAATAGGTGAACAAAAGAAGACTTTTGCAGAACTGATATTATGCAAAACACATCTTTTGCCAAATTTAAAAGTGCAGTCATGATGGTGGAAAAATACATGTCGGTCAAGCAACACAGCAGGGCAATTAATGTACCATGGATATCGAGCAAGAATTAGTTATGCCCTATGACTATGGATCATATACTAACAGTCTAGCATTATGATATGTTCCTGCAATTTCATGGAACTACATGGTAGATAAAATTACAATACTAAAGCAAGACAATGCGAGATTTTACCTTTCATCGCTTGTATTGCCTAGAGCTGAAAGCCAACACAGGAATTCCAAACACAACTAAACCACTGCAATAATCCATTTCAGCGTGGGAATATACTTGTAGCTGGTTTAGAACAGAACGGACCAGTCAAACTATTGAAACACCGGAGGTTTAACTTCATGATGAGATGACCTTGCCAAACCACGGATGTGTGGCGCTGAAAGCTAACATAGGAAGTCCAAAGGAACTAAATCATTGCACTAATCCAGTTATGTGTGGGAATATAATTGCAACATGTTTAGAGCACAACGAAATAGTCAAACAACAAACCCTCCTACATCCTACCTGCGATGCAAATTCTTCTGAATTCCTATTCGTGAAGAAAACCTTTTTCATTTCCCTTGCGGTAAATGACAATAATTTCACTCACGCGGTCTTAGAAGTACCAGTGCATCTCCATTACTGCAAAAACTGTAATGAATGTTTTCAACAAAATTATACATCCACTGCTAACAGTTCCCCTTCTATTTAAATTAATCGAGAGATCCACTATTCAATGGAAGATACATAATTACAAATGTTGGTTTGGTTGTCCAATTCGGAAAGGAGTGTATAGTGGATACCTCCTTGATTTTGTCGTTAGAACAGGAGCAACAATGGATCTCACTTAGATTTTCCTTCAAAAAGAATAACAAGGCAAGTTACAAAAATATTCAGGTAGTCAATAAATCAAAACAATACTCCATTGAACCTTAAATCTTGGTGCTATAAACCTTAAATCATGGCAGAAAAGTTAATGCAAAAATTTGGATGCATAAATTAATCCTTCACCTGCACCGCTCTTGTTCCTCTTCTACTTTTCTCTTGCCAACTCCCAAGCACACAAGAAACACCATAAATCATCAACATCGGAGTTTTTCATCAAACCAGTACCAGTAGAAGCTCACATCTAAGCTGCAACATCTGAGAGAAGTTTAATCTCTAATATATCTAACTCTCAATATCCTGGTACATCTCTCCCTCTCAATCTCAACTCTCTGTCTCTCTCTTTATCACCGAAGCATGAGAAATCAAGAATACATAGAACCCTAGAAATTGTCATGCTGGATACCAGACTCCTAGAAAGAGGAGATGACAACGAAGGTGAGGATATTACCGGCAAAAAATAAGTGTAAGGGACACTAGAGAAGGGTGTTGTTGTCATGGGAGTGCTCGCTTCTTGGTCTCCCAGCCGTTGTTCAGCACCAGGTCGTGCTGAGATGCATCAGCCCCGTGCTTCCCATCAGAGGCAAGAAAATGGCAGCAGCCTGTGCTCGTCCTGCTCCTCCCCTTTCCGCCCTTCCTCGCCAGGTTGCGGCTCCGTCGTCACCTCTACCTAGGCGAGAGCCAGCGGGAGGCAGGGGACGCGGCAGGAGGCCGCCGCCACTGATTGCTGCTTGGCTACCCCGTGCAGCTCCACTCCTCCATATCGCCGACACGGCCCCAGGATCTCCGGCTGTGATTCTTGCCTGCGACCAATGGCGGCGGCTAGGGTTTCAAGAAGGGGAGCGAGTTCTGGACGAGAGAAGGAGGAGAAAGGGAGAGATTGTGCTCCTTTCTTTTCTCTTCTTTTCTCCCCATGGACAAGGAGGGGTACCCTCCATGGCCGGCGACGCCGGGAGCCCACCGTACCCGGCAACGAGGCCCTGGTCGCCACGCGCGTACAGCAACACAAGCCAGAGACAGAATGATACATGAGAAGTCAATTTTGCCCCTGGTACACTAGCAAACCACGGGGCAGCCACCGCGCTCTGCCCTCCCTTCGCCTTCTCACGCGCATGCCACGCTGCCTAGGTCTCCGACGAGCGGGCCGCGCAAGACGCAGGATCCCACCGTTCAGGGACGGTAGCTAGAAGCTGTGGCTGCAAGCGTCGGAACACATGGCTGAAACGGACGATCCTGATCGCTTTGGCAGCCCAATCCGACGGCCAGAAGGGCAGATGGCTCCTATGAGCTCCCTTTGGAGGCTAGAATATTTCTTCCTGATTGAGAAGCAATTTTACTTTTACTTTTTAGAAATTGGAAGATATTTTTACAGTAAATTGCAATTTGAAGCCCCCTAATAAGTATGCAAAATCAAGTGTAGGCCGGCATGATTAAGACTTCAAATTAGATTATTGTTGTAAGGAGAGTCTATTTGGCACTCACTCGATTGTTTTTCAATTTTCCAAATTTTGATTTTTCTTTCAATCCTACGATGACAGCGTGGACATTAAATTGTTCTATGTTTCATCAAAAGTTGAAACATTTCTACTTGTCATTTACAATATGCGTATACATGTAGTTTACATATTATTTACAAAGCATATACATATAATTTACATGTATATGCGTGTTTACGTTTCTTGTTTAGCCTGTTTTTTAGTATCTTTTGGGGGATGGCTAGGCGACGGATACATCCTGAAGTGAGAATATGATCTTTCCTACCCTATAATCGCTTAGCACCGGTAGAGGGCACGTCGAATCGTTTATCCCGCGGATCTCTTGAGATCCGGTCTATTTTCGTGTTCGTTGGTGTGGTTCCAGCATAGTCTTTTTCTTTTGAAATATCAGCTTAGTATTTTTTTTATATACTAATGTCATCTTTGTCGATGGTTTCTGATCTAGTCTGTTGGTTATTTTGGAATTAGCACAATAATTTTTTGTCTATCTATTATAACAAGCTCTGGTGCAACAAGTTTTTCCTAGCTCCAGTGATAGAGGGCAAGGATAGCGGCGTGTCTCTTTAGTTGTCGTTAGATTGGTCATACGTCTATTTGGAATTTTTATTACGTGATTATTAATAGATCGGTCGAATTAAAAAAAACAATGTAAGCACATATATAATTTACGTTGTTAATAAACTACTTCCTCCAATCCATATTGAAGTTCTCAGATTTAAATGTATCTAGTCATGTTTTACTAATTATAGATACAAATCTGAGAACATTAATTTGGATATAAGTAGTAGCAATTTAAATGGAGCGTAACTTGTGCCACATAATAATAATTAAATATACACATGAAAAAGCAAGTCAGCCCAATCAGTACAGTACTGTATAACAAATTTACTAAGAGGAAATAAAGTTGTGGTTACAAGGACATCTATTTGGGGACGGAGGGAGTAGTAATTAAGAGCGACGAACCTCAGTGCGCCTATGCCGATGTCGATGGCAACGGAGGTATGAATAGTGGCCAAGAAGTCGCCGGCAAGGAGGAGGAGCAGACGGCGAATGAGCTCGATCCACGCGATACAGTTGAGCACTCCGAAGTCCTCCTCAGCCGACCCGTCATCCTCGTCTCCACTGCCTGGCTTGCCGCCGCTTGTGCTGCCTCCGGCGCCACCGCCCGAGGGTAGATTGGCATCAGACGAGCCATCGTCGATTTTGTTGCCGTTGCTCCAAGAAGGTGGGTGGAAGCAAGCAGGCAAGGCTGGTGGACAGGGGAGCGCCGGGGTGGACGGCGCGGAGGACTGTGGAGCACGCGCGGGCAGCTGGAAGGTGCAGGCTGGTGCGGAGGTGTGAGGACTGCACGAAGAGGGGGAGGGGGAGGGGGCAGGAGATCATCACGACGATGGCCATGTGGTTGAATGCTAATTAAGCTTTGGTTGCGTGAGATCAGCGTATATATATATATAGAGAGAGAGGGAACAGCGTCCAAATTAGGAGAGGGAACGGGTTCAGCTACATGCACACTATGCGCGCGGTGAGATCGTCGCTGTCCACGTAGCTGAACCCGTTGTCTGACCAGCGACTAGCTGAACCCATGTAGGAGCGAGGCAGCAACTAGATGAACCAAAAATACGTCGCAGTACCATGTTGTGGCGTTTCCAAAAATACGTCCAAAACTATGTGCGATCGACTGCGACGAATTGGAGGATGAACCAAAAGCGGCAGCACCACATGACCATCTCTCTCTATATATAACTATTTTGCATATGGACGCAGATTTTATGCCCGGGGTGGTAGCAGTGCATACCTTAAGAGCCGTTGGATCCTTCCATCTCAAACTGACAACTAACGGCCACTTAACAGCAATAGGTCTCGCATGCATCCCTGAGACCCTGACAGAAAAAAGATGGGCCCACGCCATAGTAGGCTTAATCTTATGCGTAGTGCCGATAAAGCAATGAGGTTCAGGCATGCATATTCATCCACAGTGAAAATTCCAGGACACGAGGAACCTAATGTGATTTTGCACTTTAATCATGAAAATTTCTTGAAGCATTTGACTGCCGCCATCTGGTCGAGCAAGCTAGTCTTTTTTTTTTGAGAACGAGCAAGCCAATCTTAATTTGCGTGTTGTCGCTAGGTCTAAAATATGTTGTCAAAAAGAAATAAAAAATATCAGAAGAAAATACGGTGGGCTGCATCTCGGGCACCCCGGTCGCTGGATGATCCGAGTTTCAGAAGAAATCCACTTGATAAAATCGCTGTCTACAACAAAATTAAAACAAAAAAGGAACTGCAAAAAATAAACCACCCCATGCCTACCCAACCATCCACCATAAAAAATATCACAGCTTAAAATGTAACTGCGTGCCTCTCACGAACTCCATTCGAGTTTTGGTTAGAGAGAATCGAAGTATCAAGAAGATGAACGAGGTACGGGGATGAACCCACCGTGATTAGAATTTCAACAGATCCATGGTCAAAAGCAACAAATCACCCGTGAACAATCAATGGAACAGAACACCTAAATAAACTATAGAAAATTTGCAAGTGGGGAAATGGAATGGATTGGAAAATCCTGTACTCAATTTCTCATAAATGGGATAAAATTGAATCTTACAAATGTTGTAAAAAATTAAAGAAGCGAGAGGGGTGGAGACCCTGGTAATGGATGATGAGGGACGTCCGTCGGTGCTGAAGGGAGGACTGGAGAGCGGCAAATCTTCTCTCTCCGCCCAGCCACAGGTCCCTTGCCCCACGCATGTGGAGTTCGGCGCCGGCCAGAAAGGATATGTCGTGGCGCGGGGCACTGGTCTATGCCCACCGGTTCAGGATACAAGACGCCACCGGTTTGACTTGCAGCGGCGGGGTAGGGTGTTGCTCCGGTCGTGGAGGAGAGGGCCACCGCCTCCAACTTGCGTCGACGGTCAGATTACCTTGTGGCGGCCGACCGATCGCTGGAGACGGAGCTAGTGTGGCAAGTGGAAATCAGCTTGGTGCCAAAGCATCAATTCAGATCGTGGATAAACATTTAATCCTTCTAATTACAAAGAGAGAACGAACAAAATTCAAATCGATGTATCTCAAGACAAACAATTTAATCCACGTGCAGACTAATCCTCTAGACCGAGAAAAGAAAAGGACAAACTCAATGGGGAACAAATCCACGGAAGATGAAACAAATCAAGATCGATAAATGAAGAGGACAAACTCAATGGGGAAATGACACTACAGAATTTGCATCCAACACCGCGCACCAGACCTGCGCGAAGCCGTCGACCACCACGTGCCTAGGATGCAGGTGAAGGACGGGGCGCCGCTTGCTGGGCTGACGGCGGGCACTAGGATTTGGGGTGGGGGCGACGCGATGGCCTGCGGCGGGATTTCGGGTAGGGGCAGCGCGGCGGCCTGCGGGGCTGATGCAGGCAGTAAGATTTGGGATGGGGGCGGCGGCGCAGGGGTCTCCCCAGCCGGCGCAGCGGGGGGAGCTCGCCCGGTGCTGGAACAAGGGGCGACGGGGGAGGTGGGGAGTGGACCACGGGTCTTTTTGTTTTCGATAAAAGGTAGGTCGCGGGCGGCTCCTGGGCATGGAGAAGGCGGTGCGGGGCCTCGACGATGGCCGCCGGCCAAGCCGCAGTTTGAGAACTGAGGGGGAGCACAACTCGACCTCCTCTACCCCCGATGGTGCGGAGAAGGAGCACGGGGAGGCGCGGGATCCTGGCGGCGGCCGTGAGACGTAGATGTGTGTGGGTTCTGCCGGCGTCCAGGGCACGCGAGGCGGGTGAGTCCCCGCTGGCGGCCGGGAGGCGCGCCGAATGGAACCAACATCCGGGAGGTCGGGAGGGTGGGGATTGGGGAACCGTGGGAGGTGGTCAGGTGTGGGGATGGTTGTGGCTCTCGGTGCGGAGGAGAAAAAACAATGGACGGCCCCACTAAGGCCGTTACAAGATGTAGGGTGGAAAATGCCCTATAGTCTGATCCAACGACTGTACATGGGTGTACAGCTGCCACCCTAGGCACCCCACTATATATATATATATATGAAAAATATATATAATATATATATATAACTAACTTGCTTGTAAGTATCTTAGATATAGTATATGAACATACTCAAATAGATAAAGTATTACAAATACTTCCGTAAGGTAGTATATGAGAGGTAGGTGTAGTTATACCCGGGAGTAAGAAGTATTTTTCATATATATATATATATATATATATATATATATATATATATATATATATATATATATATATATATATATACTAACTAGGTCGGACTAGTGGTCGAGGCAGCGACTAGCTAAAAGACGAGATACTACAAGGTAGTACGTGTTTAATAACCGGCGACTGTGTTTGCGTTTCGAAACGCGCAGTCACCTACCTGCGACTCTGACCTGGCGACAATGTGTTTCCGATATCCTCGCGATCGGTGTTGGTGTATTTCAACATGTAAGTGGACATGCCGCTAGTGCCCTTTTGATCAATCGGGATTAAAAATTTGCTCGCCTAGGTCCCACCTAATTTCCGCGGCCTCCCTTAGCTCGCTTAAGGCCGCCAATCAGTGACCGGCAGCTCCGCTCTGTTCGTTTTCGGGTTTAGGATTTAGGGTTAAACCTAAACCCAATGCTGCACGCTACAATATGGGACTCCACGGCCGGACTGCATGGCGTTGGCGACCTCGGACTCCATGGCCGGATCGCGTGGCGTGGGCGACCTCGGAATCCATGGCAGGACCTATGGGGGCGTGGGCGACCTAGGAATCCATGGCAGGACCTATGGGGGCGTCGGCTACCTCGGACTCCATAGCCGCCAGTTATAGGGACGGGAGTTGAGGTGACCCCGTAGAAGCTACATCCACCTTGCACATACTCAAGAAAAGGCTATCTCTCTAACACCACTGCACCGACGGCGGGTTGTAGCGGCTGTATGAATCCTGACTTCATACAGTTTTTGCAAATCCTATCATGAAACTAGTAGTCGATCGTTGACCAAAAATAAATAAGAATGCTGTTTTTTATTTTCAAAATTCAAACGCTGAATGAGATAAATCCTATCTGGAAGAAGAAGAAGAAGGGGGAAAAGAGAAAACGCACACTACTGGATTATTCCCGGAGCTAGCTCCGCCGTGCTGCTCAGGCCGGCTCAATAATCGATCAAACTCACCGCAGCTAGCGCCTCATCGAGAGACCTTCACACAAATAATCCAGCACGGACGGAGAACCCAATATATCCATCCATGTTCGAGGCAGCCCTTTTTGAGCTCCTCCGTGATTGAGGCTACACGTACGTACGTCGTGTACTTCATCCCCACCCTTCTACCGGAGGCGATCGACCACCTTCTCGATCGAGCTCCAGCGCATGCATCACGGCAACCTTTTGGGACCGACCTTGAACACGCCGGTAGCAGGGGCGGACCTAGGGCAAAATCGACCCGGGGTCACTATATAAGACACACATATATTTCACCTAGATTTGGGGGTGTCATATACTATAAATGTCTAAAATTTAGCAAAGAAATGGGATTTTACCTGGTGTCCTATGACACCTGCTAGCATAAGGTAGGTACGCCCCTGGCCGGTAGCACTTAGTTTCATGGCCTCAATCATCGCCAAGGCGATCGATCGAGGGCATCTTCCCCGTGGCTTTGCCCTCAATGAGCATGAGCAGGCCGATGGAAGTAAATTGTAGATAAGTTACACGAAGTGGTGGTGGTATCTAGACGTCTGGTAGTGTAAGACATTTCTTAAAAATGCATGTATCTAGACGTATTTCTTGTTTAGATTTATTCATTTTAATATGAATCTACAAGTGGACCGAGGGAGTATCAGCTATACCAAAGGATGTAGTAAAAAAAAGTTAAAACTCTCGAAACAAGCTTTCGTCATGCTTTATAAATAAAGCCAAATCCAGGTTCATACAACATCCAACACAACTCCAACGACGACCGCCAACAACAAAGAGAGAAAGAAAAGTATGACTGCTGGGGCCACAGCACAACACGACCCAAAAAAACAAGAGAAAGCAACTCGACCACAGCCACACCCTACAAACCGGACGGAGCGGAAGTCAAGCCGGAGCTGGAGCTGAGAAAGGGGCCGCCGCCACTCTCAGGGCTCCAAGGGTGTCGTCGAAGGCCGACCGGTCACGCTGGCGCACCAACGGGGACCACTGCTGGAGAAAGTCAAAACCATACATGTGACAAGTTAATTCCCAAGGTTTATTAAATCCACTCACGAGATGATCATCATTAGAGCTATAACAGTTGTCGGAGATAAGTGAGATCTAACCCTTCTGAGCCGCCCCCGGTGACTCCGGCGGCTTAGGGGGCCTCCTCTCCATCCTCCCCTAAGAACTCCCCCAATCCTCTCCACATCGGTTGTCGTTGTTGCCGGCTTCCGGCGGCAGTGGCAACACCCTGTCCATCTAAGATGGGGGGCATGAGAGGGGTCTGTGGTGGCATTCACATGGGGGAGGTGCGGCGCTGGTTGTGGGCTTGGTGCGGCGCGACCGTCTTGGCCGGGGCCTGAGGTTCTCCGGTGGCCGATGAGGGGATGGAGGCTTGCCGCCGTCGCCGGGGGTGAGGCTATGGCCTAGCCACGCCGATCTCCTACGGTTGTTGCCCTCTCCTCCTCAGTTGGTGTTGCTCGGAGACGACGATCGACTTGGGGGCCTGCTCATCTGCTGAATAAAGGAGGCAGTCCAAGCAGGAGTAGGGTTTTCCCTCCAGGGGCCTGAAACTGGATAAACCCCGTGTCCCCGTGTTGCAAATCTGTTAGCCGTTCCGCGATCTCTAGCTTCCCCTCCTTCTCCAAAAACCAAGTCCATAACAATTGGGCATTGACGAGTCGAACCCTCGTCAGACATCATATCATTCAGACCCTAGTTACAAGCATTAAACATAGCAAAAGTACATCAACACGCATACAAGAATACCTTCAAGACAAGCATCTCAAATCTCAACATATATTCATTATTACATGATCAATCTCATCCAATTTCCATCCACATCACATGCTTACAGGGAACTACTTACTCATGGTGATGGAGAGCAAGCACATGATTGATGGGGATGATCTTGGCGATGATGGTTAAGAAGGTGGCGAAATCCCCCTCTTCGACATGGAAATAAAGAACAATCTGATCTACCAAACAAAGGTTGTGGTGGTGGAGACGCTCTATTTCGCTAAAAGCCCTGTCCTGCTAGCCGGGTAGGTTTGGGGGGGGGGGGGGTTATATAAGGAGGTACGCTAAAAAAGGACACGAGGCGGCAGACGAAGGCAAAAAGCCCATGGGTGGCGCCGTCCCCCCAGACGCGCCACCTATACTATCTGGGGGCCAGGTGCCCCCAGTGCATTTCTTCGGGTCATGTGACTTCTTTTCCATAAAAACATGTCTTGGAATTTGACAGAATTTATTTACATCGTTTCTGCGTTAGAAGACAAAAAGAATTATTTGTGTTAAAAACATCATCGGTTCTATTTCAACATTGGTTAGATATCGGAGTAAAACAATGAGCAAAGTATTTGGAGAAGTGGATACATTTTTAATGTATTCAACCACCATCTCCATAGGTGTCATGTAGTTTTTCCAAGGTTACTTGTATTTTGTCATTTTTTTTTCTTTTCTTTCTACTTGGACTTGTTGCGGCTGCGTGCGTCCTATTTATGTAGAAGTCGGTTATAACACTTAAATATTTTAAGTAATAAAACACCCATTATTAAGAAAAAAGTGACCAAGCTCCTTTCTACTCCCTCTATTCCACAATATATATAATCCTTTTTACTAGGAAACAAGCCCGTGCGGTTGCAACGGGAGAGAAAGAAAAATTGCCTACATACTTTCTTCCCCTAGCATAGTTCGCCGGACACAAGAAGTTGATAAGTGTGGAGTCAGCGGCCACCTTCGAGATGACATTTGGATTGCAATAGCCAGGTCATACTCCATTTGCTACTCTTTGCGCCATCGGCGGCCACCTCTGCGATGACCTTTAGATCGCCATGGCTGTGACCTCGTGGTCTTTAAGTGGCGACAGAGTGACCATGATGAAAAATAAAACTTAATTCGAATTATGTAATTACGTTGAATCATTTTGTTTCAAAATATAAGATGTTTTAGCTTTGTAAAGCAAATGTATCTAGATTTGTTTTAGTATATAGGTTCGCTCATGTTTTGAGTGAATCTACACACTAAAACAAGTCTAGATATATTTTCTACATAAACCTAAAGCATCTTATATTTTGAAACGAAGGGAGTAGATGTTTTGCTTCCTGTGAAAATGAAAGGAAGCCAAACCTTTCCTTTGGAATTTGAGCTGACGAATCCTCTATACCGAACGGGCACGTTAGAAATATTTCCCGTGGTTTCCGGTTTCTCCACTTTTTCCTTTGTCCCGAACGGACCCTTAAAGCGAGCCTGCCTGCCGCCTATGCCTGGCCCCAGTTTGGCTCGGCGGGGCACATACATGGGATCCTGACCGCGCGGGCACACGATCGAGAGGGGCGCGTCGTCTCTATCTAGTGTGGAGAATTCCATTCTTACATCGGTACGATTGGTCTATTTCCTTTTTTCTTATTACTTTGTCAATGCTTCGCCCGGTGTTTCGATCCTGGTTTCTGTCGGACGCGGCAGAGGCCTAGCAGGCTGCCGCGACGGACGAAAACTCCATGCCGACGAAAACTATCTTAACACAAATTATAGTAAAGAAAAACGCCAATTTGGTCTATAAAGTTGCCGCGGACGTGCGTTTTGATCACAAACTTGTAAATCGTAAATTTCAGATCACGAAGTTGCCACACGCGTGCAATCTGGTCACACCGTGACGGCGCCGTCGGTATAATTTACAAAAAACACCCTCTCAGATCAGTATACTCTAACCATAGCAGCCAAGGTAAAAAAACACACACAATTAGAAGGCCACGTACGGAACTGGGCGACTCGAGCTAAATTCAGTCACAAAACATTAGGCTGTAAAAAGATAGCAGTTATGGCCATAAAAATGTATGTAAATAGATAGCAGGTTGTACATATATATTTCGGCCATTATATAACCGTATAAATGTATGTAAAAAGATAGCATGTATGATCATATGCAATTCAGTCAAGAAATATAGATAGCACCAGCAGTGTGTAAAATAGAACAAACTAAGACATGTCTAACATAGTTTTAGATGTTGCAATTCACAGAATTGTCATAGGGACACATATTTTTCTCTCAAAAGACCGAGACGTGGACTCCATGTCTCACATAATTTCTCTCCCAAAAGACAGTCATACAAGCATAGAAAATAGACTAAGAATTACAGTACTAATCATAATAGTCTGCAGGTGCTTCATGAGTGTTGTTCATCTCACTTTTTTGATACTCTTCTATATGAACGGCAGATGTCGATGCATCTCCATCTCCAAATAGAAGCCATCCTGCTCCCCTTTTCTTTCTTCCTATTCTGCCTATGCCTCTTCCTCTTATTGTGCACATCTCTGCAATTGTTCTTCCTGTGTCCCTAGTTCTTCCTCTTCCTCTAACTCTTCCTCTTCCCCTCCCTCTACCTATAGGTGTTGCTGTGGCTTCTGTCGCAACTCTTGAATTTCTCCAGTTAGCAAGTGCAGTATTGTTTCTCCCAGTCAATGGAATGGATTCTCTATGCTCAGCAACATATGATGATTCCTCGGGCATCTCTTCTCTAATTATTGTCTTTCTTGTAGCAACCTTTTTAGTGAACAAGAGAAAAATATCAGGTACATAAATATGTGAAATTCATGTGTAGCAATGAGATACTTGAAATTGTACTTACTTCATGTTGTAATTGATAAACAACAGATGATTGCAGCTGAGTTGGATCATGTGATGGCACCACATTCTTGGGGATGATGTGCTAATTAACAAAAAAAATACTATTATAAGTAACAGTGGTAAATGCAATAAAATACAAGTAGAAATAACAATTACAGTCAGTATTGTAGGGTCATCAATATCCCCATTTTCATCAAACATCACTGCCCTTTTCTTTCTAGACTCATATTCCTTTTGCGCCTCTTGTTGCTCCATCTTCTTTCTATTAGGTTTTTTTTTTCTTTTGCCTGTATTGGAAGCATGATCTGCTCCTGCTTCCTCTTGTTGTGCTGGTACATGATCTGCTCCTTCTGCTTCTTCTTGTGCTGCCACATGATCTGCTCCTGCTTCTTCTTCTTGTGCTGCCACATCCTCATCTCTCGCAGCTCGTTGTTTCTTTGGAAGATCAGCAAATGCAAGACCATTTTCCAGGTCAGATTTGTATGTTGCACAATTTCTTTTAGTATGCTCGGGAGATCTGCAGTAACTACAATGCATTTTCACTCCATGCTTGCTGATCTTTGTGCCTCTCTCCTTTTCTTCTGGATCTTTCCTCTTGCACCTCTTTGGCGTACCAACCTTCTTCTCATAATATGGAGGCAACACATCATGACCATTTGTTTTGGTCCATTCATTTCTATCTCTACAAGGCGCAACTGCCTTTTCATAAGCTTGAAGGTACACATGTTTGCTGTAACAGCTTGAAACTGCATCTTCGGGTTTGATTCTCTCATGCCTCAAACAAGCAATCACATGGTGGCAAGGGATACCGGTTAACTGCCATCTTCTACATGTGCAACTTCTCATGTTCAACTCCACAACATATTTGATTTGTTTTGACATAACAGAGAAAACTCCCTGCTCAGATGGTGTTGCTTCACACAAATTTGAAAGCTCTGTGAAAGTTTTAAGCTTTTTCTGAATTTTAGGACAGATTCTCCCTTTCCATTTCTCATATGCTTGCTTCTTCTTAGTGTAAATCCTATTCTCAATGACAGCTTTTATTTTCTCAAACATAGATAGCACACACACTTCTCTAGCTTCCAAAATCATCCTACAGGAAAATCCACCAAGTATTACTAAATCCACTTGCTTGCTAAAAACTACTAAACTACATGCTGAAAACTAAATACAAATAATGTACTTGCTTGCTGAAAACTTAATATGTACTTACTTGTTGAAAACTTCACATGTATTTGTTGGAATTATGCCCTAGACACTAAGAAAAAGTTTTAAGACAAAAAGTGAACTTCCATTTAAAGATAAAAAATATATTTTTTCTTTTTCTGTACAAATGTGCCCGAAGCTACCCAAGACGGGCCGGGCCGGGCCGGTCGAGCTCACGAAGGGCTGGGCTGGAAACAAGCCCCGCCACCGTGCTAGTGCTACTAGCGAGCGAACCCTACTCCGCGCTCTTCCCTTCTCACCTCCCCTCTCTCTCTGGAAACCAGTGACGCCGCCGAGGCCGAGCTCTCCGATCCGGCACCCCGCGCCGCCGCGCTCTCCGCCGCTGCCCCTCCTGCTGCCATGTCGATCCGCATGCTGAACCAGAATGCGGAGGTTCTCAACAAGTCGGCGGCGCTGCACATGAACATCAACGCCGCCAAGGGCCTCCAGGACGTGCTCAGGACCAACCTAGGCCCCAAGGGCACCATCAAGATGTAAGTATGCTCCTCTAGCCCTAGACCCGGATGGATCGTCCTTTGATCGCGGCCGCGAGCTATAATGTTCGCGTGATCTATTCTAGGCGCTGCTCTTTCTATCGCAGTTGGCTGATCTAGCTGCAGACTTGAAATGTGTTTGTTTGGGTGATGTGCGCACGCATTTCCTTCCCAGTGTCTCCATCTTCTTTTGGTGGTTTACCAGTAGACATGTAGGGTAATAGGCATGCCAGGGCAATCTGCTATCAGCAGTGTCCATTAGCCAGTTCCCTGTAATTCTTTTTAGCCGTTGAGTATAGAATTGTATTAATAGATTCCACGCATAGCGACAGTAATGTCTGATGTTTGTCTTTGATTTGTGGTGGTGCGCAGGCTTGTGGGTGGAGCTGGCGACATCAAGCTCACCAAGGACGGGAACACCCTCTTGAAAGAAATGGTACCAACTAAACATGCTCCTTGCAGTCCTTCCAATGCTCTCTCGTCCTCTGGTTCTGAGGTTCTGTGTCTTCGCTATTCACAGCAAATCCAGAACCCGACAGCGATCATGATTGCGAGGACGGCCGTGGCGCAGGACGACACGAGCGGTGATGGCACCACGTCCACCGTGCTCTTCATCGGGGAGCTCATGAAGCAGTCAGAGCGGTGCATCGAAGAAGGTTTGCTTGCTTGAAATTCAATCGTTTGCCGTTTGCATTAGAAATGTTCGCTAGGAGAAACTTGTAAGCACTGTATATGCCATTACTTGCTGTAGGCGTATCACCTTTTTGGCCAAATATGCAATTGGAATATGCTGTTTGGTGTTAATCTTTCTGAACAGTGATTCTTCTGCTGGGCATCATGTCTTACCTAATGCATCTATTTCGTTGGTTAAGAATGAGAAAGACTTCTTTTACATACTTATGGTTATGGAATGGAAACACAAATGTCTACACATCAAATCAAGATAAATAATCGTCATGTGCCTTGGTTGAGTGTTTATGACCCTGTGATATTTGAATGTAACTTGAGCATAGCTAATTGGCTTGATCAATAGTCAACTGGAGATATAGACTAAAAGTATAATTTTGAGTAATTTAAGCACTACGTTTTAGATAGAGATTTTAATCTTGTAGCACTACATGCACTTTGTGTACATTAATATGCTCTGGACATGCATTACCAGTTGGTTGCTACCCAACAGAGGCAAAGAATTGATCTTAAAAAATATGGGCCTTCTGGCTCTAAGCTTGAACAAAAAATTTCCTATAATTGCAGGTTGTTTCTTAGAGGAAAAACCCTCTGTGTTTATAAGGTAGCTGTGCTATGAGCTCATAGTAACCGATTATAATCTATGTAGGTACTCATCCAAGGTTTTTGGTTGATGGCTTTGAGGTTGCCAAGAGAGCAACTCTTGAATTTCTTGAGACATTCAAGACGCCAGTTGTCATGGGTGATCAACCTGACAGGGAGATCTTGAAAATGGTAGCAAGAACAACTCTGAGGACAAAGGTGGTTGCACTCTCTTTTTCTTTGTAAACTACACAGTGCAATACTCTCAACTACCAAGTCTTATACAAATTTCGCTATTTTGTAGCTGTATGAAGGATTGGCTGATCAGTTGACTGATATTGTTGTAAACGCGGTAATGCTAGCTTTCTTTTATAGTGCTTCCTTTCAAGGCTTTTGTTCTGCAAAATCGCTTAACATGTTTGTATTCTGTGTATGGTCATTGCTATAGGTCCTGTGCATCCGCCAACAAGATGAACCAATTGATCTGTTTATGGTGGAAATAATGCATATGCGCCACAAATTTGACGTGGACACACGTCTGGTATGTATTGCTTTTCTTTTCTTTGCACAATACAAGATCCTTCTGAACTCCGACCTTTGTATAGATTGTTCACATGTATTTTCAGTCACAACCTTTTGAACATGGGTGCCTGTTTATTGTATTTTTCTGCTCTGTGCATATGTTTTCTTTGCCACACAAATCAGTTTTAGTGTAATATCAGAATGCTTACCCCATTAATTTTTCTTAGATTGAGGGTCTGGTCCTTGACCATGGTTCTCGGCACCCTGACATGAAGCGCAGGGCAGAGAATTGTTACATTCTGACAGCTAATGTGTCACTGGAATATGAGAAAAGGTGCATACTTCTGCATATATTGCTTGACTGCATACTCTAGTTTCATTAATCTCCATAGATGCATTTTTATCTGGCTTCACCGAATATACCAAGGTTCATACTTTAATATTGGTCAAAAATATGTGGAAACTGGCCTAGAATTACTCTGACTTAGCCAACACAGGTTCTTTTCTTGTATCTCTTGGAATAACTAGTAGTCAGCAGCAGCAAAAGTTGGCTTTAAACCTACTTAGATTTCCTGTGATACATGCCATCACTGAAAGGAACTGCTTAACTGACACATAAGTTTTGCAGTGAAATAAATGCAGGATTCTTCTACTCAAATGCAGAACAAAGAGAAAAGATGGTTTCAGCAGAGAGACGTCAAGTTGATGAACGTGTCAAGAAGATTATCGAACTTAAAAGCAAGGTATTTTCTTATTGCTCCCCCCTTTCTCTCGTGTTTGGAACATATTGTTCACGGGTTTCCATGTCATGCAGGTTTGCTCAGGAAGTGACAAGAATTTTGTGGTGATCAACCAAAAGGGCATTGATCCTCCATCCCTTGATCTCCTAGCTAGAGCAGGGGTAACCACTTCTGACTTGTTTTACATGATGGTGCTAGTTCATCTACATTTAACCCTTATCTGTTTGGGGCTCCAGTTTAGTTAATAATGTGTGTGTGTCATTTATGTTAACAACTGAACTTAGAACATAGAACTTGACTGTTATTATACATAATGCTACTCTATAAGCCGCAAAACTATCAGTTAAGTATAAGATAATCACATGTAGGAATGCAAGTTCAGCAACATTCTTTGCTAAGTCATGTATGTTTAGTATCCAACTACAATGAGAAGTACAATAACTAAGCATGGCAATCAATATTTCAAGTGATGACAATATATTAAATCCATTCAGTATGCCCGTTAATTTTTAACTGTAACAAGTTTATGCGTTGGAGCCTTGTTAGTTGTTACATTATTTGCTTAAGAATTCACACGCTGCAGATTATTGCGCTCCGAAGAGCAAAGAGGAGGAACATGGAGAGACTTGTGCTAGCATGTGGCGGTGAAGCCATCAATTCAGTCGATGACTTGACTGAAGACTCTCTTGGCTGGGCTGGGCTTGTCTATGAGCATGTTCTTGGAGAAGAGAAGTACACTTTTGTGGAGAATGTGAAAAATCCCCATTCTTGTACTATATTGATTAAAGGTTAGCTTATTCTTGAGAAACAATAGTGTCATTTTTTATACTACCTGTGAAATTGTGAACTCACTACACATTCAACATTTTCAGGACCAAATGACCATACCATTGCACAAATTAAGGATGCCGTTCGAGATGGTCTAAGGTCTGTCAAGAATACAGTAGAGGATGAAGCTGTTGTGCTGGTATGATTTGCAAAATTTCCCAAGAAAACAAATAAATATGCACATTTGCTTACCATTTAGCAGAGTTTCTGCTAAACATATGTGGGTCTGGATTTTCTAAGGGTTTTGACTATGATTAGGATTTCTTAGTTCTCGCAAGGCACAAGGAACTTCATTATTGACTTGAGCATATTAATTAGTATTATAGATATGCACTTTTAGGTGTTCTCCTGGTATATTCAAGTTATGTTGAGGCATTCTTTGCATTGTTTGTCCGGGTCAGGTATTACATGGTTGATGATGGTTCACTTAGTGGTAATAGTAGTATTGATGCTGATTGAGATTTTCTGTGACACTTAATTTATACTTTCTTATATGCCTAGTTGCTATTTCACTGGTTGCTTATAACATTATTTTTTATTATCGGGGACCGTCATCTCATGTTGCTTGAGGATCTTGCTTATTTGCTTTGGATCTTGCTTCTTGAGTAGACATTTGTCATCTTATATTTTCTATTTCATTTGTCAACTGTAGGGTGCTGGAGCGTTTGAGATGGCTGCGAGGAAGCATCTTATTGACAATGTGAAGAAAACCGTTAAAGGAGTAAGTACACTGGATGCTCCTTTTCTAGTGTAGAAATATCGATATGCTGCTAACTAGGATCAACCTTAACAACAACAGCGAGCCCAACTTGGGGTGACGGCATTTGCGGATGCTCTACTTGTTGTACCCAAGACGCTAGCAGAGAACTCAGGTTTAGATACCCAAGACGTAATTGTAGCTCTTGAGGTATGCTTTTTTTATTGTCTCTTTCTGACACTTGTTTTTTAGTTTCAGCATTACAAAGTACTAGTTTTTAACTGTATCTTCTGGTGTGTTGCGAAAAAGGCTTATATTAGGGAACAGAGGGAGTAGTTTTTAACTGTATCTTCTGATGTGTTGTGCAGAACGAGCATGATCGTGGGTTGGTTGTGGGACTGAACCACAACTCTGGGGAGCCAGTTGATCCTGAGATGGAAGGCATCTACGACAATTACTCGGTGAAACGTCAAATCATCAATTCCGGGTATGTGCGATGGAGCTTGAGTTGTCTGATCAGTGCTAAGTAAAAGTTCATTGTGTTAAGCTGACAAACTTTGCTTGGTGACTGCAGACCCATCATCGCCTCACAGCTGTTGCTTGTAGACGAGGTGATAAGGGCAGGCCGCAACATGAGGAAACCAACCTAACCTAATATGATGTGTTTTCTCCAGGTGGAGCGAGGCTTTTTGTTTGCTCTGGTGATACCATTAGTTTGCGCCGAGTAGTTAGGCGGGAATGCACGCTAGCTTTAGCTGAAAGAGATTGTGCCTGTAATACTTGCGTGTGATCATGTTTCTCGCCTCCTCATGTTTGTATGCGGAATGTTGCCATGTTAAATTAAGTTTAGCAGTTTTTTTTGTTTAGCATTTAGAACCTGTTTGCATTAGATGTCACCGTTACCATTTTTTGTGTCCATTTTATGCATTGTTTGGAGGATGTGAATCTCTAGAGAACCAAACCATCGTGCATAGCAGGCTTTGACAACTCGTGAGCTGCGGGCAATTGCAGCTGTGGGTTCAGGTGGGATGAAAGTCCCAAACTAAATCGCCAATGCTAGAAGCTGCTCAAAGCATTTGTGGTATGGTTAACTTGTATTTTTCCATGTCTGAATTCTAGGTATAATAACGAAGGATGCCAGTTTGGCAACCTACGGACCACTAGAACATGGTCAAAACCATCTAAAAAATCGAGGCGCATATCTAACGCATGCAGTGCAAAGAAGATAAAACTATGAATGCAGGGGTAGATATGATACTGTACAAGTGTCTGTATAAAACAAACTATTGTTGCTTCCTGGATCCTCATGCATGCTGCTGTTTGGACCATGGGCAAAATAAGCATGTGGCATTTGGCGGTCATTGCATGCTCCTCCCTTATGAAGCCAGATTGTTCGCCCATAGCTCAACCATTCCAGACCGATGCATTGCCCAAAGCTCAATCATCTTCATTCAGAGGCATCCAGGAAAATGTATCGCAAACCATGCCGAGAGCGCACATTGTAGTGCTGGACCCGGTGACCGGGCAATATATATAAACCACATCTTGTATACATATACTCCCTCCATCCCATATTAGGTTGCGCATAATTTTGCGTGCTAGTCAAACTATTACAAAGTTTGACCAAGATTATACAAAATAATATAAATTTGTATGATATAAAATTTATATAATATAAAAGCATACACTAAGCCAATTCTAATAATATTATTTTTATATTTTATAAATTTATATTTGTATCAAACTATTTGGTCAAACTTTACAAAGTTTAACTTTGATAAAACCTTATACGCAATGTAAATTGGGACAGAGGGAGTATATTCTCAACAATGAAATTTGAAAGCCCCCTTCACTTCAAGAAAGTAATAAACTGTTACTCAAAAAAAAAAAAGTACTTCCTCCGTTCCAAAATAGATGTCTCAAGTTTTCTAAAATTTAGATAAATCTATATACTAAATAGGATAGGGCGTCGGGCGTAGCAGAGGTGGGGATCCGAGAAGAGGGTATTGTGGGGGATTAGGAAGAAATATAAGCACCCTCGACACCTCTAAAATGGTATGTTCATTCAATTCAATATTTACTTGCCAAATGAACTCGCCCTACCCACGTACGGTAGTTTATATATACGGGACGGTCCAAGTAATAATATTTGGGGGTTAAAAAAGGCAAGCTATGCAGGCAAGGCGATCTCTTTCCGTCCCCTCCTCGTATACGTTAGCTTTAAAAAAAGGTACTCCCTCTGTTTCAAAATATAAAATGTTTTAGTTTTATGAAGTAAATATATCTAGACTATTTTTAGTATATAGATTCACTCAAGTTTGGAATGGATCTACACACTAAAACAAGTCTAGATACATTTTCTTCACAAAACTAAAGCGTCTTAAGAGTACTATACTAAATCAAATAATAGACTATATCAAATATCGCTTGGAATAATGGTATAGTTTTTGTTGATTTGTTTCCGGTAATGTAATGTCGGTCGAATAAATGGATTTTACTACTGCATAATAATGTAAACTTACCTGTTTTTAAAGATATATATATCTTGATGATTGATGATATTTGCAGTTCTGCACCAATTGATTGATGGACGCTACCGGCAGAGAGGTAGCATGTATCTAGCGTTCTTGTTGGATCTATGGTGAGACCTTGGCTCATTTGCCTAGGCCAAGATTTCACGTTTGTCACGGTAGTCAGTACTCTTTATTCGGTCCGGTGCTGATGGGATCACACCAAGTTTAGTAATGAACTGCATATACTAATATTACAAGGACATTAATTATATCCAGCCTCTGCAACAACGCATGCCTTAGCGGCTCTACGGATGCACACAACTTAGAAAAAAGAAAGAAAATTACAAAAAAGAAAAGTCCCGTTACAGAGAACTAATCCTCAAAGAAACGATAGTGCATCAGAACAACACCAGTATTCCTCCACTCCAATAATAACGCCTTCAAGAAGGAAACAGTGCCAAGTGTCGTCGTTCCCCGACCAAAGGCCATAGGTTTTCACCCTGAAGAAAGTCCTTACTCACAAAACAATGTCTTCAACAAGATCATTGCCAGGCACAACCAGCTAAGGCCAGACCTTGGATTTTCACCCTGCAAGATAAGACTGGAAACTCCCCTGTGTTGTCTCTCCGCACCAACAGTCGTTGCAGCGAGTCTCAGATCACGCAGCCAGATCTCCGTCACCACAAAAACAAAAATCACCATCGCTACCCTCAAATTTCCGCTTTTCTGACATTCTCCGCATCTGACATCACCATGACTCAAAGCATGACACTTGGTGGGTACAAATAACAGAGCTTCGCACCGCTCCCGCTGAAACCAATCGGCCAGAAAAACAAGGTGCGCGCGATCGAATACCTTCCGATCCAGCAATCTCCAGGCATGATACGCCCATGGGAGTTCGCAGGCGGAGCCTTCCAGAACCCGCCTCTCCAGACCAGATCAAGGAGGGCAGACATCAAGCAGATCTTCGTCTTTGTGCGAAAGAAATCAAAGGACCACCACCTTTATTAGATTCGACACAACAATCCCCACACCGCCGGCCGGTTCCCGGAGGACGGATCGAGCAGGCAAAAGGAAGAGAGCCAAACCAGGAACCACCGCAGTAGCGCCGCTCAGCAAGATCCCAGCGCCACGCTGACCGCTGCCTACCACGGCGCCCCCGCCGAGGGCCGACCTGTCCTAGATGGCCCCAGATCTAGCCCACGCGGCGCACCCACAGACGGTCGTCGTCGCAGCGAGGCCCCTCCCTACACCACCCGTACTGCCTCCGCCGAGCCACCATGCGCCGCCCGCGACCTCCAGAGCAGGCCGCGCCGTCGCCCCGACCCGCCATCACGCCTCCACGGCAGCCCCCCTCTCCAACCTTCGGCGGTGAGGGAGTCCGCCGCCACCGCGAGAAGGACATGCGGCAGCGGCGGTGGAGGGGATCACGCCGGGGGAGCCCGCCGGCGGCAGCGGCTAGGGTTGCCCCGAGTCGCCCCGTACGGGAGCGACGCGGGGTCGGGGGCTAAAATAGAGGGAGCATTTCACTTCCCCGGCCTCTGCACCAACTAGGGATGCACACTGCCATTAAGCATGAGTACCAGGATTTTAAAACTTGGTTAAGCACCAAGCCTGGTCCTCAAGATAAATTGCATGAGTACCAGGAGAGCCTGGTCCTCAAGTATAAATAAGAATCTTAATTCGCTTCCGTGAGGATTTGAACTTAGGTGTCGGGTTTGTACATCCACTCCCCAAACCAGTTGAGCTAGGCTCACTCCCTAACTAAATAGAGAGGATTTCACTTCCCCGGCCTCTGCACCAACTAGGGATGCACACAACCATTAAGCATGAGTATCAGGATTTTTAAACTTGGTTAAGCACCAAGCCTGGTTCTCAAGATAAATTGCATGAGTACCAGGAGAGCCTGGTCCTCAAGTATAAATAGGAACCTTAATTCGCTTCCGTGAGGATTTGAACTCAGGTGTCGGGTTTGTACATCCACTCCCCCAACCAGTTGAGCTAGGCTCACTCCCTTGAGATCTGAAGTCATATGGATCCATGACGAAGTCAGCATTAAACCCTTTAGAATGAGCTCTTCCTTGGCCTTCAAATACAAGTAACAAGTCCTTGGTACTTTTCAGACACTTTAAAATATTTTTAACTACGGTCTAGTGACCCATTTTTGGATTAGTTAGGTGTTTGCTGCTAACAGTTAGCGTGAATTATGAAACATCTAGACTTGTACATATCATGGCATGGATAATAGACACAACAAGGCGCATGGGACCTCACTCATATTTACTCGCTCAGTCTGAGGGCACCGATTCTTGCTAAGTGTTGCCCCATGAGCGATTTGGGATAAATCCCCTTGTAGCATTTTTCATATTGATCTTCTTCGATCTCTTATCAATGTTCGTACTTCGGCTTAGCCCTAAGGCGTCCGAATCCATCTCTATAGATTCAACTGAGCACGCCGCGGCTCAAACTCCTGGCGAAGCCGAGACAGAAACTCATAGATGCGGTGAAACTCCAAATCCGAGCGCACAATCTGGCAGCACGAGCATGTGCCACAAACAGCAGTACAGAGAGAGTCAAGCTGACGCCATATAGCAGCACTCTGAGTATAGAACTCATCAATAGTAGAATTACCCTGCTGAAGAGCATGCTCCTGGCGAACCACGGACAGGTAAAGAGCATCCCCAGCCGGCTGATAGCGCTGACGAAGATGGGCCCACTGAGCGGAAACAGTAGGAAGACTCATAAACTCAGCAGCATACTGGGGCAGAACACTGGAGGTGAGAACAGCAGCAGCACGAGCATCCTCATCGACCCACTGAGTATAAGCGGTCAGAGCGTGTCGATAGGCCTCGAGATCAGAAGAGTACTGCTTGAATTTTAAGTCATAAGCAGCAACAACACTATCATCAGCACTCTGAGCAGCATCCTTGGCCTCTTGAGAAGCATCAATACCGAGAACAATCGGCGTCGGCGAAAGAGGAGCCACAGGAGCAGGGGGCACGGCGGACAGGAGACCTCGCCAGAGAGCACACCCCAAAGACGGAGACCGCGCATGTGAACGCGCATAAAGGCAGCGAAATCAGGGTAATTCGCGCCATCGAAGATTACCGGGCAGCGAGGAATCGCAACATAACCCGATGAAGTAGACATCTCTTTTTTTTTTTTAATCTCTTTTTTTTTTTATTAATCTCTTTTTTTTTCCAGATCTAGACGACCCGAAATCAGGCAGAAGGCGGCCGAAATCCGGCCAGTCAGAGCAAGAGGCGGACGCGGTCAGGCGTCGGGAGGCCAATTGAGGCCACCGGGGATCGATTCCCGGCGGTGAGGACGGCCGGGGGCGGCAGAAATCCGGCGAGCTGGGCGTATACTGGCGGGCAAGCTGGAGATGTGCACGCGCGTGGGGTTGGTGGAGATCTGCACGCGGGCGTACGTACACGGGCGGGAGCAGGCGCGCTGCACGCGGCCGTACGTACACGGGCGGGCGCAGACGCACGTACACGAGCAGGCGCAGGTGTGCGTACGCGGGCGGGCGGCGTCGGGAGGCGGACGCTTCCAGGTGGACGCGGCCAGGCGAACACGGGCGGGACTGGCTCGCGCGAGACCGAAGCTGGAGACGGGTTCAGATCTCCCAGATCCGATCGATCTCGCCCAGATCCGATCGGGAAATCAGCAGACGAAGCGGGACAGGCAGATGAGGAGGAGGAGGCGGCCGGAGAGATGGCCGGAGACGGCGGCAACCGGCGGCGGCGACGTCGGAAAAACGACGACGACAGGGACGGTGGCGGCTGTGACGATGTTGCAGAAAATTTGTCTAACCTAGCTCTGATATCATGTCAGGAATATGCAACATATATTCCTCTGGGGGCAAGGCCACAATATATAGTACAGGTACATGGCAAATATGCAGGAAGCCCCCTAACATATGGGGGAAATACAATACAGATATATACATCTAACACTTAGTAGTTTTAAGGGTAGATCGGAACCAACAAAGGAACATGCTTCAGAGCTAACACGCACTCGCTCATTTATAATCAGGCCACAAATGTGAAGAGGTTGGTATAAAATATTCAGCACATTTACCTCTAAAGATACCAAGTCGTTTTCCGTTAGCAAAAATATTTAGCAACATCACGTACTAATTTAGCATCTATACTGCCAATGAGAGCTAATAAGCTACAAAGTAGATGAATATGACTTCAACTAGACGCAAGAACAACTGGCAGTAAGCCACAAGTGCGGATTCAATTGTTGACTGGTTACTAGGACTGGTCGTCGTTTCAGTAACAGAAGTCCCTTTCTTAACCTGTTGTAGCTCGGCTGTAGAAGAGACTTTGAAAAGATCTTGTAAATGGAAAGGACAAGAACAAAATGAGTGACAAAGGAGGAAGAATAATAAAACTAGAAAAGAACATTACAGGGAAGAAATAAAATGACATGATATATAACCTGTCGGTTCTTCTCATTACAGGAAAGAAATATTCCCAACCTGTCGGTTATACACGACAGCCAGAGAAAAGATTCACAACACAAGTGCATACCAAATGAACAATTTTGTGACGCCTGAACTAAAATGTACTCATCCCCAACTGCCCAGCCGAAATATCCAACTACAAGACTAATTCCCAATAGGTCGTAGTCGGAATCAACTAAGGACTTGAGAAATGGCATGATTCCAAGATGCCTAACATCTTCTTTTACACCTCATCAATCTGCCCTGGAGTCCTTCATCCATACACCGAAAAAAGTGTAAAATACTTTGAATCAAACAGGCCGTAAACAGTAATGCCCAGCTTATATTTTATTTCATTTCAAAAGTGTCACATGGAGAACCAGCTACAGATAAAAGGGAAAAAATTAGTCAAGCCTCCACAAGTAACTAAGCCAACACACCAAATAAAGATTTACATCACGGGCCCAGCTTGCTACAAGATCGGAACAGAGAAAAGGTAAAACTACTACAGTAGAAGCAGCAAGCATGCCAACGCCCTGACCATCTCTGTACTAAGTACTAAGCATGGAGAGCAGGTATTTGCACAACAAGTACTAAGACAAACTGACAGATAAATAAGCCAATGAAGAAAGGGATTTTTTATAACTTGTGAGTCGAGCAAGGAAGAAATTTCACCACACAGGATAAGCTTGAATTTTTTTATAACTTGTAACCATGTGATTAATCTAAAATAAAACGGGTACACAATTATCTTGAGCTGCGTACTGAATAAAGACCATCCTAGCAAGCCATAAATAGCAGATGGTACATCTTGTTCATTAACACAAATATGAGTCCTTCGTGCACACGAGCCAGGTACCAAGAGGTGCAAATTCATTAAGCACTATGCGATCCCAATATCAGTATCTGATAGATAATGCAATATCTACTAGAACGGTTTAGGAAAATCAAAGTTTAGACCAAGAAAAAAGGAAATAAGAAATTTCTTCTAATGTATCTGACAATACATAATCCTAGCACCTGTCTACATACACGTTGATTGGATACCTTCAACTTCCGTCCCAGGATGAATCAAAATAGAAGTGTTGAAGGCACAAAAATTGGTAAACAATAATCAGAGTCAGATAGTGATTAAAATCAGTGAGACTTGAGAAGAATTTTGACATTGCATATCCATTAACATGCATGAGGCATCGCATGACAAAGTCTGCTGGAAGAATAAAAAATGCAGAGACATGCTTCGAGGTAAAATGCAGAGATAGAGGGTGGGGTTGCCTGGAACAGTCTGGAGTGAGCGTAGCTGATGGGAACGACCGCTGAGGCACTGGCCTTGTGCTGCTCGCCGATGTGCAGACGCTGCATGGCAGGCTCGCGCTGTCAACGGCTCCCTGCTGCATGGCAGGCTCGCGCTGTCGGGTTTTGTCATATATATATATATATATATATATATATATATATATATATATATATATATATATATATATATATATATATATATAAATAATGTGTTTTGTCATATATATTGTTTACCAATTTTATATATATAAAGACGTGAAGAGAAAATTATTCTGCACCCGCCCACGCTGTGCACTGCCCGCTCCAGACCCACCGTTCCCGAGCGTGCATGTGCAATTTGTTCGGTCAGCCGACCTAAAAAATATTGCATGCGACGTAAGTTTATCCGTCCGAGCGACCGCTCGCTCATCTCGGATCGTGGCGGTAGCGGCGTAAGAAACATCGCATGCAAAGTAAGATGCTTGGACAGTTTATGTCACGTGAATCTCCAGGCCCATCATTCCGTGACCAAGGCCTTCTCGGCTGCTAACTACCGATGTAGAAAAACCATGCTAGCTTGTTACCCTCAAAATAAATAAACCATGCGTGTAATGAAAGAAATCAGTTCTGACGTAAGAAGAAAACTGGACACACGGCGAGCCCCATGACACTTTTTTTTCTTGACAGTGAACGCAGCCCCACGACTCATTCTGCCAAGCAACAAAAAAACCCTGCATGTGATGTAGGCAGGATACCCTATCTCAACGAAACAAACTTTAATGCCAATCAAAATTTAATGCAATAGTTGATGCACGACGAATCTAATCGAAAGACACTGAAAAGGAAATTCCAGTTGTGCAAATTGTTGCCAACGTGATGAGCTACAAGCTAATCGTAAGACCTGTGCACACTGTACTAATAAAATCATACACGTAAAGAAAATCAATATGCTCTGGTAGTCACAACTCAGTTTAAAGATGAATGAAAAATGGGTACAAAAATGATTTATTAAATAACATGATCTTACAATTAGGTTCCTTAAACAGATGTGAAACTTTGCAAGTCGTATAGGCTGCAATGATATAAAATACATTGTAAAAAGAAGAATAAGATCACCCGTAGACAATGACAAGTTGGTAAACTTTTTAAGAGTTTCAGCATGCTGAACAAGTGAACCGAGCTGGGGCATCAATCAAAACGCCATGGTCTTCGAAACATGCCTTCCTTTTGAAAGTTCGTATACACTTGTTACGAGCATCTTGTTAAATCAATATAATACTGCTCAAAGATGCTTCACAATCTCGAGAGTGCAGCTTTTTAATCAATCTGCAAGAAGATAAACATGCTTAGCTTACTACTTAAATTATAATTTATAGGCAACAGGAGATGAATGTGCAAGAAACAAATTTTGTCACTTTTGTTTGACATGGCATAGAATGCTTTGACCATGACATCTTCCATGGTCAAGGCCCGCTATCAAAGAGATGAATCAGTATGCATTTTATATAATACCAATTCATAATTCAGTTTGCTACTACAACAAAGAACCTAGCATGCCCACTAGCACTATATTGGAGATACCATTGCAGCCAACAACTAAGAAATGATGCAGAAATACTTATCTCAAGCTTCATTTTTTACAGCAACAAAAATTATGGCGAGTAAAACTGAACAATTGCGAACCAAAATGATGCACAATGGGAGAGAAAGACCTACACTTATCCACATTGGTAGCAATGGGACGGTAAATAAAGAAACAACCCGCACAAATCATGGATTGCATAACACCGAAATCAGCAAAGAAGCACGCCGAAGCAGCTAAATGATAAAAAATGGAAATTACATCACAAAGCAGCCTCTCGCCACTGTTGGGCTGATTTAAATCACCAACAATAATCATGGCGCAGTCCTGATGCCACACAGTAACTAAATATCCACAAAAATGTGTATATCTCTGACTAAAAAACCATTAGTAATTGATGAGATACTCATAGGCACAAATTGCAAAAATATTACATAAAAGATGGATCAATAGAAAAGTATATCATCTCAAATCACATTCAAACACTAGTTTGACCAACAAGTACATGATTCAGAATGCAACTATGACATAAATTTCAGTATTCATTTTGATTAAACCTGTTCGAAACTTTGACACCGAGACACTGTCAACCAGCAGCATGAAAATGAGCTTCTTAGGTTGTTATGAAACAAATTGTAAATGTAACAGGATAACACATCACCTACTACATGCAAACTTAGATACAATTTGACTCGTACGAAAGAGCATCAATCACGCACTAAACATACTAATTTCAGAATTTGACTCATATGAAAAGGCAGCAAGCACCAAGTATACCAATTTCAGACAAAAAAAAACTTAAAGATAGTGCTCACTTCCGCACACCTATGGACAAAACTAAAAATGACCGCTTTTAATTAGATGCCACTTTCGTAGGTTTTACATGAAAGAGTGACGTAATAGATAATCGAGGGATTTTACATGGCAGATTAATTTGTGTAGCAAAACAAGATAATATAAGCTTGCCAAAATCAGAAGGAGCGCACCCCACATCTCAAGCTTAGAGAAGCATTCCCTACAAAAAAAGGTTGGGAAGCATGACAATCAAGTATATACATGACAAAGAATTCTAAGCAAGAGAAAATAAAGAGCACTCAGTCATTCATCAAAACAAGGCCTAGTTGAATCAGAGGATAGGGATGGATACCTCATTTAGATCGTGAGATTTTCTTAATTGCGCACATGACTATTTGTTAGTATTACTACTGCATTTTGGAACTAAACATTGTCAGCTAAATTTGAGTGCACAATTATGCATCCATAGATGGTGCGGGTCTTGAGTAATGTCATAGAAACCAGGAGGGACACTGCGCAGACCGCAAGCCAAGGTATGCATATAGGGAGAAACATCTTACAATCTTCTCGGCTCCACTATAGGCAATGAGGCATCAAAATGATTATTTCATTATGAATAATTATGTTATTACCACGTATCAGTATTTGGCATCTAGCACATTGGGAAGGGTAAACTCCACTTACAGTGATGCTACAAATCAAGCATGCCGTGAAATTGTAGGTCATCGTGCACACAACACATAGCTTATGAAGGAACAGGAGGAGCCCCATGGTAGCTTCAGGGGAGGAACAACATATGATGTAAACTAAATATGACTGAATGGTTCCAACGGGTAGAAGAAACATGACATTTAATCAAGACTAAGCTATGCACAATATCTAATATACTTGCAAGCTGGAGGTTTTTTTTCATGCAAATTGGAGATTGATCCATCAGCAAAGCATAAGTTAGTTGCAATCTGTTTCTATAAAATAGTACCGGATCACAGATCCATTGCACCACGGCTCAAGATAATTATTGAGTGGAACATAAAACACAGATAAGAACAAAACTACTACTGTAGGCCACCATAAGCTCACCTTGTTCCAGGGGAGGAATATGTTCGACGAGTTAAGAAGAGGAATCGATCGTGCGCCGGCTGCGTGTCCCGTGGATTCCTGATGTACTGCAGCTCCCCATTAGCAAGTGTTAGATAAGTAGCTCGCCGGACGCCGGCGACGGGGAAGATGGTGGGGGCGGCCGACGATAGATGTAGGACAAGCGCCCCGAGCACTGATGGTGGCGAGGTGCGCTGGATGCGCCGCAGACGGCGTTGGGCTGCTCGGGCGAGCGGCGCCCGAGATCGTTCCTCCGATGGCCAAGCAGGATCGGAGGCCGTACGCCCGCGTGGTACAGGACTGAAGCCGAATCGACCGGCCGGCCAGGAAAGCGCCGGCGCTGGCGTCGCCGAGGACATCCGCCGCTCACCGCAACCCCCAGATGCAGCCCTAGCCGACCATCGGGATTTCACTTGCAGCCGCTCGCCGACCGCCCGAATTTCACTTGCAGCCGCTCGCCGCCGGCCGCAATGTCCAACTGCAATCGCTCGCTGGCCGCACGCATGATTTGACAAAGGTGGGCTTAGCTCCGCAGTACCGCACGAGGACACGACCAAATAAGAGAAACCGTTCGATGTAAATAAAATAAAATTACGGAAAATCTATTCGTAGACCGGTCTGAAATTTGTCTTAGCCGGTGGGCTCGTGGTAACAGTCCGATCGGAAGAGAACGGACGAGATCGACACGAAACCGTCGGACCAGAGTTGCGTGGAGATAGAATAGAAAACAAGGACACATTCGTCCCGACCAAGTCAACACAACCCACGCTCCCAACTGCTCCTCGCCGCCGCCAACCCCGAGCTCCACCCCCGGCCTCGCTCCCCTGTCTCATCCCGCCTCCAGCGCTGCCAGCCTACCCGCCGCCGGCCCGGTGCCCTGCCTCAAATCGCTCTTCCAGGACAGCCCCGGGTACCACGCTACAAGCCCAAGCCCCACCTCAAATCCTTCTTCCAGGGCCGTCCCGGCTATCCTCCCCTGGCCAGAGCACCACCGCTGGACCGGTCCCTGATTTTGAAACCCTTTTCCAAGGTCGCCACAGCTTACCACGCCTTGAATCTTGCCTACAGCACTGCTCCAAGGAAGTGGCCATGGAGCCCCAAACCTTGCTAGCGCGAGCTCGAGGGCACGGCCTATGTGGGTACTGATCTCAGAAACACAGTCGTGGCTGGCAGAGCGGGATCAGGGTCAAACCCTCAGATGTGCTTGGTGAATCCCCAATCTGATACATGGAATATTTTTGGGGAAGAACTACAGCTTGCAGGTACAAATTTGAGAGAGTTCAGATTAATGGCGACATGCCCATCTGCTTAAACCATACAGTAGAAAGAATAGCAAAATGTAGTCCTGCGACGGTGTTTGTGTTGGTACCAGTTAAGCACGTAATGGACACTGTTGTACTTAGAACACTAGTACCCGTCCGTTGCATCAACAACCATGGCTTGGATTTAAGAAATGTAGAGCCGGAAGTAGTTAACCTTGAGTAAATCATGCAGAGCTTTGCCTTTTACCTTGTCTTTGGAGTAGATGGACAAAAGGTATAATTCAGATAGATCAAACCATTTATCCGGTTTAGGATCTATTTTTAACGTTGGACTAGTCGCGACGAGATCTTTAAAATTAGATCTTGTCTAGTCCCACACAACACTGTTATATAATCTAATGATGATTTATGGTTAGTGGCGAAGGACGACAAAAAATTTAGGTCGGGCAAACTCTAAAGCATTAAAAAGAATTTGATTGAAAAAGAATCAGAATTGTCTCAAAACAATGAAAATAGCATAATCGCTTTAAATAGTAATAGCAACATATTTAAATCGAAGAAGCACATACACTAGTTCAATTGACCACAAAATCTAACATTATACCACAAATTCTTCCCCTTTGAAGCAGCATGTTTCTTCCCCTTCTTGTTCATCTCTACCACAAATTCGCAGAGTCTAGAGGCCACTAATGGAAAGATGTGAAACCTATATTTTGAAGGAGGATCAAAAATTCAGAATTGGGATGGGAAGGAGCTCTAGTCGGGTGACCGCGAGAGTGAGAATTGAGATGGTTGGAGGAGGAGGGCCAGGGGCAGGGGTGGGCGGATCGGCGGGCATTCCTGCCGGCGGCCGGGGGAGTCGACACTCGCCCGCTCGACGGTCGTGAGGACAGGACTAGTAGACGGCGGAGCTCCTACCTACTCTACCTGATCGAGAGCTCGACGCCTTGACTCGTTCGTCGGCACATCGTTCGGTTCGATCACTCCAGGGGTGAAAGCGAAGGGGCACGCTGCACGCACATGCGGGTAAAGTGGCCCAGCAGAGGACTAGGATGGTCGAAACCCTCCAACACGGCCCATTTTCCTATTTCTGTTTAGTTTTTCTTCAGAACTCAGCTAAATTTGTAGAGAACTATATATATATTGAACAAAAGCATACATATATATGATTTTAGCAAATATTCTAGGTAGGGCAGCTGCCATACCTTGCCCAAAGGGGTCCTTCGCCCCTGTTTATGGTGTAACTTTTACATATTAGCATGTATAACTATAGTGTTAGATGAATGGATAAGTTGTACTCATATTCCTGGATAACTGCAGTGTTATCTCCTGGATAACTTGTACTTATATGTCTAGATAACTGCTATATAAACTTGTGGATAACTTAATTTTTATACCTCATGTGTGATTTTCTATCTATGATTGTGATTTTCTACTTTATTTCTAATGTCAAGTTTTTAATGCAGTTGGCTAGCCACACACAACACTGCTGGATATATGTCTATTGTTGATTTGCAGGATAACTTCTATATATAAGCAATGATAACTGTAGCATTAGCTGGTGAATAACTTATACTCATATTGATGGATAACTATAGTGTTAGGTGGGTGGATAACTTATACTCGTATGCCTATATAACTGCAGTGTTAGCTGCTGGATAACTTATACTCATATGGTTGGATAACTGCTATATAAACTGATGGATAACTTGATTTTTATACCCCCATGTGTGATTTTTTACCCATGCTTGTGCTTTTCCACTTTATTCCTACTGTCAAGTTTTTAATGCAGTTGGTTAGTCACACACAACACTTCTGGATATATGTCTATTGATGATTTATGTGATAACTTTTATATATAAGCATGGATAACTATAGCAATAGCTGGTGAATAACTTGTACTCATATTCTTGGATAACTATAGTGTTAGCTGAGTGGATAACTTATACTCATATGCCTGGATAACTGTACTATTAGCTGTTGGATAACTTGTACTCATATGGCTGGATAACTTCTATATAAACTGATTGATAACTTGATTTTTATACCTCCATGTATAATTTTCTATTTATGTTTGTGTTTTTCCATTTTCTTTCTACTGTCAAGTTTTTAATGCAGTTGGCTAGTCACACACAACACTCCTGGATATATGTTTATTGATGATTTATGGGATAACTTCTATATATAAGCATGGATAACTATAGCGTTAGCTGGTGGATAAGTTGTACTCATATTCCTGGATAACTATAGTGCTAGCTAGGTGGATAACTTGTACTCATATGCCTGTGTGGCTCTATGTGAAGCGAATTAAACTTGCTAACTCGGTGACAGGACGACGGACGGCGACAGTGTGGGGTCTTCAATGTCGCGACATGGGGACATGTCTGCGTGCTTTTGGTCGGAACGCTCGCCAGATTTTCTTATCTATAGAACGATAGTTGTGTACAGTCTCGATAACTCATGTATTATAGATGGATAACTCTTAACTCCGAAAAAATCATCGAAACATAGCAATACGAGATCTTGATTCGAAGATGTCATCGAGACTAGCCCAATGATGAAAGCGAATCTTAAATCGGATAAATGATGCGACCTACACAACATTTTAAATTTTAGATTTTCGTATTTACTTAGAACGACATCAATTTTTTTGTTCTTTTGTGCTTAAGGGATAACAAATCCTAAATATAGTGGTTTTTCAGTGCATAACACGCGCCAGAGTTGCTTGGACCAGAATGTCTTATCGCGCGCGGAGTAAATATTTTGTTCGTTTGTGTTTTAAACGCTAACAAATTCTAATTTTAAATGCTAACAAATCTTAATTAGCATGGTAATTAGCGCTTGGTCACTCGTCCCGTACGCTCCGTACGCTCACATGTAGCTTTGCCTGCTCTAGCGGTAATCAAATCCTTATTACATGCACGTACATGAGAGGCTTGCTGATCGTTGTCGGACGGCACGTTGTCGGAACCCGCCAGGTTCTACTAATCCTAGAACGTCCGCTACGTAGCAAACTCCTAAAATTATGTCGATGGTGGAACGCTGCGACTCGGAAGGGAATTGGGTTTGGGCCGCACCACGTTCGGGAGAGAAAGTGTGGTCTGGCTCGGTCGATCGACCCGGGTGCAGAATAAGAGGGAGAGAAAGTGTGGTCTGGCGCTATTTGACATCCAGGTTATAGAATAGTTATTTTACACCCACCCTCTATTTTTAGAACCGTATATTATTTTTAAGTCACGTAAATTTTGTATTACTTCGTAAGTTGAGAAGAACATAATAAAATTTAAAAATGACATAATTTTTTTTGTTTACATGCCGTAAAAAAATTCGACGTAAAAGACATATTTGACGTAAAATTCGACGAAAAATTAGACTAAAAATAATTTTCAAACATGTCAGGAGCATCATTGTTAGCTGTCTCACGTATCGTATCGCTGCAACATCTCAGAGCACGATAAGGTATAAAATTTAAAAGCAGGAATTTTTCCTCATTGTAAAATTGGTGAAGATGTTAAGAAGACTAACTCAAGATATAAATCTGTTAGTTGAGGCAAAAGTAGAAAAAAATCAAACAAATAAGTTGGTTATTCAAATATTCAGATAAAATGATATAATGAGTGCAAGAGCATTCATCGTTGGAATCTCTTCTACAGGTTGATGACATAATGCTTAATGCTCCATGACCTGGCAAGTGTGGATAGCATGGATTAAAACTAAAAAACTTAATATATCAAAGATACTTTATCTGGAACACTGTAAGTTCTCCTTGCTGATGATTTTTAAATCCAGTCTTACAACAGCACAGAGGATAGCACTGGTACGTTAAAAAAAAAAAATTTGTCTAAACATAAGAGAAGAAAAACTCACATACAAATTTCCATCTTTAAACACAAACACGTCGACAATACATACAAAGGTGTTGTTTGAGTAATTACAAAAATCAAATATCATGCCAGCAATAACTTTGCCGATGAATTTCCAAGCATTACCTTTCTGTGCAATGGAGTGATAGGATCCCCTGCCAACGACATATCGGAGAGCAAGCCTCAAAATACCACAAACCATGGATAATAAATTCCAGTAATGTAAACCAGAATTATTGCAGGCCATGGATGACACGCCATCCTTTTAACTTTCAGAGTATAGTCCAACCTGCGATTTAATTCCAGAAAATAGATGCTCATTTAGCTAAATGCAAACATGACATAGAGAAGATTATTGAGCATGAATTAATGGAAAGACAACGATGTAAAATCTGAAAGATGATTATAGAGTTACATGAGCAGAAGCAGAGATCAAAGCATGAGAGTACACCGGTTGAAACAATACACTGAAAAACTACAGAAATCTGACCTTGGGAATATCGAGAGTTCATGCTAACCTGAAAATAGTGATACGTGCATCAGAGTATCAAGAGTGTGGTGCTACGGCGAGTTGACCAACGCTGCAATTGCTGGCTGGCTGCGTTGGAGACGAAGAATAATTTGGTTTCAGTCAGTCGCTACCGCGGACGCACGATGAGGAGAGACAGAGGCCACCACTCCTAATTGGGCGGAAGTAACACCGCTCTGCCTTCGCCACCCATCTCCCCCCCTACTCACCGACCATAAAAAAATAACACATCTTGCTCAGTAAACAACAACTCGAAGAAGTACTACCCATGGGATGATATCATGTATTAATTCAGCAAATCAGAGAAAGAAAGTCTCGGAAGAAATTGAGACTGAGGAGAAAACCTTGGGCTGGGGCTTAGTTAAGGAAGTCATGGGCATCAATCGAGCCAATTTGATGTTTCCACGGCTGTTTCTCGATGATGACGATCGTGTGGATTAGTCGGTCACTTTGTTGTGGGGGCAGAGTTGCAGGTAGGTCCCACTTGCGTCACAGGATAAGCCCAGCTTGTGGTAAGAAAAAAACTCAGTTCAATGGCCCGAATAGACGACGCAGATGATTTTTATCTGAGATCCAGCGGCTTGGATGCCTCCTGTCGGGAGTGTCTCATTGAGCGGGTACACAACCAGGCTTAAGCCTTAGTTTAATGTTTAACTATCTCTTTGAGTATCATCTGTCATCAGTCCAGCCCAATTCATTGCGGCAGAAAATACAGCGACGAACAACGAGTCATTCAGTTGGCCAGCTGCTTGCTACACACCCGTATATTAAAGGATGATCCAACTTTATTAAGAGGGCTAACTTCTGACAAGTGGAGCGAGAAACGTTGTCAGAGGCTTACCGTAAAATCTCCGGCAATGTATGGATCATTAAAGACCTAGGTTTTTACCACTATATATACCTCTTGTAAGCCGTCGGTTAGGATAAGTTGCATCTATAAAATCCCCGCCGTTGTGATATAGTGAAGTTTCACTGGCTGATGTCCGTGATTTTTTTCTCTCTTTATTCGAAAGTTTTTTTCATGTTAAATCTATGTTCCCTTACCGTGTTTTCGTTTTTATTATTCTTTATCTTCTTGTCACGTTTATAAAACCATCGAACTCACCACCAACATATTTGTCAATGTACGCAATGTACAGCATACATATTGCTAATCAGGTTTATATCCTTTTGTTTTATTTCACATGTACCTTATTAATTAACAAATGAAGAGAAACAAAAAGAATACAACAGACTACCTTTTTTTAGCCAGTTCATCAATCTTAGATGTGGCATAGCACCAAATTTTGACCAAAGTTGGTAATACCAGAGCTTTGTTCAAACCTAGAAAAAAGTAGATTCCTGAAATGATTTAAATTAATGCAAGAAAAAAATGATAATATATTTAATTTATAGTCTATCTCTATATATACATACATACTTCAAGGTTCAAGGGCGTAATTCTGCTTCACGCCCCCCTTCCCTGTGTCTAAATCCTGGCTCGGCTTTATAATTTGGCAAAGAACCAAATTATAATGTAGAATCAAACGCTGTATTGCCTTTATGGATCAAACGATAGAGAGACCGTAGCAAACCATGTAACTGTAACGATTTATCTTGGCACAATTAAAGTTAAAAATCCATTAATTAATTTCCATGATATGAAAGATAATTTCAAAATGATGCTAATCTGGGAGAGAGAGACCATAAAAATAGCACGCCCTGAGTCACACTCGCAGATAGCAAGCGAAACGCATGCACCTTGAGCCAGGTCGATCTAACTAGAAGATCGAAGAGAAAGAGACCATGGCTCATACCGCTGCCATGGTGTCTCTTCTTGTCCTAGCTTCGATCGTGGCCTCCTCCACGAGTAAGTTTGTGCAACTTATTAGCTTTTTGCTCATGCCTCGCTGCCTCGGTTTTTCAATAAATAATAATTCCCAATTTTGGTGTCAGCGTGGGGGAAGCCAGAGTGCTGCCGTGGCTACCACATGTTAGCAATATACGCGATTAGATCATTGCAGAAAGTAGACGGAGAAGACGACGTTTTGTAACGCAGTTCGGCAAAGCCTACATATGAGGGGCATGCTTTATGGACGCTCCTCCCCTGATACTATAATCAGAGTACCGTCGACGACAAGCCTGCCACGGTGTA
Source organism: Avena sativa (assembly GCA_916181665.1). Classification (NCBI taxonomy): domain Eukaryota; kingdom Viridiplantae; phylum Streptophyta; class Magnoliopsida; order Poales; family Poaceae; genus Avena; species Avena sativa. The sequence goes on from OV702295.1 coordinate 2,634,842, forward strand.
GAGACACATCAGATCTACAATACGCCACGTCGGTCCGACGCCCCTGCCACGAGCACCGAACCGTCCCCGAAACTCGATCTTATGTCTAACCTGTCTTGTGTCTAGTCTATTTTGGCTACTTCCGGTGCCTTTATATAATAAGCCAGGTTACAAGTGTCCGACTCAAACACCTGACCCTACCGCACAGTCCAAGTCCAATTGTAGCATATACACATATTCGACACTATTACAACAATCTCCACCTTGGCGAATATGTCGCCAATGGAACCGCCGTCTTCGCGCGAACACCTCAGTGTATGTTGAACTTGGTTTTCTTGTTGCTCACTTGCATGAGCCGTCGTCCAAGCCCTCATCGGACCCGGTCCCCCCAGCTGATCATGCCGCCTCATCGTGCTTCTCTTCAGCTCCACCTGGAACGATGCTCACACACACCTTGTACAGGTTATTCCTAGTCCTTCTGCCCTTCAGCACTAGCTTCTTGTTCTTCTTGACCCGCATAGACAACTTGTCCCCGTCAACACGATAGGTATAACCATTGTCATGGAGTTCTCCCAGTGAGATTAGATTCTTGCAAGCCCTCGGCACATATCTAACATCTTGGAGCACAATTTCACCACCATCTTTAGACTTGATCTTGATATCTCCTATGCCCATGATGCGCTGAGACGCACCATCGACTTGATAGACAGCTTCAAAATCACCAGGCTTGTACGTAGAGAACCACTCCTTGTTAGACGTCATATGATAAGAGCTCCTGAATACACACCTCATCGAACAATTCGCTTACCAAAGCCAAAACTTCATTATCAGAATCAGCTGCAGATTTAGTAGCAATATTTGCAACTCCATCAGCCTTATACGTTGGACAAAACCTCCTGATATGACCCCACTCCTTACAATGATGACACTGTGGCTTTCCCTTCTTTTTCTTGCCCTTCCCACCATAATTGCCCTTGACCACCAGCCCTTGTCCATCACTAGCACCAGCGGAAGTACTTTCTTCGGAAGTATTTTTTTCACGTTGATCATATGATAACAGCGCAGTTTGTACCTCGCTTAAAGTGATGCTTGACTTGCCGTATGTCAGGGTAACCATCAAACTCTTGTAGGATTTTGGCAATGAAACAAGCATGAGCAAAGCCTTGTCCTCGTCCTCCACCTTGGACCCAATCCTCTCCAGATCCGAGACCACACGGTTGAAGGTATTGATGTGTTCAGTAAGGTTCTCCCCTTCTTGCATCCTCATCCCGTACAGTTCCTGCTTCAGATACAACTTATTGGGCGCAGTCTTGTCCAGGAACTGATCCTCCAACGTCTTCCAGATTGCACTCGGCGACTCCTCGTTCATCACATGGTATAGGACCTGATCAGCTAGGCTCAGCCGTATAGTACTGGCCGCCCTGATTTGCATCTCAGCCCAGTCATCAGCGTCCAACTTTGAAGGCTTCACCGCATCAGTCTTGATTGTCCTCAGGAGTCCCTACTGCCCCAGCAAATCCTTGACCCTCGACTGCCAAAGCGGGAAGTTGCCCGTACCATCGAACTTCGTCACCTCAAACCTGGTGGAAGACATCGCGTCCTCCCGCTGCTCTCCCACGAACAACCACCAAGCAGATCGTTTAGGTCAGGACGATCCAACCGACCAGAGCCTCTCCTTCGGTTCAGCAAAGCCTTCTCGCGTGCACCGCCTCGCCTCCGAAATTCCGTGCTCGAACTTAGGGCAAAGCAACTTGTGAGCTCTCCGTTGCCTCCTCAGCCCTCCTTTTATTGACCTCGAGATAGTTCGGATCTATCTCCACCTTCAAACTGAACCGTACGTGACTCTCTTTTCTAAGCTCCAAGCCACGCCTTGCGTCATCCAACTCGGCCTTCCTTGTTCAGTGTGTACACCATAATAGAGTCGGTCCACGCCGTGTCGAACTGAAACTGTGTTGGACTCCATCAGATATTCTGAATCTTAGAGTCTACACCCGCACGTCTGTTTACGTGCCTCAGAGACCATAATCGTCACGACATCAGAACACGTCGGGTCCTTGCCGTATTGCACCTGGTCTCCTTTCGTCAAGCCGGCCTCTCCGGTTGAACCAGCCAGTCTGACCGCTCGAACCATGTTGCGCCGCCTCAGTCGGTACGATCTCCCCCAACTTGCGTGCCAAGCTATCCAACCGACGGTGCCTGCCAATCAGATCTGCTTCGACGACATGGCCAACTCGCGTCGTCACGCCCGTGATCAATGTCGTCCTTTGTTGATGGTGTTCCGCCGTCATCAACAACGCGTACCGTAGCATAGGAACCATGCTCCGCGTAAGGAACCTCGCTTCGCTCCGTCCTCCGCTCGACAGAAGCCCGCCACCCACCAGAACCTCCATCGACTCGCCTTCCTCTACGATCATCCACACCATGAATCTGATCTTGTAACCTGATGGCTCTGATTCCACTTGTTAGCAATATACGCGATTAGATCATTGTAGAAAGTAGACGGAGAAGACGACGTTTCGTAACGCAGTTCGGCAAAGCCTACATCTGCGGGGCATGCTTTACGGGCGCTCCTCCCCGGTACTATAATCAGAGTACCGTCGACGACAAGCCCGTCACGGTGTACAGACACATCAGATCTACAATACGCCACGCCGGTCCGGCGCCCCTGCCACGAGAAACTCGATCTTGTGTCTAACCTATATTGCGTCTAGTCTATTTTGGCTACTTCCGATGCCTTTATATAATAGGCCAGGTTACAATTGTCCGACTCAAACACCTAACCCTACCGCACAGTCCAAGTCTAACTATAGCCTATACACATATTCAACACTATTACAACACCACAAGTTGGGCAATGCGTTGGATAATAACACCACGGTGTGCCCGCAGAGCGACAAGGACACCGCAAGTCTGCAACGAGTGGTGCAAGCAGGCGGCCTGTAGCAGGGACGGCCCCAACAAGAACTGCTTCTGCAAGAAGATCGGCAAGCTGCACTACTGCCACTGCAAGTGCTGATCCCGCCGGGTGTGTGCTCCTAGCTAGCTGCTCATCCTTAAATAAACAAATCAATTTTGCACACTTTGACATGGCCATGGTGTCCGAGCTCTCCTTTAGCTTCCGGGTGATCGATAATGATCTTGTAGTTTATGATGGGATGGCTGGAAGGAGAGGATGAGACGAGCAAATAGGGTGGCCTCAAATTTATTAATTTCCATATTGGAATTAGCCCAACTAAAACAAGAACCTGTTTGGTGACTGCATGCCATGAGCCGATATGTCTCACCGTTTATTTAGGGACTAGGAAACATGCTCAAAAAATAGCAAAAATGACTCGAATGGTATAAAATTATTTGATACATTCTTATATGTCTAATAAATTAATATAAATATAATATGAGCCCTTCTATACATTAGAGGTTGGTGCACTAAGTTCCTTTTTTGTTGCAATATATGCAGGGTTCACCATAGCAATTGACTTTTTGCATAGTGTGTTGCGTCCAAACTCACGATTAGCTGTATATTTTTTTAATCTAACTTCCTCTTTTGTTGTTGGGATATATGCAGGGTTCACCATGGCATTTGATTCTTTGCATGGTGTGCTGCGCCTAATCACACGGTTGATTCTAATTTGTTCTAATCTAGCTTCATATTGTTCCGGCTTCAGATTAGCATATTTCTTTCTAATTTGTTCTAATCTAGCTTCCTTTTGTTCGGGCTTCAGATTAGCATATTTCTTTCTTTTCAGTGTGCATTGTTTTATCCTTTGTTCTGGCTTTAAATCTGCATATTTTTTGTCTCTTTTTTTCTGCTTTGTTGTTTTTATAAGCTTCACGACTTTTTTTCAGTCTTGCATGCTTCTCTTCATCGGTCATCTGTGCATACTGCTCTCGATCACTCTTCCTTCTTTCTTCTTTAACATCCATGATTTGAGATTGCAACTGAAATTGTGTGCCTGTATGATAGAATTCATACAAATAATATAAATGATACACGAAAGAAAAAAATTGTCTGTAAGGCAACAAGTGAAATGAATAATCAATGAGCCAGAACAGGCTAGAAATACATATAGATAAGGTGTTTCATTCAGTCAACATCCCCATCAGTCTTGTCGAAACCTTCAGGGAAATAGGAATTTCCTAACACAAGCAGCCTTGATTCATTCAATTGGCCTAGTATTTCGGTGGTTATTTGTCAAAAATTTCCCTGTATATTGGCGGTGTTTTGTCAAAAATCTGAACAAGTGGTGATTTTTGTCGGAAAACGGTGTGAATCAGTTTTTTCTACGACAACCTACATCAAATGTGGTGGTTTTTTGTGAAAAAATTGAATCCTGATGGTTTTTGGCTACACCTGCCCAAATGTGGTGGTCTTTTGCAAATTTCTTGAGAGTAACTATCTTGGCTCCAGCACGTCCTTAACACTAGAACTGTGCTTACCGTGTGGATCGATGGGAGTCGGAGGTCGGAGATCTTCTAGCCTCTGTTATGTTGAGAAATTGTTGTTGACAGGTTGATGGCGCGCGTCGACGAAGAACAGATCGCTGAGAGGCATTGCGACAGCGGTCGGGATTGCATGGAAGTTTTATTAGTCTCGTATGAATCGATGCCCAACTCGTGTAGGATTCTGACTCTAACTCGGTCAGGTTGACTCGGTAATGTGCGCGACGAAGAAAACATATAGAAGACGCCTAGAGGATCCTGGCTAGCAACTCCAATAGCTTATCCATATATAGGTGAGAGAACTTTTATGGGTAAGATGACTAAAAAAATCAGCTACAATAGCTTACCTATAAGTGGTCTCCACTAATTATTTTGGGTGATCATCTTTTTTGGCACCTCTTACCCATATATGGGTTGATGGACACAAATTTTTGGTAAGAGCCAACTCTTACCCATGTGTTGCCACGTTAGCGAAAACAGATGCGAGAGGCTACCAACCGCTTGCGCGGAAAATTCTTCCCGACCCACCCGACGATGGCGTCGCTCGTCGCCATCCCTTTGGCCACCGGAGACAGCCTCGTGCCCCGCCACTCTGTGTCCCTCCACCTGCAAGCCACCCGTCGGCCTCCTCCACCCCCACACGCCCCTTCTACCAGCCGGAATCGAGTCACAGCAGCCGCCCCGATTAGCGCACCGCCGGATCCGATTAGTCATAGAGGAGGGCGTTCCAGGCCGGCGCGTAGCTCCGTCACCACCCCACCCGCGAGCTCCACCACCCATCCCCACTAGCGAGCACCACGACGCCTCCCGCGCACCCAACATGCAAGCTCTCGAGCCACCATGACCTCATTCTTTGATGGCCACTAGCGTCGATTCGGCCGAGCACGTGCTCCGCGCACCTTGCCAGCTCCGGGCGCTACAAGAAGATGGGCGGCGGGGCAGAGGCGCCTGGGCGACGAGGACAGGTGTGCTGGGAAGAAAATGAGAAAAGAAAGAGAAAAAATGAAATAAGAAAGAAAAATTAGACTCACTAACAAGTGAGTCCCATGTGCAAACCAATTTTGGGTAACCACATTATGGGTAAGCTAGAAAAGAAGAGATTAGCCTAGTTACCTAAACCTTCTCTCCTTTTATCCAAATGATTTTTACTTACCCATATAAGCTATTGGAGTTGTTGTGTGCCAAGATCACGTGATCAGCTTTTTTTTTAGCAAACCCGTGATCAGCGACACGGTCACATCGCACTTCCTGCCAAGGCCAAATAGCTACAATCCGATCCGACCACGTTCGTGCGGCCTGAAAAAGGAAGAAGGAAGCACCGGGCTTATTAGTACCGCCTCGGCTAGTAATTTCCAATTGCCCGCATTAAGCCGTGGTGCAACGCCGGAGAAAGTGTCCAGACATACCGACGGTAGTGTGTGCTAATTCTTTTTCATTCTCTTGGTAAATATTCAGATTTTGAGAAAAATAAAAATAAGGAGCCTCGTGTGTTTGAAATCCTTGACAAGTAGTCCGCATGAGTTTTTTTTTTGGGGGGGGAGGGGGGGGGGGGTCTTGGTTTTGGATATGTCCCTCGACATATCTTTTCTAGATTTTTTTCATCTAATATTAATAGGCAGAGCACCTGCTGGGTTCACCCCCAAGAAAATACCTATTATTTATTCTGAGGTTACAGTATAAAAGGTATCACGTGAGCTGTTAATTTTTACAGTATAGTATTTTTAAGTACATAGCAGAAGAATGCACATAAATTATGCAAACATACAGACTCAAAATCTGAAATCAACTTCTTTAACGAACTCACTAAAAGGTCTATTAGTTACATGTTGAGAATGTTTAGAGTGATAAAGAAGTACTACAGGTATGTATATGTATAAGTGATATATAATTGAGTCATTGATAGTACATATTCACTTCAAGGAGTACACCACCATTTTCCTATACATTTCACCATGTTTTGGGGACCGACAGACCCACCTAGTGATCACTTGAATGATGCATGAGCGGATCTCATATAGTAAAGGAAATGTATCAACAATTATACATGTTTCCTAACATTTCCTTCTCAATTGATCTATGTATATCGATCGTCGATGTAAAGGAACTCAATTCAAGGTTGCAGGAGATGGCCATATGTGTCCCACATGTAGTCGACGATGATCTTGTACGCTCTTTCTGTGGGGTGGAAGCTATCAAAGAAGACATGCTTGGACACGTCGTCACATACCCCCATGAACCTTGTGTCGCACAACTGTGTCACCTCGATGAGCCCGGTCCCACAGCACCCAAGGGTCGTCTCCGTGAACCCCCACTTCTCCCCGTTCTCTGTGAGCTCGAGTATGATGTCATAGATGCCTAGGTAGACAACACGGGTGTGGAACCCTGGCTCCGAGGTCATCCCAACGATGAGCTCCTGCACCTTCGAGTTGTAGAGCTGTGCCGCGTAGTTACGCTTGGGTTCGCAGCGGCGGTGGAGCCCGCCGCCCACCGTCCGCTGCGATGGCACACATCCGATGGGTGGCAAGCCTACAAAGCCGATCAACTTGGCGCCTCGTTTGTTGAGGCTGCGGAGGAACTTGTCGACGCCGACGAGGAGGAGGTCCACGTAGGACGGGATGTCGTACTCTATTCTCCGGAACGGCGTGGTGAAGTAGGTGTTGGCAACGTCGTCCGTGCCAGCGCACACGAAGAAGAAGGCACCATCAATGATCCTTTGTGTTTCCTCCTCCCCAGCGATGGCCACCAGCTTGCCGCGGTACTCGTCGAAGTACTCCAGTTGCTGCTCCAGTGTGATCACGCTCTGCATTAAGAAATCCATGTACCAAGTTGGTTAATTCACTAGAGTGTGACCATGCAATCAACAACTTTCTATTTAGTACTAGTAAAAACAAGCACAACTTTTTATTTTGACCTTGTATTTACATCGACAGAAATCGGTGTAAATTAAGTGCAAAATAAACTAAATGACAACTTACCACAATTTTAGGAGTGAGAGGATCGTATCCGGTGGCGCCGGAGGCGAAGCTGACGCCGGTGAGGAGGTCCTCCGGGCTGTGCTCCACGTTCAGCCACGAAGCCACTAGCGTCTTCACGTGAAGCTTCTGGGCTGAGACATGGTCCATCAATCAGAAATTTATTGACATACCCAAGTTAAATGAACAGGCCGTAAACTGAAATATGAGCCGGCATGACTGCAGTTGACTACTTCCTCCGTCCAAATCTGGATTTGACCAAATTTCGTATATATCTACTTACTAAAATATGTCTGCTAGGTGCATTCAAATCTAGACAATTTAAATCAGTTATTTTGGGACAGAGGGAGTAGTTGATTAAGAATATGACAATGTGCTATTGTCATATTAAATTGATTATTGGGCCCAAACTGGAATTTAATAAATAAATATATTTTTTTATCAAAACTGAAAATTTCTTTGGTACCTATGATCACATATTGCTAACTAATACATCAATTAGGTAGGATAGATAAAAACATGTATATCCTCAAAAAGAAATAAAATATATTTTGCTCCACATATTTTTCATTAAGAAATCTATTCTGATATTATAGTTCCACTTATTCGATTATTGTGTTAGTCGATAAAAGTTAAACTTGAATGCAAGTGCTCTTGTCGGCTAGGCGCAATTAGACTATAAACTTACTTGCGCAATCATACAAAGGCTGTGGAGATTCTTACACAAGATACTCTAGGACGCAAGTGATTGAAAACTGCCATTTTTATACCCCTCCATTAAAGTATAATTGCATAATTAAAGAAGTGCAATTATACAAAAAAAAACTAAAATTGCAATTACACACAAATAAAAAATAAGAACACAAATGCAACACTAAAACAATAGACAAAGCAATACCAAAGAGTTGTTGAAACTTTACAAAAGTGTATGTAAACTTCTCAAGAGTATATGGAACACCGTAAACTTCTGTCAAATTCAGACGCCTGTTTGTCAATTCTGCTAAAGAACAAGTCCCCCCGTTCCGTAATTATTGTTGTGGTTATATTTCAAATTTTTAACTAAAACAACAACATAGTACTTAGGCTCCGTTTGGTACGTAGCTCATTAGTTCCAAAACCAAAATATTTCCATACCAAAGTATTCCAATGCCAGGCAAGGAAATACTTAAGTTTTCCACCTTTCTTGGTTTTATCAAAAAAGTGGGTTGGGCCTCTTTCTCCAAATACTCCCAAAAAAGATACGGTTTTAGAGATACTCTCGTTTTAAAAATGCAATATTTGTTGGAAACCAACACCTCAAAGTATTTCAAACCGTGGTATTTTAGAAACCACAGTGTCATAAGAAAACTTCAAAAATACTAGGTTGCCAAACGCACCCTTAAGTTAGCTAGTTACAGAGCAAACCCCCGGTGTGTTTCCCACCACTATTTAACTTGTTTCACTTGGACTAGAAAATCGGCCGACACCGACAAAATTAATACTCTAAGAACTTCTATAGATGATGAAAAAAATAATGGCGTACGTACCAACAAAGTCGGATGGCACGAGGCCGTTGGAGAATCGTCCGGTGGCGACGTGGTTGATGAAGTCCTTGCCGTAGGGCGCATGGTTGGCCTTGATCTGGGTGTGGAGGTTGTTGTTGTTGCCAGGGTCCACGATGGAGTCGCCGAACACCAGCACCGCCGTCGTCCTCGACCTCTGCCACTCCTCCTCCGCCATTAGCGCCGCCGTCCCGTTGGTCTGCTCCCGGCACATCGCCGGCCGCACCACGGCCATCATTGCCGCCAGCAGAAGGACGAGCTCCTGCAGCCGCATCGATCTCTGTATGTAGCAGGTGGCTGGCTATTAGCTAGCTAAGGTAGTTGGCTGTAGTGTGTGGTTGGCCCCAACCAAATGTAGCTGCAATGGAGGATGTGTACCGTGTATGCTTGGCCTCTATATTTATATACAAATCCCATAGAGCCAGCTAGCTACTGGGAGATGGAAGTACGGTTGGAGTGGCCAATGGCGTCTATGGCCATGTCGATTAAACGCTAAATTCGGTTAGACGCTATAATAGGGCACGACGGCGATGGCCTTAAATTGATGGTCCTGTCAAATTGTATTAATTGGCCAAATTTAGCTACTAGTAAGCTGAGATATGCATGTATAAGAGCATGATTCACTAGTTAAGTACCGGTAGTACAAGCTCATAAACGCGAATTAATGGAGCAAGGATATGCATGATGCGGACCGACACTCTCCGTCTGAATGGCTATATAGTAGTATATACACCTAACTACACATGTAGTGTTTGCATGCAATTAGGTCTGATAGTGATAAGCACGTACTAGTAGTACTACTTGTCAATTGCAGAACCAGCACGTACAAGATCAGACAAGAATTGAACATATCGAACTGTGAATCTGCGATGCAACAAATTTGTATCCTACCTTTTAGGCCATGTACGCGTATGGCTCCCGACCCCTCCTCCTCCCGCACCCGCGCGGCGGCGCCGCGCCGGGCGGCCTCCCCTCCCCGCCGAGTCCTCCCTCCCTTGGTCTCTCCTTCCCCCCGCCGTCGTCCGGATCGTCGCTAGGCAAAGACCTAGGGGCGTGGCGGCGACGACCCTAATCGCGATCTGGCGGGAAGGCGGCGGCGTCCGTCCCGGCTGGTTTGGCGGTGGTGTTGTGGCGAGCGGCGGCCGGTGATCCTCGCCCAGATGGCGACAAGCGGCAGCGGGGATCTAGGCCTAGCCGTGATCTGTCCCGTACGTTGGCCTCGACGCCGGCGCCCAGGCGAGCCGGATCTTGTCCGTGACACTAGGACGCTTGGGGCATCTGCCCCCGGCATGGTGGTGGTGGCATCCTCCGTCGGAATGGTCGGTCGGGTGGTCTTGCCGTCTTACGGCGGATCCTACTAGTTTCCGGCGGGTGGCGTGGGGGCTGCTGGCTCGGTTTCAATAAAGAGGTGGTCCTGGATCCCTCTCAAGCTAAGACGATGATCTGTCGGATGTTGGTCTCCATTGATCTGGTTTCTGTGTCGTATTCCAGAAGGCTTCGCTAGGGAACTCCATACTATCATGTCGTGAGTTTGCTAGAAGGATTTAATTCGGTCGTACGCACCCATGTTTTACCCTGATCGTTTGGTTTCAGAGGGTGTGCTTCGAAGCTTTGTTGGCTGTTATTATCATGGGGCATGTTCTCGTTCCATGGTGCTGACGAAGAAAGTCATGGAGACCGAGATCTGAGGACAGACAATGGTGGTTCGAGTCCGGGTAGTGATGAGGAATTGACTAGGTGACTTGTGAATTGGAGCAGTGGCATGCAAGTGGGGGCGACTGCACAGAAGAGGTTCATGGTCCTACCTCTCAGGGTGAAACCCAGGTCTGGCCTTAATTAGTTGTGCCTGGCAATGGCTTTGTTGAAGATATTGTTTTGAGAGCGCGGACTTTCTTCAGGGTGAAAACCTAGATCTTTGATCGAGCGATGACGGTGTTTGTGCATTGTTCTCTTCTTGGAGGCGTTGTTTTTGGAGAAACTGGACTTCTGGTGCTGTCTTGGTGATGACAGTAGTACTGTTTCAATGAATGAGTCGCTGTAGCGGGACTTTTCTTTTTTGTAATTCTTTTTTTTTAGCTGTGTGCATCCGTGTGGCCGCTATGGCAATGCGTTGTTGCAGATGCTGGATGTAATTTGTATATCTGATATTAATATATGCTCCTTTTAAAAAAAAACTTTTAGGGATCGATCGATTGAACCTCGACAGAGCGAACCGATGTTTTACACATGATCCATCAGAGGCATTTTTTGTGCAGATTCTGCTTCGATCGATGACATCGATAAAAAAATGAGGAGGCAGGCAGGCATGCATCACACATTGATGCGCGTCGGTTAGTAGTCTACCTATCGAGATCCATCTGTCGAGCTGCCTGTGACCTTTACGTGCAACCGCTCGATCGCCGTTGCTTTCACTTCAATTGGGCCCAAATAAATGTATATATGAATGTGTACACGATGAATCCCATGCAAGCACCGATCATCTGTCCACTTGAAGAAATTGAAACAGGGCCATCTATGTACACTATCCCTGTGTAGTGTAGTAGTGTGTTCTCCCATCCGTCCCAACCGAAAATGCATCATTCTGTAATGGCCATTATTACGTGCTTGCCCTTGTGGTTAGCAGCATTTCTGTAGGCAGCTAGGAACATAAAAAAGGACCAAACTTTTTACCTGAATTACTAACTTATTATTAGGATACGAACGGAAAAGCGGTATTGACAATATGAAAACTTTTGTGGACAAGGATTTCAAATTCACAGTCCTTTTTCACACGACAGAACAGTAAAACATCTTTCGTCGGCAAACTCCATAGTCCCCATTAAAGACCAGAGAACATAACTGAACAACTTCAACTATATATGACATTTTTGGTATCTAAAACAGTCCTCTGGCAAATTAAGAAGAGAGTTGTCACTAGGAAGGTAGTGTGTCACAAATGTTGGGACCGCTCATAGGACGTTTAGTTTGCCTAATAGTTTTGGAATGAGACTAATGATAAACACATTCTGGCCTCGCAACCTTCGTACTCATGAGAGCATCTCCAACAAAACTGCAAAAGTGCTGTCCTATCTCAGTTGACGTTTGCTTCGGTGCCCCCCCCCCCACCCCCCCCTCCATCTCTACACTTACGGAACTAAAAACACAAAGACAACCAGGATTGACTGATACCCCTTCAGATTGGAGGGAATAAAGGGGTATCGGCCAATCTTGACCGTCCATGTGTTTTTAGTTTCATAGGTTTGAAAGAGGGGGGCACTGAAACACACCTCATCTCAGTTTTCATGTCTCTAAAATAGATCCTCCGTTTTAGATGATGTAAAATAGGGCACTAGCGAAATTCCGAATGACCTAAAATAGGGTACATCACACATAGCAAAAATCCCGTACTTTGCATAAAGAATTGATATTACAAAATATGAATTGAAATCTTTGCAAAATATGAATACAACCATAGAATAGGAAATTAAATCTTTGCAAACTTGACAAGCATATTTTTAGATCTTTATTACACATAAAGTTCAAACTTAGATAGTTCGATACTTCAGGAAAATAGCTAAGATCGAGGGAATTAAATCTAAATACTACTCCTTGTCATCGATGTTACTGGTGTAGAAGAGATCCAACCCCCTGTTGGAGTTGGGGTCGATTGTCAAGGGACCAGCTAGCTCCCATCCTCTGCGCGTCCCTAGCAGCGAAGAACTCCAACTATGTTTGAACATCTTTGGGATGTTCCTCGGTGTGCTTATTCATGGTGGCCTCATCAGCCTTAGTGATGGCAATCCTCCGCACCACCCGCTCATGCTTCTTCTGCTTTGTGTGCATTGCAATCCCCGTACTCGTGAGATGTGACCTTCGGGAACTTGAGGTTAGCCCTCGAACGGCTGAACCTCCACGCGGCGGTGTCGAGGGTGTGGGTGGCCTCGTGCGCCGACTCGTACATGTCGAGCCATTGCCATTGGCCACTGGCGGTGATTTCGGCTGTGAAGTGTCTGGTCGGGCACTCGAGGACACCGGCGAACCTATTCGATCCATAGGAGGGAGGGGCGGAACGGTGGCATACTAACGGTGGCGGCTAGGGTAAGTCGAAATCGGCAGGAAATCAGACAGATCTATGACGAGGGTGGCGTGCGTGGTTGCTCGTGGCGGGAGAGACGCGGTACGGACGCGGCTACCCTATCTCATGATGCAATTATACATCACCGAGGGGTTCTTTTTGGGCATGCATTTTTGGACACAGGTTAGGGATAGGACATCTGATGGAGTGCTGTTTTGGCACGTGGGTACCCTAGAAAGCTGTTTTTTAGGCATGCCCTAAAGTACATCATTCGTTGGAAATGCTCTAATGTACGATAAGAGAACTGTTTAGGAAAACTGTACATAATTTGCTACCGCGTTTTCGCTATATAGACAATCTTCTAGCTAGTTGAGAAGAAGATAGTGACCATTGGAAAGGTAAGGTGTCACAAATATCGGGACTATTGAGAGGATGATTTTAGCTTGGTCGCCTTCGGCTCGTGCTAGTGTATGTAGTCATCGCTATATGGTCCAATGATCTATTTGTAATTTTTAATACTTTTGAAACTTACTTTGGGAGTGTGAAGAGGTTCCAAACTTAAATTTGATCGAAAGCGGCCAAAATCCAGTTGTATAGTATTTCCCAAAAGAGTTGCAGAGGTTGGGTGTGCATGTGACAGTTAAAGTATTTTTGAACGGTAAGAGGGTCTAGAAAGACCCCGATGGTACATTAAACTGTTGGTGGAGTACAAGTTATAGAAAAGGCCATAAAGAGAAAATAAAATACACCCAAGCCCTTAGATTTTGCATCTAAGCCCTAAACAGAAAACTAGAAAAGCAATTGGATCCAGGGCATCTTGTCCCTCCAACTCCACTTCGTCGACAAAGCAACCAAGAACGGCCGACGGTGCCGGGAACTACGTCACTTGGGGTGGAGCATCGGGAGCTCCAAATGTTGGGACCGCTCATAGGACATTTTGATTGCCTAATAGTTTTGGAATGACACACTAATGATAAAATGTTCCGACCTCGCAACCTTCGTAGTACTAATAATGTACGATCAGACACCTGTTTAGGAAAACTGAACAAGGTACGCTAGCACATTTTCAGTTAATAAACAATTAATCTTCTGGCTAGTTAAGCAGATAGTGACCGTAGGGAAGGCAAGGTGTCACAAGTATCGGGACCGCTGAGAGGACTATTTAGCTTGGTTAATTAGCAGTTTTGGAATGGCACTTTGAGAGTGGCAAGAGGTTCCAAACTTTGTTTTGATTGAAAGCGGCCAAAATACGGTTGTACAATATTTCCCAAAAGTGCTGTAGAGGCTGGGTGACATCGATGGTGCATCTGGTAGTTAGGGTTCTGGATGTCGACATTAACATTTCTACAAGGGGTGACACTAAATTCCGTGAATAAACATCATATGGTTAAAATTCAGCTAATTTTGCCAAATTCGCACAAAGTTCTCCAGAAATACGAGCGAATTACTCTATGTTTTTAAGGGGCAAGTGACTTTATTACGCAAATAGGATGGTTGGGGTACAGAGTTGGAGGCTTTAAGAAGCCAAAAATAGAGCCCCGCGGTATATCTAGCACACAAATGTGCTTTTTGTCGTCTATTTTCGTGACAAAATTATACCTCCAACACTGTCGCTTTTATGCCTGAATTTATTTGATGGTAGCATGTCACAATGAGAATATTGTTGGTTTACAGTTGGGGGATGACCTCGAGGCAATCTGAGGCTAGCTTCTTTTTTTTGAGCAAGGCGATCTAAGGCTAGCTAGTTGTATGTGCTGAATGTGAAATTCGTGTCCAATGGGAAGCCCTTTGACACATGACTTGGCGTCCAGGCAAGGAAGATCGTCGATTCCCTTGATAACTCAAATCATGTTCTGTGGTAAAATAAAACTCACAACAAAGTTCACATTGAAATAACCAATTACTAGAAGCCTCATGGGACTTGATTGGAAAATCTTAGGTTTAGTCCATGCTGGTAACTAGGCGGGAATTGAATTTTTCTCTAGAATAACATTGTCCGACAATGCATTCTGTTTACTCGACCAGCAAGGGGAGAGTTCCGTGACATGAGAGCAGCGAAATAGCTCACATATAGGAGAAGTTGCTTCCCGAATAATAGTTTAAAAATGCTTCGATAAAAGGTCAAAAAATTGCATTTTTTGTAAACTTTGATGAAAAACAAGCTTGCATATGAAAGAAAAATAAAAAATTATGTTCTTAAGAAGCAATATTTCAAATCTCGCCATTTATCCTTTTTAGGCAAAAACATCCCAACCGAAAATAGTTCATGGTGTGCATTCAAATAAATATTTGCTAGATGAAACTTTAATGTCCCATTCTAATACATTACTAATGAAGAGACATCTTTCATTTTTATACTACTAATAAAGAATTTAAAGACACATGTTTGGGCCTCACAAATCAGCAGGTGCTAATAAAGATCAAAAAACTGTTCAGAGAAACTGATCAAGCTACGCTATCACAACTTCATATGTAAACAGTCTTTCTAGCTACGAAGACACTGACCGCCAATGTAATGAAGAATGCCGAGAATATTCAGCTGCACAAAGTAGCTTTGGTTAACAATTTTGGAATGTCACCACGGAAGAGTGGGAAGGATTTCACACTTAAATTTAGTTGTAAAATGTGTAAGTCAAGTGTAAAGTTTTCCCTGCAAGTGATGCGGGGGGTTTTGTAAAGAATTTTCCTCAATTGGGTGACACGTCTCTGCATGTGCATGGGCACAACGGCCATGAGCATGACATTGTGAGGTAAGGCTTTGTCAAGCCCGACCAAAAACATACCCTTGCCTAGGAATACCTTTTTTTGCACGGTAAAAAGCCATTAAGGACTGAAGAGCTTCATTAACCGGTGGGAGAAAAATTACAAAGAGGCCCTTTACAAGTCTTGTACAAAGAAACCAAGAATTTGAGGATAAAGCCTCCACCTTTGCAAAAATGACCATAGAGCTAAAACTAAAAAAAATTGAGGCCTAGGGTTCCTCCTCCGCCTAATGCCGGTGACCTCAAGTCACGGCCACCGTTGCCTCCACCAGGGATGAAGCCACTTGGAGAGGCAGCGGCGGGCCACGCCGCGACGAGGTCGAAGAAGATCCTCCACCAAAGGAGGAAGCATGAGCTCAAGCCATGCAAACCGAGGGTAGCATGGTCACTCCTATGGCCACGGTGGTGGCGCACCTTCGCCATAACTCGGGAGTTGCTGCAAAGGGGGTAAGCTCCAGTAACCCCCAACATCACCAAACGAGGCGTCGCCAAGGACCCACAATAGAAAGCATATTCCCGATCTCTTCCTCGCCACCACGGTCGGCCGAGAGAGATGGGTAGCACAGAAGCCACCAGAAGGATGACATGGACGCTTTATCGAAGAGGGGCCCTTGCTGGATAGGAGCATCACGACCTCCCACCTCGAGAGCTTAGTGAAGCTCAGAGAAGGAAGCCGCCCGGTGACTCACCAATTCGTCACCACGGAACAACACCCTCGCCACCTCCTAGATCTGCCGGACACATCGTCGTTTCTCTCCCCCTCACCACCACGGCTGACCAGGAGAAGAAGAAGCAATAGCATACCAACATTGATCAACAAGGAGGTGCAGGCCCCTAATTTATTGGAGGAGACGGTGCCTCTCCTCGCTTCACCCTGCTTTGACCATCGACATAGAGGAAAACAAAGGGGAAACCCTAACCCTAAGCTCCAAGTCCGGCCAGCACCACCCCGAGCTCTGCCTGCACTACCGGGCAAGAAGCGCACTACCAGCATAGAGCCACGACACCTAGCTAATCTACTGGCGCCGCCCTCCGCCATCTCTCACTAGCAACACTGGCGAGAGAGGCATTGTTTTAGCCTGGGCCTCTCGAACTCTATTTTGGTACTGTAGCAAGGGAAAGGGAAGAGGAGGCAAGTTGACACGGGAGCTGACTACTAGTAGGAATACCCTATGGAGACCGACATGATTTTCTTTAGGAGGAGCGGGACGCCCATTATACTATCGCTACCAAGAAAATCAAAAAGAAATCGCCACCAGCAACTTCCACAATTTCCACAAAGTTTGCAAAAAATCCATATGTCTGATAACTAGGACGAACATATAAAAAAAAGCATTGTTGATGATAGATTCAACTTTACTCCTATATGCAAAGAGTATCGCATATATCGTGAGAGTAGACTTCATTACTCCATCCGATCCAGATTAATTGACTTGAGTTTGTTTAGATTCGGATGTATCTAGACATGTTTTAGTACTAGATACATCCGAATTTAGATAAACTCAAGTCAATTAATTTGGATCGAAGGGAATAAAAAATATGTACGTGATGAATCCCATGCATCGATTTCATTTGACAAATTAATGTTCGCAGGCTAGCAATCTTGTGTGTTTCCATCCGTGTCAACCAAAAATACGTCCTTGTAGGCATTGATGACCAGTATGTGCTTGTACTTGCAGCAACAGTACTTTATAGAAGAACTATCAACATCTATGCAAAAGAAGAAGAGGGCCCCAAAAAAACTAGGGTTTAGAATTAAATTAAACATGAAAATAGATTCTTAATGATATTGAGTGTGTCTATAGTATTCTGTAAAAACATTATAAAAACAAACAAAGTTTGACTTCTCAAAGAATATACACCTTAAATAAATAAAACAGACGGAGCGTATATTTTTTGTGGATGGATGATAAGTTGGTAACACATGAAAATTGATGGCAATGGTAAAAACATAAGATCAATTTATGGAAGAGAAAATATTTTCGTAATTAGAACAGCGTGATAGCATTGTCATAATTTTAGCTATACCTATGCAAACACTGGGCTAGGCCCGAAAGCCCGGCCCAAGCCGAGAGAATTTGTAGTGGCACACCATTTCTCAAATCCACATTATTATAGCTAATTAATAGACGGAAGAAGTAGTATCATTGTGTTCCACAGAAGGTACAATAGCATCTCGGATAGTACACCACAAGTCCATAACCAAATTACTAACAAGAACAAATAAATGGATTGATCAGAGATGCATGAGTGGCACGTAGTACTTGAAGATGTGGTCGACTATGACCTCATACGCCCTCTGTGTGGGGTGGTAGCTGTCGAAGAACACATGCTTGTCCACGTCATCGCACACCCCCATGTACTGGGTGTTGCACAGCTGTGTCACCTCGATGAGCCCGGACCCGCAGCACCCGCGCGTCATCTCCGTGAACCCCCACCGTTCCCCGTGCATGGCGAGCTCCTCAATGATGTCGTAGATGTTGAAGTAGACAACGTGGGTGTGGAACCCGGGGTCGGCGTTTAGCCGGCCGATGAGCTCCTGTAGGGCCTTGTTGTACATGAGCGAGGCGTAGTTGCGGCGGGCCTCGCAGCGGCGTTGGGGCCCACCGATGGTGCGCTGCGAGGGCACGCAGCCGATGGGGGGCATCCCCGTGAACCCCATCTTCTTGGCGCCACGTGCGCTGGTGTTGCGGAGGAAGGCCTCGGCGCCGACGAGGAGGAAGTCCACGTAGGTCGGTATGTCGTAGTCGAAGGCACGATAAGGGGTCATGAAGTAGGTGTTGGCGATGTCGTCGGTGCCGGTGCACACAAAGAAGAAGGCGTGGTCGATGATGCGGCGGGTCTCGGCCTCGCCGACGAGGCCGACGAGTTTTTGACGATATGTGTCAAAGAACTCCAACTCCTGGTCCATGGTGAACACGTTCACCAGTTGTGGGGTCAATGGGTCGAACCCCGTGGCGCCAGAGGCGAAGCTAACGCCGGTGAGGAGGTCCTCCGGGGTATGCTCCACGTTCAGCCATGGTGGGAGGAGCTCCTTTAGGTTAAGCCTCTGGGCTGAAATCCATCAGAAATTGTAATCAAATCAGATCGATCATTGCTGGGTCAAATTATGAACTACTATTGCTTCAAGGAAATACATCAGGAACTTTTTAATTGAGTAACTAATGGGGAGGACCTTGCTGGTTCAGATCACAAACTACTAGTAGTACTACATATATATACTTCAAGTTAGTGAAATGCGTCACTGGCAAAAAAAAGGTAGGTGAAGTGCGTCGCAGAAAAAAATAGAGAGTAAAGTGAACAGTGAAGTTGCTGGGTGATGAAGAAGCACAAGGTACAAAATTGATTGAACGGATCTGTCCCAGGACCTAATTTGCTGGGCCAGGAGGCAGGAAGCATATATCCTCCGTACTGCACTGCTCATGCTTAATTACACTCTCTCTGCTTTCATCAACCGTTCCATGACCTAATTTCTACGCTCAACTGGATCGTATATCAAGGCCCAAGAATCCGATACAGTCCTTTAGCACTCAAGAAAACACAGATCGTAGATCGGCATTTAAGAATAAGTTGTTCCACTAACTATTAAATATAGCTAGGTGTATGCCTGTTTCGAGGAAGGATACAAAAAAAAGTGTGGGTGTGCACATGTAATGTAATGGCACTCACTCACAACTTTTTCGGGAATGGACATAAATGTAGTAAGGTGTGCCAATCCAATATGATCCGTGGTCCAAACCCTATTTTAGAGGTAAATCAAGCCACCCAACGATTGTGCATTTTGGTGGTGCACAAAACCTTCAAAAAGGTACATTCATCGAAACAAGTGTGAGACCAAAAAGATTTGGGTTGCTGGCGATTGCTCCCCGGATCCAATGAATCTTGAAAAGAAAGAGTCGAAACTAAATTATTGACATAAATTTTGTTTAATCGGATCCAAATGGTGAAAAGAGAAGTGCCTGTGCTTGAAGATGGAAGCTGGGTCTACACCATTTGAGGTATATATAAAGTCTAGCCGTGACTTTTTTGTTAAGTCTAGTCGAAACTAATATGGAGGCTTGGCGGAGGTGGTGATAGGGGATGGCTAAGAAATAGTAACTATTTCTCATCCGATGGCTCGCAATTAACTACAACAAGGAGTTTCTTCTGTTGATCCCTTTGTTTTCTAGAGTTTTGCTAATTTTCGGTCGAATGGGAATCAGCTTAGAGCTCGGTTGCTTAGTCGCCAGATGTTGACCTGGAGATTCGTGCTGGTCAGTTACACCGTTGTTGCAACTGAAGTTTTCATTCGAACACTAGAATGAAAGATAATTCTCCGTGTGGGCCCTTTTTTGTCTTAAGCCTTCATTTTCAAAAAAAAATAGTGATGCTACGTACTATATGTATGGAGTGAGTGAGGCAGCAGGGAGACAGCATGCATATTACCGATGAGGTCTGGTGGCAGGAGCGCGTTGGAGTATCGGCCAGTGGCGACGTGGCCGGGGAAGTCCTTGCCGTAGGGCGCGTGGTTGGCCTTCATCCTCGTCTGCAGGTTGTTGTTGTTCCCAGGGTCCACGATGGAGTCGCCGAACACGATCAGCGCCGTCGCCATCGGCTTCCCACCTCGCCTCTGCCACCCCTGCGCCGCCATGGTCTGGTTCTGCAGATCCCTCCCGCACACCGCCGGCGCCAATGCCATTGCCACCATTATTGCCACCGCTACGAGCAGCCCAGGCAGTCGCCACTGTGGTGCGATCATCTTGATCCCCATTGCTTGCTCCTCAGTGCAGGGTGGCCGCATGTCTAGCTCGATCATCTGTATTTATATAGGATCGACTACGAAGATGCATGTGGCGTGCAGATCGGGAGCAGGAGAGCGATAATTGAGACCGAGAACACGTACAGTGCCGCCACTGAACTGTTGCTGCATGTTGGGTGTCCATGGTTTTACAGCCTAGCAGCAGCAAGAACAAGATGGATTTATGATCACAGATGCATTTATAAAAAAAGTCCATCGTGTTATTATTCCAGCACAAGACAGATCGATCGTCACCCAACTTTTGTGGCCATTCAATTCTGCTTAGACATTGATTGTATCCATGTGTGTGAGAGTACCTGATAAAGATGTACTAGTACCTCCATTGCATAAAAGAAAGCGTCTTTCAAGTCAATAACGGTTTAAAGCAGTTTGCCCGAACTTTGTAAAAAATCTATCGACAAATATGATATTACATATATAGGTTTAGTATGCAAATATATGTCATGGTGTACCTAATTGCACTTGGCATCATAGATGTTGGTAAAAAAATTCTAAAATCTTGGTAAAAGTTTGCACTGTTTGACTTGTGTCTTCCTTTATGAAATGGAAGTACTCATTCCGTCCAGAATTAAGTGACTTGTATTTCTCTACATTCTCATGTATCTAGATGTTTTAGTATAACATGTGAATCTAGAGAAATTTAAGTCACTACTCCCTCCGATCCATATTACTTGTCACTAAAATAGATGTATTTAATATGGATCAGAGGGAGTAGCTTATTTCTGAACAGGGGAGTACTAGTACTAGTATGTGTGGACACTGTAGGTACGCTTGTTTGCCTTCGATGTCATCTTCTTTGGCGAACCATTGCGCATGTGAAATGGCCAATCTTGCTTAGATGCCACACAATACTACACTGCACTCATGTTCATGTTCAGCTAGATATATATAACATTTCATGAATGTGAAGTCACTCTTAAACACCTGGTGAAAAATCGTGAAGTTTTAAAACTTATGTTAAGACCATCAGAATAGAGAGTGGATATAGATATATGTGTTTCTAAATTTCAAAACTTCCATATGGTCATTTTTTTAAGGAAATAATAGTTGTTTGTGTTGATATATTGATATTGCGTATTGTGAGTACAAGACTTGGAAGCCAAGAAGCCTAGTAGATAACTACCAAATATAACAACTGTGACCTACTCTAATGATATACTCTAACATCCCACCCTCCCACCACCGCGTGCAGTCAGATCGGTAGTGACATGAACAGAAGGAGCATTGCGGACGGTCCGACTAAAGCATAAGCCAAAACGCCGATTGGAAAGGATGCCGGTGGATGATAGCCCTTGTTGTCGATGCCAATGTAGCCGAGAGTGAGGACGTCGTAGTCATATTAGATGGTGTTGTTGGCGAGTTGGTGATTTAGTCGTCGTTGATGAAGTCGTTGAGGTTGATGTAGTTGTGGTCTGTGTCGTCGTTGAGCCAGGGGGAATTCGCCAGAGTAATAAAATAGTAAAAGTCCATTGCAGCGGTAGTCAACTCCATATGAGATTGGTGAATGGCGTGTTTTGTGGAATGCTAAGCCTATATACATGTGTACTTATGCGGACCTCGTTTGCTAGGCGCACACAAGTCTTGATACTACTTAGAAACTTTTACTAGCATCAATTTGGACAATTGTATACGAGTTTTAAGGCTTAACTTGTACAATCAATTTGGATTTTGGACAAATACAGACAAGTAGTATATTTTACTTGGTCTCGGCAGACCCATGCCCTGATCCTGTTATATCAAAAGGTTAAATTCTAAGGTGAAAATCGAAAATTTTGAAGGTATAAAAGTGCTAGTCTGAATGAATCCATTACCTAGCCTTGGATGTAGCTTGATCCTCTGTGTTGCCCCTAGTCAGAGTTAAACCCTGAAATAACATGAAACTTAATAAAGACTGTGCAAAGTCACCACAAGACATTCGTTGTTGCATGGTTAATGGAAGCGCATGTGCAATTATTGGATCCAAATACAGTGGCCCAACATACTTGTCAATCTTTTTCCTCCATCAATACTGTGTTGTAGTACTATTCTGAAATGCAGAGCAGAGCAGTTGTACCTCCCGAACACAAGGCACTGTCAAACCTATCAGCTCCCTTGTATTATTTGCTCGCCCTGTAGCTAGATGCTGACACTATACAATTAACTGGCTGCTCCAGCTTGTCACTACTCTTTGCTCCTAATTGCTGGAATCGCATTCGCATCCGTCTGCTGCCGGGCAACTGCCAAACCTTGTTTGCAGCACACTGAAAATAGCGTGCGTCAACTTGAGAGAGTCTATTTATTTCTAGGAACCATTATACAAAATTCGTGCATAATGGTTCATCCATAATTAAAACACTATTTAGTATAATGGTTCCATTTTGGAACCATTTGACAAAATTTTGACAAATGTGTTGGATTAACCATTATACGACTTTCTTGCACAATACAGGAATCCCTAGTTATTCACCTCAACTGTATTTTGTTCGGAGTTGAACTTAGGTTGAGTTCCACATTAATGTGCATGCTACAAACAATCCAGATGGAGTTTGCATGTCTCCTGGCCAATTATAAACTAGCATGGCACATAGGGATGATTTACCACAAATGAATAAGAAACAAGTAATGATAACTAGTGATAGCAAGAGGTAGAATTTTGAGAACATACCACTAGTGCACACTTCATACACTCAAATTTTCTATTGGTTACAACTAAGAGCAACTCTAACCTATCCCCTTTCGGCCTTAGAGGACTTTTTTCGGCTGCTAACGCCCGGGAACGCACCGAACCGATCCCTAAACGGCCATTAGCGGAGAATAATTTTAGTCCAGCCCCTCCGCGGCCCCTAAATATGGCCGACCGCGGGCGCATGACTATATTTTTACTCCTCCACTTCGGCCTCCACCTCTCACCCCACGTCATCGCAAATCCACCGCCGACTCGCTCTCGACGAGTCCGGCGACTGGATCCGGCCACCCCCGACCCGTAGTAGGCTCCCCCTCCCTCCCACGTTCTTCCCCGACCCGACGGCTCCCTATTTCGTGGAATTGGGCGGCGCAATCACCGTCGCAAATCCGTCGCCGGGCTTCGGTGGAGACGAGTCCCAGCGCCCGGGATTCGGCGAGTTTCCGCGGAATCGCGTGGCCTGGCCAGAACTCCGGCATGGCTTCTTCGTCCATGCGCCGGATCAACTCGCCGGATTTGCTTGAGGACCTCGCCGGATCCCCGGCACCTCCGGCATGGGTGGAGCAACTCGTGTGGGCAACCACACCTGCTCTGGCGGTGCCAGCAGTACCTGCACCGGCACCTCCCTGGCACCTCCACCGGCACCACCAGATCCGACACCGCCAAGGTGTGTTCATCTTCTTTTTTGTTTGCTTTTAGTGAAAGCTTCACCATTTCTTCCGATGAAGCAAGTGCATGTATTTGATTTCGTAAGATTCGGCTGCCATGGGATGATTTCGTAGGATTTGGCGGTCGGGTTTATGATGCTTGTAATCATTTATATGACATAATATGCATTATAAATCTACTTATTCTATATGTTGTTATGCATTCATGTGGTCAAATTTGCAAATTTGATAAAAAAAAAATAGTTCTCTAAGTTATTGGGGATCGGTTCCGGCGCACAAAATTTAGAGGACTAAATATAAGAAGTTAAGAGAAAGGGAGCCTTTTTCTCCTCTAAATTATTGGGGATCGGTTAGAGTTGCTCCAAGCTAGAGAAAATAATCTACGAAAAAATATACTAATGATCTTTGCTAAATCCCTATATTGGGTAGAACAATCTATGAAGATATGCACATATACTAAAAAGACTACATCATTGCATACTTAGTAACACAAATTATTATGTAAATGAATATGAATTCGACATCATTTTGCTTTTCTTGCATGCAGATGGAATTCATTTCATCGAAATGTTATATTCTATTTTCCTTAAGCAACTTATTTTCTAAAATATAAGTTCTATTTTCCACCAGCGTATTCTTCATAATAGATATGTGAATTGTATATATTGGATTCTCAAAGGTGTTATGTGGTTTTGTATTAATTAAATACGATGAATATGTTAAAAAACTTGATAAAATTGGAATGAGAAAAATTAAGATGCAGTGGCATAGTTAACTTGAAGAAGTACAAAAGTTTAGTATAAATAGTTTACACCTTTACAAAGCAAGCAGAAGATTTAACCCGGTTTTTATTAGTTTTGGTTTTTTAATTTCATTAGTAAAAAATGTTAGAATTGAACTAGAGTTATGAATCATTATTTGTTTCCATTTTTGTTTGTTTTTACGTATGCCAAACACGTGTTAATCTTGGCTGTTATTTTTAGGATAATAAATTTATTGTACATGACGAAAAACTAAAGCAAAAAATTAGTACAACTTGGTCTGAACATTTTCTTTGACCTTTATCCAAATATATTGAAGTTACTTTCACCAATGCAAATAACAGGTATTGTTAACCAAGAAAAATAACTCATGATAAAGTGATAAAGATAGCATACGTTTTAGAAGAAAACCATGTGCTCGATTATTTCGAGCATATGCTTCTTCGCTAAAGAGGAATCATACCATTGACGGATCTATGGGAGGGGCAGCTCCTCTTATCTATGTAAGATGGGCTCGCTAGGGTGGAAATTACTAAAAAAAATCATATCTAACCCAGGATTATACATAGTGTTTAAGCTAAAAGGTTTAGGCCCTAAATAAGATAGAACACAGCTGCTGCAGTGAAGCAGGGGATAAGAATGAAGATTTTGTAATGTATCAGTACGATAGAGCCATACCATGGGTGTTTTTAGGCCCTAAATAAACTTGGACACTTAAAAAATATGTTGCGTAGGCGGATTCACATCTTTTACAACCCACACAATCATTGGTTCTCGATGGAGAAGCAATTTCCTTTGCTTTACATCCATCTCAAGGTTTCATTTCTAATACATTGTTGCATAAGCTTGTACAGAATGGGTGCATTTTATACATGTATTGTAAAAAAATTACGGAATGTGACATTGGTCTATAAATTTTTTCTGTTCAACATAGAAAAAATGTGAAAAACATAATTTTTTGATCTGGTTAAAAATGAAATTAGTACTATCATATGTCTCTTATATCCATTCGCAAAAACGTCACTTACATCCATTTAGAGCAAATTGAATTTGCATAACATTATATCATTTTTGAGTCGTGTTTGCATAGGTCACCTCCTTCTTTCCGTTGTACCACTGAATTTGAAAAAACTCTTTTCGCTGGTTTGTGGGTCCGAAGATCTTCATACATTGTAACAGGAAATCAACCGATCATCTACCGTCTTGTCTGTGGCCCCATAGATTCTTGCTACTACTCCAGTTTGGAGTAGTAGATGTGGTAACTCCACGTTGTTGTGTAGATAGGAGTGTTTCTTGGAGTAGTAAATGTGTTTCAGCTCCAGTTGTAGTTAGGGTTAGCCTAGTGCTTCCTTGGGACGCTGCTCCCATAGAGGAGACTGCGTCGTGTCAGAATAATTTGTCCCTACTCTACACTCCTGGCGTCGAGATGGAGAAAACGCAGCAGGGTGGAAGGGAACCGCATCTAGCTACGACTCCAAGAAACACTCCTACCTACACAACAACGTGGAGTTCTTAGCGAGGTTGCACATGGGTTGTTGCACCATGCATTGTTGCGAAAGCGGAGGCAAGCATTAGTTAGAAAGGGTTTCATCATGAAGTTATCATTACCGCAAGGATCAGGTTGACGCTGATGGTTGTAATAGTTGCATGTGGCTCTAGCCTCCCCGACTTCTAGTTCAAATACCACACATTTTTGTATTGTTATTTTAGGAGAATGACTCGATAATAGCGTACAAATAATAACAGAATCATGCTATGCCGCATTGACATGCCACCTTGTTGTGAGAAAGGGAAGACTGCTTCGACAACATCGTTGTATCTTTCTCTACACCTCCCAAAACACCGATTCTGGATTTACAACAATCATTTGAATCGATAGATGTTAGTGGCGAAGCACAAGAAAGCGATGAATCTTGACTCTGATACCAGATCAATTATCGACTTGCTTTAGGTGGCATTGTTGCAATTGAGGCCTCGCTATGGTTCATACTATAGAGGTTCTGGGGATCGGATGAAGGAAGAAGATAGGGGTGGAAAGTGCTAGCTTTTACTTCATCTATCCGCCACAAACACAAGTACGCAGGTCTCGCTCTCACTCCACATATCCAGCCCATAATGCAGCAACTCCATCGCCGATGCGAGTTAAAAAAACACTGATGTTCACTAAAAGAATACATTCAGACCTTCAATGAACCTGGTGCACTCTCAGGTGTTGCATAATGACATTACCAGCTCACATGCGCGTCGATGGTGCTCCTCCTCAATCTCACGAAGGCAGCAACATATGCTTCTCCTTCTGATGGTGGCGACCAGGGATGATGGTAACTAGCTTGCTGCGCTTGGTGGCGGCTAGAGAAGACACTAAATCACGAGTCTTTGTTTTGAGCAAGTGATTATCCATTTCCCACGTTTTTGTTTCTCTTTGTTCGTCCACACCTAACAACAAACAATAAATACCAGATCTGCCACCAAGAGCATATACTCCCATAGACTATATATATGCGAATAATACAATTTCCATTAGTGGATTACACCATCCCGCATACAAAATTATTTGGGTATCTAGTCAGACTTGCCGTATGTAAAGCGACCAAATTGAGAAGGGAAAATGTGTAAGGTTGGGTTCCACATTATTCTACATATTTCAAACAATTTTGCTAGCTAGAGTTCGCTCGTGTCTCCTGGCCAATTATAGACTACGTATGGTAGATAGGGAAGAATTCACGACAAAAGAACAAATAACGAGTAAAGTTAACGAGTGATAGCGAGAGGTGGAATTTCAAGATAAATGACCACTAGTTGACACCTCATGCACTCTCAATTTTCTATTAGTTACAAGAAATCTAGAGAAAGATAATCTACAAAAAAAAGATGGTTATGATATTTGCTAGATGTTTATATTTTAAAATCATCTATCATAATATATATAAATACTAAAAAGACATAAGCAGACTATATGATGGTAGACGTAGTAACAAAAATATTCCGTAGAACGAATATGAGATTTTCATATTTATTTATTTTTGCTTTGCTTATCTATAGATGGAATTCATTTCATCAAAATGTTCCAATATATTTATTTATAAATAACTTAACTTGAAAACTGAAATTCTATTTACCATCGATGTATTCTCCATAATAGAGTTCTGAATTGTATATGTTGGACTTTCAACTATGTTAGGTGGTTTGTGAAATTAAATACAATAAAATTGATACGTTAAAATTGCTTGATAAATTTGGAATGAAAAATATTAAGATCTAACGATGCAATGAATTTGAAGAAAAGTATAAAAGTTCAGTATAAATAGTTTACACATACCAAGTAAGAAATTTAATTAATTACTGCATTACCTATACAATGGATTTCTGAGAGGGGAAATAAGTGTTTGATGCATCGGGGTTATTCTATGGTGATAGAAATATAAAAATAATGTAATATATGAATATGTTAGGTTATTTATTTGTTATTGAACACAAACGTAACTATTAGTTGCATTGTTTAATCATAAAATCATTCAAACTATTAAAGAGAACACGCTATAATAAAGTTTTTTTCCGTTTATATATCTTGTTAGTACACAAATAAAAGTTTGATGTATCCTCATTTGTTTCAATTTTTGTTTTTGAACATGATTTTGAATTATACAAGACACATGTTAATTAGAGATGTTTTGATGTTATTATACCTAGTACCGCTGGGATGAGAAACTAATTCTAGGTGTGAAAACACTTGTGCAAAAATTTAGTGCAATCTGTTTGCTCCGACCTCAAAGCAGCATATGGTCGAATCGCTGGGAATCAACCGATCGATTACTACCATATTTGTGGGCCCGGAGATTCTTGTTACAACGTAAATAATCAGCCAATCAAGTACTTTTCTTGCAGTGACGACAACTCCACGGACGGCGCTGGTTAAAACACTGCACTCCACTTAAAGAACTGCTACAGAGCGTAACTGAACCTGATGCACTCGCAGTTATTAGAAGCTCGCATGCGTTTCTACAGACCTCAATCTCACGAGGGAAGCAACCATATGCTTCTCTTCCTGACGATGGCAACGCATAATGGTGCTGGAGCAGACAACTGTCAGATTATCCATTTTCCATGTTTCTGTTTCCCTCAAAAAAAAATCGCTCAAACCTAACAACTCTTAGCCTGGCTTTTCCTATATGTAACGTTTGTGTGCTGAAGACAGGCCCACCTATTGCTCATACTCCTTTGCATCTAAGTATCATACTGCTCGCCAAGACAGACCCCCTAACATTTTGTATTGCACACATTCACCAAGCTTATTAACCCAAAATAACCACGTTTTCGGAAAACATGATTGCAAAAAAAAGGGGAGGTATAGATGACAAGTCTCTTTCAGTCGTCCCCTGAAGATGTATTCACAAGGCGGTAGCGGCAGCAACATTCGGTGGAACAACATCTGTCCTGCCCATGTGTCTATTTGTGTTCACTGCTCAACACCATCAAACACTCTAAAATTGCATTATTGCTTGCCTATGGATAGATGCTGACACTAGACAATAAAGTAGCAGCTCAAGCTACCACCCCTGTGCGAACTCCTAATTGCCGGCACTCATTTGCATCTATCCTACTGTCCCTCAGTTTCAAAATATAAGATGTTTTAGCTTTGTGTATCTAAACTGGTTTTAGTATATAGGTTCGCTCATGTTTTGAGTGAATCTACACACTAAAACAAGTCTAGATACATTTTCTTCACAAACCTAAAACATCTTATATTTTGTAACGGCGGGAGTACTCACCATACCATGATCACTCCCAGACTATTTGCAGATCACACATACAACGTGTAGGATCTCTGCAGTGACATTGTTTGAAAACCATATGTAATAAATTGGAAAAGACTACAAAAGATAGCCAAAAGATGACTACTACAGAAAGAACAAAATGCTTTGACAGGGAATCAAACACCACTATTTCCACTCAACACTACCCATCACAATTTCCAAAACCAGTAACATCACCATCACAGGAGCATTCAACACAGCAAGAGATGCGCAAATATCAGTAAAATAGTACACCCAAAGAAGTTGTACAACATCCTCGGTGCATAGCAGGACCCTCCAAGCGAGAAAGTTGACATCCTCCTCCGTCAAAAAATGGAGGTTTTTACATCCAAAAGGGGAAGAAAACCGACACGGTACAGACTTCAGACAAACATAGCCCAAAAATATTCAACGACAGCAAGGAATTGCATACTAAGCACTAACCCTCGGTGCTCTCGTCTTTCATTCAGTGTTCAGCTTCTCCCCCTCCATGTCTCTACACGATACACCTTTCAGTTTGGCTACCTTTTTTTTCAAACTTAACCAATTTTCACCAACCACCAGAATGGCACACTACCCCTGATAACAGGGTAAATGACCACCACAAAATGAAACCCACTTGTCAGTCTAATGCAACCCCAAAGCATACCATACCCCATACCACCTTCAAAAAATCGCAAAATATCATCATCCATTCTTCTACTAATCTTTGTCACTCGCGCTCGGACAAAACCTTGCAGTCATAGTGTGAATCCGAGATGGTGTGCACTACTACCACGGCTAGCGGTGGCCAACGCTTTCTTCAGCTAACACTTTCTTCAGCTATCGGTGCTTGCTTATTGCTGGAAGTCGATCCATTCTGGAGCACCTCATGATGGTTCTGGTCCACAGTGCTACTAGGGCCAGCTAGTTCATGCAGGCCCAGGCCTCCAAGGTGTGCTGTCAGATTGTTGACAGTGGAGCTTGGCGCAGGTGCAGAGCTTGACGGAGTAGCAGGGTTGCTCTCTCGAGGAAACACCCATGTGTGCCAATCATTTTGCCTCCTAACTTTGTCACCCTGCATTAACAAAGAAACAAAGGCCCTACATTAGTGGGCAGAAACAATCTTGTCCTAAAGATCATGTCTCAAAAGCTTGAACTATTTCAGTCACTAGACAAGGGACAGGATCTGAAATTCTAATCCAGAATCTTTAAATGTCAAAACTATTCTAGTCAAGTGTTTATGGATGTAAAAAACTATTCTAGTCTAGTGCTTACGAATGCCAAATCCAATCTAATCCAGTGTTTATGGAAGTTAAATGTTTAGTCCAGTGTTTATGAACGTTAACAGCTTATTTGTTGGCATTGACAGAACCGCATATCATACAGATGGTAATAGCTGAAACAGGGTTGAAAAAACAGTATGTACCTGCACTTCTAGCATAGATGAGGACTGGATTGCTTCTATTATATACTGCAAACTGGCAGACTGCAGATCTTCAGTGATTTCTCGGACCTGCAAACAACAGTATTTCAGCACAACTGAGAATGCTTAATATTCAGCTGCAACCTCCTTTTAAAATCAAAAAACAATAAACAGAGGGACTAAGTTTCATTTTACTGTCCATGGTGGTTAAAATAGTACTCCATTCCCAAATATAAGATGTTTTGGTAGTTCAACGTCTTATATTAAGGAACATAGGTAGCAGTTAAAGTTTATAAAACACAAGCAAAACCTTATGGTCAAATTATTTCATGTGGTACTACAACAGAGTGACATTGCTTCCACAAACAAAGGATGTGAACAAAATAAAATCTTGGATTCCAACAACACACACAATCATCCCCTCAAGAGATGGGTACTCATTATCAATCCAATGATAGCATGGCCATGCACTCTTATCATAAATATTTAGGATGAATCAAAACATAGCTTCCTACTCACTAAGGAAAATCTACTATGGGTAATAGTATCATGCATGTCGTAGCCCATAGATTCCCACCTAAACCTGATGTTGATTCAAAAATTTCATAGAAGAAATTAAAGCAATGAGCATCCTAACAACCAAAATGGTTCCCAGCTTGTTGCACATCAATCTGATGCTTCACTATCTCCGTCTCATATCTTCCAGTAACATACTGGACCTGCTACTAAGCACCTTAACAAGCAACTAGTGAAGGCATGGTAAACTGACTGTTAGCATGCAGACACACCAGGCAGCCACCACCCACACCAGCTCCCAGAAAAGGATACAAGGACGGTAGACCTAGAAATATTTCAATGGTCGGTCAAGGAACACTAAAGCAATTTTCTCTGCAACAACGGAGACCACCTCCCAACACAAAAACAACCTGATGCCGCAGAAAGCAACACATGACATCTGGATGAGCAGATAATATTCCATCATTTTAGAACCATGTGCAAATATCAACACAGAAGAAAACAACTACGTCAGCATGAAACCATACAAATTATTTTGAATATAATAAGCAGCTCAATGGTGTTCAGCATTCAGTGCATAAGAGAAAACCACACAATAATCCAGGAGCCAATAGCTACTATGATCTCGCTTGACCTAGCCAGAACACAATGCATGATACAAATAGAAGTCAATCTTCAAGCACAAATAAGATCAAGAGATGCAGAGGCCAAGAAAATAATCAATAGGAATATAACAGTCTTAATAGAAGCAACTCGATGGTATATGAAAACAAAATATCCCAACTTTGGTTGTTAAGATGTGAAGACTTAGCACAGGACTTCTGACGAGGTTTTGTTGATTCAGGTTTAAGAGGGATTTGAGGGTCATATGGAAGGATCCTACTGCTTCAAGTCCCTCTAAATCTGAAGCATCCAGATCATCCCCATCAACCAGTGTTAGTGTTTATATCTCAATACAAAAAATGGGCATTGCCACTGAATTTTGATTAACTAATATTTACAGCTGTATTAGTAAGTGGAAGTAGAATAGACAATTACGTGCAAGAGCAATGTTTTTTTCTGTGGCATACACTCAAGTCATGGCAATGCTTATATATAGTGAAACTGTTAGATGAAGAGTATGAAACAGGTATGTATGGCACGCAATGCACTTATATTCTTACTAGAAAGGAGAGGGGTTTGTGTACATATAATGCCCGCGTACTTATGTTCAGAAGTTATTATCTCACGAGTGAGAAAAATATGCAAAAGTAGTTACACCTCACAGGAACTTGATCAACATCATAAATTCAGAACAGTAAAAAGGAACATATGATCATGCAAGGAATGGTTTTTAGTTACAGGTGTGGTTATTTCAAATGCAGTAAGTGAGAACTCGGCAACTCGCTAGTTAAAACTGAATACCAATGTGTAACTCAAAAGACTTGGTGACTGGAGACATACATGCACAGCTTGCTTGCTGACAAATATGCAAAGATAGGTCGACTGACTAACTTGATCAACATCAGAATAGCAAGAAATAACACAAAGCCTATCATGCAAGGAATGATTTCCAGTTACAGGTGTGATTATTTCAAATGCAGCAACTAGGAACTCGCTAGTTAAAATGAATACCCAATGAATAACACAAAGCCTTAGTGCCTGAAATCGTGCATGCACAGCTTGCTTTCTGATAGAGAATCTAGGAAGGAAAGCTAAGGAAAACGAGTGAAGATGGTCACCTTCTTGAAGGTTGCTATAAGAGAGATATCAACCCAGCCCTCCTGATCCATACGTTGCCGCAACCAAACATCAGCGCATAAGTTGTCCTTGCTGCGGGTCAAAGAGCAGGGCATCACCAACAGATGTAAACTCGCAGGCCAATAATTGAAAGAAAAAATGATGAATAAAATGAATGTAGCCACCTGAAGTAAAACTCTATCTGTTTCAGCAGCTTCGCCTGGCCTGTAAGCTCAGGCTCAGGCTCAGGTTCAGGTTCAACCTCTGGCTCAGGTTCAAGCTCTGGTTCAGGCTCAGGCTCAGGCACGTGCTGGAAGTAGGGATAAGCAGGTGGCCCGACCATAGGAGGCACGAAGCCCATTCCCCTAAGAGCCTCCGGAGGCGGAGGCGGCCCACCAACATAGTACATTGGAGAAAGAGGAGCCCCGTGTGGCGGCATGTCTGTACATATCAAACCATAGAGGCAACTGATCAATACCAGAAGATGAATATACACGACTACAGCAGCAGCAGCAACAGCAGCAACACTGCAGCAGAAGCAATGTGATATCTGCAGAGAAAACCTTACCATGGAACGCCATCATCGGTCCAGCAAAAGCCCGCATGTGGGAACCAGGCGGTGGAGGAGGGGCCATGAAAGGTGGCACGACTGCCAGCGGCGGGGGCGGTGGAGGCGCGCCCCGCATGTACGGCCCAATGCCCATAGAGGGGCCGCGGTAGAAGCCATCGAAACCGCCTCTGCGGCGGCCACCGAACCCGCCTCCACCATGGTGCGGGACTCCGCCGCTGCTGCCGCCACCACCTGGGCCACTGCTGCCACCACCCCTCCTGCCACCGTTGTTGTGGTTCCTCTGACCACCCCTTCCTCCGCCGCCGCTGGTGCCATGGTCCCAGCGGTCAGTTCCCCGCTGCTCGTGATGGTCCCGCTGCTGGTCCCGTGGGGAGTGGTCTCCGCCACCGCTGCTGCTACCGGCGCCTCCTCCGCGCCTAGAGGTCTTCTGGCGGCCGTGGTGGGTCCCCGAACCGTGCCTGGGCGAGTTGGACGGATTCGCCATAGCCTAATAAGAATCAAAAGCCAGAGCTTAACCAATCAACCGCGCAAACGAAGAGCAGGGTAATCATAAGGAATCATAGATGTGTAAAAATAAACACGAGAGATCTGACCGATGAGGCGGCGTGAGAGGAGGAGGAGGAAGAAGAGGAGTCCAGTGGGGGAGGCGGCGGCTTGGGGGAGTCGGCGATGGGGACGACCGGGGCCTTGGCCTTGGCGGCGTCGGCGAGCGCGGGCCAGTGGTCGGCGTCCATGACGGCTGGCGGCGGTGGCGGCGCGTCGGCGGGGGCGGAGCCGTTGGAGGCGGCGGGCTGCTTCCAAGCGGATCTCTTGGCCGGCGAGGCGGGCGGGGCCGGGGCCGGGGCCGGCGCCGGATCGGGAGACGGCTCCATGGCGCGAGAGACGCTGGGCTTCTCGCGGAGACAGTGGCGGCGGCGGCAGCGGGAGGGAGAGGGGTTGGTGATCTCTTCTCCCAGGGCAGGGCAGGGATGGGGATGGGGCGGATTCGGCGATTAGGGCTGCATCCCTATGACTGACCGGCCCCACCCCTCTTCTCCCCTCCATTCCTTCCTTCCCCTATGTTGTGTTCTGGGCTGGGCCGAGCCCACGGGCAGGGTTTGGTTGCATACTTCTGCAGCAACTATTATACAACAACATATATGTTCCTAAAAAAACTATTATACAACATAATATTCCATATTTATACTTTTATTAAGGAAAAAGTATAGTTTTTCACCCTCAAATCTCAGTGATCGGAGCTAAATCCTCCTGAACTAATTTTTGGTCTGACTTTGGACCCTGAGATCTTGCAAACCAGACAAACGTTCACCTAGGGCTGTTTTGGGTGGATTTTGAGCGGTTTAACTTGATTTTGAGTGGTTTTGGTATATTGGGTGGTGATCCCGTGGCGCTGACGTGACCTCTTTCGGTTGGGTTGGGATATTACATACCGTTCTAACCTTAGTGTCTTGTTGGTTCGGACCAAAATCTCCTTGTCGATCGAACCTTCTCCCATGTCTCCTCGTCTCCCTCCACCCGAGCACTTTCCCATGGACATTAGTGGCCGGAGATGGCACGTGCAGTGACGCAAGTCCTACCGCCAGCGTGCTCGTCTTCTCCCTCCCCAATTCCTCATAATTCGTCGCCTGCTCGCCGTCTCCCGCCCTAGCTCGCCTTCCCTAGCCCGACAGTCAAGGGCCCAAGCACGCATCATTCGCCGGGCGTGTGTGGTTGATTTCCGCATTGTGTTGCCCGCCATAGAAGTTCCATTGGCCGCCAGCATCGTCGCCTCTTTGCTCGGATATTTTCCACCCCAGCTCGCCACTGAAGTTGCAGGCCAAGCTCCAGTGTGTTGATCACCGATTCGCACCGCCTGCGTGTGTGTTGGTATTCGCCTTCGTCTTTGGCATGTCGACGGCTACGAGTAATGAAGGTGTGTTGACAATGAGTGTTGGTTTTCTTCTGTTAAAGGCAGGGTTTTTGGGTGGTTTTTCTTTAGCTATGGGTGCAAATGTTACCTTTTATGATGAAAGGAAAGGGTTTTTCGACTAATAGTTGTATGTTAGCTATTTTAGGTTTATGTGTGCTGAGCTTGACCATAAAGTCTCATATTGTTGCTATTTAGGTTCTTCTCTGGATCCACTTGAGTATTCTACTATCAGATTCCACATTGTGGGTCAGTTTATCTAGGATAATGGCAATCTTGAATATTCGGGTGAGATGGAGACAAAAGTGTCTATCCACATGGATCATTTGTGTTTCAAGGAAGTGTATGAATATGCACATGATATGTATATGATATTGAAATGCAGAAATGCTCCCCCGGGTTGAATATAAAGCTTCACTCGTTTGTTCTAGGGACCACATTTAGGGACAGACTAATATCTCTATATGGTAATGCTTCCATAAAGGAGGTAGTGGACAGCATTCCATATGGTGATATAGATGACATATTTGTAGAAGAAAAGAGAAGTTGATGATTGTGAAGAAGAATCAAATGCAGAGGAAGCAGAGGAGGAAGAAGTGCAGAGAACAATGACTGGAACAAATGAAGAAAATGCAGATGAACCTAGACATTAGCTATATAAATACCAATTATTAAACATATTCAAGGCACAATGATGGTAGTCCAATGATAGAGGTGCAGCCAGTTCAGAGTGATGTATTTAAATCTCTGTTGAAAGAAGGTTGTTTACTTTAGAAACCAAACAAGTGTGAAGTTAGGAGGAAAGTGCAACAGCATGTTGTTGACAGTCAAGAAGTAGTCTGAAAGTGACCAGAAAAGATACACCACCTATCCAATTGTCAGAGTCTGATAGTGACTACGAGCCTATTCATGATGACATTTCAGATGATTTAGAGGCAGATAAACTAAGGAAGCTAGCTCTAGAGATAAGGAGGAATGTGAGGAAAGCTTGGTAAAGGCAATTGATGACCCACAAGTATAGGGGATCGCAACAGTCTTCGCGGGTAGTATTACCCAATTTATTGATTCGACAACAAGGGGAGCCAAAGAATACTTGCAAGCCTTAACAACTGAGTTGTCAATTCAGCTGCACCTGGAAATAGTTCTTGCTCACAGAAGTTTATCAGTAACAACAGTTTGTAGTAGCAACAGCAAAGCAACAGTAGCAGCAAAACAGGAGCAATAGTAACAGTAGCAACAAACAGTAGGATATGAGTGCGGTAGGCATAGGGATGGATGGACGGGCGTTGCATGGACGAGTCTAAACATGTAACTTCAAGATCTAGGGCATTGCAGATAAATAAGAACAAGCATCCAATTACTAAACAATCCTAGACATGTACTCCATATATAGTCATGCGTGCTCGCCATGAGAACTTGCGAAACATCTTCTGTCTAGCCAGCCCGTGGCAGCGGGGCCTCTAGGGAACTACTGGCAATTAAGGTGCTCCTTTTAATAGAGTACCGGAGCAAAGCATTAACACTCCATGGACACATGTGATCCTCACACCACAGCCATTCCCTCCGGTTGTCCCAATTTCTGTCACTTCGGGGCCTTTGGATCCGGACAATGATATGTGTACACAACTTGCAGATAAGATCATAAACAATACTATCATAATGATTCAATAATAAGTTCAGATCTGAGATCATGGCACTCGGGCCCTAGTGACAAGCAACAAAGTCAAATAGCACTAATAGAGATACTAGGCACTATGCCCTAACAATCTTATTCGATTACATGATAGAACTCATCCAATCCCTACCATCCCCATAGACTACAGCGGGGGATTACTCACTCATGGATGAGGGAAACATCGATGGTTGATGGAGAGGCGTTGGTGATGATGATGGTGATGATCCTCTCCAAATTCCCCGTCCCGGCAGGGTGCCAGAACGGAGTTTCTGGATCCGAATCTTGGTTTCTGATGGTGGCGGCGGAGCGGAACTCTTTTTGGAAAAACGTCGAACCCCCTCGGTTTTAGGTCAAGGGGTATCTTATAGGCGCAGAGGGGGCCCGAGGGGGTGCCTAGGGTGGTCGCACCCCCAAGGCGCGGGCAGGGCCCACCTGCGGCTGGCAGGGGTGTGGGCTCCCCAGGCCTCCACTCCGTTTCGTCTTCTAGATCTGTGGATCTTCTGGCGAAATATAATTTTTGGCATATTTTCTGGGATTTTTTCTGATAGTTAATTTTCTGCACAAAAACTAGACACCAAGGTAATTCTGCTGAAAACAGCGTCAGTCCGTGTTAGTTGTATCCAAATCACACAAGTTTAGAGGAGAAACAATAGCAAAAGTGTTCGAGAAAGTAGATACATTTTGGACGTATCAACTCCCCCAAGCTTAGATTATTGCTTGTCCTCAAGCAATTCAGTTGAAAACTGAGTGCGATAAAAGAACTTTCACGAACACAATTGCTTCATATGATGTATATATTCTCAGCACAGGAGTAGATACTTAAACCACTCATAATAAGAAGCATGCATCCAAGTCTACTCAATAGTCATTACAAGCTATGAAGAGAAACCAACTCAATAATAATAAGTAGCATGGAACATAAACATAAACAATATTGCAATGCTCATAGTAAGGTATGATAGAGTGGTATCTCGCTTGCCTTCGTTTGTAGAGCACAATATAAATGCCAAGGCACCTCTGAAGTTTAAGTGAAGACTAGAAGTAAAGATATCAGAGATACAAGCATCAAAGTCAAGACAGAATTAACCAAGTTTTGAGACAAACACAAGAATGACAACTATGCTCTCAAGAGGGTGCTCATAGAATAAGTGGTGACTCAACAGGGGAGTGAAAATAGTTTTGAAAAGTTTTAAAGGCTTCCTAATGCTGAAAGGAAAATACTCATTAGCTTTGAGCTCTCATTGCCCCTATCAAAGGCATCTTCATATGGTTAAGGTGAAAATGAGGTCCAATATGAGTTATATGCTTGATAAACCATAAACTAGAAATCCCATGTCCCTTGAGTACGAGGGCCGCTCTGCATGCTACTCAACTTTGGTTACCTGCAAGTTCTTGTCATTGTACATACATGCATATCATAGAGAACCACCAACGGGGTACCCCTTGCACATGATACAGGAGCTATCTCGTGATCAAAATGACAAGGCAAGCAGACAATAAGCATCTCAGCAATCTTTTTATTTACTATGTACATAGCTTTTTTTATTGAGGATGCTTCATAAAATGCTCATTATGGTGATGCTGCAAGTTTCCACCATGATTAGGCATGGCTTAGGCTAGCGGCCCAGGCGTTTCTCTAACAAATATATATACTCCATGAACTCACAAGCTCTCCTTTTATTTCACACCGTCGATGATACGTCGGAAACGTATCTATAATTTTTTATGCTCCATGCTTGTTTTGTATCTACTTTGCTTTGCTTTGTCTATACTTTGAGGTGTTTTTATATCTTTTCTAGAACTAACCTATAAACAAGTTGCTACAGTGCCAGTTGCATGTTTTCTTCTGTTTTTGGTTCCAGAAAGGCAGAAAAACAATATTCTCGGAATTGGACGGGACAAAAGCCAAAGTCATTATTTTTCCCGAAGCAACACGGAACCACGAAGCAGAGCCGGAGGGGGGCCACAGGGTGGCCACACCCCCTACGCGCGAGCAAGCCCTGGAGGCGCCCTTAGGGGGTGTGGGCCCCCTGGACCCCCACTGACCTTGATTCCTTCGCCTATAAGAAGCCTCCGACCCAAAAACCCTAGGGCATCCAGAAGAAATCCACAAAAACCTTCGTAGCGCCGCCGCCACCGAAAGGGAGATTCGGGGGACAGAAAGTCTCTGTTTCGGCACCCTACCGAGACGAGGAAGTGCCCCCGGAGCCATCTCCATCGGTCTCCACCACCATCTTCATCACCGTTGCTGATTCCCATGATGAGGAGTGAGTAGTGTTGGAGATATTCCCTAGAGGCAATAATAAAAGTGGTTATTATTATATATTTGTGTTTATGATAAATATTTACATTTATGCTATAATAGTATTATCCGGAAATATTAATACTTGTGTGATTTGTAAACTAAATTAGAGTCCCTAGTAAAGCCTCTTTGTAATACTAGCTTGTTGGTTAATAGATGATCGTGGTTTCTCGATCATGAACATTGAGATGTTATTAACAACGAGATCATATCATTAGGAGAATGGTGTGATGGACATACTCCTATAGATAAGCGTAGCATAAAGATCAAGTCATTTCAATAGTTCGTTTGCTATAAGCTTTCTGATACATAGTAACCTAATTCCTTTGACCATGAGATCATGCTAATCACCATCACCGGAAGGATGCTTTGATGACATCAAACACCACACTGTAACTGGGTGGCTATAAAGGTGACATTGAGTGTTCGGAAAGTATGGGTTGAGGCACATGGATCAAGAGTGGGATTTGTCCATCCATATGACGGATAGATATACTCTTGGCCCTCTCGGTGGAATGTCATCCAATTAGCTTGCAAGCATGTGACTGGCTCACAAGGGATCACATATCACGGGAACGAGAAAAGAGTACTTATCGGTAACGAGGTTGAACTAGGTATGCAGAGATACCGACGATCAAAACCTCGGATAAGTAAATTATCGTGAGACAAAGGGAAATTGGTATCGTATGTAATTGGTTCATTCGATCGCAAAGTAATCGTAGAAATATGTGGGAGCCATATGAATTTCCAGATTCCTCTATTGGTTATTGATCGGAGAAGTGTCTCGGTCATGTCCGCATAATTCACGAACCGTAGGGAGACACACTTAAGGATTCGATGTTGTTTAGTAGATATGGAATGTTAGTAGGGATACCGAATGTTGTTCGGAGTCTCGGATGGGATCCGGGATATCACGAGGAGATCTGGAATGGTCCGGAGAATAAGATTCATATAAGAAAAGTCCGATTCCGGAGTTCGGAAAAGATTCCGATGTTTTCATCGGAGAGGTTTTAGAAGGTTCTAGAAGGTTCACCGATCCGGAAGGAGAATGGTCCATGAACGTGTCACGGGTAAGTGGAATGATTGGATCATATCCTAGGTCACTTGGTGTGGGCATTTGCAAGAGAGAATTAAAGCTCTAAACTGAAAGTCAAACGGAAAGTTTGAAAAGTTAAACTGGAACAATGGTTTCCTAGTGGGAGAAGAAACAAGTCCTTTTCTTAATCCAACTTGGGTTTGGGTTTGGATGAAGGGAATATGCCCGAGAG
Source organism: Avena sativa (assembly GCA_916181665.1). Taxonomy (NCBI): domain Eukaryota; kingdom Viridiplantae; phylum Streptophyta; class Magnoliopsida; order Poales; family Poaceae; genus Avena; species Avena sativa. Next base: position 2,675,634 of record OV702295.1, read on the forward strand.
GCAATAATAAAGTGGTTATTATCGTATTACTTGTTTATGATAAATGTTTGTTTTACATGCTATAATTGTATTAATACGAAAACGTTAATACATGTGTGTTTAATAAACAAAAGGAAGTTCCTAGTTATGCCTCTCTTATAAACTAGCTCGTTGATTAACAAGATGATCATAGGTTTCCTAATCATGGACATTGGATGTTGTTAATAACGAGGTCACAACATTAGTGTAATGGTGTGATGAACATTCATCCAAAGTATAGCATTACGATCAAAGTCATTGAATTTATATTGCTATAACAACTTACAAAGTGATCCTAATCCTTAGACCATGAGATCATGTCAATCACTAACACCGGAAGAGTTTTTTGATAACATCAAATGTCACACCGTAACTGGGTGATTATAAAGATGGATTCAGAACTAATAAAGTGTTATGTTGAGGCCCATGGATCGAGAGTGGAATTTGTTTATCCCGATGACGGATAGATATGCTCTGGGCCCTCTCGGTGATATCACATTGATTAGCTTGCAAGCAAGTGATTTGATCACTAGAATGTTATATCACGGGAACGAGAAAAGAGTGCATGTCAGTAACGAGATCAAACTAGGTATGGAGATACCGATGATGGAATCTCGGACATGTAATATATCGTGAAACAAAGGGATTAATATACTAGCATAAAAGGTTCACAGGATCACAGAAGTCATCGTTGAATGTGTGGGAGTCAGTACGGATCTCCAGGTCCCGCTGCTGATTATTGATCAGAGAGGGGTCTCGATCATGTCTGTATTATTCGCAAACCGTAGGGTGACACACTTAAGGGATAGCGACACCATTCGGAGCAAATGATATGTCAGAAAAAGAAAAAAAAAGCACAGGAATTTATTTCACTAGACACCGGAACTGTTTCGGTTGAAATTGCTGAAACTGGTTCTGCATGTGAAAAGGAATACTTGCAAGGGGTTTTATGTGAATGTTTGTTAATTAAAGTAATTAACAAAATTCTGAATAAATAAATAAATAAAAGAGTTTTATTTAAATGAGAGTTTGCATTAAATTTGGTGGAAATTTAATGCATGTGAGTGGATTTTTGAGTGGAGGCTTTTTAATGGGAGTGGAGGCTTTTTATTTTGAGTGGGAGCTCCACCCACATGAATGTGGAAGAGGTGGGGGCAGCCCCCATGGCTGGGCGCCATGCCCCTTGGGTGCCCCCCTCTCCCCTATAAAAGGCCCCCCTCTCCTCCTCTCATAGCACACCTCCTCGCGAAGAATCTCTCTCCCCCCTTTAGAATTTCCCCATGGTCTCGGATCAATGAGATACATGTTCCCGGTGGATTTTTCTGCAAGGATTTGTTGCTTCCGATGCTTCGCTGGAGCGAGGGCGCGGAGGTTGTCGGGGTACCCGTACGTGTGTGCGATCACTGATGCACCACTGCTTTGAGGTGCTGGACTTGATCGTGTTGGACCGGCTGGACCAGACGTACTTCATCACGATCTTGAGATCGGCAAGCGTTCGTCTACATCACCAACGAGTACAACCTCGTTAGCGCTATTCGGTCTTCGAGGGTATGTATTCTATGGATGTATATCCACCCGTTGCTTGTATCTAGTAGATAGATCTTGGTACTTAGATGTTCCCATCGTAGGAAATTTTTTGTTTTCTATGCTGCGAACCCTACAGTGGTATCAGAGCCGGATCTATGCATAGATGATTTGCATGGGTAGTACACATATGAGTATGTGGGCGATGATGATCATTTTATTGCTTCTTAGTTGTACTTTGGATATTGGTGGCATAGTGGGATGAAGCGGCCCGGACAAACTTTACATGTCCTCGCATATGAGACATGTTCCACGCTTGACATGCAACAAGTTTTGCATAAGTGGCTAGCGGGTGTCTGTCTCTCCTACTATAGTCAATATCTAATTTGCAACGAGTTGTCAACAATTTGGTTATCCTCGTTGTGGTTCATGTTCGTAGGTAAGAACGGTTCTATCTTCGAAAGCCTTAAGCCACGTAAAACTTGCAATGGATAAATTAGAGGCGTATAGTTTAGATTGTTGTTGGGCTAGTGTTATGATATGGTGATGTTGTAAGTAGAAGTATAAGATGATACTCTTACAACACACATAGCGTGTAAGTTTCATAGACCTTGGCCTTACACATAAAGGTATGATAGAGATCATACCACGGTGCACATGATGGAGATCATATGCGGGAACCATATCATTTCACTAATAAACATGTGATGTTTTGATTGCATCTTTTATTGCTTTTTTGGCGTTTTATTAGCATAATAAGATGATCCCTCATTTAGATATCAAGATAAAAATGTGTTCTTTCTTAAGTATGCACCGACAATGATTCGTCGCTTCAAGACATCACGTGATGATCGGGTGTACTTGAATCCACGAGCATATCTCGGGTGTAAGACAGTTACACATGCGAATACTAAGGTTCTTACTTGGCGAGCCTAGCATGTATAGACATGGCCTCGGAACACGGACCGAAAGGTTAAGCATGAGTCATATGTTTTGATATGATGACCATATGGATGCTCGCCTTTGAAGCTACACCGAATCACGTGATGATCGGACTTGGTGTAGTGGATTTGGTTCATGTGATCACAAAAAAGACACGAGGGATGTCGTTTTTGAGTGGGAGTTCATTTCTAATTTGGATTAGTAGAACTCAATTTATCATAAATTAAATCAAAGTGAATTTGCGTAATTTGTTGTAGTCATTGGCATTCGTTCACCACCTTATGCATAGTTGTAATTGAGATAATAGAACTATAGAATTCTGGATATATACTTTACGAACTGGTATCTTATTGTGTTGAGTGTCAATCTAAAGTTTAAAGTCCTATTGCAAACTTTCAGCAAACTCTATTTACTCCATGAAATTTAATAGTTGGTATTAAATCGAGAGTAACAATTCCAGTGTTAGTATCTTAAGTATCATGTTTGCCTTCATGATTCTTGATTGTTTTAATATCAAGTTTATCTAGGAGCTGAAAGAATTGTTTCAGAAACCATCATGTGTGACAGATATAACAATATCTGAAATAATGTTTTGGTTGCAATATGATAGAGTATAATATATGTTCTCATATTGGATGAGAATTTACGAAGCTTGGAGATGCTAGACATCCTAATCATCCAAAAAGGGTTTTGGAAAGTAATGTTATACTCACGATTCACCTTTATAAGCTACAGTAGCTTGATCATGAAAGTCGTCATGATAAGGATGAATAGAAGATGTATGTAAAGTGTTTACTACACTAAAAGATTACTAAAGAATGGATTTTGAAAGAATACCGATCATTTTGATGATGGTGATCTACTTCAAAGTGCAAGTCCAAAGGTATTATTATTTGAATATACACGCTTTGGACTATGTGTCATGTATATGGCGCCACTTTTGATGTTGATAGATTCTTTTAAAAAGGAAAAGGAAATGCTAAAAGAGAATCTATAAAATATATTTGGCAGAAAAGAAAAGATTGGAAATATCCAATTTAGGTATATGGATGATATACATGTTATGGTTGTATTCTTTGCTTGTTAAACAATGTGGTTCTTGAGTATTGGATACCGAATTGGTTGGTATGAAATTTCATACGGAACGACGCAATTCATAAACCACAATGGCCTAAGTAACTAGCAAGAGAATATGTGATGATGTTCGTCGAAAACAAACAAACCGTTGTTTGTATTTCTCGTTGACATCAAGGCTTGACTTCAAGATTTGTTTTAATAATTGTTATTTGAATCAGGTATTATGAGAACAAAGGTTTTTCAAATAATTACCGTATTCCATATAAGATGGATGATTTACAAATCTAGTTGGAGATATCACATCCATAAAACCTAATGCTAAAATGTCGCAAGACAAATGATTGAAAGATCACTTACGAAGTGACATCGCTATTTAAATTATATTGGAAAGAAAACATGAAGAATCTCCATTTTCATGAATTTTTGGAGTCTTTGATTTGATCAAGTGACGCTTGTGAGACTTTCCTCGGGATAATTAAAACTTCGTTCAAAGGCCAAAGAAGAACGAACAACTAAAATATTGAAATTTATACATATAGATGTATGTAGTCCATTATGTGTAGTCGTAAGCGATGGGTTTCAACTTCATATACTTTCTCCAGAAATTTGAGTGAATATTCACTTAATGAGAAAGAAGTGTGGAATATTTGAAAATGTTCAAAGACTTTCAAGATGAAGTGAAAATCATTGTGACAAGAAAATAAATGGTTTATGATTTTATCATAAGGGAATTATTTGAGTTACAAGTGTAACAAGAAAAATAAATGAATTATGATTTATCATAAAGGGATTTATTTGAGTTGCAAGTTTAGCAAAACACCTAGATTTACATTTCCCGAAACACCATAGGAGTATGGAGTGTTTGAGATTTATAATGAAACCTTGTTTGACATGGTTGGATCAAAGGTGTTATTCATAAAACTGCCATTATGTTTTAAAAGATTAAAGCTTTAGAGACTACCGCTTTTACACTGAAAAGAGATCCATCTTGATCCGTTGAAATGACACCATGAAAGTTATGGTTTGGGGTAAAACCCAAGTTGTCATTTCTTAAATTTTGGTATGCTAAACATAAGTAAGATGTTTACAACCAAAGTCGGATGAGCATGTCTTTGTAGGTTATTTCGAATAACAATTGGTTATTCCTCCATAACACCAAGGACAAAAGGGTTTGTCGCTTGAAACATGAAGTTTCTTGAAGAAGGAATTTTTCATAAATGTTAAGTGGGAGGACAATAGAACTTTGATAACGTTAACGAACCTTACTATATGTGCTGAGTTGCGCAGTGCCGGAAAATGTTCCAGAGGCAGCCAGAATGCTCATGGATTACGTGCCTCAAAGGTTGCGGTCACGGAGGTCTAAAGTTCCTATTGAACCAAGAAGGTCGGATAAACAATCAAATGATTAAGATTTGAGAGTAAATCATTATTGTTTGACAATAATGAACCGACTATATGCAAAGAAGCAATGATGGGCCTGACTCCGTCAAATGGCTTAAAGCCATAAAATCCGTGATAGTTCTATACACGAGAAATCAAGTTTTTAACTTGGAAGACCCTCCGGAAAGGTGTAAAAACCTATCGGTCGTATTTGGATCTATAAAGAAACAGACATGGATATTTCACATCTATGAAATAGTCGACATGTCGGTAAAGTATTTTACGACAGTGTTCAAGGAATTGACTATGACAAGATTTGATCTTTCATAGCGATATTTAGTCTGGACGGATTAAAGTAGCAACCACTACATATAATTTGTTATATGGTACATGAATAAACAAAACAAAGTTCTTTTAATAGAATGGTTACCTAGGACGTGTACATGACACGATCCAAAGGGTTTTGTTAATTCAAAGGATGCTAAAAGGGGCATGCAAACTTCAATTGTTGAAGTAAGCATCATGGAGTTGGAATCTTCACCGTGATAAAAAAGAGTTTTCATCAGGAGACGATGAAGATGCTTGCATTTGCAAGAAATTAAGTGGGAGCGCTGAGACATATTTCTAATAAATTATGTGGAGGACATCTTGTTAATTAGAAATGATGTATCTTTTATTGACAAAGGTTAAGAATTTCATTTTGATGAAAGACTGAGACAAAACACGAATATTTAGCATGAATGTCTATAGTGGATAGACTGTGATGCTAATATGGTTATGCCAAACGTACATATATGAGATATTGAAGGAGTTCAATATAGAAACAACAAGAAACGATTCTTATCGCATGGAAAGGAATTGAATCAAGATTCAAGTGTATCGACACTTGATAAGTGAAACAAGATTCAAGTGCTTTGACACTTGATGAGTGAAATCACGAGAATGTTTTGATCAATCATACCATGATATGTACACATCCAGATATGTCCTATGCTCTAAGTGTTATGAGCATATACCAGAATAAATCATAAAATGATCATTGGACGATAGTAAGGATATTCTTATGATCTTTTGGAAGAAGTAAGAATATATTTGTGTAGAGGTGACAAACAATTACAAATAGTTCATTGTAAAGCGTTACATTGATACTAGTTTTATCACAAGATACAAATTAAGTTTATATTAATTTAAACTATGAGTGGCACAATAAAATGGAAAGGAGTTTTTCATGATGGATTTGGATGTATTCCAAAGTTAAGACATTATGACGAATACTACAACAAAAGGCTAAGTATATGACTGCTATAGTAGCAACAAAGGAGGGAATTTGTGTCAAGTAGTTTGTTATCAAACTAAGGTGTGGTTCGCAACGGGCTAACACTAAAGATATATTGTATGACAATAGTATCGACATGATTTAACCCCAAGGAACTAAAGGTCTCACCGAAAGACCAAATTTATACAATGCCATCTCATTGGAGAATAAGTGATGCGTGAAGACGCAAAGACATGCAAATACACACGGACCTGAAAGCGTCAGATCCGTAGATTATGTTAACCACTTGCAATTGCGTATATGGAACACCAGAAAGCCATAGGTGTTCAATATGCAAAGTTTTCAAACTAGATTATTGTCTCTAGTGCAAGTGGGAGACTGAAGGGAATATGCCCGAGAGGCAATAATAAAGTGGTTATTATGGTATTCCTTATTTATGATAAATGTTTATTTTACATGCTATAATTGTATTAATACGGAAACGTTAATACATGTGTGTTTAATAAACAAAAGTAAGTTCTTAGTTATGCCTCTCTTATAAACTAGCTCGTTGATTAACAAGATGATCATAGGTTTCCTGATCATGGACATTGGATGTTGTTAATAACGAGGTCACAACATTAGTGTAATGGTGTGATGAACATTCATCCGAAGTATAGCATTACGATCAAAGTCATTGAGTTTATATTGCTATAACAACTTACGAAGTGATCCTAATCCTTAGGCCATGAGATCATGTCAATCACTAATACCGGAAGAGTTTCTTGATAACATCAAACATCACACCGTAACTGGGTGATTATAAAGATGGATTTAGAACTAATAAAGTGTTATGTTGAGGCCCATGGATCGAGAGTGGAATTTGTTTATCCCGATGACGGATAGATATGCTCTGGGCCCTCTCGGTGATATCACATTGATTAGCTTGCAAGCAAGTGATTTGATCACTAGAATGTTATATCATGGGAACGAGAAAAGAGTGCATGCCAATAACGAGATCAAACTAGGTATGAAGATACCGATGATCGAATCTCGGACATGTAATATATCGTGAAACAAAGGGATTAAGATACTAGCGTAAAAGGTTCACACGATCACAGAAGTCATCGTTGAATGTGTGGGAGTCAGTACGGATCTCCAGGTCCCACTGCTGATTATTGATTAGAGAGGGGTCTCGATCATGTCTGCATTATTCGCAAACCTTAGGGTGACACACTTAAGGGATACCGACACCATTCAGAGCAAATGATATGTCAGAAAAGGAAAAGAAAAGCGCAGGAATTTATTTCACTAGACACCGGAACTGTTTCGGTTGAAATTGCTGAAACTGGTTCTGCATGTGAAAAGGAATACTTGCAAGGGGTTTTATGTGAATGTTTGTTAATTAAAGTAATTAACAAAATTCTGAATAAATAAATAAAAGAGTTTTATTTAAATGAGAGCTTGCATTAAATTTGGTGGAAATTTAATGCATGTGAGTGGATTTTTGAGTGGAGGCTTTTTAATGGGAGTGGAGGCTTTTTATTTTGAGTGGGAGTTCCACCCACATGAATGTGGAAGAGGTGGGGGCAGCCCCCATGGCTGGGCGCCATGCCCCTTGGGTGCCCCCCTCTCCCCTATAAAAGGCCCCCCTCTCCTCCTCTCAAAGCACACCTCCTCGCGAAGGATCTCTCTCCCCCCTTTAGAATTTCCCCATGGTCTCAGATCAGCGAGATACATGTTCCCAGTGGATTTTTCTGGAAGAATTTGTTGCTTCCGCTGCTTCGCTGGAGCAAGGGCGCGGTGGTTGTCGGGGTACCCGTACGTGTGTACGATCACGGATGCACCACTGCTTTGAGGTGCTGGACTTGATCGTGCTGGACCGGCTGGACCAGACGGACTTCATCACGATCTTGAGATCGTCAAGCGTTCGTCTACATCATCCACGAGTACAACCTCGTTAACACTATTCGGTCTTCGAGGGTATGTATTCTATGGATGTATATCCACCCGTTGCTTGTATCTAGTAGATAGATCTTGGTACTTAGATGTTCCCATCGTAGGAAATTTTTTGTTTTCTACGCTGCGAACCCTACATTGGATTCAAACCCACCACTCCTAAGGCTGCCCCCTCTCATAAATAGAGGGGGAGGGCTGCCCCAACACCACAAGCCCTAGCCCCTCTCCACCCGAACCGCCTTGCGCCGCCGACCCGCCGCCGCTAGCCGCCGCGTTGCGCCGCCGCTGGTCCGTCGACGCCGCCCTAGCCGCCGCCCTAGCCGCCGCTGACACCTCCTCCTCCTCCCGGTCTTCTAAACCCTAGATCACCAAGAAACCCTAATTCCACCATAACTCGCACCGGCTTAGGCAAAGCCCTGCGGGATCTTCCCTCTACTTCCGACACCACGCCATCGTGCTGCCGGAATCGCGAGGGGAGAACTACAACCTCCGCTGCCTGCTAGAACAAGGGAGAGGAAGGTATTCATCTAGTATCGAACGTGTGACCGATTGCGAAAGCGCTGCCGGAATGCAGCGCCGGAAGGATCGTCTACGCGATCTTGAGATCGGCAAGTGTACGACTACATCACCCACGAGAATCTGCTCTCGTTAACCGCTTTGGAATCTTCGAGGGTGAGTGCTTCTATCGACTCGTTGCTACAATCTAGTAGATAGATCTTGGCTTGTTTATGTGTATGTGGTTGAATTTTTTTGTTTTCCATGCTACGAACCCCTACAGTGGTATCAGAGCCGTGTCTATATGTAGATCTGTTGCACGAGTAAAACACAATGGTCATTGTGGGCGGTGGTGCTTTTATTATCAATTGCTTTTTATGTACTTTGCATCTTGCGGTTTGATGGGATGAAGCGGCCCGGCCTAACCTTACATGACATCGTTAATGAGACTTGCTCCACGCTTAACATGCAACTTGTATTGCATAAGTGGCTTTGCGGATGTCTGTCTCTTCCATCATAGTATAAATTCAATTTACAACGGGCACTTGATAGTTCAAACATTAACGTTATGGTTCTTGTTTGTAAGTTAGAACGACACTTATTGAAATCTCCAAACCATGTAAAATATGCAAAGAAAATTAGAGGCGTCTAACTTTGTTTTGCAAGGGTGTGCTGTGATGTGATATGGCCATGATTATGATTATATATGATGTATGCAATGATCCTTATTGTAAGTTGGCAACCGGCAGAAGCCATATGGTTGTCTTTTAAATTCCGTTAAGACCTGCGTGTCTATTTAAAGTAGTTGTAATAGTTGATGCTGGTGGACGACAACCATGAAGCGACGCCTTGCACTGGATGTTAGAGTCGATAGTTGTGTCGAATACGAAACATTTTACCCTCGATTTAATCAGGTCAATCGGATTTGTAGCCATTCATAGGGATGCTGGTAAACATGCCTGGTGCGCTCGACGGATCGGGGCCAGTTAACTGCTCTAGGAAAAAAACAACGTCACCTACTCAAACTCGAGTCCCGAGACTCGAATTCGAAAATTGTTGGCGTATCTCGACTCATGTCGCGGGGGCCTTACTGAGCCGAACTCCAGTTGATAAGTATATACCCAACGCGTCTGTCATGATTTTCTTCATGTCGTAGACACGGTATTAAACTGGTAGAGCGCATCGTATGCGGTTGCCAGACCATCAGAATGTATCTCTAGGTCTTATCTTTATGTCGTAGACACAACATCCGAAGGTTTATCACCGCAGAGGTGTTTTGGGTTTCCAGATTGTTAACTACAACTAGAAGAACTCGATCGAGAGGAATTGAGTACCTGGGTATTCAAGTTTGTAATTTTTTTTAAAGGTTTGGTCGCCTTTTATTTCTCAAAGTTCAACACATTACACATGCCATCAGGTGGCGACACTAGCCAGACATGGCGACCGTGTTCTTCGAGCACACAACTTCTAGCAAGCAGGCCCGGCTCTGGCCCATCGCGACCTTGGTGACGGCCAAGGGCCCGTGCCAGCGGAGGGGCCCAAAACTGTATATATCTGCCCGAGTTTTTTTGCAATGAAAGGCCCAGAACAGCCACCCCAGTAAGGCCATTGGGAGAGACCCACCTCATCGACAGGCAGGGCCCAGCGATCGATCGACTTTGACAGCTGCAGCCGCTGCTCTGTGTGCTCTAACGAAAATTGGCCATGAGTCCTTCACCGGTTGCTGCTTGGAAATTAAATCAACTGGCCTTGTTCGCCTGTGCCCACCACTGCCCCCGGTATATTATTCAATCTTCCTGATTTGATGGCAATCAATGGTTGTTTCTTGATTTGATAATGCATATATTTCACTAATTGCATATGTTGTAAACGATGAGCTAATTGTGGAGAGTATTAGGGTTCTATTGATCTTGAGATTGTACTCAATCATTTTTCATCTAGAAATGTTCGAAGAAGCTTTAAAAAATGAAGTATCATTCTAAGTGGAATCACTGGAATTATTTCTTATTTAAGATAATCAAACTAGCAAGAAGTACTACTTATATTTTGAGACTAAAAATATGTTGTTGGATGTCAACACTTAATATTTATAAATAAAAATGGATACATATTATATGTCTATATTTCTAGATATGGCTAAATATACATTAGCCTTAGGGGCACATGGCGTCGACTTCGCCTAGGGCCCTGCAAAACATAGACCCGGCCCTGCTAGCAAGCCTATGAGCGTCCTTGTTCGATCTCATTCTCTCATGGACGAAGGTTATCTCCTCAAAGTCTTTCTTTGACTTGTTTATTATCTCCTGGACGACGTGCAGGGTGCCCTGCTCTAAACTTTTGACCACGTTCACACAGTCACTCGCCAACCCGTACCTTCTTGGCAAAATCAGCTGCGGCGTCTTGGGTTGGGCCTTTTGTTGGGCTTGTACTTACTTGTGTTGCTAACAATTGCCCACAGAGAGCCCAACAGGAGCATCAGCCTCCAAAGTGCGGGAGCCTCCACGCGAATCGGATATCTCCTCCACGTTTTGGATTGATCTGACGCGTAACTAAGGTGGACGGGCCTCCTACCTTTCTTCTACAACCTCTATCTCCAGTCCGAATTAACTGACGCGAGCACTGTACAATCATAATTTTACAAACAAACCCATTTATTTTCAAAACGTTACAAATTGACTCTATTCAAAATCTAAATTTCAAAATCCTGGAGTCTGCCCGCGATCTCCGGCGGCCGCGATCTCCCTGGCCACACGGGATCCCGCAATCTCCGTCGGGAGGCCCAGCGCCCCCAGCGCCCGCAATCTCCGTCGGGAGGCGGCCGCGCGATCCCGGGCAGGCATCCCAGCGGCCTCGATCCCTGGCAGGCATCCCCGGCGGGAGGCGGCCGCGATCTTCGGTGGCGGCCGCGATCTCTGGTGGCGGTGGCGCGCGATCCCTGGCAGTCATCCCTAGTGCCAGTCCTCGCGGGAGGAGGAGGCCGGTCGAGCTCCAGCTCCCCATCGTCGTCCTTGGGGAAGGCAGAGGCCGGTCCAGCTCCAGTGTCCTTCCCAGTCGTCATCCTCCTCCGCCTTGAGCTCTCTCGTCGGCCTCCCCGTTGGCAGCTCCTCGAGCTCCCTTCGCCGCTCCGCCGGCCGACCTACTTCGTGGTCGTTCCAGGCCTAATCACCAGCCTCTCGACAGTAAAGATCACCAGCCTCTCGACAGTAAAGATCTCCATTCATACTTAAGTTGCCCCCTCAAATTCCATGCACGTATCTACAAAGCGACCATACAAATGTGAATCTTCTTGTAATAACAGTAGATTCAGAAAAACTTACTTGCATAACCTTTTCGGTGAGAATGTTACAGAACACAAAAAAAAAGATGAAATCACATGTAAATTCCAAAGATGATTTACATGACTAGAACAAACAATTAGAGTAATGCTACAGATTAAATTGAGAAGAATTTGCGGATACCAGTTTCATGAACCAGTCTTGAGTCAACATCAATTACCAAGTTCCATGAACCAGTCTTGAGTCAACATGAATTACCTGATCAATACCAAGTTCCATGAACCAGTCTTGAGTCATCATCACCGCAGGACACAGTCCGTCGCACTAATCCTGACAACAAACATCTAACATAAGTAACAACAACAATCAAAATCAGCAAGATGTTGCAAGTCCATTGAGCAAAGATCCAATAGCAGTTTTAAACAAAAAAATGGACTTTGAAGACTGATAAGCTAAAAAGCAATGGACCCCAGTACCTGATCAGTAGCACTACCAGTACCTGAATGTTACAATGTTGACTGCATTTGATTGTACTGCATTTGACTGTACTCGAATAATTGTTTGTCATCAACATGGGATATATACAAATATCATACTTATTTCAGTTCAGAGTTACATCATCATTTGACTACATTTGATTGCTCTGTAGGTACATATAGAGGGGGAATGGACTTGGATCTAAACATGAGGCTAGAGGAGGAGTATAGATGGATGGACCTGGATGTTGACGTCAGACTACAAGAGGAGGAGGTGAAGGAAGGATGGACCTAGATCTCAACGTTAGATTAGAAGAAGAAGAAGAAGAATATGTTGCTCAATCAGATCATATATCCAAAGAAGAACATATTGCTCATCCAGATCATATATCCGAAGAAGAACATGTTGCTCAGCCAGATCATTTATCTGGAGAAGAACATATTGCACAGCCAGATCATATATCCGAAGAAGAAGAAGAAGAACATGTTGCTCAGCGGCACCATAGAGATCTGCTAGAGAGTCACAAATTCGCAGCATATATTGCACTAAAAGCACTCAGCAAAGGTAGACCAATTGAGAAGGCTGATAAAGAACTTGTGGCTCAACTTCTGAAAACAAGTCTTAGAACCGTTGAAAAGACCTAGAAGAACGCAATAGAACAAAAAACACACGACGAAGAATTTAATTTTTCTAATTTTTCAAATAAAAGAAAGGGTAGATGTGGTCGAAAGAGGAGACAACTTAATCTCTCTGAAAGGGTGCGTCAGGTTGCATTAAACAAAAGGGGTACATCGAGAGCACTAGCAAGATCTCTTGGTGTCCCTTATAGTACATTACAGAGAAGGTTCACATGGGGTGAATTAAGGCGCCACACAAGCAGCCTGAAACCATTTCAGTCTCTAGAAAACAAGATCAAACGGCTAAAGTTTTGCATTTCAATGGTTGATCAAACAACGATATCAAAAGCAATGCCTTCCTTTAATAATATGGAGAATATAATTCACATTGATGAAAAATGGTTTGATATGACCAAGAGAAACAGAACATATTACCTTCTTCCAGAGGAAGAAGATCCTTTGCGCACTATTCACAACAAGAACAGTATCGGCAAGGTCATGTTCTTAACTGCAATTGCGAAACCCAGACATGATGCACAAAGAAATGTGACCTTTGATGGAAAGGTAGGCATATGGGCATTTGTCACGGATAGTGCAACTAAATATAACTCCAAGAATAGGACAAAAGGCACTATGGAACTAAAGACAATGATTGTTACTAGAGACGTCATGAGAGAATACCTATGTGAAAAAGTAATTCCAGCAATAGTAGAAGCGTGGCCTGACGATGGACACGAGGGAACAATATTTATCCAGCAGGACAATGCAAGAACGCATGTCCTGCCAGATGATCCTGCTTTTATAGCCGCTGTGAAGCTTCGGGTTTGGATATCAGGTTGACTTACCAACCTCCAAATTCACCTGATATGAGTCCCTTGCATTTGAGAGTGCACCTAACACACTTAAAGAGCTGATAGAATCTGTTGAACAAGCTTACGATTCCTATGACACGGAGAAGCTTGCGAAAGTGTTTATAACCCTACAATCTGTCTTGCTGGAGGTTATGAAGGAAGGAGGAAACAAAAACCAGACACCCCACATGGGAAAGGACAAACTCCAAAGGGAGGGAATGCTACCGGACACGCTAAAAGTTGATGGGGAACTCTACCGAAAAACCTTGGAGCTGATAGCTTCCTATGAGCAACAAGTCATAGCACCAGCTCAAACAACATCTTGAACAGCACGCAGGACAGGCCCCCGAGTAATTTTGGATGATGAGACAATGATCCCGAGAAATACATATCTAACATGGCTGAATGACCCATCAAACCTTATTCGTAGAAGGCGCCGAGTCAGCAATGTATGTCAAGATAGGCAAATTAATCTCAAGCTGGTCACTAAAGAAGAAGCTCAAGCTAGTCAAAAGGAGAAGCTCATCTAGTCACTAAAGAAGAACGTCGAGTCAATTGTTTTGTAATTGTGTATACTATTTGTCATGTGTGTACATTCATGTGTACTATCTGTCACAATATATTATCCCATATATTACAGTACATACTTCATATTGGCAGTACACATTTATCAGAAATTAATTACTCCATAGTTAAGTGATACATGACCACAAACAGAAACAGGTCAAGTGATGAACACAAACAGGTTGATGCATACATTTATCTTTTGATGAACACAAACAGAAATTAATTACTTCATATTGGCAGTATACATTTGAGATTAGTGTAACCTATCCTTGCTTCCAACGGGGGACAAAGCATTGATATAATATCATTTACTCCTTCAGAGATTGATTGCTACCGAATAATATCTTCGAGTTCACCCACACAAGCAAGCATGGTATATTGGTCTATATAGTCATGAATAAGAATAAGAGGTTTTTTTTAAAGTGAACTCTAAATCTAGAACCAAAGTGAACTCTAAATCATGTGTATGCACAATGGTACAGTAGGAACATCATGTGTACATCAGGAAACATCTAGATTCAGTAAACTGTCAGTTCTTTTTCAGTAAACATCGTTTTGTGCTCGCATACCTACTCGATCGTGTAATTTCATAGCAGAAATAATAAAAAGTAGCACTTTAAAGTAGAAATATAAACATTTGAGATAACAATAAATCTACGGTACCTTGTCCAGCATTTGTGATATACAGGAGCTGCTCTAACAACCAATAACCCTTAATGGAGATTATCATGTTACCTTCAAAATAAAAGAGTGCGGCGGTTCAGTGGGAGCTGCAGCATAGCCGTGATGCATCAAACTCGGTTTGAAATTCAGAACTAGATACCACAAGCAACAGAGCAAATAAAGAAGAAACCACAAGCAACTTAGATCAAAATAATCTTTTATCTGTCATATGGATCAAGCAACTTAGAGCATAAGTTACTCCTTGTCCTCATGCTCGAAATAATAAAGAGGGAAAATGGCTTATAGAAAAAAACAATCTGGTTTCAAGAGAGTAAAGAAAAAGACAGTATATTAGAATGAATGATTTACATTTCTTGATTATATTCTCAGGACAGAGTACTGCTAGTACCATTTACAGTCACATACATACAGTTGTTGCAAACTTCAGAAGAAACTTCAGTCCTACATATTCTCTTGCTTTGATCTTACGGTAAGTTCCAGGAAATTCTAGTCCAAGACAATTGAACACTTGTAGTAGTCAAACTCCATGCCCCATCATTTTTAGAAATGAAAAACACTTTGTGCTACTACTCGGAAAAGCACGTGTGAAGTGTTTTTCTAGATAGTACTGACAGTCAACCGAGATGATAAAAAGGTCTAAAATAACTGAAAGGAGATGCAATTTCAGACCAAAGCTGACTAGAACACATGATGGATCAAGCGTGTCATAATTTTCCTCTTGTTTTCGATGAAATGGGAGTCTGAAAATATCAGCATTCCATCCCAGTGCCGTTGTCGGCTCTCACAAAATCAAATTCACTTCCTACTCTTCAAGCTTTTTATGTTTCACACGACTCAAAAACATGGAGAGGGATGGGTGTATGGATTACTGTGGTGATTGGAGAACAAGTCGGCAGGGTTGAGGGGATCCGGCTGCGGCTTCCGGCGGTGCCGGTTGTGGCCTTCGAGCCACTTCCTGTAGAGATACTCGATGCCACAGCCGGATCTCCTCAACCCTGCCGACTTGTTCTCCTCAACCCTGTAGTCACCATCCCCTCAACCCTGCGGTGCCGGTTGTGGCCTTCTCCATGCCTACAGGGTTGAGTCGAACTTTTTGAACCCGCCGTAGATGGAACCGCCAATCTTCACCTCGTCGAACTCCACAAGCAGATGGAACCTGCAAAAGAGCAGTTCCCTCATGTTAGAAAGATTTTCCCATGATACACAAATCCTGAATCTGAATTTCACCAAAATTCAGAATACTGAAATCCTTAGACTGCTATTATTCAGTTTTGAGTATTTCGAGCTCAACTCAGATTCATACCAGAGAAATTTCGAGCTTGCCACGGATGAGGTTGCTGGCGGCGGTGTGGAGAAGATCCTGGAGCTGCATCTGACCGCGATGGGGGCCGGCATGCAGCAGAGAGCACTCCCCTGGTCTGCCATCTCCTCTCTGTGCTTTGGTGGCGTCGGTGAGAACGAGATGGTGACTTGGAGCTTCGCCTCGCCGTCATAGAGCACATCGAGTATCTCTACTCGCAGATCAAGCAAGGAGGCATGGAGAATCAAGGCGACGGCGGTGTATTGGACAGAAAAAGTTCAATCTTGGCGGTGGTGCGGTGCCTTCGCAATAGGCAGCAGTGGAGGATCTAGGCGGCGGCGGTGCATCATGGGAGAAGCGGCGGTGTGGGGAGGGAGGGTGTAGCGGCGTGTGGCGGGGGGAGAGGGGGGAGGGAGGGGGTGCAGCAGCATGGGGCGGGGTGACGGCGACGAACCATCGAAGCGGAGCAAGCGATGAATGAGGAAGACGGCTCGTGCGGACTGTGAGGTTTGTCGGAGATTGTACAAGAACGTTTTTGCAAAATGGCCCGCGCGTCAGTTAATTCGGACCGGAGGGAGTATAATAATTGTCTGAGAGGCCATACATTTTAGACGCACTCATCAAGACAAGATACCTAAGAGAACTGGAAGGTTTAACGAGGCGTCTTCCTCTTCCTCCTCGTTTCCGTCCTGGCATCGTCGTCTCCCGCTTGCCTAGCCGCCGGCGATGATATCCTGATCCCCCCGCCGCCTCCGGCAGCCGCGGTGCTCACCTTCTCGGAGGGCTACACCCAACTTCTCGGGGATTCCAACCTGAAGCTCCACGGCGACGGGAAGCAAGTGCACATCTCACTCGACGAGAGGACAGGTTCAGGGTTGGTGTCGCGAGGTCCGTACCTCCACGGATTGTTTAGCGCCAGCATCAAGCTGCCATCCGCCGACTACACCGTCGGTGTCAGCGTCGCCTTCTATGTAAGTTCATACTATTATGATTCGACATCGGCGATAGAATAATAGTACGTTGTTCTGATTTTACGTACGTCCATTTCAATTACAAGTAATATGAATCAGAGGAGTACCTAGATGTCGAACGCACGACGAGCTGGACTTGGAGTTTCTTGGGAACGTACGTCAAGGGGAAGGGCTGGAGGCTGCAGACCAACGTCTACGGCAATGGCAGCACAGCGGTCGGGTCGGCCGGGAGGAGAGCGAGGTACGTCCGTCTCTGGTTCGACCCCACCAAGGACTTCCACCGCTACGTACGCCATCCTCTGGACCAATAATAGCACCATCGTGTAAGAAATTCACATCATAAATTCAGATGCTGATTGATGTCAGAGTTCAGATTGTTCCTGTATAAATTTCACTCGTCTACTTGTTTGGTCGTGTGGACGGTGGCAAATGATCGACATCTTTTGCTCCATAGGTATTCAGAAACACCCCCTTAAGAGGTTCCTAGATAACTATCTAGGAACCACCTACTTTTTGGAAAGTGTTTGTTAACCCAAAACTAGCACGACCCGGACATCCCAACCACGACCCGGACCCGGACCCGGACATCCCTGACGTCTCCGACCCGGACGCCCCGACCACGCCTCCTTTCTTCAAAGCCCCGCCCCACGATCGGTGACCTGCGCCGGCGCCGACGAGCGAGCGGCGGCGGAGGCCGACGCGAGGGAGTAGGCGCCGGAGTTTCCCGCTTTTTCCCGAGCTAAAGACCTTCTTCTGGGCTGCGCCAACGCCGACGAGCGAGCGGCAGCGGAGGCCAACGCGAGGGAGGAGGCGCCGGAGTTTCCATCTTGTTCCCGACATAACGACCTTCTTCCAGGGTGCGCCGGCGCAGGCGAGCGAGCTGCAGTAGCGGCAAACGCGAGGAGGAGGTGCCGGATTCCCCGGCGAGGGCACCAACCATTCGCCGCATCGGTGCAGGCGAGATACCGCCGGTATTCATGGCACCTATCAGGCGGAAAGGGGTGTCCCTGCAAAAATCTGAGGTGTGTGCCTAAAATCCTGCTAGTTAACTGTCACAAATCTTGCTAGTTAACTACCGTAAATTCTGCTAGTTAACTGCTAAAATATTATGGTGAGCTAAGAGGAACTTGCAAATCACTGGTGTGTCTGGTTTCGTGTTTTTTTGAAAGTTAATTGAAACAATCCATGGTAGTTAGCACATGATGGGGGTTAGCACCTTGCAAACTTCTTCTAGTTAACTGCTTAAATTTGTCTTGTGAAATTAATGAAACCTTGTAAAAAATAACTGATGTGTTTGTTTTGTTGTGTTTTTTTGGAAGTTAACTGAACGTGTCAAATGTAGTTTCAGAAAAAACATTACTGGGTCAGGTCAGGATTTTTTGGGAGTTACCATGTTATAGTATGAGAAGTTAACTATGGTTACTTGTGTTTTAAAGTTGATTATCACTATTGTGTGGGTTCATTTAGACTTCTGAAAAAAACAGAAAGTTAACTAGCAGTATCTGGTATTGTAGCTGTGTTACTCCTAAAAAAATTGTGGGAGTTAAGATGTTAAATTGATAGAAGTTAATTATGGTTACATGTGACTGGGGTGTTCAATACTGAAGTTGAAATAGTGACTAATTGTGTAATTGAGAAAGTAGAAACATATGTTGAAAAAGAAATATCAAGCTTCTCTGACCAAAGATTTCAGGTATAAAAAAATAGAGTAAATCTTTTAATGTAAACTCCACTAATTATGTTTGTATGGGAGTTAACTATGTTCAACTAGGGTGATTTTGGTTGTTGTGAAAATATGAAATGTGTTGCACCACCAAAAAATCTTTGGAACAAAACTGTTCATATATGGTAGTTAGCAATGGTAAACTGTGGAGGTTGGGATGTTGAAAAACAACATGTGCTTGATTAGGGATGACAAAAAAAATGATGCTAACTAATTTCATGTATGGAAGTTAGCTACTAGGGAATGTGGAAGTTAGGTGTTCAATAAAATTAACACATGCTGTGTCTTTTTCACCGCAGATTTTTGAAACAGATACACTCTAAAAATGGCCCATGGAAACAATGATATAGTTGAAAAGATGGTAGATGGAGGTGAAGAAATATACTGCTGGTCTGGCCCACCAAAGCGTAAACGTTCTCCTATGATATGTGATGAGCCCATAGGTCGTTTTGAACCTATGACGCGTCTTCCAAGACGACAAGCTGGTAGCAGAGCATGCCCCAATCCCATTGCCAAGTCTACATCAGTGCAGAACAGTGTGGATGTGAATCTGTCAAGTGGTGTTTCAAGCAATCCAAATGTTGTAGCTAGGAATCATATGCAACACAAGAGGCAGAAAGTAGTAGATGCAGACAATGTTGACATTGTTCACATTTATGGTAACTCAGGAATCAGCACTGGTCAGTTAAGTCTCCATCAAGAAGCAGTTAGGTCAATTCCAGACTCATCGAACAACCACTCCAATGACGATGAGATCATGATGTGCTCTGGTCCAAAAAAAAAACCACGCTCACCTGTACGCTGCAATGAGCCAATTGTTGTTACAGATCCAGTTTTTCGTCTTCCACGAAGGGCAATGCAAAGTAACAGTGGGGAGTCAAGATGTGCACATAATGAAGTTGAGAAGAAAACATCAGATGTACAGATCAAATCAAAGCTGCCAGTAGGATCATCAAAGGATACGAGGCCAAATGGTAAATCTGAGAATGATGCAATGCATAAAAATGGGACTTCATCAAATCATATGCCTCCGAAAGATCCTTTGCTTCATGTACCTGTTGTCACGCCACCTTGCCCCATCAAACATGGGCATGAAGAAACACCAACTCCTCTACAATCGTACACACATGTGAGTTCCTGTAAAAAATAATTGTTTCAATTAATTATGAAATAACAAAGAAAATATAGCATTTTAGATATGGTGAAAAATGAAAAATGTTGTTTATTTTATCTTCGTTACTTAGAGAAGATAATAAAACCAATAGTGACTGACATATTATGCCTGGGAAACATATGCAGGCACCTGAGCTCCCAGAGAGTTTCATACCTACAATTGCCCAGGAATTCGAAACATTTGATGAGGCTTTTCAGTTTTACAACACATATGGTAAGCACACTGGGTTTGGCATTAAGAAAGCCCAACGTGACAAGAGACGGCGGTATCTGCGATGTGTCTGCGAGGGAACACACAACACAAGTTTCGATGAATCTGACAGACAACGGGATAAAGTGAGCAAAAAAATTGGCTGCAAAGCATTTATGAGATTAAAAGAGAGAGATGATGGTAGATGTGTTGTGATGGAAAAATGACAAAGTTAGGTAGCTATATTTATCAAAAGCCAACTTCTTTGCCTATTGGGAGTTAGGTAGCTATTTTAATATGAAAAAATCTCTGGCTTGCTGAGTATCTGGAAGTTAACTATATGTTGTCATGAAAGTCCACTTGCTATTTTTAGAGAAGTTAACTACATGCTGATATGGCTAACTTAGCTATTATATATTGATATGAATTTTAATATAATATTGATTGTGAAAAAATTGACAAAGTGTTACTGTTGTTGGATACAGATCAGTGTCCCTCTATGGCGCAGGCTATACCGACGATTTTCCCACGGTCTCTCCATAAGCTGTGCAGATGGCACATAATGAGAAAGCATAAAGTTCCGCTGAGAAAGCTTTACCAACTTTTTCCTGACCTGAAAGAGAAGCTAGCTGCAATTTTGAACCATCCGCTAATGCCGCGGAATTTGAAGCAGCATGGCATGAACTGATTGATAAGTACGGGCTGCACGATATCAATGTGATGATCAACCTGTGGAATGAGAGTACTACATGGATCTCGGCATATTGGAAGGATGTTTTCTGCGCCAGAATGACATCGACACAGAGAAGTGAGAGCATGAACCATGTGCTGAACAAAGGATTCGTGAAGGAACAAGATAATCTTCATATATTTGCGAAACAAGTAAATAGATGTATACAAACAAGGCGAGAAGCAGAAAACGCAGAAACACTTGCATCGATGGTATAAATCGCAAACATGCTTCTTTATTTTTTAAGTAAAGGATACATATTTAAGTTATGTTTGAACAACATGGAAATTATCTTATAATAAATATTGAAGTTAAGTATGTCACACTACTGAAGTTACCTTATAAAAAAATTGAAGTATACATAAGAAAAAATTGTAGAGGTTGGGTTTGTAATAGATGTTTTAAGTAAAGGATAAAATATGTAAAACAATACTTCATAGTGCATTGGCTGATATGTTAGTTTACATATGCAGGGTGCAAGGAAATCTTTGACCATATATGGATTTGAGGAACAAGCACTAAAGGAGCACACGAGAGCAGTTTACTCGGTGTTTAAAGAACGCCTATATCATAGCACAACTTTCAGAATTAAAACATCTTCGGAAAACCCAACACACTTCCTTGTCCATCCCTACAACCAAAGTAGGGTATTTGCTTGGTCGAGGCATGAGTTCCGTGTGCTAGCGGATGAAACAGAAGGCAGATCTGAGTGCGAGTGCAAACTATGAGATCATACATGTAAATTATCTGAGTAACATTACTGAGCATATGTTGCCGCGAACAAAGTATTGATTTGCTTTTTTTATTGAAATTACATGAATGCTTTTCTAGCAAAATTTGTTTTACAAAAACAATAAAGGGGATTAAATCAGGAATACATTAAAAATAGTTAGCATTTATGGAGAAAAAATATGCCAAGTAAATAAATGAATTTAATAAAAAGATATGGAAGTTAAGTTTAGAACAACGGAGGTTAACTGTATTGAAGTTGACTTCACTGAAGTTATTTTACTTACTAAACTGTGGAAGTTAAGTTTCCATTCATATTGAAGTTGATCTCAATCAATGTACTTTTAAAAATGTGCTAAATCCTCTATTTTTAATTTACGCAAAAGTTAAAACTATTTTTACATGGTTATTTTGTCATCATGTCCTAGCTGTTTTTGAGCACGTAAGACTGGAAAAGATCCCAAAGAAGTATATACTGCAAAGGTATACAAAAAATGCAGTCACAGATCCAAATTTCAACCGCAAAGATTACAAAACATCAGAGACAGGAGGAACATCACTTGAATACAGACGAACTATACTATACAATGAGACAAAGAAGACTGTGAATAGAGGATGCTACTCAGACGAAAATTTCGAGATGGTTCTGGCGGCTTTTCGAGAAGTTAATGCACGAATGGAAACCAGTGAATTAGATGTTGACAGTAACAATCGGACATCAGCGAATGGAGAAGTTTTACAAGGGTCTAGTCCGTCTGACAATGTCCCTGTTACTGAAGATGGTGACCAGTTCGCAGATTTACAGCCACCACCAGTAGCAAGAACAAAAGGGAATCGGAATAAAGAACAAAAGGGAAAGAATTCTGCCCCTACACGTCCACAGCCAGAGCTCGAGAACCATGGCGTTCCCAAAGGTCAGAGACTCTGCAGCATATGCAAAAAAATCACAGGGCACAATGCAAGAACATGCAAGAAGAGGCAGCTCGCGGCAAAACTACTTGATACACATCAGAAAGTGTACGACACTTCTAGCCCTACAGAGAAAGTCAAAAAATGCATCCAGAATTTGCTAGCAACTCAGGAAATCATAGACGGTGATGAAGCTGTTCTAGATACAGATGAGGATGAGATTATGAAGACAATAGCAACGGATCTGAAGATGATGATAAAGCTCATACAGAAACAGAAAGTGAAGTTGACGCAAGTCCTAATGTAGATGCTCAACAAGGACGCAACAATTGCAAAAAGAGAGCTCCACAGAAAACAACAGCTACACAGATGAAGCCACAAGGAATACGTACTTGTGGCGAGTGTGGTAAAATTAGAGGACACAACACAAGGACGTGCAAGAGATTGCAACTAGAGGAACAAATGCGGAAACAACAGCTAGAATTGAATACAGAACAGAAATCTGCAAATAGCACACCAAAACAACACAAGAAAGGAGCAAAGGAAAAAGATGACACACAACCGGAGAATCAAATAAGAAGGAGCAGCAGATTTAAGAAAAGTTGAAGAGATCATGTATGTGTCCAAAAAAATAGAGCCAAAAAACCAGATAGTGTTGTACAGATAAAACTTATATAGATGTTCTCTTATTGCTTGTTTAAAACGTTGGACTTTCGGAGTGATTATATATCCTTGCAGAATTCTCCTAATTTATTTGGTTGCAAATTTTTGTTGGTTTTGTCATTGAGATGACTCTTTCTAGTGGACGCATTGTAAGTTAATTAGATAAAAAATATTGTTTAATAGTGGCACATTTACATGTGTGTGGATGTATGGATATATGAAAAACTGGAAGTTATTTTTGAACAACATGGAAGTTAGCACAGTTCACTGCGGCCGAAGGCAGTGCAACGCAGTACAAAAAGGCAGTGCATGGACGATGCACTGCCTGGACAGCGCGCAGTGCACGTGCAGTTCACTGCGACCCAAGGCAGTGCAACGCAGAACAACTAGGCAGTGCAAAGAAAGTTAACTTGCATAGAAAGTGGTAGTTAACTTGTACACACAAGTTAAACATTAAGCAGTGCAACACAGTACAGCAAAGGCAGTGCATGGACTGTGTACTGGCTGGATAGCACGCAGTGCACTGCCTGGATACCGCGCAGTGCACTGTGAGCTTAGGCAGTGCAACATAGTACAACAAGGCAGCGCATGAACGGTGCACTGCCAGGACACCGTGCAATGCACTGCGACCGAAGACAGTGCATCGCAGAACAAGGCAGGACAAGGAAGTTAACTTGCATAGAAAGTGGTAGTTAACTTGTACACACAAGTTAAACATTAGGCAGTGGAACGCAACAC
Source organism: Avena sativa (assembly GCA_916181665.1). NCBI lineage: Eukaryota > Viridiplantae > Streptophyta > Magnoliopsida > Poales > Poaceae > Avena > Avena sativa. The sequence continues at coordinate 2,699,881 of OV702295.1, forward strand.
AACAAGGCAGTGCATGGACGGTGCACTACCTGGACAGCGCGCAGTGCACTGCCAGAAAACCGTGCAGTGCACTGCAACCGAAGGCAGTACATCGCAGTACAACAAGACAGTACAAAGGAAGTTAACTTGCATAGAAAGTGGTAGTTAACTTGTACACACAAGTTAAATATTAGGCAGTGCAACGCAGTACAACCAGACAGTGCATGGACGGTGCACTTCTTGGACAGCGCGCAGTGCACTGTGAACTAAGGCAATGCAACATAGAACAACAAGGCAGTGCGTCAGTGGTGCTACAAGGGGTGAGCTGATGACCATTCTTTGCTACGTGCGGTGGTTAAATTTGCTACATACGGCCGTCGGCTATCTGCGGCTTAGCTTATAATAAAGTAGGTTAGAATTAGAACTACATGACGTTAGCTTAAAAAGAAAAGATAGATTTTTTTTTGGAATAGTAGATGTAAGCTTATCGAAAATGAAGTGGACAAGAATTAAAAATTTAAAAATTACCTTTAAAAAATTTGAAGGTTAAAATTACAGATAATGGAGGTTAACTATACAATAATGTGGGCTTCAGCTTGCTTTAAACTATTTGTTGTGAAAAATAGAATATACCCTTGTAGATAAAATGAGAGATAATTCGAAGTAAACTTGAACATTCGCTAGTTTACTTTTATAAAAATAGATTGGAAGTTAAGTTCATGTAAACCTGGAATTTAAGTTCCAGAAACCTTGGAAGTTAACTTTCATAAAACAAACATGTTTTAGCTGCTAACAACAAATACTAGACAAACAACAAATATAGTTCATAAATCTGGTACTTCCACAAAAATACCAATAATATATGGTAATACATCGAAACAATAGAAAAGTTAGTAATACAAATCATATTTAATGTACAACATGTTTTCACAAAACTACAATGCATCTTGCTACCACCCGAACAAATTGATTGACAGTTGCTAGTGGATGGTTTAAAGAAGTGCCTATTCAGCAACAAGTTTCTGTAAAACACTTGGCCAATCTGATGGACCTAGTTCATTGTTCATGTGGAACAAGAGCTAGAACATGAATTCAGCCTTCCAGTCTTCAACACGTACCTGATTTCAAAAAAATAAAGCCAAAAAAATACAAGTAAGTTGATAAAAATGGAGTGGAGTTCAAGCAATATCAGAAACAGAAAAAAATGGCAGTGTTTCAGGAAAAAAATGTAGAAACTAACATCCTTGTTTTTGATCTGCTCTGTAATCTTAATGCCATCGTAGACAAGAGCCATCTTCATCATGTAAAATGCGCACTCGTTGACACCCTGCTCTGGGGTCAGCACATATCTGCACCTGTCTGCAGCTACATCACACCGGACTATGTCTTTCTTGTTGAAAGCAGAAACTCCATAAACCTCCTTCATAACCGCAACCATTCTTTTGATCTGTTTGGTTGTGTTCAAGAACAAAACACAAGGGTAATAAAATACATAAAACATTAGAGTTTACAAAAACACATAGATATTGCAGATTTTAAAATTCAAAACCGAAGAGAAAAACAAAAGCATACAATTTCGACACGGTCGGTGTGGAATTCACTCCTAGATAAGTTCTGAAGATTAGAGTACCTCCTTGAATCAAAAATATCAAGCGTCTGAGTGTACCGATTCATCACGTAAAGATTGTGATGATCTCTGTTGAAGTAAGGGATAAGAATCTGTGTAGCAAACAAATATGAAAGTTAAGTGATGCATATGTATCAAAAATAACTTTTTGTAACAGACAACTATGAAAGTTAAGTGATGCATATGTAGAAGGTTAACTTCAGTACCACCATGCAAAAACAATTTACACACAAAAGTCAAAATGGACAATTTTTTTTACCAAATTTGCATCCAGCAGGTTTTCTCCTTCCCTCACAAAACATGAGAATTGTTTAGCCGCTCTCTTAACATCAAAAGCTTTCCTTGAAATATCATTTGCACCAGCATCTTTTGGCAACCATGGTGAGAAGTCAAGAAGGTACTGTAAAACAAATTGAACACAAAAAGAAGCCAATAAAAACCAAAAATGACAAATGAGAAAAAATACTAGCAAAAGGAACATAAGTTTGCAGAATTTATAGGGACAGTATAAGGCGGAAGTAAAACACGCTCCCCAGACTCAAACATTTTCTTTATAGTGGGATCATCCTTCCAGAAAGATAATATATAATCCATAATCTCAGATTTCATCTGTTGACCACGGCCAAAAAGTCTGAACATGTAATTGCCATCGATAGATACAGGATCACCGCAAGTGTTTGTGAACATAACCAAATCCGACCTGCAAAAAAGACAAAAAAAATGATGAAAAAACATAAGTTCAGATTCGGGAAACACACCAGCTAGCAAAAAACAAATTAACATATAAAACACGCATAAAACAATAGAAAAAGGGAGAAAAAGATAGCAATGGTACTTACTCCCCATGTTCCTTCAGGTAATCCGGGCTTAAAATTAAATCTCTAAATTGTTTGGCCTTGACTAAGCATGGGAATTTGTAAGGAACAAACTCGGGAACATCTTTCATGAGATTCTTAGAGACTTTGGTCGGCCTCTTGTTAGAAAGTACAAGAGCTTGGGTAGGTGGTTGATACTTTCGGAACTGAGTTTCAAAGTCATCACTGCTGGTAGCTGAGTAGATAACTGTATCTTTCTGAACAGATTTTACAACAGTCCTCGGGGGTGGCGGAGAGACAAAATCATCATCGTCATTATCCACATTTACTAATACCTTCTCCTTCTCCTTCACATCTACTAATGCCTTAGTGGTATTTGATTTCTTCACTGGATAGCCATGCAGTCTTGCGATAGCCTTCTTCGCCTTGCTAACACCTTGCAACTAAAATTCTTCTTCTCGTAAAGCTATAACTTATGGTGTGAAGAACTGAGTTTCAAATAACGCGAAGTTATCTTCCTCTATGGCAAGAGGAATTCCTGAAACACGTATGAAAAGCTAACAACACTATAAAAAAATAACCGTTCAGTGTATCATGGGCAGTTAGCATCATATTATAGTAGAAGTTAACTTCAAACAGCTAAAGAGTTAAGATAAAATGAGGGGGTTAACACCCTTCTATAACAGAAGTTATGTTAAAAACAAAAAAAACATAGAGGCACATTTCTTCCTATATACTAATAGTATCTAGTCAAACATAATATATTACATAAAGAATTAAAAAATTAACATTAAAGCTGTAATTATCATCATTTTACAGTACTAGTTATTATCAGGCAAAAAATAACAGTTCAAGAAAAAGGAAAAAAGTAGGAGTTAACATCATATACACTGAAAGTTAGGTATAAAAACAAACAATAGGTGCACATATATATTTAAAATAAAGGCAAAAAATAGACAGCATACCTGGATCAATACCAAACATTTCTGTTAAATCAATTTTAAAATCAGGTGTAGTCAACCAACTGTACAATATGGTCATCCTTATATTTAAGATATCTTTCTGGTCAAAAGACACCAAACCATCTCCATCAAAAGTTAACAAGAATTGGAGCATGAAAAACCCACAGCAATGACTGAATCAAAAAACCAAGAAGAAGATCAATATTAAAAAATGCAAAAAATTAATATCAAAAAGAGCAAAAATTCTAAAAATACACAAGACATATAATGGAAAGCAGAGAGAAAGTTAGCATGAAAACTATAAAAATTGAAAATAAAACTTACGAAGTTGACTGTTTCGGCACTCTGACGTAGTCAATCCCCCAACTATCAATATTTGGTGGATCAAACTTTTCACCTTTGGAATTGGCATCTTCCCTCCATAACTTCCTGATGTTTTAAACCATCGTGTGTATTACCCTCTGAGCATCTGGATCATCGGCGTCACGCATAGAATCAAGGAACTAAAAACGCTTCTTGCGCATGTTGATACCAACAACACAAAAGTGGCCCACCACATCAGGGACTGGAGGGTCAGGAGGATCGAAAGTAGCAAAAAGAATCTGCAAAAGAAATAAAAAAGGATCAAGAGTTAACTGAAATATAATGATGAAACAAACTGAAAAATGAACCTAAAACAAAAATACAGAGAGAAACAATATGTTAAACAAAAATCTTCACACTTACAATATCTTTCTGGTCCAAACGGTCTATCGAATCTACACTGAAAAGTTTCTGCACACGCCTGCTATGCAGGTTTCCTTTGAAAATATGCCTCTGATTAAAACCATCATAGCCCATGTAAAGAAAAAATATAAAATCATAAAAGGGACTAGGAAGATAAGTTAATGAAAAACTGTAAGTTAACATTCGTGAAAGCCGTGCATGAAGAAAAAAGGTAATTACTGTTTTTACTAGGAAGTTAAGTTATATGATAATAACAATTAACTTCCATTGACACAGCAGATAAACCTAAAAGACATCCAATAAACTAGCTTTCTTAAAAAATTATGGGAGTTAACTATCTAAAAAAATAGAATATACAAAAATATTATGAATCCATTCATACCAAAAACAAAAAAAGTAGTGAAGACAAAAATACAAGGAATTAACTTACACAGCAAATATACGGTACAATCAACTTCTCTGATCCCTTGTATTTTTTTCCAAGTAGATAATTTCCGACAGATACTATGTATGAGCAAAGAAACCCAGTTGGCTGGAAAACCCTCGCAATTTGCCCTATTGTGCAATCACAATCGTCATTCCTGAAGAGTGTGACGCCCCTAAAAAAAAGAAAAATATCACAAACATCAAAATAAATCAAGAAAAATCGCACTGGAAAACAAATATGGTGATGGATAGAAACAAAAATAACAAAAAAGAAATGTGAAGAGAACTACTCTTTCTTATTGTCATTCCTCAGCCTGCACACTGCATGATAAACCTCTCTGATCTTCTCCAAAGCTGAAGAAGTGGACGGGGTAGAGAACACAGAGGATGCTGTTAAAAAAGGAAAAAGAATGGAAGTTCAGATCCCGGTAAACGCGTAGTTGATTCAGACTACGCATGGACAAAAACAAAAGAAATGATACACATCATATGCAAAAACATAAAAAAGAATAAACTGTACACTACATATATCATTTTGAAAGTCTAATTACATTACAACATTAAAAAAGTTCCACCCACTACCACCCGCCTCCCCCCACCTAGTGCTTACCCAGAATAAAGTAAAAGTAGGTATCAGGGTAATAATACATAACAACAGAGATATGAGGAGTAAAAACAAAAAAACACAAAGCACTAATGAGGGAGAATACGAGGGTATGTGGCAGGGGCGTAGGAACATTAGAAAAATATACTCTGGGAATCATTGCATGTATCTTTCTCCTGCGTCTTCTTATCTCCAGCTTGCTCCTGCGTATGGTTATCTACAGAATGTTCAAATACAGCCACAATAGGCGGCTCAGCTGATAGTGCATATTTATCTGCCTCAGAATCTGCTAAAGATAAAAACATCAGTACAAACAAAAATAACGTTCTGAAGTGACAGCAAACATATATCACGGGCAAAAAAAGCACCCACCATCATCAGCAACATGACAATCATCTGCATTGTTGACATCAACATCTTCTAGAGAAACCACATCAGGGGGAGCGTCATTTTTCTCTTCAAAACTATCAAGACCATCATCATCTTCATTACTGTAGGCCTGCAGCGGTGACACAGGAACTAGCGAACGGTTAACACGAGGACTAGATTCCTCAAAAATGCATTCATCTAGTCCTTCACCGAATTCTTCAATATCTTGCGAAGCATTCTCCTCAGCTACTCTAGCTTCTTCTTGTGAGAAGTTAAGATGTCAAGAAAATAAAACTAAACTGGGAGTTAACAAAACCACGAAAAATAAACATGATGGAAATCTGTTTAAAAAAAATAAGATGTCTAGTAAATAAAACAATGCTAGTCAAAAAAGTACAATAGTGAAGTTAAAAACATCATATAGCCCTGGTAGTTAACTTCTTACAGTAACAGGAGTTTACAATTAACAAAAGGATAAAATACAAAAATATGTACTTTCAGAAATTACAAAAAAGAAGTTAAGTTACAGAGATCCTAGAAGTTAAGTTACATAAATCCTAGAAGTTATCAAACAAGATACAATTTTTTTTCAAGTGTTTTAAATAATAAAACAGAAAAGGCTATGAAAAAAACCTCTAAGCAAAAAGAATGGGAAAAGAGAGAAAACATTATACCTGAGCCTCAACAACTGATTGCCCTAGAACTGTAGTGAAGGTGGATTTGTCAACGCCACCATGAGCAGGGACATCATCATTCAAATCCATCTGTCTTGCTATAGTATCAGCTTATCTTTCGTAGGGTGTGCATATCAAATCTTGCTTACGATCAAAATTAGCTAAACCTTTGCGCAAAAACTTTACAGTAGACACCATGTCGCCAAGGAAACTAACTTCAAGATCAGAAGCCTCTTTCATAACTTCTTCGGTAGGCCCATGCCCAGCAGGAAAAAGGCCAGCTATACTGCCAAGACGATCAACTGTAGTCAGAACAACTTTAACAGTATCACTAACTTTCTGCAGCAGCTGATCAATATCTTTTATGGCCGTAGAGGACGTAGACTTTCCACTTTTAGAAAACATTGATGCATCATCAAACCTCTCACCAGCCACTGGAGCCTGTTCACTCACCAAATCGGGCTGAGACCTCTCGGTATGCTTATCAGGGTGCTCAGACCTCTCAATAGGCTCATCGCGATGCTCAGACCTCTCAATATGCTCATGAGGATGCTGAGATATTACCAAAGGATCATGGGACCGAATATCATCGATGTACATATCTTCGACGCGGATGGAGTATGAATAAACAATGTCATTGCGACCCTTCCACTGCATATCAATAAAAAAGGGGATAGACAAAATAAATGAATCAGAATTCACATTAGGACCAGATAGAAAAAAGGTGGAAGTTAACTTTTCATAAAAATGGTAATTAACTTTCATAAACGATGGAGGTTACCACCATGTAAACAAAAAAATCATACATAAAAAACAAAAACTTAAAACTTTCAGAAACTAGGAGGCTAACTTTTACTGTGGTCAAAGTAAAAACCCTTATAAAAAAGCCATGTATCCTAAATTTCTTATATAGTGCACATCGAATTCTATTCTCAAAATAGGAATAAAACTTACAGTAAGTTAACCGAAACAAAAAAAACTGAAAATAAAAGGAAGTTAACTGTATAAAACCAAGAAGTTAACTATATAAAACAAAGAAGTTAACAGTGGAATAAATGGAGGTTAAACATTCTTCAAATAATTGTCGTTAACTGTAACAGTAAGAATGAACATATAGGGGAATTAAATAACAAATAAGGAACACGAGTTCACTCATCGTATATACAACATAAAAAGCATGGGGTGTGGTTTACTGACCGGAAGTTTCCCAAAAACATACTTGGACAAATCACTTTTGTCATTCTTGATAATGTCTTCAGAATAAATGACTTTCAATGGTTTCCCGTGCAAGAAGTTAGCACGAGGGGTCCTGAGATGCATCACAGAATGCTTCTTTGAATGACAGCTATCCAAATACATAACTACAGGGACAATACCACACCCTTCGGGACCGGCCTGTGCTATATTGGGATCCTGATATTTCTCCGCTGCTCGCTTCATCAACAACTAATTGACAGAAATCACTTGAAGCCATCTTATTATAATCCATGTTTACAAGCATTGCCGCCTCTCTACCAAGACGAACGGCAGATCCAGGACATACAAGCTTCGTGAAAATGATAGCAAAGAACACCTTAACAGCTGTGTCAACTTTTCATCCGAAACCTGCTTCTATGACTTTTTTGTGAGCATCCTCCAGCAACTTCACAGCCTCCAGAACTTCTCCCAACGAACAACGAACAGTCTGTTGGAAGCGATCTCGAGCATTGTCGTCATTTCCAGCTTTTTTTTGATGCCACGCGGCTTCCTCATCACAGCAACTTTAATCTTTTTACCAACATTTTTAGGAGATGTGTCCACAACAACTGTACCCCTCTTATTCTTTGTAGGCTGATAAAAAAATTGAAAAACATAGAAAAAATATATCAAATATAATGAAAGTTAACTTGATTATACAAGAAGTTAGCACAACAAAAAAAAGCGGCAGCAAAGATGAATGGTAACCTTTTCGGGACAAGCTGCAGCGGCATCCTCCACACCAGAATCGTCATCTGCGTCTGGCACATATGTTTCATCCATGGTACGGCTATGCTTAGAAGATGAACCTTTCACAGGTGATGCTTGCTGAGCAGAAATCATATCATTCCTCATCACAACAACACGAGGACTAGGACGAGTAGGAGTCATAGCAGACAACGGCCTCTTAGCAACAACAACCCTATTCTTCTGGGTTGACTCTGCTGGAGGATCATTTTGCATGCCTAACACACCGGCATTTTGTTGCTTTGACTTCGACGAGCGCTTCCTACAGAACATCTTAACCTTCTCATTGTAAGCAGCAAGCCTAGAACTGTGTTGCTTGGCATACAATTCAAGCTGCGCTTTCACATTATGTTCCTGTGTAACCTCCTCTGTACCATCTACAGATTGAGACGGCGTGTCCTGCCATACAGGGAAACCATCATCCTGCTCTTACACACTAGGTGTGCTATCAAAAATAGGTCCAACTGTCCTATCACCAGAACCCTCTACATCAACTCCACGAACAGGTGTATGCTCATTATATGAGGCTGGCCCTCTTACACCATCGGGCCCCAAAGCACTGGCAGGCACAGTATCAGATGCAGCAGCAACTTCTTCAGGTTGGTCTGGATCAACATAATCAACATTCAACATATCCAAGGTTTACTTAATAGTTTCATTAGCTGGTATAACAAAAACAAATGCATTAGTGATAAAAATGAATGCAGTTACTATAGGAATGCAAGTTACCTTCAAAAACTGGTTAAGATGTTATTACAAAATTGGCATTATGTTCCAAAAAACTAAACACAAAGCTATAAATATCAGATATAATGCACATAATCTAGGAAGTTAAGATAAAATATATGATAGAGGTTATAATTAGAAGTTATCAAAGTTAAGCTAAAGAAGACAAGGTGCACTAGTAGTATAAATTTAAAATATGAAAGTTAGATGCAAAGATTTAAATAGTTAAGATACAAACAAGTTGGGAGTTACACAGAATTATAAAGATCAAACATGTAAAGTTCACATATAAATGCACATAAAATCTAGGAAGTTAAGATAAATGAATGGTAGAAGTTATAATTAGAGGTAGACAATGTGTACTAGTAGTCTCAATTTAAATAGGACAGTTAAAACACATATCTAACAGGAAAAAATATAACAGGTATTTCATTTTACAAATAAACTAGGTCGCAGCACATAAACAAAAATAAGATAAAGAGTTACCAGAAATAGTGAAAGTATTAGAGAAGAAACCTCCATCAGCAGTAGATAAATCTTCCAAATTAGGATTATTTGCCACAGATAAAACTGCCAAATCAACATAATAAAACTAGGAGTTAATTATATGAGTAAAAAAGGAGGAAATTAAACATAAAAAAATTACAAGTTAAACAAAGAAAAAGAATGAAAAAAGAATAAAACCATACCAGGTGGAGATACGGGTTTTTCGACAGGATCAACCGCATGGTGATCGTCCTTGGCCATATCCCGCGTCTGCGCGATATATTCAGAAACTAGAGAAGCATGACTAAGTAGTAAAGGAATGCCATCAGCTAAACTCAATTTTCCATCACGGGCAACTAATTTCGCTTTCTTAATAACCGTAACAGGGTTTGAACTCTCAGAAGCATCACCAGATCCTGGGAAAACACACACACAATTAACAGAAATCATTACAAAAATGCAACATAAAAAAGAACATACTGTAACATACAAGAATTAACTAATACAAATGTGAAGTTCACATAATGAGCTTGGGAAGTTAACTTGTCAGTAATCTGCCTAAGATGTTATTACAGAATTTGCATTGTGTTGCAAAAAAACTAAAAATAAAAGATTGAAAGTTCAGATACACTAAAAATATAACTTAAAAAAGGAAAGCTAGCTGCAAAAAATAAAAAAGTTAAGATACAAAAAAGTTGGGAGTTACACTGAACTATAAAAATTGAAAATATAGGAAGTTAAGATAAATATATGACAGAAGTTATAATTAGAAGTTATAAAAGTTAAAATAAAGTAGTCAATATAATGTGCAATAATAGTATAAATTTGAAATATGAAAGTTAGAAGTTAATATAACAGGAACTATAAAAGTTGAAAGCAACAAAGTTGAGATATAATACACATAATTCATAAAAACAAGAAACTAACAGGAAAAAACATATCACAAGTGTTTTATTTTACAAAATTAAACTCACAAAACATATATCAGATTGGAAAAATAATAAATATACGACAATGAACCCTATAATTTATTATAGCATCATAATGTACTAGAAGTTAACTTCAAACAACTGAAAAAGTTCGAACAAAACAGGGAAGTTAACACCCTCTTATAACAGAAGTTAGGTTCAACTAACATCATACAACTAGCATAAATCAACTAACATCAACTAGCAGGATATTTTTAGGCTGAAGTTAGCATCATTTTAACATCAGCAGAAACAAAAAAATAATCGAAAAACAGCAGGAGATATACGACAATGAACCCTATAATTTATTATAGCATCATAATATGCTAGAAGTTAACTTCAAACAACTGGAAAAGTTCAGACAAAACAGGAGAGCTAACACCCTCTTATAACAGAAGTTAGGTTCAACTAACATCATACAACTAGCATAAATCAACTAACATCAACTAGCAGGATATTTTTAGGCTGTAGTTAGCATCATTTTAACATCAGCAGAAACAAAAATAATGGAAAACAGCAGGAGTTAACATCATACACAGACGAAATTAACTACAAAATCGAAAGAAACTTAGTAATGAAATTAAGACAAACCTCTTTGTCCTGGATAACGAGAATCATCCATAGAAATCAACTAAACACACAACTAGCAGGAGATTCCTCCCTACACAGACATCGAATTTGGGGATCTCAGTAAAGCATCTGCGACCCAAAAAAAAATCATGATAGAGCGGATATGGAGTAGGTTTCGGTGAACTAACCAGCCTCCAGATAAGAGCAAGAGAATACGCAGCACGTCGGTCCTCCACCGAGAAACACAAGCCATCAATGGCGCCGGTGGATGAAATGCCGACAACTGCTCCGCCTCCGCCCAAAAACCCTAGACACCTGGAAAAATCCGAGCATCGGAAGCGCCTGCGAGTACGGGGAGGAGCGCGAGGGGTACCGCGCGCGTGAGGCAATGATGGAGCGAGGGGAGATAGTGGCCGATTTCTAGGGGGCGACGACGGCTGCCGGAAATCGTGGATCCGAGCGGTTAGTGCGGGATGGGAAGAGAAGATGTCGAAAAGGGGAGTTATGGTACCCACCCAGACCAGGTTAAAACAACCACCCGGACACGGCCCTGCACGATACGACCAAACGGCCCATTAAAAATATGCACTAACCAACATTTTACATGAAAAATAACATCTGCAGTGATCCAGAACGGAAGTTAACATATGCAACATACGAAAGTTAACACCTGTTTTCCAGGAAATTAGAAAGTGGTTCTTGAATAGCGAGCACGAGTTAACTTAGAAAGAACCAGTTTCTGAATAACTATTTAGGAACCCCCTGTTACTATTCACGTGAACACCAGGAACCCTCTGTTCACTTCCAGGCGAGCACGAGTTAACTTCTTTTTCTTTCTAAGTTAACTTCCAAAATGTAACAGTAATAGTGAATGTTTACTTTCACTGTGTAAGTTAACTTTCACGACCATTCTTAACTACCTCATGTGCGCAAGTTCACTACCTCTTCTATGCTAGTTAACTTCCTGACGGAGCATCGATATTTCATGTTTTCGTGGACTGTATATTAACTTCCGCGACCATCCTTAACCACCTCATGTGCGCAAGTTAACTACCTCTTCTATGCTAGTTAACTTCCTGACGAAGCATCGATATTTCGTGTTTTCGTAGACTGTATATTGATCGCAGTTTTTGAACCACTTATCGGAATGATGCATGCGATTTACTGTTGAAAAGGTATGGAAATTTCGCATCTTTTTCATAAATAAAGTTTTCCCAAATTCGGTATATTTTTAAAATACTATCAAATATACTAAACAGTTTTTTTTCGCGAATTTCTGTTACTGTACTGTTTTTTGGGATTTATTTTCAAACCGATTGTCGGAATGATGCATGTGATATACCGTTAAAACGGTATAAAAATTTCGCAACTTTTTTGTAAATAAATTTTTCCCAAATTCCTTACGATTTTAAATTAATTTTAAATATATCAAACTTCATTTTTGCGTGACATTTTCAATTTCATACAGTATCTTGTGCAACTTAACTTCGGCGCCCCCTATTAACTTTTCCGCGAACACGAGTTAACTTCCGTTTCTTTTTCATGTTAACTTCCGCTCGGTGAAGGGGGTGGTGGGATTTCTCTGATTGTTAACTTCTATTTTTTCACACGAACACTATAAACCCCTTGTTAATTTCCACGTGTGTACAAGTTAACCCCCTAGATGAAGTTTGCAAGGTGCTAACCCCATCATGTGCTAACTACCATGGATTGTTTCAATTAACTTCCAAAAAAACACGAAACCAGACACACTAGTATTTGCAAGTTCCTCTTAGCTCACCATAATATTCTAGCAGTTAACTAGCAGAATTTACGGCAGTTAACTAGCAAGATTTGTGGCAGTTAACTAGCAGGATTTTAGGCACACACCTCAGATTTTTGCAGGGATACCCCTTTCCGCCTGATATGTGCCATGAATACCGACGGTATCTCGCCTGCACCGATGCGGCGGATGGTTGGTGCCCTCGCCGGGGAATCCGGCACCTCCTCCTCGCGTCTGCCGCTACTGCAGCTCGCTCGCCTGCGCCGGCGCACCCTGGAAGAAGGTTGTTATGTCGGGAACAAGATGGAAACTCCGGCGCCTCCTCCCTCGCGTCGGCCTCCGCCGCCGCTCGCTCGTCGGCGTCGGCGCAGCCCAGAAGAAGGTCTTTAGCTCGGGAAAAAGCGGGGAACTCCGGCGCCTACTTCCTCGCGTCGGCCTTCGCCGTCGCTAGCAACTCCGGCACCTCCTCCCTCGCGTCGGCCTCCGCCGCCGCTCGCTCGTCGGCGCCGGCGCAGGTCTCCGATCGTGCGGCTTTGAAGGAAGGGGGCGTGGTCGGGGCGTCCGGGTCGAAGACGTCCGGGATGTCCGGGTCCGGGTCGTGGTCAGGATGTCCGGGTCGTGCTAGTTTTGGGTTAACACTTTCCAAAAAGTAGGTGGTTCCTAAATAGTTATCTAGGAACCTACTTAGGGGGTGTTTCTGAATAGTTTTCTCCCGATCTGCACTGGACTTTCCGACGGCATGAGATGGAAGCACGTACGGAACGACATGGTTATTAACAACACTTGCAGCTGCTTCTGTTCGCTTTGCAGTTCATTTGGTTTGTCCGTCGAGGAGATATATTCAGTAATTCGGATAGCCTCGTCTCGGAGGCTTTCAGTTTTCCTATTTTGCTGCAACGTTCAGTTGTCCTCTCCCCCTTTTTTTTTGAAATGCCTCTCTCCTGTTGTTTTGTTTTTTTGCGAAATTTTACCGATTTATTAATAATCATCAACAACAGTATTAAAAAAATATAAAAATAATAAATACAAATAAGTCCACAGACCACCTAGACGACTACAAACACTAGCACGAGTCGAAGACACGTCTCCGTTAAGGCTGGACACGAGCCGGCGAGCTTTTGGCTCAAGCCCAAAAAGTGGGACCGTAGCGAGCCAAAAGCTCGCACGGGTTAGCTCGGTCTAGCCTACCCTCAAGAAAAAAAGCTCGGTCCGCAGCCTGCTGTAGCTCGAGGGGAGAGGAGGGGGCATAGGGCAAGCTCGCAGCGCTCGACCCCTCCTGTCCGCGTAAGTTCCCAGCCCGAGTTCCGCCGCGGCCGCTCCCTGATATGGCCACCGTCGGCGCCTGATGTCGTCGCCGCCGCCTCCTTAAGCTGCTCTGCCCCCTTCGCCTCCCCCAACTCTTCCGCCCGCTCGCACGCCCCCAAGATCGTTGCCAGGTGCTGCAGCCGCGGTTACTTTAAGTGAATACAGTGGTGACATTTGGAGGTTCTTAATTGTTGACATGGCGGTCAATTAGCTTTGGGCAGTAGGTGTCTCTTTCATCAATTGTTGAACAAGAGACGTCAATTTTGGAGGGACACATGGAGTTTATCTTACCAAAAGATTTGAAATTCTAATTCAAATGGCACATTCATTATTGACCGTGCAGCTTCTTAGATCCAGTACAACCCCCTCTGTCCTAAACTCGTATAAAACTCAGGCAAACACAACACAAGAACGGCTCAGATTGTCCGGTACCCCTTCGTTATTATACTAAACAAAATACGCAGCCTGTACAAAACCCCGATTATATTATACGTCTAGTACGTATTAGTTCACCGGCTCTTCGTCAGATCATCACCGATGACAATCATACCGGCTCATCGCCAGTGATGGTCATGGCCGGTGGATGTGGTGATGTGGCGGGGCACTATGCACAATCGCACACGTCTTGTTATAGCCTTGTAGACATGTGCATGCAGGGATCGCGACGCCCGCATCACGCAGGATTGGCGGCGTCTGGCGGTTGCACGACGCACATGTTCATCTACAACGTCGTGCAGGGTAGTTCATGGTGGCGGCAGCGTGTTGACACGCGCCGGACCATCCGACAGCCTGCCAGACGGGCCGGCTTTTGCACCGCTGGATAGTCTGGTAAAGACGGACATGTCCACACGCAGTTTGGCCCTGCCGGACAGGCTGGTGACGCAAGATCTATAGCGATTGTGCAGATCGGAGAAGAGGAGGGAGCGGGCGACGAACAAGAGATCAACGCACCCGACGACAGGGTGACCGGCGGTGGCTGCTATGATGTACGGTCTGTGCTGGATGAGAATAGATACCGTAAATATACTGTTAGATAATATACTGTTAGATGTATATTTGTATATTGTAGTTTTCCCGTATGTTAGGGGCCTTCCTGCATATTTGCACCTGTACCTGTAATATATATTGTGGTCTTTGGCCCCCAGAGGAATACATGTTGCATATTCCTGACATGGTATCAGAGCTAGGTTAGACCATTTTTTTGCAACATCGTCACAGCCGCCACTGTCCCTGTCGTCGTCGTTTTTCCGACGTCCCGTCTTTGGGGTGTGCTCTCCGGTGAGGTCTCCTGTCCGCCGTGCCCCCTGCTCCTATGGATCCTCTTCCGCCGATGCCGATTGTTCTCGGTGCTGATGCTTCTCAGGAGGCCAAGGATGCTGCTTAGAGTGCCGATAATAGTGCTGTTGCTGCTTATGAGCTGAAGTTCAAACAATACTCTGCTGATCTCGAGACCTATCGCCACGCTCTGACTGCCTACACTCAGTGGGTCGATGAGGATGCTCGTGTTGCTGCTGTTCTCACCTCCAGTGTTCTGCCCCAGTATGCTGCTGAGTTCATGAGTCTCCCTACTGTTGCCGCTCAGTGGGCACATCTTCGTCAGCGCTATCAGCCGTCTGGGGATGCTCTTTACCTGTCTGTGGTTCGCCAGGAGCATGCTCTTCAGCAGGGTGATTCCACTATTGATGAGTTCTATACTCAGAGTGCTGCTATCTGGCGCCAGCTTGATTCTCTCCGTACTGCTGTTCGTGGCACATGCTCGTGCTGCCAGATTGTGCGCTCGGACTTGGAGTTTCACTGCATCTATGAGTTTCTATCTCGGCTCCGCTAGGAGTTTGAGCCCCGGCGTGCTCAGCTGAATGCTCGTGGTCGTGTTCCGCTCTCTGAGGTGTTATCCGAGCTTCGGGCTGAGGAGACCCATCTCCGTGGTGCTGGTCTTCTTGCGGTTCCATCTGTGCTTGCTACTCGTGGTCCTCCTATGCCGTCTGCTTCCTCGACTCAGCTGCAGTCGTCTGTGCCGCCACCGATACTACCCACTCCTCCAGGTCAGGGTCAGAGTCAGCACCAGCAGTCTCAGGGTCAGAGTCAGCACCAGCAGGCTCGCGGTCAGGGTCGCCGTGGTTTTCTTCGTCACTGCTCTTACTGTAATAAGGATGGCCACACTTGGGCCACTTGTTATACACGGGATCCTAGTTTACGTCAGCAACACCAGATGGCTTGTGGGCAGTCGGCTCCTTCCGGATCTTCAGCAGTTGCTCTCTCTGATCAGGACATTATCAGGAGTCTTCGCGGTCTTCTTGCTGCTACAGGCTCTTCTTCGACATGCATTGCTGGTTCTGTGACTGATTATTTAGGCACTGTGCGACCACCACCTTCTACATAGTCAGGTATGTTCCCGTGGTATCTGGATTCTGGAGCTTCCTTTCATATGACCCCCGAGTCTTCTTTTTTGTCCGCTCTTCGTTCTCTCCCTTCTCCTGTCCGTGTCTTCACGACTGATGGTACCTCTCTTCCTGTTTCTAGTCGAGGCACCCTTTCTACTTCTTCTTTTTCTGTTCCTGATATTTCTCATGTCCCTCTCCTTAAGATGAATATGTTCTCTGCTAGCCAGCTTACTGACTATGGTTGTCACGTCATTCTTGATGCTGATTCTTGTGTTGTCCAGGACCGTCGCACATAGACCCTGGTTGGAGCTGGCCCTCGCAGCCGTGACTCTTCGGGAGTTTGGGAGTTAGACTGGCTTCGTGTTCCTTCCGCTGCCACTTCATCTGCCAGTTCTTCTTCGGTCGTCGCTGCTGATACCAGCTCCTTTTAGCAGTGGCATCATCGTCTTGGTCACCTTTGTGACTCTCGCCTGTCGTCCTTAGTTCATCGTGGTCTTCTGGGGTCTGTCTCAAGAGATGGGTCTTTATATTGTCAGGGCTATAGGTTGGGTAAACAGATTCAGCTTCCCTATCCTACTAGCGCGTCTGTATCTCAACGACCTTTTGATTTAGTTCATTCCAATGTTTGGGGTCCGGCTCCTTTCGCTTCGAAAGGGGGCCATCGCTACTATATTTTATTCATCGATGATTTTTCTCGGTACACTTGGTTGTATTTTATGCGCTCTCGTAGTGAAGTGCTCTCCATCTATCAACGTTTTGCGGCCATGGTCCGTACTTAATATTCTACACCTATTCGTGTGTTTCGTACTGATTCTGCTGGTGAGTATATCTCTCAGATGTTGCGCGGTGTTCTTGCTGAGCAGGGCACCCTTGCTCAGTTCTCCTGTCCTGGCGCACATGTCTAGAATGGCGTTGCTGAGCGGAAGCATCGCCATCTTCTTGAGACCACTCGTGCCATGATGATTGCTTCTTCTCTTCCGTCGCATTTCTGGGCTGAGTCTGTCGCTACGTCGGCTTACCTCATCAATATTTAGCCTTCTGCCGCTCTGCAGGGTGGTATCCCTCTTGAGCGCCTATCTGGACAGTCTCTAGACTACTCCATGCTTCGCTTGTTTGGTTGTGTTTGCTATGTTCTCCTTGCTCCTCGCGAACGCACCAAACTGACCGCTCAGTCTGTTGAGTGTGTCTCCCTTGGATACAGTGATGAGCATAAGGGTTATCGCTGTTGGGACCCTGTTGGTCGTCGGATGCGTATCTCTCGTGATGTTACTTTTGATGAGACGCGTCCTTTCTATCCTCGTCCCACCGCTGGTACCTATCCGGTGGAAGATATATCTTTTCTTCTCTTTCCTAACACACCTCCTTCTACTCCTATTGTGTCTTCTTTAGGATATTCCCCCCTAATGTCTCTTCTTCGACACCGTCCTCCTCTGCTCCGTCTAGTTCTCCTAGTTCTCCTCGTTCTCCGGAGTCGTCTTCCTCTGCTATTTCTTCTTCTTCATCGTCGTCTCCTGCGTCGTCTTCCTCTGATGAGCTTCCCTCTACTCGTCCTATTCGTCAGCGTCGTGCCCCTACCGTTACTCTCCTAGTCAGTATGGTCTTTCTGTTGCCTCCGAGCCGACTTCTTATCGGGATGCTGAGCATCATCCTGAATGGCAGCTGGCCATGGCTGAGCAGCAATATGGTCGCCAACATTGGGGAGCAGGCCGTATTGACAATGCAACTTCAAAAACTCAAAACTCAATTCAACTGCACTCTTAAAACAATTGCATGTATACATACAACTTTGGTCAAATTTAAGAAGAGGATTGCTCCAGTACTTGATGAATGTGCTGCCAAGTGGTGAATACAGTGTATTTCCGACCTTGTTTTCCTCAGGGGCTGGACATGTAACAGATATTTACCTTAGAATCTAGTATTTGATATGTGCTTCCTGTTTGGACGTAAATTTCTCCCGTGATTTTTGTGGGGCTATTTCGCCTACAAGAAGAAAGGGGATCAACATGTGCAGGGGTTGCGTAGGGTTTCTGGAGCATGCAGAAGAAGGATGTCCCGTGCTGGTTGTAAGGTTGATCTCCACACGATCGAGCCCAACGGCTCGACCGAACCTTTGACCACGTCCTGATCGGGGACGTCCAACCTCTCTGGTTGGTGGGCCCCTGTCACCTGCGCGTATATAAAGAAGTGGGGGCCAGTGGCACAACTAACGAGGTTCTCTGTGCGCCACTCCCCACGCCCTTCCGATCGAGGGCTCGCGTAGAGTGACGGGAAGCACCACCAACGCCGCCACCACTGCCCACGCTCACGCCGTCGCCCTCCCCATGGAAACCGGATCGGGCTCCTCGAGCTCCACCGGATCAGGTACTCGTCTCTGATCTCTCCCCGATCCCTCTCTCACTCGTCAAATTGATACCTAAAGATATCTACCGAATTGATCTAGCCTAGATGATCCTAAGGAAGATTTTAACATTGGTAACAGAGCCTGCTAGTTCTAGATCATTTTCGGTAGAAAAGAATCAAAAGAAACCCTAGTTCATCCCCTGCAAACCCCGAAAAGAAAATCGAAAAAGAAAAATCCCAAAAGAAAATCCCCAAATACGGAACCCTAACCCTAACAGAGAGAAAGGGGAAAAGGGAAAAGACTTACCTAGCAGCCTCGGGTTCGGCGGCAAAGTGCGCCGCCATCCCGGCCACGCCGTTCCTCTCCAACGCGGGCATCGGCAAGCCGAGCCGTCGGAGGAAGAACATGGGCAGTGGAAGCAGGCACCGTCTCTGCCACGGCCGAAAGGAAGAGCTCCCTTCGAGGGCAAAGACAGCACTGCCACCGCCATGACATCTGCCGGCGAGATTCAGCGTCGTCGCCGGCGCAGTGGGGAAGCAGGGACCATTGGGTCCTGCTCCCTCTCGAGTCAGCAGGTGGTGTTGGTGGATGGGGAAAGCACAGAGAGAGGTGGAGGGGAAGGAGCACCGTCGTGAGGTGCTGCGGTCGCCGGCGGGACGCCGGCCACCGGTGCTTCTCCTCCGAGAGGCCGCCGCCATCGTGCGGGTGAGAGAAATGCGGGGGGAGAACAGAATGAGCTAGGGTTTGACCCCAGAGTCGGGTGGACTCGGCTTTGATCTCGTGAAAACGGCGCTCGGCCGTCAGATCTTCATCGCGCGGCCAACAAAAAGCGGCGACAGGAGCTGGTGGGCTGTGGGCCGCCGGGCTCGCCGAGATGGGCCGCTGTCTGCCGCTACGGAGCGGCGCGCTGCTGCAGGCCATGGGCCGTTGTCTGCAGCGCAGAGCGATGTGCGTGCAGCAGGTCGTGGGCCGGGCCGCGTGACAGCACAGAAAAGAACAGTTTTTTTTCTGTTTATTTTTTACAGAACACAGTTTTATTGTTTTTTGTTCAGTTTGTTGAGCAAAATTTGTACAGTTTTGTCTATTCATATTTATCCAACGAAAATTTGTTTAGATAACACAAAAGTGACAGAAATTTATTTCTGTAAAGTATAAAAGTTCATGAATTTTCATTCATATTCCGCTGCAAATAGTTAAAGGCAATTGCTTAAATACAATAAAGTGATAATTGAATTTTTAAAAGATGTGATAAAGTAATGTTGAAAGGTGATTATGATCCTGTTATTATATAACCAACATTATTAATAGCATGATCATGATTTGTTATTATGTGTTTAAAGGTACATTTATCTCTACAAATAGTTAAAGTGTTTATTAAAGGTTTAAAGTAAGAATTAAACTTTAAAAGTATGTTAAAGTGATTATTGAAACAATTATGGTCATGTTATTTTATGACCAACGTTATTAATAACATGATCATGTTTTGTTGCAATAATATGTGCATTTATCTCTATTATCTGCCCAACGGTGATATAGATTTAATTGCATAAACAGTTGTATGTTTTCATTTATACTAACATTGGATTAATGCATGCAATTGTTGTTATGGTCACACAGAATTGTGGTTTTAAGAAGAAAAAGATGATGATGCTGCATGGCAGAAAAGAAAAGGGACCATGCTCTATTGGAGATGGCATATACCCTAGAGAACCAAAAGTGCGTTAATATCAACAAAAGGTGCATGTTTTTGTAAAGAACACAATTGAGAACGCTATTGCGGGCTCAATTGCAGAGTATGTCGCATGGGAGTTTGAGCCAGTTCACTGGTTCTTTAAAAGACATATGTCCCAGCTGCAGGAACAGCTGGTGACAGAAAGGTACAATGGAGGTGCACTTGGCATAACGGACTCTGGATGAGCAACATGGCAGCTTAGCTTAAGCCCATGGATGCTGATTTCGAGTTGAAGGTTGCACTCCTTGTTCACTTGGTGATGGCTTCACTGCCTCAACAGTTTGACACGTTTGTTGTCAATTACAACATGTCCCTAGAAAAAAATGGGACATAGAAAAGATATAGCCATGTGTGTGCAAGAAGAGGAAAGACTAAAAGCCTTCATTACACAGAAACTTGATAAGTGTATCCCGTGTGAACAAAGATAACTATGAGTGTTAGTTTGGACATGGCAAGTGTGTCATATGGTTTAATAATGCTTATGTGGGTGTCGTTTCTCTTCACAATGAGCCTTATTTGTTATCACTATGTGAAAAAGAGTTTGTTGTGTGAACAAAAGAAAATAAAGCGAACTCATGACTCGTCGAAGTTTTGGTACTGTAGACTAGACCATATTTCGAGGGGAAAAATAGAAAGCCTCGTTAAAAATGACATTCTTCCTCCGTTAGAGTTCTCAGACATCGAGCAATGCATAGATTGCATCAAAGGAAAGTATGTAAAGCAAATTAAAAAGGGTGCAAACCGAAGTATAGATACACTAGAAATAATTCACACTGATATTTGTGGACCGTTTCCTGTGAAAAGTGTGGATGGTTATGATTCATTCATAACATTCACGGATGATTACTCCCGGTATGATTATATTTATCCAATTAAAGAAAGATCTGAAGCATTGGATAAATTTAAAATTTTCAAAGCTGAAGTAGAAAATCAGCATGATAAAAGAATTAAGATAGTCTGGTCTGACCGTGGGGGGAGTACTACGGTCGGCATACTCCATATGGTCAAGTTCCAGGACCTTTTGCAAGGTTCCTACAGGAAAATGGAATAGTCGCCCAGTATTCTATGCCGGGCGAACCTCAGCAAAATGGAGTAGCTGAAAGGCGTAACCGTACCCTTATGGTTATGGTGCGCAGCATGATGAGCTATTCCACCCTCCCATTGGGATTGTGGATGGAGGCGCTTAAAACCGCCATTCACATTCTCAACAGAGTACCAAGTAAGTCGGTATCCAAAACACCGTATGAATTGTGGACAGGCAGAGTTCCCTCTCTGCACCACTTGAGGGTCTGGGGGAGCCCAGCTGAGGCAAAAGTTTTCAATCCAAACATTGCAAAGTTAGACCCCAAAATAGTATCTTGCCACTTCATTGGCTATCCAGATAAATCAAAAGGCTATCGTTTCTACTGTCCTGACAGATACACAAAGTTTGTAGAAACGAGACATGCAGTCTTCTTGGAGGACGAATTGATGAGGAGGAGCACGGTAGCTCGGGAAATTGATCTTGAGGAGAAGAGGGTGCATGCACCTAATCTGATGACTCAATAGCCATTTTTCTCGCTACCTGTTGTGCCACCATCTACAGCCCCTGAGGTTGTGGTGCCGGCACCTGTTGTGACTCCACACGTGACAACAATGGGAGAAGGTTCGGAACCTGTCCATCAGGAGCCACCTGAACCCATTGTTGAGCATGAAAGGGAGCCAGAACAGCCACATACTGAAAATGTGCCAGAACCTGAGGCACGAAATGAGCAAGAGTCTGATGAACTCAGAAGGTCTAAAAGAGAATGAAGACCAACCATTTCCAAAGAAATTTACAAAGTCTACAACACAAAAACAGTTTATATGGAGGGCGATCCTACCTCATATGGAGAAGCCATGAGAAGCCCTCACTCAGCCAAGTGGGTGGAGGCAATGGAAGATGAAATGAAATCGATGAGTTCCAACAATGTTTAGGACTTAGAGGAAATTCCTAAAGGAGCCAAAACAGTAGGATGCAAATGGGTCTACAAAACAAAGTATGACTCCAATGGGAATGTAGAAAAGTACAAAGTTAGACTTGTGGCAAAAGGCTTTACGCAAAGAGAAGGGGTAGATTACAATGTGACTTTTTCTCCGGTCTCATGTAAGGACTCCTTCAGAATCATCATGGCACTAGTTGCACATTTTGATTTAGAGTAACATCAAATGGATGTTAAGACGGCATTTCTAAATGGAGATTTAGAAGAAAATGTTTACATGAAACAACCCAAGGGTTTTCTCATGGAAGGGAAGGAACATATGGGATGCCGCCTAAAGAAATCCATTTATGGTTTAAAGCAAGCCTCTAGGCAGTGATATTTAAAGCTCAATGATACAATTAAAAGATTTGGATTTAAAGAGAATGTTGAGGACAATTGCATTTATGCAAAGTTTCAAAGTGGGAAATATATTTTCCTAATTTTGTATGTGGATGACATCTTACTTGCTAGCAGTGATGTCAGTCTACTACTAGAAACAAAGAAGTTCTTGTCTTCAAATTTCTACATGAAAGACCTTGGTGAAGCTTCTTATATTTTGGGCATAGAAATTCACTGAGATAGAAAGAATGGAGTGTTAGGACTATCGATGAAAGCATATTGTGAAAAGATTCTAAAGAAATACAATATGCATACGAGTAATGCAACACCTTCTCCCATAGTCAAGGGCGATAGTTTTGGAAAATCCCAATGCCCAAAGAACCAATATGAGATCGATCAAATGAAGTCAGTACCATATGCTTCGGCTGTTGGAAGCTTACAGTATGCACAAGTGTGCACTCGCCCTGACTTAGCTTTTATCACCGGGGTACTCGGTAGATATCAAGAGAATCCAGACATAGAGCACTGGAAGATGGTAAAGAAAGCTTTGCGTTATGTGCAAGGCACAAAAGGCCTCATGCTAACATATAAAAGATCTGATTCCCTAGAAATAAGAGGGTATTCAGATGTGTATTTTGCGGGAGATAAAGACGACAGAAAGTCTACGACAGGATATGTCTTTACTCTCGCAGGAGGTGCTATTTCGTGGAGAAGCGCCAAACATTCGATAGTTGCATCATCTACGATGTATGCAGAATTTATAGCATGTTATGAGGCCATGGGACATGCGTTATGGTTAAAAAAAATTTTACCCGACTTGAAAGTGGTAGACTGCATCAGCAGGCCACTAAAGATGTACTGTGATAACGAGCCCGCAGTATTCTATGCTTACAACAACAAGTTGAGTAATGCTACAAAGTCAATAGATATAAAGTATTATGTTGTGAAGGACAAAGTTCAGAATTAAACTATAAGTCTTGAGCATATAAGGACAAAAGATATGCTTGCGGATCCGCTAACGAAAGGCTTACCACCCAATGTGTTCAAGAAACACATAGCCGGCATGGATTTAATAGAAAGCCTATGATTCCTGGACTACAAATGCCCAAAAGTACCAGAATTTGTTTCAAAACAGAAAAGTATATAGTGGCTGTCTGATTCTATCGGCAATTGAGCTGTGACGATGAAACATGCTCTATGTACTAATCCGTGATGAAATGAGTAAAGTATAAAGTTAAGAGTAAAGTTGAGATCAAGGGGGAGAATGTAAGGTTGATCTCCACACGATCGAGCCCAACGGCTCGACCGAACCTTTGACCACGTCCTGATCAGGGACGTCCAACCTCTCTGGTTGGTGGGCCCCTGTCACCTGCGCGTATATAAAAAAGTGGGGGCTGGTGGCACAACTAACGAGGTTCGCCGTGCGCCACTTCCCACGCCCTTCCGATCGAGGGCTCGCGCAGAGTGATGGGAAGCACCACCGACGCCGCCACCACTGCCCACGCTCACGCCGTCGCCCTCCCTATGGAAACCGGATCAGGCTCCTCGAGCTCCACTGGATCAGGTACTCGTCTCTGATCTCTCCCCGATCCCTCTCTCACTCGTCAAAATTGATACCTAAAGATATCTACCGAATTGATCTAGCCTAGATGATCCTAAGGAAGATTTTAACACTGGTAACGTTGTGCATGTTCGGCGGGAGGATTCCCACATCTAGGCGTGTATATTTTTTTAGAAAGGAGCATATATTAATATCGTGATGATACCAATTACATCCAGCCACTACAACAACGCATTGCCCTATTGGCATTACGGACGCACACGGCCAAAAAAATAAGAAAAATTACAAAAAAAAGTCCCGCAACAACGATAAAATCCTTAGTAGCAGCGACACTGACCCCACCAGAACAACACTAGAAGTCCAACATCTCCAATAGCGACGCCTTCAAGAAGGAAACATAGCACAAACACCGTCGTTCGCCTGAGATCATAGGTTTTCACCCTAGAGAAAGTCCCCGCTCACAAAACAATGCCTTCAACAAGGTCATTGTCAGACACAACCAATTAAGGCCAGACCTTGAATTTTCACCCTGCAAGATAAGACTGTGAACTCCTCCTGTGCTGCCGCCCCCACCTTCCGATGCCGCTGCTACAATTCACGAATCACCAGGCCAATTCCTCATCGCCACCAGGACTTGACACACCATAGCTATTCCACAAATCTTGGCTTCCATGACATTCTCCGCACACTGACTTCACCATGAAACTAAATACATGTTCCACGATGGCAACAGACTGTAGAGCTTCGCCTCGCTCCCTCTGAAACCAAACGGTCAGAAAAATACCGGTTGCGCGCGACCGAATTCCATCCGTTTCAGCAATCTTCAGGCATGAATCGCCCATGGGAGTTCACCGGTGGAGCCTTTCGGAACACGATACTGCCGCCAGATCAATGAAAACAGGCCGAAGGTAGATCTTCGTCTTGGCGTGAGAGAAACCTTAGGACTGCGGACCTGACAACAGATGGGACCGGTGCTGCCATCCGCCGAGGAAGAACCTCCATCAAAGCCCGAGGCCGCCACCCCGACTTCCAGACCCCGCTGCCATCAGATCGCCGTCGGGGCGACAAACTTCGAGCGTCCAAGGGGTTTCCTACGAGGGAGAGGCCACCACGCGAGGAAGCAGCCCTGCTGCCACCATCGACCGGCCGGACTTTGCCCGCCGGTGTCCTCCGGTGGCAGCGGGGAGAGATGGGAGGAGAAGTCGAGGGCGGCGGTGACGGCTTGGGGTTCCGCCCGTGCCGCCTCCTCCAAGAGGCAGCGCGTGCGGTGTACGTACCTATTCATGTGCGGCCCCAAGACTGGAGTGGCTTTTGAGCCTCTAGGCGTGTAGATATTTGCAAGAAAGTTATGATTCTAAAAAATGGATGGGTGTTTCTTGTTTGGATGTAAATTTCTCCTGTGTTTTTTTTGGGCTACTTCTCCTGCGAGAAGAGTGGGGGGCTGCGTAGGTTTTCTGTAGCATGCGGAAGAAGGATGTCCCATGCTTGTAATGTTGTGCATGTTCAGCAGGAGGGTTTCCACATCTAGGCGTGTGTTGATATTTTTAAGAAAATTATGATTCAAAAAATGGACAGATTCAGTCATGTTGGGATTGGTAGATAAATGTCGACCTCGGTGTCGACACACCCATATCATGTATCCGAATTCAAATAAAGAGGTACTATATCTCTATTTTGCGCTAGATCGATGTCGACCTATGTGTAGCCACACTCATCATGCATCCTAGTTTGAATAAAAAAAGTACCACTCCTCTATTTTTTCTGCTTATATAGATATGTGGAAAAACCATGCATGTCGCCTCCTCCGTTGTAAAATATATAGAACTAATAATAAAGCAAGAAAAACAAACACACGCGCTACTCCCAAGTACTACTAGACTAGGTCGGATGCATCTTTAGATTTTGCATCCTGACGTCGTCCCATGTGGAGGAGGTTGAGCAGGATTGCCAACACGACGCATAACAATGCGAAGACTCCGATGTTGCCCAAGCTAAGTCACGAGGATCAGGCTGGAAGAAGAGGATCACTGTAGACACAGACATGAACGTAATCCAGGTCGCCGGAAACATCACCAGCCACATCACCTGCACCCAAAATAGGAACAATAATTAGGTTATGGCACCTCAATCCGGATGGCGGCGCTGCCTCTGGAGCTCATGGTGGATCATGGCCGTGTAGTACGTACACCAAGACGACGGCGCTGATGGCGAAACCCCCGGCTGACCTGCAGAAATACCTGGCCAACGCCAACAAGAAGAGGAATAACGAGCTAGTCACCAACACGTGTTCCGCGCAGTTCATGGATGTTTTCGGCGACGGCGAGCTTGTCGGAGGGGAAGAGGAAATTGCAGGCTCCATGATGCTGGCCCGTTGTGTGTTTCTGATTTAACCTGGACGATTGATCTTTTTTTTTGCTTTTGATACCTGGACGTAGGATTTCATTGTTATTTATTGGCGAGGGCAGGACGCGCGTACTTGGCTTTCCTTTATCTCTACTATATAATTTGTTTGAAGGTGGTTTTCGTCGTTCTAAATTTTCGGCCGTCGCTTTTTTCCTGGACAGTTTTGCCCTTGCAGTTCGAAGCTATTACAGCAGTGCCACCGCCAAAACTGACCGGTTAGATTGAAAAGAAAAATAAAAAGATTACGAACGGGACTACCGGCCGGTGAGGAGCTCTTGAGGGTGCGCGTCGTAACTCCACCGATGGGCGGACGGGCCTGTCCTACCCGACAAAGTCGAGGGCGGCGCCGGAAGATGCAAGTAGGGAGCCCGAGATATACAGGGAGGTGGCCAGGTGGGAGTCGTGGCCCGCGTGCCGCAGCTCCCCGCCGTCGGCAAGGCCTCCCACCAGCGGACAAGCCCCCCGCCGCCCGCGGAAATCCCCGAGGTTGGGGAAGGAATTAGTCGGGGCGAGGATTGGGGCGACGAGCGTCTCTGGTTGGGGGAGGCAGGAGGTGGGGGCGTCGCTGGGGGAATCCACCTTGCAGTGATTTCTCGGCGCCGGAGATTAAGCAGGTAAAGGGCGTGAGGCGTAGTGCCACAAAACGGCAGCTGGGGCAGGGTCATTGGGGCAGATTCCAGGCAGAGAGAGAGCGCACGAGGATGGAGGCATTTCCAGGAAGCAACGCCAGATGCGTGACAAGAACATGTGCTTCGGCGTAGCGAGATAGTCCGGCTTCCTCTTTCAACACCTACGTGTAGCCACCAGCTATCGAGGGTCAGGCGCATGAACTCAGCGTGCTGGTTTGCTTGCTGAGCAGGGGATTTTTACAAGGCAAGGGCCTACGGGCATGGACTGGCTTTGGCTAGGCAAGGGGAAAGCATGACGCAATTGGCAATTTTGGTTATGTGCAGCTCTGAACCGTAGGAGCAGACAGAACTCTAAACATGTATGCAACCTTCGCTATACAAAAATAGCACACAAAATTACAGAATAGAACCGTGGGAGTAAAAGGATTCAAATCTGGATATAAACAAAACCGCTTTTCAAATCCACAGCACACACATGAAGATCGAATGCACTGTGTAACACCTGAAGATAAAGGATTCATATTTTAGAATGAAGATGCTTCAATAAGGTCGGCATAGCATGGAGAAACTTGGTTCTCAACCGATCTTCGCCGGAACTCTCGGTCTCGTCGAGTCCGCCGCTGTCTCGCCATTCTACCGACTTCATCAGAACTCTCCCTCAGGCATGTTTGCATGACACTTTGGAGATTGCCCTGTGATTAGTCTTGAAGGAAGAGCACACCCGGTTTCAACTCACTTCCTTGAAATTATTTAAGAAAAAATAGTGTAATGTATTGCTTTGGATTCTTGGGAGCATATTTTATTATGTTTAGTGTAAGTGGACTGTTGTGGTGTATCGAGTTGGTAGTTACAAGAAACTAATAAATTTAGATTGACGACATATATACTGAATTATATAGCCTATCAGAATGCCTCTTTATATCAGAATGCCTCTTTAGACTGAAGCGACCATGTTTTACCTCTCGGAAATATAGATCACCTATGTTTCCTATTACTATAGATAATTGTTTTTAATTTTACCACGTGCAAATTACGGCGCGCCGTAGCAACGCACGGGCTTTGTGCTAGTATGGTATAATTCAGCACTTACCATTTTTTTCTCTATCAGCTAGCTCGTCGGTGACTCTGCATCCGCCTTAAATTGACTGCATATCTTTTAGGTATAATTCTTAATTGGGTATTCTATGAAATAAATAAGGATAGTTACCTTCACTTTTTAGGGATCACGTACGTGTCTTCCAGGCAAAATAATATAATCTCAAAATAACTGAGTTTATATATGTATCTATGTATTAAAACGCGTCAACAAGTACATGCCTGTTAAGGCCCCCTGTCGCAGACTTAAAGCCCTTCTCGTTCTCGTGTGTGACGCAGAAGATGGCTGACGCTGTAAAAATTCAACCTTCTAACCACGGTGCGCCCTAGGTGGCAGCAGGTCACTTCGCGGGCGGGTTTGGCATACAGAATGTTTCCCAGAACTGTAACAGACATAAAGCACATGGCCCACTTCTGGAAAACCGTTTGCTTATTACAAGCAAAACAACCCCGACGTTGCGTATCGTGTGCATGCTAATTGCTAAGTTTTCTGAAGTTTTTACTGTTTCTTTTTGGTGTCCTTTGGCACATGGTGAGTCATAAATCATAGCGTGCTACCTTCATCGGCGTTGTCTACACAAGACCCCCTGCCGCCGCCGGCGAGCCCGATTCCCTCTTTTCTTCCCCGAATGTCCTCCCATGGAGAAATCCTACCTTGCAGGTACCATTTCACCCTGTCGCTACGCGCCTACCCTAGGCCATCTGAACACACCACTGTGACCGCCTTTCTCTCCTCGTTCTCCTCATTAAAGCGCTCAAGCCAGAGTGGCCCCAAGTGCCCCAATTGTCACCTCCGTCCCTGATGTTGGTCGCGCCCTCGTCATCGATTCCGGCGTCCCCTGATCTCGGTGACCCCTCCTTGAACATCTTGGTGAGCTCCATGTTTTCCTAAACCCCTCCAATCCCTTCATCTCACTCTTGTTCGTGCTCACGCCAATCACCACTGTGCACCGTCGCAGAACCTCGTGGATCATGGCCATGTAGTACACCAAGACGGCGGCGCTGATGGCGAAACCCCCGGCTGACCTGCAGAAATACCTGGCCAAGGCCAACAAGAAGAGGAATATGGAGCTAGTCACCAACACGTGTTCCGCGCAGTTCATGGATGTTCTCGGCGACGGCGAGCTTGTCGGAGGGGAAGACGCAATTGCAGGCTCCATGCTACTACTAGGGTCGATCGATCTTTTTTGCTTTTGATACCTGGACGTAGGATTTCCTTGTTATTTATTGGCGAGGGCAGGACGCTTTCCTTTTTAGATATGGTATAGCCCCCGTCCGTTAATTCAGCTTGCGAACCGTCACTTACCATTTTTCTCTCTATATCAGCTCGTCGGTGACTCGGTCACCTTTTCAAATGCCTCTTTGCCTGGCCCCACCTGAAACGGCCGAGTCAAGGATGTTGACCTTGTTAGATGTATATATTTGTATATTATAGTTCCCCCATATGTTAGGGGGCTTCCTGCATATTTGCACCTGTATCTGTACTATATATTGTGGCCTTTGGTCCCCGAGGAATACAAGTTGCTATTCCTAACATGATATCAGAGCCACGTTAGCCCCGTCCTCTTCCTTGCAACTTCGTCGCCTCGCCGCAGCCGCCACCGTCCCTGTCGTCGCCGGTCTTTTTTGCCGTCGTCGCCACCGCCGGTCGCCGCCTTTTTTTGATTCGAGCTTGATTCAGATCGATCCAGATCTGGCCGAGTCCAGCTCGATCCAGATCGGTTTCCCTCGCCGGTCTGCCTCAAGATCGAGTTTGATCCAGATCGATCGATCTGCCTCCAGTGTCTGCTTCGCCTCCACCCGCGTGTCCTCCACCACGCGCCAGCGTCTGCCTCCTGCGCGTCTGCATCTGCCTCATCCCGAGCGTCTGCGTCCCGCGCGTGTGCCTCGTCCAGCGTCTGCCTCTGCCTCCCGCGCGTCTGCCTCGTCTCGAGCGCACGCGGGCCAGAGCCCGACTCTGCCTCCACCCGCCCCAAATCCGATCAACGCACGCGGGCCAGAGCCTCTCCTCCCGACGCCTGCCTCCCCACGACGGACCTCTCTGCGAGCTTCTTCTCCTGCACATCTTCCCGCCGTCGTCACCGGACCTCCGCCGCCGGCCGTTGTCACCGCCGGGAATCGATCCCTGGCGGCTTGAATTGGCCGTCCCCGGCCTTTAGACGCCGCCTCTTGCTCCGGCTGGCCGGAATTTTGCCGGCCTCTGTCTGCAGGTGCGGATTGCCAGATCTGTAAAAAAAAATTGAGATAGATGTCTACTGCATCGGGCTATGTTGCGATCTCTCGCTGCCCGGTGATCTTCGATGGCGCGAATTATCCTGATTTCGCTGCCTTTATGCGAGTTCACATGCGAGGTCTCCGTCTTTGAGGCGTGCTCTCCGGCGAGGTCTCCTGTCCGCCGTGCCCCCTGCTCCTATGGCTCCTCTTCCGCCGACGCCGATTGTTCTCGGGGCTGATGCTTCTCAGGAGGCCAAGGATGTTGCTCAGAGTGCCGATAATAGTGCTGTTGCTACTTATGAGCTGAAGTTCAAACAATACTCTGCTGATCTCGAGACCTATCGCCACGCTCTGACTGCCTACACTCAGTGGGTCGATGAGGATGCTCGTGCTGCTGCTGTTCTCACCTTCAGTTTTCTGCCCCAGTATACTGCTGAGTTTATGAGTCTCCCTACTGTTGCCGCTCAATGGGCACATCTTCGTCAGCGCTATCAGCCGTCTGGGGATGCTCTTTACCTGTCCGTGGTTTGCCAGGAGCATGCTCTTCAGCAGGGTGATTCCACTATTGATGAGTTCTATACTCAGAGTCAGCTTGATTCTCTCCGTACTGCTGTTCGTGGCACATGCTCGTGCTGCTAGATTGTGCGCTCGGACTTGGAGTTTCACCGCATCTATGAGTTTCTGTCTAGGCTCCGCCAGGAGTTGGTGCCCCGGCGTGCTCAGCTGAATGCTCGTGGTCGTGTTCCGCTCTCTAAGGTGTTGTCCGAGCTTCGGGCTGAGGAGACCCTCTCTGTGGTGCTGGTCTTCTTGCGGTTCCATCTGTGCTTGCTACTCGTGGTCCTCCTATGCCGTCTGCTTCCTCGACTCAGCCGCAGTCCTCTGTGCCGCCATCGATACTAGGATGGCCACACTTGGGCCACCTGTTATACACGGGATCTTAGTTTACGTCAGCAGCACCAGATGGCTTGTGGGCAGTCGGCTCCTTCCGGATCTTCAGCAGTTGCTCTCTCCGATCAGGACATTATCAGGAGTCTTCGCGGTCTGCTTGCTGCTACAGGCTCTTCTTCGACAGGCACTGCTGGTTCTGTGACTGATTCTTCAGGCACTGCGCGACCAACACCTTCTACACAGTCAGGTACGTCCCCGTGGTATCTGGATTCTGGAGCTTCCTTTTATATGACCTCTGAGTCTTCTTTTCTGTCCGCTCTTCGTTCTCTCCCTTCTCATGTCCGTGTTTTCACGGCTGATGATACCTCTTTTCCTGTTTCTAGTCGGGGCACCCTTTCTACTTCTTCTTTTTCTGTTCCTGATATTTCTCATGTCCCTCATCTTAAGATGAATCCGTTCTCTGCTAGCCAGCTTACTGACTCTGGTTGTCGCATTATTCTTGATGCTGATTCTTGTGTTGTCCAGGACCGTCGCACATAGGCCCTGGTTGGAGCTGGCCCTCGCAGTCGTGACTCTTCGGGAGTTTGGGAGTTAGACTGCTTCGTGTTCCTTCCGCTGCCACTTCATCTGCCAGTTCTTCTCCGGTCGTCGCTGCTGCTACCAGCTCCTTTCAGCAGTGGCATCATCATCTTGGTCACCTTTGTGACTCTCGCCTGTCGTCCTTAGTTCATCGTGGTCTTCTGGGGTCTGTCTCAGGAGATGGGTCTTTACATTGTCAGGGCTGTAGGTTGGGTAAACAGATTCAGCTTCCCTATCCTAATAGCGCGTCTGTATCTCAGCGACCTTTTGATTTAGTTCATTCCGATGTTTGGGGTATGGCTCCTTTCGCTTCGAAAGGGGGCCATCGCTACTATATTTTATTTATCGATGATTTTTCTCGGTACACTTGGTTGTATTTTATGCGCTCTCGTAGTGAAGTGCTCTCCATCTATCAGCGTTTTGCGGCCATGGTCCGTACTCCATATTCTACACCTATTCGTGTGTTTCGTGCTGATTCTGCTCGTGAGTATATCTCTCAGATGTTGCGCGGTGTTTTTGCTGGGCAGGGCACCCTTGCTCAGTTCTCCTGTCTTGGCGCACATTGCCAGAATGGCGTTGCTGAGCGGAAGCATCGCCATCTTCTTGAGACCACTCGTGCCATGATGATTGCTTCTTCTCTTTCGCCGCATTTCTGGGCTGAGTCTGTCGCTACGTCGGCTTACCTCATCAATATTCAGCCTTCTGCCGCTCTGCAGGATGGTATCCCTCTTGAGCGCCTATCTGGACAGTCTCTAGACTACTCCATGCTTCGCTTGTTTGGTTGTGTTTGCTATATTCTCCTTGCTCCTCGTGAACGCACCAAACTGACCGCTCAGTCTGTTGAGTGTGTCTTCCTTGGATACAGTGATGAGCATAAGGGCTATCGCTGTTGGGACCCTGTTGGTCGTCGGATGCGTATCTCTCGTGATGTTACTTTTGATGAGACGCGTCCTTTCTATCCTCGTCCCACCGCTGGTACCTATCCGGTGGAAGATATCTCTTTTCTTCTCTTTCCTAACACACCTCCTTCTACTCCTATTGTGTCTTTTTCAGGATATTCCCCCCCCCTAATGTCTCTTCTTCGACACCGTCCTCCTCTGCTCCGTCTAGTTCTCCTAGTTCTCCTTGTTCTCCGGAGTCTTCCTCTGCTATTCCTTCTTCTTCATCATCGTCTCCTGAGTCCTCTTCCTCCGATGAGCTTCCCTCTACTCGTCCTGTTCGTCAGCGTCATGCCCCCAACCGTTACTCTTCTAGTCAGTATGGTTTTTCTGTTTCCTCCGAGCCGACTTCTTATCGGGATGCTGAGCATCATCCTGAATGACAGCTGGCCATGACTGAGGAGATTGCTGCGCTTGAGAATAGGGGCAAAACTGAGCACCATTCCGGTCTAGTGGCAAAACTGAGTTCAACATGACCTCTAGTGGTAAAGGAATAATTATCCCTAAAATGTTTCAAAAAAATAAGCTCTACACCTTAAAAGTATAATCGTGCGTCTTTTTCAACTCTTTTCGGTGTTTATCCTTGCCGGCTTGCCGATCTAAGGCTTGGCAGCGTATAGTCAAAATTGACATGGTCCACGGATACCCCGCACACCTGTCACCACAGACTACCTGATCTCCTTTAACAGTTCTACCTCTAACTCTACTCAGTTGCCTGAGGGACACTCCTTACGCAATCTCCCAAGGACATGACAAAAACAAATGATTGATGATGTCATTGCAAAATATAAATAATTCACTTGCAAGATGATTGTGATAAAATTGAATCCAGCATTTCCATGTGGTTTGATTTTTCGTACGCCATGCTTTTATGGATGGATGAGTAAAAGATTTAGATATGTTCATTACAAATAGACCAACATATGGCACTCACTCCCATATATCTGTGTGCTTTACCTCCATTCTAACCACTCTCAATCAGTACCAACCACATTATATTTGCAAATTGGAATACTAGGTGGTGTAGTAAAATTGATGGCAACCTACAACATTTTTCATAATAAAGTCCCCAAAGAACATTACAAAAAACAAACGATTGATGTGATTGCAAAACATAAATACTAATTCCCTTGCAAGACGATGAGTATGATAAACTTGAATCAAGCATTCCATGTGGTTTGATATTTCAGTAAACACGGAGTTCTTCTTATTCAGAGATCTTCCTTGTTTTTACTCCGGTCAAACTTATTCCGTTCTACACAATTGTAGTGACTGTGTTGACCAGCTGCCTTTGCTCTGGATGGATTCTCTCGGAGATTTTTGACAAAGCACAAGTCAAGCGTGTCTCATCTTCTCGCCGCCGCCTGATTTCTATTGTTTTCAGCTTCTCACACCAAAAATCATACGTTGTTGAGGTTCGGCTTTTTGAAGGTTGCTGGCCCCTCCTTTTCGGATCTGAAAACTGTGTTTGATGCACAAGGTTAGGTGCATATATTAGTTAATTAGAGCAAAGCCAAATATGAATCAGCAAGCTAGCTGTTAATATATCAACGAAATATATATGGTAGTTACCATGCAGTGGTGCAATCCAAGTTTCTCCAGAGCAGGTGTGTTTTGGAGGATGCCAGTCAGCGCCTGAAACTTGTTGTCTCCAAGATCACATCCTTGTAAGGTCAAGATCTTCAAGCTATTGAGCAGTGGGAATTCCTGGGATTCCTCCTCTCCTAGCAGCAATGCCTAAAACATGGATTCATGGCACATTATTGATAATTTCATATACTGTACTACTACAAAAGAGAGAGTAAAATAAATATTATGGATAATGGCGGCCGGTGTGTACGTACAGTCATCTTGAATCCAGTGAGATGTAGTTTGACGACGCTGGGGAGCAGCGCTAGGAAGCCGTGCATGGAGTTGATGAAGTCGAGCTTGCCCTTCTTCCGCGCCCGCACGTTCGGCTGGCCGTGGTAGGCTGTGTCCGTCAGCCGAATCGACGCCTCCGCGACGGCGAGCGGGGGCGACAGCTCCGCCGCCCCGGTGGCCAATCCGGCGGCAACCGCATCTCTCTACGTGGAGGTCCTCCAGCACCGGGCAGTACCGGCCGAGGTCCTCCAGGAAGCTACCCGACAGGCATATCCCGACCAGGCATAGCGTGGTCATGCGGCCGGTGAAACCGGCGGCGCACAAGCCCGCGGCCGACATGTCCGGCTTCGGTCCGGCGGGGGGCGCGAAGTAGGAGGAGTGCGGCTTCCAGCAGACGGTGTTGCCGCGGACGGTGCGGATGTCGACGGCGGCTGGGCCGCGGCGGATCCACCTGTCGGAGATGTCGAACGCGGGGCTGTAGGTTCCCTTAGCGCTGGAGCTGACCAGGTTGAGCCAGAAGACGTCGAGGTTCTTCTCCGGTGGGATCGACAACAATGCGTGGTCGGCGAAGTCCTCGAAGCGTTCCCACTCGCCGGAGAACTCCCGCTCGTCGAGGATGACGATGGCCCCGAGAACGTCACGCCAGATGTGCCTCCATCTCGGTGACAAGACGCTAGTCTGCACGACCTGCGGGGGCACGAGGGCACCTACAACGCGGTCACGTCAGCCTAGAGAGAGAGTGTATTGTCTTCCCTCAGTTAAGGGATGTTCTCTTAGCAATAAGAAAAGACTATTTTTCTCCATTGTACCATATGTATTACCTTAGTCAGTCATTTTTTTACTAAAAATAGTTAATTTTTATTAATTGCTAAAGATATCAATAAAAGACAATGTATTGTACAAGTTATATATTGTGTCTTCTCTAAATGATGTGGAGAGCTAAGAGAAGACATGCCTTCTCTAGCATTTTACATGCCCTGAGGCGGGAGAGCACGTCGTGGAGTAGGCTGACAGGCAGGTCGCCCAACCGGTCGGCGGCATCGTTATCGACCTCCTCTACGCGGCGGCGCTTGGTGGAGTCCATGATCGGATCACGATCGCGTCACGGCCGGCTGCATATGTTGGCTTCCTATATATATATATATATATATATATATATATATATATATATATATATATATATAGGTCTCTTTTAAGGTACCTTTTACTACTCATCGGAGGTGACTAGTATAAATTAAAATCTAGCCATTGATTTACACGGGGCAATGTCGACCTTTTAATAGAAAAAATAATTATTACATTGCAAATCTAATTAATTATCCCGTTAATTTAGCCTAAAATCTTGGCAACGAGATCCTCCATTTATTTTTGATTCTCGTGTTCTTGATTTGTCTAGCTCTCTGTGATTAATTAAAACAACGGCAGAACGAACCTCCCCAAAAAACAACGGCAAAATCAGCTCGACAGAGTTCATGTGCTCATGTCGGCCGGCCGGCCGCGCAGCATGACTACCAAACTCATGGCCATGGAACTAGCTTGGCTTGGAATTTTTACCAAACAATGGAAAGTTGGAGACAGTATAATCGTATTCCGTTAATTAATTAGTTCTAGGCTTTAGGAAGATTAGATCTCTCCACTCGTCACCACCATCGCGCCATAAAGACAGCGGCTATACACTTTTGCTGAAGACGTCAAGCTTTCCTTTTTTAACGGGATTTAGTTTTGCGGTTGCAGTTACTTCCGATTTTGACCCTGCATGCACAATTACTGTTTCGCTTCTAGGCACTAGTATGTTTTATACTACTCATGTTTTCCCTACTAGTATAATTTAGTATAAACCGTTAGATCCTAAAAAATAAACGGTCTATATTTAGTTTGGGGTACCATAAAAGCCCTCATATATATATATATATATATGTGTGTGTGTGTGTGTGTGTGTGGAAGGAACGGGGTGATTAATTGATACGGACCCATAATTATTCCGTATTTCCGTGCGCGCAGGTTTTGATCGGATCGCGTCGGGGCTGCTGGTTTCCATGGCACGGATTGATTGCTTTCTATGGATCTTTATCTATAATAATATTCTTTTTACTGTATATATTTGAGAACATTTTCGTGGCTACCTATTTTTAATTTGACACCTTAAAACCTGCTTGATTTGACAGGGAAGAGTTTATATGTCACTGCATATTCTTGTGAATGTGTTTGATGCAGGAGAACAAGGTTTGAGTTCAAAAATTTTCGGGATGGTCGTCAGACCACTAAAGAAAAACACATTACATGAAATTGGGATTTTGCCTTGTAGAAAATGACGCAATTGCAAATTCAGATAGACGGTGTCAAGCTTCATGCACTAGCCAACGCAACCAAAAGTCCGAATTGATGAAAAAGGCTAGTGCAATCCACTTATACACTTCAAAACACCCTCTCACGTATGACAGAGAGAAGTCAGCACGTACAACCGGAAGAGAGCGACGCGCGCGAAACTCACGTATGACTCAAGAGGCCTATACGTGGACACAAAGGGGTCTACATCAATTTTAGGATAAATTGCGAAAGTCAGGACTCGAATTCGAGACCTTAGGCTCTGATACCATGTCAAGCTTCATGCACTAGCCAACGCAATCAAAAGTTTAAACAGATGAAAATGGCTAGTGCAATCCACTTATACACTTCAACAAACAGTACTTTTTTCTTCACATATAAATCAGCTAACTATCAGGAACCGGTACTTCAGGTTCTGGGCGAAAGCTTTGTCATATGGGCGTTAGGATCTGCTTAGCGTTGTATGAAAACTTTGGATTCAATTTTCCTCGAAACTTGAACAGGTTTTTTCAAAAAAAATTGCACCAATCTATTAAAAATAAACAACATCAGTACAAAGATAACTAGAAGTAATAATAATTATAAATAAGTCTATGGACCATCTAGCGACGACTAAAAACTCTAGCGTGAGTCAATAACACATCGCCGTCCACGTCTATCCACTGGAGCTGGGCAAGTCGTAGAAGAGCTTGTTGTAGTACAGAGATGGAAGGTCGTCATGCTAAGATCTCAAAGGACTAACGCACCTGACCAGCAACCATTGCAAATAATGACAATAGTAGATCGGAAGAGACTGACCTGAAGAAGCCACAACAATGAACACAAAATCGAACCTTGTCACTGCTAGATGCACCATCGGAGAGACAATAAAGCGGGTAGGATCGTATTCTAACTTCAAAATGTAGTCGTCGTCTCACCAGTACAAGAAAAATAGGCAAAAAAAAAAAACCTCTCGTCGAAGGACCATGGTCCGCCACTTCTCCAAGACCCCAAGACCAC
Organism: Avena sativa; assembly: GCA_916181665.1. Lineage (NCBI taxonomy): Eukaryota > Viridiplantae > Streptophyta > Magnoliopsida > Poales > Poaceae > Avena > Avena sativa. The sequence continues at coordinate 2,738,150 of OV702295.1, forward strand.
TAGGGGCAGAGCAGATCGATGATATCACTGGACAAGGGAACAAAACCCTAGATTTGTATTTTTTGCCGCCGCCGCAATAGCCTGGTCTCCCTCACAATGCCAGTTCATGTCGTAAATTCGAGCAGTTAAATACAAAGACTTATGGTCTTAACCCTTTTTTCCAGCGCCCTTCGGTAAACTATGGGTGTATATTATATGTTTTTATTTTGGATTAGAATCTCTCAGCTCTCAAAAAATACATGGAACGATATCATAAACAATTATAGAAAAATATCATTTTCTAAAACATAATGTCATTCTTGGTACTACGAACTGTTAATTATGAAAATGTCCGTCGTATGCAACTAGGTGGTATCACTTAACATGCTTCGAGCTATATAGAACCAATAAAACAAGAAAAACAAGCACACACTACTCTCCCAAGTATATACCAGGGCTGTTGCATCCTCGGATGCATCTAGATTAGACAAGGAAAACAAGCCCACACAATACTAGATTAGACTAAACTAGGTCCGACTCATCTTTATATTTTGCATCCTCACTTCCCATGAGGTGGTTTTCAATGAGGATTGTCAACACGGCGAATAAGATGGAGAAGACGACGATGTTGCCCAAGTCACGCCGATGAGGCTGGAAGACGAAGGCCGCCACAGACACGGAGATGAACGTAATCCCGGTCGCAACCATCATCAGGGGCCTGATCACCTGCAACCGAAAGAGTAATTAATTTAAGGCACCTCTTGGTTCGATGGATCTTGTGATTCGCTTCTTCTTCATGAATTCTGAATACTCGTACGTACGTACCTGGTCGAGGTTGCCCCGGCGGCGCTGGCTGAGGAGCTCAAGGTGGATCATGGCGGTGAAGTAGACCAGGACGGCGGCGCTGATGGCTAAACCCACGGATGACCTGCAGAAATACCTGGCCAAGGCCAACATGAAAAGGAACATCGAGCTAGTCAGCAACACCTGCTGCACGCCGTTCATGTTCCGGTCGGATGTTCTCGGTGGCGAGCTCGTCGGAGGGGAAAAAATTTCAGTCTCCATGGCTGATTAGGGTCGATGTTTTTGTGTTTGATTGATACCTGGACGTAGGGATTGGTTGTTATTTATGGACGAGGGATGCACTTGGCTTTTCAGATATGGTATAGTCCCCGCGTTAATTCAGCTTTCCTATCATCACTTACCTTTTTCTCTCTCCCACATCAAGTCGGTTGACCGCATCGCCTTAATTGACTAAATATCTTTTATGTATTTTCTTAATTGGGTATATTATGAAATAAGAATAATTACCTGCAACTTTGTTGACCATGTAATTAAGTATTCCACGCAAAATAAGTACCCCCTTCGTCCCGGTTTAAAGGACATAATTTGCAATTCTTTGAGCCTATAGGTGTTATCTAATTGGTCCATTTTATAGTATAGAAAAGAACATGCGTGAGAAGAAGAAGAGACAGCAAAATTGTTTCACGTCCCATGCAAAGCATTCACATTTATTCACACATATGTATGAAAGCATTTTGTTCTTTTCAAATCAGACTAATTACAGAAATTAAATACTTTTATGTTTAAATATTTTGAAATTGCATGGTTTGCAAATTGTGTCATTTAAACCGGGACAGAGGGAGTACACATTTTTTTATCGGTTATGTTCTTATTTTGACCACAACTAGCCATATTAGTCACTATTATTTCTGGTTATGGTTTCAACTTATTTCTACAAAGAAATAAAATCCTTAAGAAAGAGTTTACTGTTTGAAATTAACCATATATTTTGAATCACAATTTACAGTTAACCAGCACGCCTATTTGCATCTTATAAGGACGTCCCACTCCCTCCCCCCATAGACGACTGTACACTCGCCCCCAAATTGTATCTGTTTGGGGGTGTCTCAACACCTTATCCGGACAGGAGTTGTTGAAACAGAGCATACATCATTGAAGGCCTAATTAAAAGCATAGATTCTATATGAGGTATGCATACTAGTTTGAGTTGAATATCTGAAATTGACCATATAATTTTGCATGGAAAATAGGCTTTGACACATCGTGTACCCCGCATGCATCCTTGCCCATGGCGAAAAAATAACAAGTATATGGTCAGGGCCATATTAGTTACTTTTTTTACTTTCACCACAAATAACCATATTTTTTTTTTACTTTTTTTACTTTCATAAGAGTGACTTGTATTGTTTTGGCGAGGCCCAAAACGAGTCCCACCTATATGCTGAACTTTTCGGCCATGGTTAGGGTCAGTTTCCAATCAATTATTTGGGATTACCGATCCATTATCGGCGTCTCACAATTGCTGAATGAAAACTTGTTGAGCAAAGGCTACAAAAATGTCTTAATAGTTGGAAAAGAAAATTGCTATCCCTTGGTGAAAGACTAGTACTCATAAATTCAGTACTCACTAATATGATATTGTATATGATTTCGTTCTTCCATTTACCAAAAGGGGTCTTGAACAAAGTGGATTATTTCCGTTCAAGATTCTTTTGGCAAGGGGATAGCGAGAAAAAGAAATATCGACTGGGCAGATGGAATGTGGTTTGCCGCCCGAAGGATTTTGGTGGACTAGGCATACATGATTTGCAAGTCAAGAACACCGCACTCTTGGGCAAATGCCTTTTTAAACTACTTACAGAAGATGGTGTTTGGCAGACCATGTTATAGAGGAAATTTGTGAGGTCCAAAGCTGTGCCTCAAGTGGTTCGGAAACCCCGGGGATTCATATTTTTGGGCGGGTCTTATGGCCACCAAGAAACATTTCTTTCGTTTTAGTGCTTTCGAGATTAAGTATGGATCACAGATTATGTTTTGGAAAGATAAGTGGTTGGGCCAAACTACTCTTCGCGAACAATATCCAGCTCTATATTCGATTGTTAGACACAAAGGGGATACAATTTCCACAGTGATGGAAGATTATCCTCCTAATGTGTCTTTCAGAAGAAGCCTCATCGGTCCTAGACTGGTATCTTGGAACAATCTATTATTACGATTATCCATAATACAATTGTCGGACGGTGTCGATGTGTTCAAATAGAAATTAGTAGAAAGTGGTAAATTTTCTGTTGGCTCACTATATAAAGCCTTGATCCAACCGGATATCCCAGTCGATGACGATAATAGTAAAATTTGGAAAATGAAAATACCCCTTAAGACGAAGATATTTGCATGGTATCTTTGGAAAGGGGTAATTCTAAAAAAAGATAATCTTGCAAAGAGAAATTGGCATGGAAGTAAACAATGTGTTTTTTGTCATCAAGATAAGACAATTCGCCATTTATTCTTCCATTGCAAATTTGCTCGCTCTATCTGGTCATTCATCCAAATAGCTTCTGGTTTATCTCCGCCACGTTCTGTAACCAATGTTTTTGGTAATTGATTGCATGGAATTGTTGATAAATACAGAACTTTGTTTAGGGTAGGAGCGCTTGCCATTATATGGTCGCTATGGCTTTGTAGAAATGACAAGAATTTTAATAACATTGTGTCTTCTCCTTTGTAGGTTGTCTATCCAGCCACGGCTATCCTTGTTGGAGATATGCCCTAGAGGCAATAATAAATATAGTTATTATTATATCTTTGTGTTTATGATAAAATGTTTACATTCATGCTATAATAGTATTAACAAGGAAACATTAATACTTGTGTGATTTGTAAACTAAATTAGAGTCCCTAGTAAAGCCTCTTTATAATACTAGCTTGTTGGTTAATAAATGATTGTGGTTTCCCTATCATGAACATTGAGATGTTATTAACAACAAGATCATATCGTTAGGAGAATGATATGATGGACATACTCCTATAGATAAGCGTAGCATAAAGATCAAGTCATTTTAATAGTTCAATTGCTATATGCTTTCTGATACATAGTAACCTAATTCCTTCGACCATGAGATCATGCATATCACCATCAACAGAAGGATGCTTTGATGACATCAAACACCACACCGTAACTGGGTGGCTATAAAGGTAGAATTGAGTGTTCGGAAAGTATTGGTTGAGACACATGGATCAAGAGTGGGATTTGTCCATCCATATGACGGATAGATATACTCTGGGCCCTCTCGGTGGAATGTCATCCAATTAGCTTGCAAGCATGTGACTGGCTTACAAGGGATCACATATCACGGGAACGAGAAAAGAGTACTTATCAGTAACGAGGTTGAACTAGGTATGCAGAGATACCGACGATCATAACCTCGGATAAGTAAACTATCATGAGACAAAGGGAAATTGGTATCGTATGTAAGTGGTTCATTCGATCGCAAAGTAATCATAGAAATATGTGGGAGCCATATGAATTTCCAGATTCCTCTATTGGTTATTGTTCGGAGAAGTGTCTCGATCATGTCCGCATAATTCACGAACCGTAGGGAGACACACTTAAGGATTCGACGTTGTTGAGTAGTTATGGAAAGATGAGTAAGAGACCGAATGTTGTTCGGAGTCTCGGATGGGATCCGGGATATCACGAGGAGATCTGGAATGGTCCGAAGAATAAGATTCATATAAGGAAAGTCCTGTGTCGGGGTTGGAGAATGGTTCCGGTGTTTTCATCGGGAATGTTCTAGAAGGTTCCGAAATGTCCGGCACTCCGGAGGGGAAGGGTACATGAATGTGTCATAACAAGTTGGAATGGTTGCATCATGTACTAGGTGTCATCGCTGAACAAAATAAAGGGTTAAATCAAATCCTAGTTTGAAAAGTCAAACGCCAATTTGAAAAGTCAAACGGCTATTTTGCTTGGTGGAGGGAGAGTAGGAAACCTACATGGGGAGGAGTTCCTCTCCCTCCACCGCCGGCCCTTGGAGACCGAGTTGGGGAGGGACTCCCCTCCCCTTGGCGCGCCCCCTCCACCTATATAAGGAGGGGCAGGGCTGCCCCTCCAAGACCTACACCTTGCCCCTCTAAACCCTAACCCTAGCCGCCGCCGCCCACCCTAGCCGCCGCCTCCTAGGGTTTTCCTAGCCGCCGAGTTGGGGCTTCCCTCTTGCCCTAGCCGCTGGCCTTGCTCCCTCTCCTTGGTGTGTCTAAACCCTAGATCACCGAGGCTCTCTCATAGTCCACCATACTCGCTCCGGCTTAAGGCGAAGCCCTGCGAGATCTCCCCTCTACTTCCGGTACCACGCCGTCGTGCTGCCGGAATCGCGAGGAGAGTGCTACAACCTCCGCTGTCTGCTGGAACAAGGGAGAGGAAGGTCTTCGTCGAGTACCAAACGTGTGACCGACTGTGGAAGCGCTGCCGGAACGCAGCGCCGGAAGGATCGTCTACGCGATCTTGAGATCGGGAAGAGTATGACTACATCACCCACGAGAATCCGCTCTCGTTAAACACTTTGGAATCTTCGAGGGTGAGTTATTCTATCGACTCGTTGCTACAATCTAGTAGATAGATCTTGGCTTGTTTGTTTGTATGCGGTAGAAATTTTTTATTTTCCATGCTACGAACCCCTACAGTGGTATCAGAGACGTGTCTATATGTAGATTTGTTGCACGAGTAGAACACAATGGTCATTGTGGGCGGTGGTGATTTTATTATCAATTGCTTCTTGTGTACTTTGCATCTTGCGGTATGATGGGATGAAGCGGCCCAGGCTAATCTTACATGACATCGTTCATGAGACTTGCTCCACGCTTAACATGCAACTTGTATTGCATAAGTGGCTTTGTGGGTGTCTGTCTCTCCCATTATAGTATAGATCCAATTTACAACGGGCACTTGATAGTTCAAACATCAACGTTGTGGTTCTTGTTCGTAAATTAGACCGACACTTATTGAAATCCCCAAACCACGTAAAACATGCAAAGAAATTAGAGGCGTCTAACTTTGTTTTGCAGGGGTGTGCTGTGATGTGATATGGCCATGATTGTGATTATATTTGATGTATGCAATGTTTCTTATTGTAAGTTGGCAACCGGCTGGAGCCATATGGTTGTCTTTAATTTCTGTTAAGACCCGCGTGTCTATTCAAAGTAGTTGTAATAGTTGAAGCTGGTGGAAGACAACCATGGAGCAGCGTCATTGACCTTGATGCAATGCCGGTGATGATGGAGATCATGTTCGTGCTTGAAGATGGAGATCAGAAGCACAAAGAAGAAAGGCCATATCATATCACATATTATGAATTGCATGTGATGTTAATCCTTTATGCATCTTGTATTGCTTAGTTAACGACGGTAGCATTATAAGATGATCCCTCATGCACATGAATTTCAAGTTCTAAAGTGTTCATCCTTAGTAAGCACCGTTGCTAAAGCTTGTTGTTTCGAAGCACCACGTGATGATCGGGTGTGTTAGATTCCGCAAGTGTATACAACGTGAGCAAGCCAGATTTGCTCATGCAGAAGCTAAGGTTTGATCTTGACGAGCCTAGCATGTACAGAAATGGTCTCGGAACACGGATCACCGAAAGGTAAAGCATGAATCATATAGTAGATATGATGAACATGTCGATTGTTCGCCATTGAAGCTACATCAACTCTCGTGATGATCGGTGTTGGTGTGGTGGATTTGGTTCGTGTGATCACTAAAACAATGTGAGGGATATTGTTTTGAGTGGGAGTTCACCTAGATTAATTTAACTATTAATTAGAACTCAATTTGTCATAAACTTAGTCTAAACTATTGCAAATATGTTGTAGATCAATGGTGGCCCCTACCATCAATTTTAATGCATTCCTAGAGAAAGAAAAGTTGAAAAACAATGGAAGCAACTTCGCGGATTGGTTCCGCAATTTGAGGATTGTCCTCAATGCTGGTAATTTGACCTATGTGCTGGATGCACCGCTGGGTGACCCGCCTACAGCTGATGCTACCGATGAAGTAAAGAATGTTTACCTCGCTCGGAAGAATCAGTACTCCACAGTTCAGTGTGCTATCTTGTATGGTTTAGAATCGGAGATTCAGAAAAGGTTTGAGAATTCAGACCCACATGATATTGTCCGTGAACTCAAATTGATCTTTGAGACTCACGCGGCAGTTGAGAGCTATGAGGCTTCTGAAAAGTTCTTTAACTGCAAGATGGAAGAGGGCAGCTCCGTCAGTGAGCATGTGCTTAAGATGTCTGGGCACGCAAACAAACTCCAAAGCTTGGGTATAGTGATTCCTAATGCTTTGGGGATTTACCGTGTCCTCCAATCACTACCACCAAGTTACAAGAACTTTGTGATGAACTCCAATATGCAAAGCATGAACAAGCAGTTGCCAGAACTCTTCTCCATGTTAAAATCTGCAGAAGTGGAGATCAAGAAAGAGCACCAAGTGTTGATGGTCAATAATACCACCAAATTCAAGAAAGGCAAGTCTAAGCAAAAGGGACACTTCAAGAAGGGTGGTAAGAAAGTTACCGCACCGACGAAGAAGACCAAGGCTGGACCCAAGCCTGATAGAGAGTGCTTTTACTGCAAGGGAGAAGGTCACTAGAAGCGGAATTGCCCAAAGTACTTGGCGGATTTGAAGAACGGCAACATCAAGAAGAAAGCTATATCCGATATACATGATATTGATGTGTATCTGTAGGGTTTCGTAGCATGGAAAACAAAAATGTTCTACCGCATACAAACAAACAAGCCAAGATCTATCTACTAGATTGTAACAACGAGTCGATAGAATCACTCACCCTCGAAGATTCCAAAGTATTTAACGAGAGCGGATTCTCGTGGGTGATGTAGTCGTACTCTTCCCGATCTCAAGATCGCGTAGACGATCCTTCCGGCGCTGCGTTCGGCAGCGCTCCCGCAGTCGGTCACACGTTCGGTACTCGACGAAGACCTTCCTCTCCCTTGTTCCAGCAGGCAGTGGAGGTTGTAGCACTCTCCTCGCGATTCCGGCAGCACAACGGCGTGGTACCGGAAGTAGAGGGGAGATCTCGCAGGGCTTCGCCTTAAGCCGGAGCGAGTATGGTGGAGTATGAGAGAGTCCCTCGGTGTTTTAGGGTTTAGACAAACCAAGGAGGGGCAAGCCGGCGGCTAGGGTTTCGCTAGACGGCGGCTAGGGTTTGCCCTAGGGCCGGCGGCGGCTATGGCGGCGGCTTGGGGCTAGGGTTTGGAGGAGAGGATCTTGTGTGTCTCTAGGAGGGAGCCCTGCCCCTCCTTATATAGGTGGAGGGGCCGGCCGGCCAAGGGGAGGGAGTGGAGTCCCTCCCCAACTCGTCTTGGGTGGTGCGCCGCCGGTTGGAGGAGGGAACTCCTCCCCAACTTGGTTTCCCACTCCTCCTCCTCTTTCCAAAAACTGTCGTTTGACTTTCAAACTAGCCGTTTGACTTTTCAAACTAGGATTTGAATAAACCCTTTATTTTGATCAGCAATGACACCGAGTACATGATGCAATCATATCAACTTGATATAACACATTCATGTACCCTCCCCCCCGGAGTGCCGGACATTCCGGAACCTTCTAGAACATTCCCGATGAAAACACCGGAACCATTCCCCAACTCCGAAACGGGACTTTCCTTATATGAATCTTATTCTCCGGACCATTCTAGATCTCCTCGTGATATCCTGAATCCCATTCGAGACTCCGAACAACATTCGGTCTCTTTCTCATCATTCCATAACTACTCAAACAACGTCGAATCCTTAGGTGTGTCTCCCTGCGGTTCGTGAATTATGCGGACATGATCGAGACACTTCTCCGAACAATAACCAATAGAGGAATCTGGAAATTCATATGGCTCCCACATGTTTCTACGATTACTTTGCGATCGAATGAACCACTTACATACGATATCAATTTCCCTTTGTCTCACAATAGTTTACTTATCCGAGGTTATGATCGTCGGTATCTCTGCATACCTAGTTCAACCTCGTTACTGATAAGTACTCTTTTCTCGTTCCCGTGATATGTGATCCCTTGTGAGCCAGTCACATGCTTGCAAGCTAATTGGATGACATTTCACCGAGAGGGCCCAGAGTATATCTATCCGTCATATGGATGGACAAATCCCATTCTTGATCCATGTGTTTCAACCAATACTTTCCAAACACTCAATGCCATCTTTATAACCACCTAGTTACGGTGTGGTGTTTGATGTCATCAAAGAATCTATCCAGTAAAGGTGATATGCATGATATCATGGTCGAAGGAATTAGATTACTATGTATCAGAAAGCATATAGCAATTGAACTATTAAAATGACTTGATCTTTATGCTACGCTTATCTATAGGAGTATGTCCATCATATCATTCTCCTAACGATATGATCTTGTTGTTAATAACATCTCAATGTTCATGATAGGGAAACCACAATCATCTTATTAACCAACAAACTAGTATTATATAGAGGCTTTACCAGGGACTTCAAATTAAGTTTACAAATCACACAAGTATCAATGTTTCCTTGTTAATACTATTATAGCATGAATGTAAACATTTATCATAAACACAAAGATATAATAATAACCACATTTATTATTGCCTCTAGGGCATATCTCCAACAGTATCTCACTAGTACTCGCAGTAGTGCCTGGGTATTTGATACTGGTTCGGTTGCTCATATTTGTAACTCGAAACAGGTGCTGCTGAATAAACGGAAGCTAGCGAAGAACGAGGTGACGATGCGCGTGGGAAACGGATCAAAGGTTGATGTGATCACGGTCGGCACGCTACCTCTTCATCTACCATCGGGATTAGTTTTATACTTAAATAATTGTTATTTGGTGCCTGCGTTAAGCATGAACATTATATCGGGATCTTGTTTATTGCGAGACGGTTACTTGTTTAAGTCCGAGAATAATGGTTGTTCGATTTATATGAGTAATATGTTTTATGCACATGCACCTTTGATAGATGGTCTATTCTTATTGAATCTCGATAGTGAAAATACACATATTAATAGCATTGAAGCTAAACGTTTGAAATCGAGCGATAACTCGACCTATATGTGGCACTGTCGTCTTGGTCACATTGGAGTGAAGCGTATGAAGAAACTCCATTCCGATGGACTTCTTGAATCACTTGATTTCGAATCACTTGAAAGATGCGAAGCATGTCTGATGGGTAAAATGACTAAGACTCCATTTTCTGGTACGATGGAGCGAGCTACGGACTTATTGGAAATCATACATACCGATGTGTGTGGTCCAATGAGTGTAGCATCACGCGGTGGTTATCGTTATGTTCTTACCTTCATGGATGACTTGAGTAGATATGGGTATATCTATTTCATGAAACATAAGTCCGAAACTTTCGAGAAGTTTAAGGAATTTGAAAGTGAGGTTGAGAATCAACGTAACAAGAAGATTAAATTTCTACGTTCTGATCGTGGAGGTGAATATCTAAGTTACGAGTTTGGCGAGCATTTGAAGAAATGCGGAATACTTTCACAATTGACACCGCCGGGAACACCACAGCGTAATGGTGTGTCCGAACGTCGTAATCGAACTCTCTTAGATATGGTTCGTTCTATGATGTCACTTACAGATTTACCGCTATCATTTTGGGGTTATGCATTAGAAACAGCCGCATTCACTTTAAATAGGGCACCATCTAAATCCGTTGAAATGACACCGTATGAATTATGGTTTGGGAAGAAACCTAAATTGTCGTTCCTTAAAGTTTGGGGTTGCGAAGCCTATGTAAAGAAGTTACAGCCGGACAAGCTTGAACCCAAAGCGGAAAAATGCGTCTTCATAGGATACCCAAAGGAAACTATTGGGTATACCTTCTATCATAGATCCGAAGGTAAAATATTCGTTGCCAAGAATGGATCCTTTCTAGAGAAGGAATTTCTCTCGAAAGAAGTGACTGGAAGGAAAGTAGAACTCGACGAGGTTGTCGAACCTTCTCTCGAACTTGCAAGTAGCACAGCACCGGAAGAAGTTCCTGTGGTGTCTGCACCAATAAGAGAGGAATCTAATGATGATGATCATGAAACTTCGGTTGAAGTTGCTACAGAACCTCGCAGGTCAACGAGAACTTGTACCACTCCTGATTGGTATGATCCCGTTATGAGTGTCATGTTGGTGGACAACACCGATGACCGTGCGACGTATGAGGAAGCGATGATGAGCCTAGATTCTAATAAATGGCAAGAAGCCATGAAATCCGAGATTGGATCCATGTACGAAAACCAAGTATGGACTTTGGTGGACTTACCGGATGGCCGGAAGGCTGTCGAGAACAAATGGATTTTCAAGAAGAAAACAGATGCTGATGGTAATGTTACTGTCTATAAAGCTCGACTTGTCGCAAAAGGGTTTCGACAAATTCAAGGAGTTGACTACGATGAGACTTTCTCACCAGTAGCGAAGCTAAAGTCTATGAGGATTATGTTAGCAATCGCTGCATATTACGATTATGAGTTATGGCAGATGAATGTCAAAACAGCGTTCCTCAATGGAGACATTGATGAAGAGTTGTATATGATGCAACCCAAAGGTTTTGTCGATCCTAAAGATGCTAACAAGGTATGTAAACTTCAACGGTCCATTTATGGATTGAAGCAAGCATCCCAAAGTTGGAATCAACGTTTTGATAAGGTAATCAAAAGTTTTGGTTTTATACAAACTTATGGAGAAGCTTGTATTTACAAAAAAGTGAGTGGGAGCTCTGTAGCATTCTTAATACTATATGTAGATGACATATTGTTGATTGGGAATGATGTAGACCTTCTTAATAGTGTCAAGGAATATTTGAATAACAGTTTTTCAATGAAGGATCTTGGCGAAGCAGCTTACATATTAGGCATAAAGATTTATAGAGATAGATCAAGACGCCTAATATCATTGCCTCAAAGTACATATTTGGACAAAGTTCTAAAGAGGTTTGGAATGGAAGATAGCAAGAAAAGGTTCTTGCCCATGTTGCCCAATACGACCTTGAGTAAAACTCAAAGTCCGACAACGGCAGAAGATAGAGAAAGGATGAGTAAGACTCCCTATGCCTCAGCCATAGGATATCTAATGTATGCCATGCTATGTACTAGACCCGACATTGCATATGCTGTTAGTTTGACTAGCAGATATCAAAGTGATCCAGGAGTGGATCATTGGACAGCGGTCAAAAACATCCTTAAGTACTTGAGAAGAACTAAGGATATGGTTCTTTCTTATGGAGGTGATGAACAGCTCGTTGTTAATGGTTACACCGATGCTAGTTGGAACACCGATCCGGATGATTCTAAATCACAATCTGGATACATATTTACTTTGAATGGTGCAGCAGTTAGCTAGAGGAGTGCAAAGCAAAGCGTTGTGGCGAGATCTTCAACTGAATCGGAATACATGGCTGCTTCGGAGGCTTCACAAGAAGCGATATGGATGAAAGAGTTCATTACAGAGCTCGGTGTGGTTCCAAGTGCGCTGGACCCAATGTCTATCTACTGTGATAACATGGGCGCCATAGCCAATGCGCAAGAACCAAGGTCACACAAGAAGCTGAAGCACATCAAGCTACGTTTTCACGCTATTCGAGAACATGTCCAAGATGGTGACATAAAGATTTGCAAAGTACACACAGATCTGAATGTGGCGGATCCATTGACTAAACCTCTCCCGAGGGCAAAACATGACCAACACCAAACTGCCATGGGTGTTCGGTATATTACCATGTAATCTAGATTACTTGACTCTAGTGCAAGTGGGAGACTGTTGGAGATATGCCCTAGAGGTAATAATAAATATAGTTATTATTATATCTTTGTGTTTATGATAAAATGTTTACATTCATGCTATAATAGTATTAACAAGGAAACATTAATACTTGTGTCATTTGTAAACTAAATTAGAGTCCCTAGTAAAGCCTCTTTATAATACTAGCTTGTTGGGTAATAAATGAATGTGGTTTCCCTATCATGAACATTGATATGTTATTAACAACAAGATCATATCGTTAGGAGAATGATATGATGGACATACTCCTATACATAAGCGTAGCATAAAGATCAAGTCATTTTAATAGTTCAATTGCTATATGCTTTCTGATACATAGTAACCTAATTCCTTCGACCATGAGATCATGCATATCACCATCACCGGAAGGATGCTTTGATGACATCAAACACCACACCGCAACTAGGTGGCTATAAAGGTGGCATTGAGTGTTCGGAAAGTATTGGTTGAGACACATGGATCAAGAGTGGGATTTGTCCATCCATATGACGGATAGATATACTCTGGGCCCTCTCGGTGGAATGTCATCCAATTAGCTTGCAAGCATGTGACTGACTCACAAGGGATCACATATCACGAGAACGAGAAAATAGTACTTATCAGTAACGAGGTTGAACTAGGTATGCAGAGATACCGACGATCATAACCTCGGATAAGTAAACTATCGTGAGACAAAGGGAAATTGGTATCGTATGTAAGTGGTTCATTCGATCGCAAAGTAATCATAGAAATATGTGGGAGCCATATGAATTTCCAGATTCCTCTATTGGTTATTGTTCGGAGAAGTGTCTCGATCATGTCCGCATAATTCACGAACCGTAGGGAGACACACTTAAGGATTCGACGTTGTTGAGTAGTTATGGAATGATGAGTAAGAGACCGAATGTTGTTCGGAGTCTCGGATGGGATCCGGGATATCACGAGGAGATCCGGAATGGTCCGGAGAATAAGATTCATATAAAGAAAGTCCTGTTTCAGGGTTGGAGAATGGTTCCGGTGTTTTCATCGGGAATGTTCTAGAAGGTTCCGGAATGTCCGACACTCCGGAGGGGAAGGGTACATGAATGTGTCATAACAAGTTGGAATGGTTGCATCATGTACTAGGTGTCATTGCTGAACAAAATAAAGGGTTAAATCAAATCCTAGTTTGAAAAGTCAAACGCCAATTTGAAAAGTCAAACGGCTATTTTGCTTGGTGGAGGGAGAGTAGGAAACCTACTTGGGGAGAGTTCCTCTCCCTCCACCGCCGGCCCTTGGAGACCGAGTTGGGGAGGGACTCCCCTCCCCTTGGCGCGCCCCCTCCACCTATATAAGGAGGGGCAGGGCTGCCCCTCCAAGACCTACACCTTGCCCCTCTAAACCCTAACCCTAGCCGCCGCCGCCCACCCTAGCCGCCGCCTCCTAGGGTTTTCCTAGCCGCCGAGTTGGGGCTTCTCTCTTGCCCTAGCCGCTGGCCTTGCTCCCTCTCCTTGGTGTGTCTAAACCCTAGATCACCGAGGCTCTCTCATAGTCCACCATACTCACTCCGGCTTAAGGCGAAGCCCTGGGAGATCTCCCCTCTACTTCCGGTACCACGCCGTCGTGCTGCCGGAATCGCGAAGAGAGTGCTACAACCTCCGCTGCCTGCTGGAACAAGGGAGAGGAAGGTCTTCGTCGAGTACCAAACGTGTGACCGACTGCGGAAGCTCTGCCGGAACGCAGCGCCGGAAGGATCGTCTACGCGATCTTGAGATCGGGAAGAGTACGACTACATCACCCACGAGAATCCGCTTTCGTTAAACACTTTGGAATCTTCGAGGGTGAGTTATTCTATCGACTCGTTGGTACAATCTAGTAGATAGATCTTGGCTTGTTTGTTTGTATGCGGTAGAAAATTTTTGTTTTCCATGCTACGAACCCCTACAATGCTCCGGTCTTGGAATATTCTCCAAAGTTTGGAGTTTCGCGACTTATTTATGGAGAGATGTACGCGATTGGAGGACACGGTGAGGGATATTTTCTCCAGACATGGATGGCCACGTGATCTGAGAATTGATCTACCTTAGATTCTAGACATTTATTTAGATATTGCCATTGTGTAATGCTTGTCTACTTTTTAAATTAGTACTGTTGTTCGTGTGGCTGTGTGCATCTTGGTTATGTAGAGGCCGGGTGTAATCTTTGAACAGTTTTAATAAAAGCGCCCATTTCCAAAACAAAAAAAACCATATTAGTCACTATTTTTCTGAGTATATTATAATCTGATTTCTTTCAAAAAAAAGAAATCCTTGAGATAAACACATTTTTCCGCAATGAACTAAGTGGTGATCCTTCTGACAAGTGAGAAACACGTTTTTCTCATCATCAATAGCATCTTCAGCAGAAGGGGATCCTAGAGGTGCATCTAGCACATAGCTCCTGTGAGCAGTCGAGAGGAGAATCCTCAGATTAAGGGCCTAGTCGGTAAAGTTGCTACCATTGGTGCTAAGTTTCTCTTTCTTCATGAATACATTGAAATTGAAAGCAGGTGGTGGCATGATCTAATATTTATAAAGACTATTTAGGCTAAGTTTATGCAAGATTGAGTTCAAAATAATTCGAAATTACTACTAGAACTCCCACTCAAAAACAACATCCCTCTAATTGTTTTGATGATTACACAAATCAAATTCACTACACTCGATGATGTAGCTTTAAAGACGAACATAGAGATGTTCATCATATCATTCATATGACCCATGCTTTTTCTCCCGCTTTATGTTTCAAGGCCATGTATGTACATTCTAGCCTCGCCAAGTAGAACCTTAATAATCACGTGTGTAAATCTGTCTTACAGGCGTTGTATGCGAACGTAGATTATCACACCCAGTCATCGCGTGGTGCTTCAAAATGACGAACTTTCTTAATAATCCATACAAAAGGAAGAACACATGTTTATCTTGATATTTTAGTGATAGGAATCATCTTATAATGCTACCGCCAAGTTCTAAGCTAGATGAGCATAAATAAGATGCATAAAAGGGATAAACATCATATGCATAAATAATGTGATATGATATGGTCCTTTCTATCACTTTGATCTCCATCTTGATGTCACCATCTTGGTTGTTCTCTACTAATTCAAATTATATGAAATTTCCATTTCTGGTACACAGGCCTTTAAAAGAATAAAACAACCATATGGCTTCAGTCGGTTGTCATAACTTATAAATGATATCATTGCATACATAAAGTTTGTAACATATGCCATCCATGGGATTTTTTCCTTAGAGCGTCGCCGCGTGCCTTCTTTTGGCGACCTCCTTATATACCCCCCAAAAACCTACCCTGTCAGGAGGAGATAGCTTTCCGCTAAGCAGAGCGTCGCCACCACCACAATCTTCTTTTCAGGGATTAGAATTGTCCTGCTCTCCATGTCAAAGAGAGGAATTTCGATGCCTTCTTCACCACCATCATCGCCAAGATCATCTCCATCAACCATAAGCTATTTGATTATGTTCTGGGCATCTTATGTCGATTTGTATCTTAATCACTCGGATAAACTATTCGCTTCCACATGATGATCGATGAATTATGGACATGAGTCCTTTGATATAATTATGTATTTTAGATCTTGTCTATCGATTTAACAATATATTTCTATTTCTTTTAGATGATGCTCTGATGTACTATTGTATGGTCGTACGCCATACATGCTCACTTTGTATGGTGGGTACTTACCTTCGGGGCATGTTCTCATACTTGAGCTATAACCTTGTGGTGTGTTCGTATCCACCATGAGGTTATACCATCTTGTGATTTAGAACATGCCGGCTCTGTTGTTTGCTCCTTTTATTCAAAATATAAAATCTACACCGCAATTCCCCTAAGGTAAATGCGTCAAAACAAATGTGTCGGCTGGTGTTAACAGTCTCTCTCTGTTCTCGTGTTCATGCTTCTTAGTCAGGGTATTTGCCGTTAACGATGGCTACACATGAAGGAGATATGTAGTTTGGCTTGACGTGCGAGAAAAAGTGTAGAGAATGTTGCTAGGGGACCCAATAAATAGCAGTCTCGGTGTTTTGTTTCTAATTAAGCCCACCTTATGTTTTTCAGGAGCGCGAACGACACTCAAGTATTTATCGGTCGGAGCTGGTTCATGGGTAGATAAAAAACGTGAAAACCCTAGATACTGATTAATAAAGGTTTGATGTAATTTATCAAATTATACTTCCACATATTTCTAACTACATTCAACGTGCATGTGCACGTGCTTCAGCGGCGGAGCCAGCTGGGTGGCCCCCCACCCTAAGATTTGGCCCAGCACATACTGCATATATAAAAAATAAGAAAAAAAATGAAAAAGCCCGGCCCAAGTTAGGCCTGCCCCACCCTAATAAAATGGACTGGATTCGCCACTGACGTGCTTGATTACTAGTAGAGAAGAAAAACAAAAGCACACACAACTCACAAGTACTACCAGGGTTTTTACTAGACTAGATTAGACTAAACTTTTGCATCCTCAGCTCCTATGATCGATGCGGTTTTGAAGCCAGACTGCCAACCAGGGGCGGAGCTGGTGTACAACCATTGGGTTCAGGTGACCCCAATGAAATTTGCTAAATTCTTTACTAATTTAGCCAATGTCATTGCTAATTTTATGGAAGATTACACTAATTGATAGAGCTGACCCCAATGGTTTGATGTTCCAGATTCGCCACTGCTGCCAACGCGGCGCATATGAAGACGAAGACGACAGTACTATAGAGCAAGTCCTGCCGATAAGACTGGAAGACGAAGGCCGCCGTAGAAATGGAGACGAACGTAACATCATCAACGACCACGTCACCTGCACTCAAAAGCAAAAAGAGGAATTGATTTAAGACACCGTACCTCCGATCCGATCGAGGTTATTCATGCATAGAAAAATATATATATATATAGAAACTCTATTAGACTCCTGGGTGCAGAATAAGTAATTCTGCACCCGGTCGGTCCAACGAGTCGGACGGTCTTCGGTTTCCATCAGACCCGCTCGCTGGTGCTGCTCGCAAATTCGTTACCTCGGGCTCGGGCGTTTTCTTTTCCCAATCGTGGGCTCGTGTCGTGAGCTAGCCAACCACTCACCTGCTCCTGTTTTTTTCTCCCGTGATTTTAATCGAGCGCACACAGGCGGTTTGTTTGGAGCGGAGTGAGCGGCGGCGGCGAAGCCACCTGTGAGAGGGTCAGCGGCGCCGGCGAGCGGGTCACCTCGGCGGCCGATAGCGGCGAGCGGGTGGCTTAGGCTACGTGCGTTCATGCGGTTCACCTCGTTTACGACCTCCTTGCTGGTTCGGATCGAGTAGGGCGGCCTCCCCTCGACCTCGTTCTGCACCAGCACCCGAGGTCTCCAATCTCCGCTGAGCGCTGAAATCTACTGTGGATCCTGTACCTCAGAGCCACCCTTCGACTCAACGTCCAGATCCCGTCCATGTTCTTCGACTTTCAGATGCCTGCCAAGGTCAGGGATATTCCTCAACTTCTGAATAATTATTATGACTGTAGGAGCTGTCTGTATTATGAATGATCACATTTCCATATGTGTGTGAAGTTGTAACCAATTATTTGATATGGTGGATTAGATCTCCGCAAATACATTTAGTGTGGGACTGACATAACTACATTTCTAAGTAATCTCGTCTATGATTTCTCAAATGGAAAGTTGAACCTAATGGTGAAATTTATATTAATAGGATGCTATGTTGCTTTGGAGCTGAGGGATCACAATGTTTGGGTTGCCAGAGGGATTGATGGACAACTGAAGCTAACTGAAGTTTGCAAGGACATGTTTCTAGAATGGGGACATGCATGCTTTTCTTACTCGTTGTGGTTTTTTTTGGGCACACGAATCCGTACTATTAATTTTAGATGGTATGATATTAGGCCAACATCCCACCATGCCACTAGTTCAGAATTTTTCCTTACATGCTTGTTTCTGTAACTTATCAATCCATCTTTTGAGGGCTAGAAGCTTATCAATTAATTGAATGATGAGTTTGGTGAAATTGCTAGCTCTCTCCCCGCAAAAGAAAAAGTAGCTGGTAAATCCTGCCTAATTTATTTAGCTCGTTTCTTCATCCTAATTGCATGACGAATGATGTCCAGTGCGATTTAGCTCTATCCTACCTTATTTGTTCAGTATTCAGCTTGTTTGGGAGTAGTAGATATTTTTTAGGTTCACTTGTAAGCATTTTCCTAATCTATTGCTAAAGATTCATACTTTAATATGGCTTGGTTTTATACTTTCATTTGATGCCACCAATGTTATGATTTTCATTTAAAAATAAGAGAAAATCTTAGCTCATCTTCTGCATGTTGTCATTGAATAACTACTGATGGTTTATGGAATGAATTTGTCGTTTTGTTTCCTTCTAATCATGCATACACCTGTCAGTTATTATTGAAAAAATTACATATGTGTTGGCTTTCTAATTTCAGCTGTACTTGGTTGTTCGAAATAGGTATATGTACAAATAAGAAGTATGCATATCCTTCCGCAAATTAGTCTTTTTGCAGTTTCTTTCTTTTGCTTGGTGGTACTTTTTAAGCTCAGCACATGGCCGCAGTAGATATATGGTCCTAGCGCATGTCGTTTGCTAGCTGCTCCTGATACCTTTTGTTAGTCAGAAAATTACCTCTTTCTGCTTGGCTTTGTTCTAATTTAGTTATGCAGAAACGCTTCTCACCTTTTCAGATACCTGGTTATACTATATTCATGTTCATGAAGTTTGATCATAGCGTGAATGGGAAAATGCATGGAAGTTGGTGTAATTAGTTGCTTTGATTCGAGCTTTGATCGTGTTCCGATCGTCGTAATTTTGCGCTACGTGCAGATACAGATTAAGTATGTTGAATGTATTTTTAATCTGGCAAAAATCATGTGAGCTTATTCAAATTTTCTTGCGGGGCATAGATGACATTCTAGGATTTTTAAGCGATAATTTATTTTACTCTAGTCTGAACTTTGACAGAATTCTAAATGGTCACATAATACGGTTTTCTTGCACATGATGTTACATTGGTCATATTTTCTGCTTTTTATTAGCACCTAATCAATTTATAGTCCAATTCTTGGTCATGAAGTTACCATGGAGCTCCTCATGTGCCCACATGAGCTATGTGTTGCATTGTTGCCCCCATGAATCTCATACTATATATAGGCTGGTTAAAATTATTTTTTTCTACTTTTTTATAGTATGTGTTGTTCGAATATAATAGTAGTTTTTTGATTATTTTCACCAATGCTATTTTTTACTTGTTATTTTTTATTGTTAAATTTAATCTATAATGCTGAATTTGTTTTTAAAATTTTGACCTATGATTTGCAACCGGGCATGCAATTTGGGGACGTGTAGACCTTTTTAACCTTTAACCATCTAGTTGCAAGTGTAGTCGACAACTGACTTTTTCATTTGACTTAAGTTTGATCCCTTTTTATTTTTATTTTTGCAAATTGACATGTGAGTTACAACTAGTGGACGCTGGACCATTTTTTTTTTAAAAAATGACCTATGGTTACAAGTGGACATTCAAGTGGGGTAGGGGGGCGACGACACCGGCCCTTTTTCAGATTTTTGACCTATGAGTTGCAACAGGACATGCAACTAGTGTCCGGGACGTTGTTAACCTTTAACCATCCAGTTGCAAGTGTGCTCGTAACTGAGTTATTCAATTTGACTTTAAAAATTGTTTTTCTTTTTGGAAATTGACTTGCGAGTTGCAACCGGATATAGGTTGCAACCGGATATACAACTGGGGATGCTGAACCATGTTATTTTTCATATTTTGATATATGAGTTGAAACCAGACATGAAAATAGGAGATGTTGTACCTTTTTTCAATTTTTGACCTATGAGTTGTAACTGGACATGGTATTGAGGAATGTTGGATCTTTTTAACCTTTAACCATCCAGTTGCAGGTGAGGAATGTTGTAACTGCGCTCGCATATAAGTTTTTAACTAGGAGATTTTTTTTTCTCCGGTCTGTGTGTGTGGGCCTATGAGAAAAGGCTGTTCCAGCAGTTCTCGCGCTTGCTTTAGATGTCGGCCGGCCAGTATCATCGATCAATCGATATCTCAACAAAGTCAATAGCAATAGACAAAGGCCGAAAAACAAGAGACAACAGCTCAGCTTCTCTAAAGATAATAGCCCAACAAAGGAAACATGGGAGCTGGGAGGAATTGGGCTGAAAGGAATGGCATGACGTCGACATACTTATTGTATGGAACAACAATAGCACTACTAGTACGTATGGTTCTGCTTGAATAGCAACCTGGCAGCCAGTGGCGGAGGATGAAAATATTTTTTGGTGTAGCGAAACTAATAACATCGCAATATTTTTTACTAAATATATGCTTATAAAATATATGAAAATGAATAATCAACATTGCACAGTAACTCTAATGTGCTTGTTCGTACATAACTAAGATAAAAGTTATCTCTGTAATTAAACGGAACTTAAGACAATAGTTCACTATGAATTCTTATTAAACAAACATATAGACTTGACATGTCAAGGAAACATAAAAAATATTACTTCAGAATTAGTTTATGCAAGACAAAACAGATGGAAAGAGAAGACATGAGACAACTTAAGCACTAATTGGGTGTAAAAGAATAGGAGCACCCAGAATCAAGGTATGACGGACGCCATAGCTTGCCACACAAGGTCCTCCGCCCTTGCTGGCAGCCACGGAACCAGAAGAATTCACGTACGCGTCCTTATTGTTGACGGCACGATCGATCGAGAAGAATTCACGTATGGTGTCCTTGCGGGCCAAGGAAGCGGCTAGCTGTTCTTCAACGGGTTGAAACAAAAACGCCCCATGCACCGTCGGATCCCGATCGTGCGGACACGATACGATATACGCGGTGCTGTCTGTCTCCTCTCCTGTGCCCAGACGATCCCATATAAAGCTAGGCCGCCCCAGATTCTTCTTCTCCGCCTTATTCGAAGGAGCCGAACCCATATAAAGCTAGCTAGCCTCCAGCCGCCGGTAATTTCGCGGTCGTCGCTCTTCCGCTCTAGGTACGTTCAAGTCTCGTATATACACCTCTCCTATTTGATCAAAATAATCTAGTGCCTTTGCCCTTAACCTTTGTATGTATGGTGATAATAATAACTAGTGGTCTCATTAACATTAGTTCCGCGCCATGTTCTATTATTCAATGAAAAAAAAAGTAGATTTTGTATTTGGTGCCATGGTAACTTTTGACTTACGCCTTTCACAATGCAATTGTCTTCTAGCATGTTATATCTAGGAGATATAATAAGACTTAAGAGACTTCTCTCTCTCTCTCTCTCTCTCTCTCTCTCTCTCTCTCTCTCTCTCTCTCTCTCTCTCTCTCTCTCTGGTTTTATTCATCTCGTTTTCTAGGTTTAGTCAAAGTTAAATTTCATAAAGTTTGGCCAAACATCTAGAGAACAATTATCAGCATCTACATATAAAATCTAATTGTATTTGATAATATTTCTTGAATTCTTTGTCAAACTTTTAGAAGTTTGACTTGGACTAAACATAGAACACCAAGTAAATAAAAACAGAGGGAGTATGACCCTACTGTATTGTCTCTTAAAAGGTTGTACTCCCTCCGTCCTACAATATAGTCAAAAGTCAAATCTTACAAACTTTGACCAAATATTTATAGAAAATATCTACATATAATTAGTAAAATATACTTTACCGTGAATCTATTGATATTGATTATTTTTGTGTATAAACTTGATCAAACTTAGAAAATGTTGACTTTTGACTAATCCTTAGACGTTTTATATTTTGGGACATAGGGAGTATATAAACAGTCTTGCATTAAATATATTTGGGTCTATGCATGTATACTTCTCATTCATTATGCAGGCTATGCATATGTATTCATAATAATAATAATTTTAAATTATTTCTTGGCATTGTATCAAGTCCATTAACTAGTTCGGAATTTGGATTTTCCTTTCCTGTCATGGCCCGGCATGTGTTCCTTCTGTTGAGAATGAATGTTACGTTTCCTATCTATATGGTGTTTTAATTTATCCCCACCTCTGCTCCTTATGGAGCTCTCTAGAGTATAGACAGATCCTATCATAAGCATTTTAATTCCTGAATTTTTTTATGAGTTTTAATTCCTGACTTTGGTTGTTCAACCTTGCAGGTGAACAGAAACCAAGATGGCAGACGGGCATGACATGGACTACAACATCGAGATGTTGAAACTTAAGAAGCTGATCAAATGACTAGATGCAGCCCGTGGCAATGGGACAAGCATCATCTCGCTCATCATACCGCCTGGTGATCAGCTCTGTCGAGTCACCAAGATGTTGGGTGCTGAATATGGGACCGCCTCCAACATCAAGAGCAGGGCCAACAGGCAGTCTGTCATGGCCGCAATCACCTCTGCTCAACAGAAGCTGAAGTTCTACAGTCGAGTCCCCCGCAACGGATTGGTGCTCTATACCGGAACCATCGTCGCCGACGACGGCAAAGAGAAGATGGTCAGCCTCGACTTCGAGCCGTTCAGGCCGATCAACGCCTCCCTGTATCTCTGCGACAACAGGTTCCACACTGAGCCGCTGAATGAGCTGCTCGAGTCCAATCATAAGTTTGGGTTCATCGTCATGGACGGCAATGGAACACTGTTTGGAACTCTGATTGGCAATACCAGAGAGGTTCTTCACAAGTTCTCTGTCGACCTGCCGAAGAAGCATGGACGAGGAGGGCAGTCGGCGCCTCGGTTTGGCCGGCTGCGCGACGAGAAGCGCCACAACTACGTGCGCAGGGCAGCCGAGCTCGCTACGCAGTTCTTCATTGACCCTGCCACTAACCGGCCAAATGTTTCTGGACTCATCCTAGCTGGATCCGCTGACTTCAAGACTGAATTGGGCCAATCTGGCATGTTTGATCAGCGCTTGGCATCCAACGTACTGAATGTGTTCGATGTCTCTTGTGGTGGAGAGAACGGATTCAACCAGGCCATCGATATGTCTGCTGAAGTGCTTTCCGGTGTCAAGCTCATGAAGGAAAAGAAGCTGACCGGGAGGTACTTTGAGGAGGTACGCCGAGACACCGGGAAGTATGTTTTCGGCGTGGATGACACCATGGCTGCCCTAGAAATGGGTGCAGTTGAGACGCTGATCGTGTGGGAAAATCTGGATATCAATCGGTATATCCTGAAGAATTCTGCCACTGGGGAAACTATGGTGAAGCACTTCAACAAGGCACAGGAGGCCGATCGGGACAACTTTGTAGACAAGGCAACATCTGCAGAGCTGGAGGTGGTTGACAAGACCTTGCTAGTGGAGTGGTTTGCCGAAAACTATCGGCAGTTTGGTTGCAGGCTGGAGTTTATCACGGACAAGTCGGAGGAAGGATCTCAGTTCTGTGGGGCCTTTGGTGGGATAGGAGGGATCCTTCGCTACCGGGTTGGTGCTTACGATGACGCGTCTGGTGATGAGAATGATGAAGACTTTGAGTAGCAATCAACTGAAACCCCAGTGAATCCGGTCAAGCACATCAAGGAAAGATTAAGGTTTGTACTGAATACTGCTAGCTACTCTCATAAGCAAAGTTAGCAAACTGACGCCTTTTCTGTTGTTTGAATCTTTTCTCACATTTGAATATCGGTTGTCTTGCTTTAGACGAGGCATGCTGCTAGTTAAGTGAAGTCTTCTCGGCGTGACTTGGAGGAAGTCTGCATTTTCTGATCTCCATCAGAGGAACATCCTATTTATAATACTGTAATAAATATCAATAGCTACTATCAAGCGTCTCATCTGTATGAGGCCGTTAAGTTAGTGGGTCAGTGTTGCTGCAGCTGCAGCTACAGCTACCTTTTTTTTCTGAACCAAAGTTGGGCTATATTATTTGAATGTGATAGTTATACTCGGTATCTGAACCAGAGTTGTGACTACATTTGAAATAAATCTGGTATTACCGGCTATCTGAATGTATGTTACTCTGACATAGCAATATTCTTGCATGCCCAGTCGGCTTTGTATTTTCTTTCCCAACGCATATGCTATTTTGAATAGCAATGCATTGTTAGAGCATGTCTAGCAGACCCCTTAAATTTCTGTCCCGTAAAACGCGAGTAGAGGGCCCTGTATTCGATTTTCATCGGCCGAAAACCCGTGCGAGCTAGCAGACCCCGTATCCCCACCCCGTAAAACAGAATCTCGATACGGGGTCTGCTAGCTCGCACGGGTTTTCGGCCCCTCAATCTTGGTGTAGTTGCTGGTGCGCTTCATCGGCGCCACCTCGACCACCTCGTCGTCGTCTACCTCTTCCTCCACCTCCACATCATCCTCCACCTCCACATCATCCTCCACATCGAACGCATCGATGCCGGCGTCCAAGTTCACCGCGGATTCGGTGAGCATGTCCATGTACGATGTGGTGGACTCAACGTCGAACACCTTGTCTGCGTCGATGTCTGGTGGCGACGACGAGGGCGTCGACGCGGCCGAAACGGAGGAAGGAGGGTCCACGGCCTTGGATGGCCGTGGCGGCGCGAGGCCGACGCGGCTGAGTGCCTTTGTCTTCTGGGCCGGCGGGACACCCCTCTTGGCGGCCTTCGTCTTCAACTTGGCCCCGCCCCCCTTCTTGGCAGCTGCAGCCGGCGGAGCAGCGGCCGGTGGAGCTGCGGCCGGTGCGCCGGCTTCGAAGATCTGCTTCGAGATCCTCTTCCTCTTCATCGGGATGGTGGCGGAGATCATGGCCGACACGTCGGCGTTTGGCTCGACATCAGCCACCGCGGTCGCCGGTGGTGCACCGCCGGCGGTCAGCGGGCCTTCCTGACTACCCATGGCAGCGAGATCCGGCCGAGTTTTGGCCGGGGAGGACGAGTCGGAGGAGATCGGGCGGTGGTGGCGGCGGTTGGGCTTCGCTGAAATTGTTCGCGCGCAGGGGAAGGAAGAATGCGGGGTTCGCCCTGTATTCCCCTCCCCACCCCGTAGAGATAGTGGGCGGAGGGCCGCCCCGTATCCAAAACCGGAAAAAATCGATGCGTGGGCCGTTTTTACGGGGCGTGCTAGACGGCCGGATAGCGCCCAACCCCGTATTTCGGCGGTTATTTGACAGGATTGAGTCTTTTACGGGGTCTGCTAGACATGCTCTTAGCCTGTATCCACGTCGAGCGTTTGGCTGAAGTCAGCAGGTCGTGGGCCCGTGGCACCGGTTGTCTTGCAGGCTCAGGAAATTCCAGTGTGTGCCTTCCTCGATATCTGTCAGACTTCAGACACTTCCTGAGTTGCTCCATGCATGAGTTGCACGTTTATGCTTTCCTTTTTCGCTCCATCAAACTGGTTAATATGATCAACAGGACTTAATACATAATACTCCTGATGTGTTGGAGCAGCTCACGCCGAGGTCAAATAGTTTTTAAAATGTGAAGACTAAGCTAGTGTGCAGATGCATTCCAAGCACATTAAACAACAGTACACATAGCTGATGCTGCAATAAACTATAGGTTCAGATAATCCATTAAGTGCGACAACACGGGGACATTATCTCTATATAAGTAAGCGTTCTAAAATTTACTGTCAGTGCACTCTAGAAACATCTATCAATATATGTGTTCAACTATAAATTCCATGCCAAGATATTTAAGAACACCTCAAATCGACGTGATACCTACAATTCATCTGAACGGGATAGATTAATCCATGGAGACATGTGATTTTCTATTAACGCTTGTATTTTTTCAATGTAGGAGATTTTCGTTCCAAACAATTATAAATTGTTATGGCTCTAATACAAAACAACTAAACCAGTTTCTATGTGTACCTTTTGCATTTTTAGTGCAACTGCATTTGAAGGGATTCTCACTAAAATTGTATAATAAAAAATCTTTACCTTATGATTAAGTAGCGATGATCATTGATTGTGCTCATAATCCTAATAAAAACATGATATCTAATCTTATATGTTGAATAAAAAAGTTATAAATAATTAAAAAATGCTGAGAATATCAACTATGATCTTGGCCATGCCCACGAGAGTAAAAACAATTTAGATCCAAATTTGGTGAAAGATGAGGAAGGCATTTCCTAGATAGATATATGATGAACCACCTAATTAAATGTTCAGAAGGTTTAAAAAATGCTCATAGAATACAAAATAGGTTTAAAAAATTGAAAACAACTTATGATGTGAGTTAATTAAATTGTTAACGTATTCGAAATATAGGATGATAAGTTCAAAAATTATTCACGAGCTGAAAAAAGTTCACGGTTTCAAATAATTATTTTGTATCTTTGAAAGTTTTCCATGTTGTTTGAGAATTATTATATATTGCAAAAATGTTCAAGGTTTTGTAAAAAAAATCTTGGTTTTGAATACGCTTGCGGATTCGAATAAAAAGTTCACTATCTGGGATAAGTTTCACAAGTTGGGAGTATAGTACATTCACGGATTAGATTAATCACTAGTTTGATAAATTATTCTTGGGACTTCAAAAAATGCTCATAGTTTGCCCCCAAGCCCCACAACACATCCCACTAATCTCTCGCTGCCTCCACGCAGAGTCGTGCAATTCCTGTGGCCTACAGGGTAGAGAGGAGCCAACATCTAGCCCCTCGTGGCCTACCGTCACCTCTACTTTTCTGCTCCGTGGACGGTCCTAGCACCGTCAGCTCTGGCCTAGCTTCTGCCCAGCCCCCTTGTTTATTCACCATGGTAAGCTCCAACCCCACAGACTTCTAGCATTCGGTCTCTTCATCACATAGATGATCGGCGCCGATCGGGCATATTAGCAATCAGTAGGCCCCATGCATTTGTGCACACTCACATCAACTAATCGATCGATTAAGGTAATTCTCATCATTGATAAATTTGGTGTTGTTGTGGAGTTAGGAAAAAAATACCATCCAACATCCCCCTCCCCTCCCTGTCTTTATCATCCTTTTGTGCCGATCCTCCTTGAAACATGCTTGCTCCCTGCAATATCAATATAGAAACCACACAATACAATCAACATGATGGGGCCGCAACACAATCAAGTCTTCGGATTAGTTAGGCAATAATAATAATGATTATTATATAATTCACTATTCAATGTATATGTTCGTCAAAATATGGTATAGCTGCTAGGAATCTTGATTGTGAGAATCAAAGAAAATTCCAAATGCATGTGTAGTAAAGATGAACTAACCAATATGTTTCTCGCCTAACCTTTAGGACTAGCCTATGTGTTGTGTGATGATCAAGTTTCCTGATCATGGTATGAAAGTTATTATATCTAAGGATTGATACATCAAAAATGTATCTACTTTTCCAAGTACTTTTCTCAATGTTTTGCACCGGAATTTCATCAAACTTGAAGTAAAACTGTCGAATCTGATGTTTTTTTTAGCAAAATTCTTCTTTCTGTCTCTTTACTCGGGAAAATAATTCGGAGAAAAACACTGATACGTCCAAAACGTATCTACTTTTCCGAACACTTTTGCTATTGTTTCTTCTCTAAACTTGTGTGATTTGGATACAATGAACACAGACTGACGTTGTTTTCAGCAGAATTACCTTGGTGTCTTGTTTTTGTGCAGAAAATCAACTATCATAAAAAATCCCGGAAAATATGCCAAAAATTATATTTCACCAGAAGACCCAGGGAGCCAGAAGACGAGACGGAGAAGGGGCCTGCGGGCCCACACCCCTGCCAGGCGCGGGCCCACCTCTGTCCGCGTCTAGGGGGGTGCAGGCACCCCCTCGGCCTCCCTCTGCCCCTATAAGTTGCCTCTCGACCTAGAAACCGAGGGGGATTCAATAGTTTTCCAAAAAGAGTTCCGCTCCGCCGCCGCCACCAGAAACCAAGGTTCGGATCCAGAAACTCCGTTCCGGCATCCTGCTGGAACAAGGAATTTGGAGAGGATCATCGCCATCGTCATCACCAACGCCTCTGCATCAACCATCGATGTTTCCCTCATCCATGAGTGAGTAATCCCCCGCTGTAGGCTTGGGGATGTAGGGATTGGATGAGTTCTATCATGTAATTGAATAAGATCTGTTAGGGCATAGTGTCTAGTATCTCTATTAGTGCTATTTGACTTTGTTGCAATTGTTGTGCTTAATGCTTGTCACTAGGGCCCGAGTGCCATGATCTCAGATCTGAACTTATTATTGAATCATTATGATAGTATTGTTTGTGATCTTATCTGCAAGTTGTGTACACATATCATTGTCCGGATCCAAAGGCCCCAAAGTGACAATAATTGGGACAACCGGAGGGGATGGTTGTGGTGTGAGGATCACATGTGTTCACGGAGTGTTAATGCTTTACTCCGGTGCTCTATTAAAAGGAGCACCTTAATTGTCAGTAGTTCCCTAGAGGCCCCGCTGCCACGGGCTGGCTGGACAGAAGATGTTGTGCAAGTTCTCATTGCGAGCACGTATGACTATATTTGGAGCACATGCCTAGGATTGTTTAGTACTTGGATGCTTATTATTATTTATCTGTAATGCCCTAGATCTTGAAGTTACATGTTTAGACTCGTCCATGCAACGCCCGTCCATCCATCCCTATGCCTACCGCACTCGAATCCCACTGTTACCGTTACTGTTACTATTGCTCATGTTTTACTGCTGTTGTTGCTTTATTATTGCTACTACAAAACTGTTGCTACTGATAAACTTCTGTGAGCAAGAACTATTTCCAGGTGCAGCTGAATTGACAACTCAGCTGTTAAGGCTTGCAAGTATTCTTTGGCTCCCCTTGTGTCGAATCAATAAATTGGTTATACTACCCGCGAACACTGTTGTGATCCCCTACACTTGTGGGTCATCAAGACTATTTTATGGCGCCATTGCCGGGGAGCATAGCTTTATTTGTAAGTTCACTTGGATCTATTATTGTTCATTGCTACTCCTTTCATCATGGGTAAGTCTCGTGATGGAAAGTTTCCTATTTACCATCCACTACAAGAAGAGGTACGGTCCTGAACACCTCTGTTGCTCTTGATTCACCGTCTGTTATAAGTAAGCTTGTTACACCACCACTACATACTCATGCTACACACACTGCTACTACTGCTGAATCTGAAACTGCTTTTGATGCTCATGATGTTACTTCTACTGTGCTTGATGCGAGTGGTTTATTAGGTCCTTTCCTAGATGCTACTATGGCCGGTCTAGGAAATACCAAAACTCTAGTGAAGATACTGTTACACCTGTTAGCTCACCTGAGTCTAGTGAGAGTTATGATATTAATGATGGTTACATTGAGTTCACTGATGAATTTGTTGAAGAGTACCGAAACACACATGGTACTAGTGCTATTAAGAGTCTCCTTGCTAGACGTACCATTATTCCTAAGTTGTCCTCTGATCCTAAGTTTGCCACCTCTCCCATAGATATTAAAGATAAAGATTATGATTTCTCTATTGATTTATCCTATTTAGATATTGTTAAAAAAGAACCTTTCAGTGGGACTGAAAGTGGGAGTGTTGTGGCTCATATGAATGAGCTTTCTACTATGAGTGATTTATCTCTGATGATTTTAAGATGCGCAAGTACTTTGTTACTAAGATCTTTCCTTTTTCACTAAAAGGAGAAGCTAGGGCTTGGTTTAATAGATTACCTCCTGGTTCCATTGATAGCCCTGATTGCTTAATTGCTTCTTTCTTCCAGAAATATTTTCCTCCCAGTGCTATACATGCTGCTTTGCAGAGACTTTTTGATTTTAAACAAGGAGAAGAAGAGAAATTGCCTGAGTCATGGACAAGGTTCTGTGCCTTGATTCATGCATATCCTGGATGTCCATTACCTAAGAATGAGCTTCTTGATATTTATTATAGTGGACTAAGTGATGATTCTAGGACATACCTAGATAGTTTTGCTGATTGTGTTTTCCGGAAAAGAACTCCTATAGATGCTGAAGAATTAATGGCTAAGATAAGCAAGAATTATGATGATTGGACTTCAACTGAGCTAAATAATTCTGAGACTATTATCCCTGAACCAGATATTCCTGAACCAGTTCCAACACCAACACCAACACCAAAGAAGAGGGGAGTTATTGCATTAAATGATGAAGTGATGAAGGAAGCTAAGAAGTGTCTAAAGGAGAAAGGATTAGAACTGAAGATGTGAAGAATCTACCTCCTATAGAAGAATTATGTAAGCCAATTCCCCACTCATCTACTATTGAGGTACACTCTCTCCACTTTAATGAAGGTGATATTCCCTATGGTAAGCCTCCTGATCAATGCTTAGAGGAACTTGACACATTTATTGTTAAGCAAGGTAATTTTAATAAACAAGTTCAGAATCATTTATTGGAAAACTCTAGAGCTATCCATGAGTTGAAAGATATTGTGGAAAGAACTTCTAATGATACTAAAATGCTTTGTAAACACTTTCAAATGGTTCAAACCCAACTTGATCAACTTTCTAAGGTACAAAAGGATATGCTAGTTAATGCCTCAGGAGATAAACATGCTTATGGAATTAGAACCAGGAGTGGTATAGCTACTCAAGATCCTTTATATCCTGAAGGACACCCTAAAAGAATTGAGCAGGATTCTCAACAAGGTGAGAATAGTGGTAGTCCTCGTAAGAGAAAGAAAAAGAAACATAAAATAGTTGAGGAACCCCTTGAACCTGTTGTAGATCCTAATAGTATATCTGTCTTTGATGTTGAAACTGAGAGTGGTAGTGGTAATAATGATGCTCCTGATAAGGAGAAAGGTGAGGAAGAACCTGAGAAGCACACTAAGAACACTAGGTACACTAAGGAAGATTTTATTGCTAATAAACATGGTAAAGAGAAAGAACCTTGGGTGCATAAACCTATGCCTTTTCCAGGTAAGAAACACAAGTCAAAGGAGGAAGAACACTGCAACAAGTTTTGTGAGTGGATGAAACCTTTATTTTTGCAAATTCCTTTGACTGATGCTATTAAATTGCCTCCTTATTCAAAGTATATGAAGGATATTGTCTCTAATAAAAGGAAGATTCCTAACGAGGAGATTTCCACTTTGCTTGCTAATTACTCCTTCAATGGTAAGGTTCCAAAGAAACTTGGTGATCCAGGTATACCAACTATTCTTTGATCTATTAAGAATAATTATGTTAGAACTGCTTTATATGATTTGGGAGCTGGAGTTAGTGTTATGCTTTTTTCTCTCTACAAGAGACTCCAGCTAGAAAAGTTGATACCAACTGATATATCTTTGCAAATGGCTGATAAGTCAACTACTATTCCTGTTGGTATATGTGAGGATGTTCCTGTTCAAGTGGCTCAAATTGCTTGGTTTTGACTGATTTTGTTGTGCTTGAAATGCCTGAATATGATAATATGTCTATTATTCTTGGGAGACCTTTTCTTAATACTGCAGGTGCTATCATCAATTGCAATCAAGGAAAAGTAACATTCAATATTAATGACAAAGAGTATATTGTTTATTTCCCAAGAAGGTTGTTAAGAGCTATTGCCTGAATTCCATTGAAAATATTGAGAGCATCAAGGTTGGAGAAATATATTGTCCCATTCCACAAGAAAATTTTGAAACTATTATGATTGGGACCATTGCTATCAAGTATGAGGTAACATAATCACCTTCTGGAATGCAAAGTTTTGTTTCATATAAGATTGTTTTGGTAACAAGACTTGATCAACCTTGTTAACAAAAGGATTTTAATGAACAAACCAATGTTTTCACAGTGGTTATACTTGCTCACTTGTATTTTTCTCCTTTCCAATCTTTGATCTTCGTCGTGCCTAACTTAAAGGCGTTAAAGAAAAGTACTTGTTGGGATATAACCCAAGAGTTTCCTTGAGCCTTGGAAGTTATTACTTCAGTAATGACCTCTCCTTATCCTTTTTGTTTGCTTTTTGTGCCAAGAATGACCTCTAATGAGAGGGATGTAAGATTTGGGGAGTTGCTATCCCGAAACAGCTTTCTGTCCTCCACCATAAACATTCGTGAGGAGTCTCTGTAAGTCAAATTGAGCTGAAAATTTACGAATCAATCCCCCAGTATGTTAGCTAACTTTCGTTAGTTCAACACTTTTTTATTTGAGCAACAAAAGGTTTTCTAAAATATCGATTTCTACCCGCTGGTCTGTTTTGACATATTTCTGTCATTATTTGCATTTGCTTTTTATTGATTCCTTTTGGGTTCTTTTGGAAAAATGAGACTTTTGAGGGATTGCTACAATAGCTTGTATTTTTAGTGAAAGTTTTCCAGTTCTAAAACTAAAACCCAAGGGTCTATTATCTTTTGAATACACTAATGTTGCTAATGAAGATTGTGTGAAGTTTTGTATGAAGGAAAAAAAATCAGGTGTAGAGAGAGGATGATGTAATGAGACGAAGAATGGACAAAAGCTCAAGCTTGGGGGGAGCCACCCCATGTCACCCCAAGAAATATTCAAGAGGTACAAGCGTCAAATCTTGGGGTGCCCAGGGTATCCCCTTCTTCATCAATAAAAATCTCAGGTCTTTTTAGACACTTCGTTTTTATTGTTTCATGCACAGTTGTGTTGTTCTTGGAGCGTCTTAGTTTTGTTTTTGGTTTTATTTTGCTTTGCTTGTTTTTGCTTTGTTGGCTTGTTTGAAAAAAACCGAAAACACCAAAAATATTTGTTGTTCTTCTTTGGTTTTGTGAGTTCTTTGCAGGGTTCAGCCGTCCTCAGTGGATTTTGGTTTCATGTTATTATTCAAGCCACACAAGTGAAGGGCGATAATGAAGATTAAGACAACTTGAGGTGTGGTAAGAGGCTGGTAATGAACTCTATTTGTTTCATTTTTGTACATATACTCATCATGTGAGCATGCTTAGCCTATTTGTGTAAGGTGTATGTCATTATGGATGCTTAGTAGTTCTTGCTTGTCTATGATTAGCTCCAGCTTGCTAATAGTTTGTAGCATGTCATATGAATGTTTGCTTGCATTGTTTTATTCATATTTTGGTATGATATTCTGGTATCCTCCTCTGACTGTTCATGTGAATCGACTAGGCACATGCTCACGCATGCATATGACTAATCAATATTCAGTAGGCCTCGATGATTTATTTTGCCTCAGAGTTCTTGTATCACTTTCATGCCATAATTAGTCTTGTTTTGTTGCAAGCATGATTATAACAATTATTGCTCTCTCGTTTGTCGCTCCCTCTCTATTGCTAGCCTTCACTTGCACTGAGTATGAGCTCTATCTGTGCTTCCAACTCCCCAAAACCAATATTGCCAACTGTGTCCACCATACCTACCTATTAGCATTGTTTGCTATTTCAGTGCATATTCAATATGCCTTGTTTTCTTCCAAATAAAATGTTTGTCTGTTTTGAGAAAGTTAGTTAGTAAAGCTCTCACGAACTTGATGGCATACTTTATTCATTGCACTTAATAATCTTAAACCATTGTGATTTGTCCATGAAAGTTATATGCTTGCAAATTATATGCTGGGAGTCAGCAGAGCCGTGCTGTCACGGGGAACGCTTTCAACACTTTTTGGACATCCTATCCAGTTGATACTTTGCTCTTTTGTTTACGGATGTCGACGATGTGAAATAAAAGGGGAGCTTGTGAGTTCATGGAGTCTATACATTGTGTTAGAGAAACTCCTGGGCCGCTAGCCTAAGCCATGCCTAATCATGGTGGAAACTTGTAGCATAACCATAATGAGTATTCTATGAAGCATCCTCAATAAAAAGCTATGCACATAGTAAATAAAAAGATCGCTGAGATGCTCATTGTCTGCTTGCCTTGTAATTTTGATCACGGGATAGCTCCTGTACCATGTGCAAGGGGTACCCCGTTGGCGGTTCTCTATGATATGCATGTATTTACAATGACAAGAACTTACAGGGAACCAAAGTTGAGTAGCATGCGGTGCGGCCCTCGTACTCAAGGGGATTGGGATTTCCGGTTTATGGTCTGTTGTAACACCCTCAGAATCGGCCCTATGCAAGTTTAGCGCTTTCCGCCAAACCCGCATAGAAACGATTCAAAGGTGCCCACCAGGCACTTTCGTGCGGGTGGAGAACAAAGTAATAACATTACACAACAGTCCTCGATGGAACCCACAGAACAGATATATATATACAACATGACTCCATGAGTCAAGAATACAGATATACAGAACAAAGATCCAAATCACCTTGAAAACGATAGAGCGTCCAACTACGGACAAGATGCAAATGGGGCTAAGAGCCCTGAAGAATAACCAATGGCGTCCATAACCCTGCCCAGGCCAAGCCGGAAGGGTAACCCTGCTAACGACGTCGATCTCAAACCTGCTAAACAAAAGGGGTGCCGACAAAGGGCAAAGGAAAAAGAGGAGCGTCAGTACTGAGGCCAGTACACGGCGAGACTAGAATTCAGCGGTCCTCGCCTACATAGGTATGGTGGACTGAAGCGGCAGCGCGGCATGCACTAAACTACCTATAGAGACTCGATACAGATAGCGGCTATCAGAGAGAGGTAAGAAAGACCTATCCGGAACCATCCTGATACTACCACCAAACATACCCATCCTGGTGTTTCCCCCCTCGAGACCAAACGAGGAAGTCAACCGAGGAACTCACACCGTTGGCAGTTTTACTCATTCCGTTATAGTTGCAGCAATTACTAGTCAGGTATAGATAGTCGTCCTGATATAATAAGCAGTGGGCACTGTTAGTTAACCATTCCATTGGAGTTGCAACACTTACTAGTCAGATACGATTAGCATGAGATATCCCCAAACCCAGCAGTTGTTGGTACTTTTATTTAGCCATTCCGTTGTAGTGGAGCTGATTACTAGTCATATCGGATACAAGTCAAATTATAATAGTAAACTTTAGTTATAGTTGTCTATGATCGAGAACTGTGCTCCAAGTCGTCCATAACCGCGGACACGGCTTTTCGAAAAGATTTAACCCTGCAGGGGTGCACCAAAGTATCCACACGCACTTCGACCCTTTTTGCCAGATCAGTTAACATACACCCATCGGTATGTCGGCGGGGCCTAAGTCATGACGTTTCCCAGACCCAAAGCAAGTACATGGGGGCCACCCCACTAAGCTACCCGCAACGAAGTCGGCCGGTCTCCGAGACGGACTCAGGGTTTGCGTCAGTGGCTGTAAACGACTGGGAACCCGAAAATGTGACTGGGCTTGTCGATACCGCGAAAACACTCCGCTTACCTAAACAGTACAGGTGCAGTACCTCGCACAATTTAAAATAAAGCAGTAAAGCATGGCATAAGTACAGAATAGTAAATAAAACCTCAAACTAGTTTGTGGCCCCCAGTACGATACTTTGAAATCAGGTACTAATCGATGGGGGTGCCCACACACCCCACCTGTGGTTAGCACGCTCGATCTCGGAACAGGTGTCAAGAACTCGGGGTCCTACGGGACACAAGTGGACGGTTAACAACCAAATAACATCTATTGCCCACCTGTGCCTCTGCATTATTTACCTACTTCAATTTTTAGTTATTAAACAGTAATTAAAGCCATTATCATCTCCAACTTTAAACATGCGGCAATACTCCAACAACTGTGGTACTTGACGACACGTAACAACACTTGAGCAAGCGACTACGACGCGCAAGTCCAACTATCTACCAATCAACAGGTAATAGGATGTGTCCAAGGCAATATAAGGCTGCAAGGGATATCACGGGTACGGAAACTAGAGCATCGCAACACAGATAGCAATAGATCAATAGGAGGGAATAAATACTATAAAAGTAAGATAGGTAGAAAGGGGGGAGGTGCTCGCCTGAAAACACTGCCGAAGGTTCATATCCGGAGAACTTGTCGATACTCGCATCCACTCATCGTCCTAATCCGCGAAGAAGCAAAGCACTAGAAGAAACACCGGATGCAATATTTAATACTACGACAGAAGATTCGGCATGATGCATGTATGATGTATGACATGGCAAGATGCGATGCAATTAGGCAATATTAAGCGGAACCGGGGTCCCGACAATTAGGTATATGGTTGTAGTTGTTCTAGATACCCCGCAATTTAATGTTGTATTAACAAGGCAAAATTATATCATCGGTTCGCTACACCAGTTTAAATGAGGCCAATATTAGGCTAGATTCGCCCGCATATGGCCTCCATATTTAATTTAGGTGAAGCATCGAAACACCCCCAAACACCACAGATATGTATGCGACATGAATGATTTAATGCAACAAGTTTATATCATATATTATAAAAATACGGGGCTTGGAAAGGGCATCACACATTATGGGGGGCTCGACGATCTTGGGGGTTCGAAGGGGCTCGGGGTCGGCGGAAGCATTCTCGGACAACGGAGTAGATCTTGTCACATCCGCGGTCGTCGGGTCATGTCGTCGATCTTGTCGTTTCACGACAGAGATCTTGGCGTCCCGGGTCTCGGCGGGATCGGTCTTCGGGGGGTTCGCCATCGGATCCGTGAAGGAGGTCATGGCGTCCGTGTAGATTACCTTCGGTCACCGAATCCGTGTAGGCGCACTCGGGGTCTCGACGTCTAGGTTCCGTGAAGATCTTGGATAAACTTGTCAATGGTCCTGCTTGTGCTTCCAGTTTGTCGATCTTGTCGCATGGCCTAACTCAGATTCAAAATGTAGGTCCTCAGGCGTCTGATCCAGTGGCTGCCAAAACAACACCACACCACGAACCTTGTTTTCACCTCTTCACAGCTCTGAAGCATACACCACATCGGCAGAGGACCAAACCACGCGCCACTGAAGAGCAGAACCACGTCGACGACTTGTTGTCATCGACACGGCAGCAGGGTCGCAGAGGCGCGCGACGCAGTGAGGGGCCCGAGCGATGCTCGCGACAACGCCAAGGGGAGGTCACAGGCGGGCCAGCGCTGGGGAACAGGAAGGCTGCGACGGACTTGACGCGGGGCAGAGGGAGGGCGGCCGTGGCAGCGGAGGAAGGGGCCCCGGGGAGAAGCTCCGGCGGAGGGGGCCAGCGACGCTGAGGAGGAAGGAGGCTGCGGACGGCGGGGCGAGCCCGAGCGGCGGGAGGAGGAGGAGGAGGCCGGCGGCCGAGAGGAAGCAGAGGCGCATCCGCGGGGCTCGCTCGCGGGCGGACGCACGCGACGCGGGGCGGCGCTCCCGCGCATGGCGGAGGCGGCGGCGCTGCATCTGAGGGAGGCCAGGGTCGCGAGGGCGGGGCGGACAGAGGGCGAGGATGGCGACCGGCGGCGGGGAAGCTAAGGGGGCAGGTCGGTGCGGTTGCTCGCGAGCGGGAGGAGGTCCGCTGGCGGCGGGGCCGAGCTTGGTCGAAGGGAGGGTCGCCGCGGCAGGCGAACTCGGGGTGGAGGCAGAGGTGCTCGGGGCGCGGGTGGCGGCCGGAGAGTGGGTGGACCAGGTGTTAGGTGGGAGGCGTGCAGGTGGTTGGGGATTGGGGGTCCAGGAGGGGTGAGGTGGACCAGGGAGGTGAGGTGGAGGGCTGGGAGTGGCTGGGGTTGGGGAAGCACGAGGCGGTGGGGGGAAAGGTTGGTCGGGAGCGGTCCAGGTGGGCCCGGCTAGCAGCTCGGTGGCGTGCTGGGCGGGAAAACTGGCGGCGGGGTGCGCGCGTGAGGATGCGATGGTGGCTGGGGAGGCTTAGATGGCGGGCTGGGATTGGATGGGGGAAGGGAGTGGTGAGGTGGCGGTTGGCTATTGGGTGGGGTGATGTGGAGGCAGGGTGGGTAGAATAGGGTAGGTAGGAAAAGGTTTGGGTAGTCTAGTTTTTGTACTGGGGTGGCCGACTGGGTCGGAACGGCCCGGTATGGCTGCCCACTAAAATAGAATAAATATTTTAATATTTAAAATGGGGCTTTTGAAAACCGTTGGTAGACGAAACGAAATAATCCGGAGACCCGGGTTTTGGATTTGAAATAAAGGCGGGGTATTTAGAAAACAAAATATGTTTTTTTTTTCGAAAATAGTTTCAGACAAACAAATGCATGATGGTGGCGATGCTCAAATGCAATGTGGCATGATGACATGAGCATGTGGTCATGATGATGCAATGCACAAAAACAACGCGATTTTCTAGTAGTGGTTTTTGCGGGGCGCCACATCTGTCAAGCATATAACTCATACTGGACCTCTCTTTCACCTTAACCACATGAAGATGTTGGAGATATGCCCAAGAGGCAATAATAAAGTGGTTATTATCATATCTTCATACTTATGATAAATGTTTACATATCATGCTATAATTGTATTAACAGGAAACATTAATACTTGTGTGATTTGTAAACATGAAAGAGTCCCTAGTAAAGCCTCTTGTTAAACTAGCTTGTTGGTTAATATATGATCATGGTTTCCTGATCATGAACATAGAAATGTTATTAACAACAGGGTCATATCATTAGGAGAATGATGTGATGGACATACTCCTATAGTTAAGCATAGCATAAAGATCAAGTCATTTAATATAGTTCATTTGCTATAAGCTTTCTGATACATAGTAACCTAATTCCTTCGACCATGAGATCATGTTAATCACCATCACCGGAAGGATGCTTTGATGACATCAAACACCACACCGTAACAGGGTGGCTATAAAGGTGGCATTGAGTATTCGGAAAGTATGGGTTGAGGCACATGGATCAAGAGTGGGATTTGTCCCTCCATATGACGGATAGATATACTCTGGGCCCTCTCGGTGGAATGTCATCCAATTAGCTTGCAAGCATGTGACTGGCTCACAAGGGATCACATATCACGGGAACGAGAAAATAGTACTTATCGTTAACGAGGTTGAACTAGGTATGCAGAGATACCGACGATCAAAACCTCGGATAAGTAAACTATCGTGAGACAAAGGGAAATTGGTATCATATGTAAGTGGTTCATTCGATCGCAAAGTAATCGTAGAAATATGTGGGAGCCATATGAATTTCCAGATTCCTCTATTGGTTATTGATCGGAGAAGTGTCTCGGTCATGTCCGCATAATTCACGAACCGTAGGGAGACACACTTAAGGATTCGATGTTGTTGAGTAGTTATGGAATGATGAGTAAGAGACCGAATGTTGTTCGGAGTCTCGGATGGGATCCGGGATATCACGAGGAGATCCGGAATGGTCCGGAGAATAAGATTCATATAAGGAATGTTCTAGAAGGGTCCGGAAGGTCCGGCACTCCGGAGGGGAAGGGTACATGAATGTGTCATGACAATATGGAATGATTGCATCATGTACTAGGTATCATGGCTGGAAAAAATAAAGGAAGAATTCAAATCCTAGTTTGAAAGTCAAACGCCAATTTGAAAAGTCAAACGACAAGTTTGCTTGGTGGAGGGAGAGTAGGAAACCTACTTAGGGAGGAAGTCCTACTCCCTCCACCCGCCGGCCAAGGAGGAGGAGTTGGAGGAGGACTCCCTCCTCCCAACCAAGCCTCCCTCCCACCTATAAAAGAAGGGGCAGGGGTGCCCCCTCTTCTCTACACCCAACACCTCCAAACCCTAGCCCCAGGCGCCACCACCTGCTGCCGCCGCCTAGGGCCTCCTCCCAAGTCGTCGACTAGGGTTTCCCCAAACCCTAGCCGCCGGCTACACCTCTCCCATTGGTGCTTCTAAACCCTAGATCGCCAAGGCACCTCTCTTTCTCCACCATACTCGCTCCGGCTTAAGGCGAAGCCCTGCGAGATCTTCCCTCTACTTCCGACACCACACCGTCGTGCTGCCGGAATCACGAGGAGAGTGCTACAACCTCCGCTGCCTGCTGGAACAAGGGAGAGGAAGGTCTTCATCGAGTACCGAACGTGTGACCGACTGCGGAAGCGCTGCCGAAACGCAGCGCCGGAAGGATTATCTACGCGATCTTGAGATCGGCAAGAGTACGACTACATCACCCATGAGAATCTGCTCTCGTCAACCGCTTTGGATCTTCGAGGGTTAGTATTCTATCGACTCATTGCTACAATCTAGTAGATAGATCTTGGCTTAATCATAGATTAGATCTTGATTGTGTGTTCATGTGGTAGAAATTTTTTGTTTTCCATGCTACGAACCCCTACAGTGGTATCAGAGCCGTGTCTATATGTAGATCTATTGCACGAGTAGAACACAATGGTCATTGTGGGCGTTGATGCTTTTGTTGTCGATTGCTTCTTGTGTACTTTGCATCTTGCGGGATGGTGGGATGAAGCGGCCCGGGCTAACCTTACATGACATCGTTCATGAGACTTGCTCCACGCTTGACATGCAACTTGTATTGCATAAGTGGGTTTGCGGGTGCCTGTTTCTCCCAACATAGTTAAGATTCAATTTATAACGGGTGATTGACAATACTAGTATCAATGTTGTGGTTCTTGTTCGTAAGTTAGAACGACACTTTTTGAAAGCCCCAAACCACGTAAAATATGCAAAGAAAATTAGAGGCGTCTAACTTTGTTTTGCAGGGGTGTGCTGTGATGTGATATGGCCATGATTGTGATTATATATGATATATGCAATGTTCCTTATTGTAAGTCGGCAACCGGCAGGAGCCATATGGTTGTCTTTAAATTCTGTTAAGACCCGCGTGTCTATTCAAAGTAGTTGTAATAGTTGAAGCTGGTGGACGACAACCATGGAGCAGCGTCATTGACCTTGATGCAATGCCGGTAATGATGGAGATCATGTTCGTGCTTGAAGATGGAGATCGGAAGCACAAAGAAGAAAGGCCATATCATATCACATATTATGAATTGCATGTGATGTTAATCCTTTATGCATCTTGTATTGATTAGTTAACGACGGTAGCATTATAAGATGATCCCTCAAGCACACAAATTTCAAGTTTTAAAGTGTTCATCTTTAGTAAGCACTGTTGCTAAAGCTTGTTGTTTCGAAGCACCACGTGATGATCGGGTGTGTTAGATTCTGCGAGTGTATACAACGTGAGCAAGCCAGATTTGCTCATGCGGAAGCTAAGGGTTGATCTTGACGAGCCTAGCATGTACAGACATGGTCTCGGAACACGGATCACCGAAAGGTAAAGCATGAGTCATATAGTATATATGATGAACATGTTGATTGTTCGCCATTGAAGCTACATCAACTCTCGTGATGATCGGTTTTGATGTGGTGGATTTGGTTCGTGTGATCACTCTGTGAGGGATATTGTTTTGAGTGGGAGTTCAACAACAATATAATTAAAAGTTGAACACTATTTATCATAAATTAAATCAAAGTGAATTTGCATAGTTGTTGTAGTCATTGGCATCCGTTTACCACCTTGCGCTTAGTTATAATTGAGATAATAGAACTATAGAATTCTGGTTAGTTACTTTACGAACTGGTATCGTATTGTTTTGAAGTGTTAATCTAAAGTTTAAAAAATCCTATTGCAACCTTTCAGTAAGTTCTGATTACACCATGAAGTTTAATAGTTGGTATTAAA
Source organism: Avena sativa (assembly GCA_916181665.1). Taxonomy (NCBI): domain Eukaryota; kingdom Viridiplantae; phylum Streptophyta; class Magnoliopsida; order Poales; family Poaceae; genus Avena; species Avena sativa. The sequence goes on from OV702295.1 coordinate 2,780,070, forward strand.
TCAAGAGTGATAATTTTAGTGTTAGTATATAAGTATCATGTTTGTCTCCATGATTCTTGATATTCAAAGGATTGTCTTAATATCAAGGTTATCTAGGATCTAAAAGAGTTGTTTCAGAAACCATGATGTGTGGAAGATATTGTGATATCTAAAACGAAGTTTTGGTTGCAACATGATAGAGTATAATATGGCAAAAGTCATGTTCTCATATTTGATGAGAATTTGCAAAAGGTTGGAGACACTAGTTGTCCTAATCCTCCAAAAGGTTTTGGAGAGCAACATTATACTCGCGATTCACCATTATAAGCTAAAAGTAGCTTGATCATGGATAATTCCATGATAAAGGTGAATATCTGATGTAGGTAAAATGTTTACTACACCAAGAGATTACTAAAGAAAGGAATTTGAAAGAACACCAAACATTTGATGATGATGATCTACTTCAAAGTGCAAGTCCAAAGACATTGGTATTTTACTATACATGCTTTGGACTATGTGTCATGTATATGGCTCCAGTATTGATATTGATAGATTTTTTCAAACAGAAAAGAAATACTGAAAGAGAATCTCATAAATATATGGCAGAAAAGAAAAGACTAGAATTGTTCAGTTTGGGTATATAGAGGATATACGTGTTATGGCTGTATTCTTTTTTCTTGTTAATTTATGTGGTTCTTAAGTATTGGATACTGAATTTGTTGGTATGAATCGTCATACGAAACAACAGAATTCATGAACTACAATGTCCTAAGTAACTAGCAAAAGAATATGTGATAATGTTCATTGAGAACAAATAAAGGGTTATTGTGTTGCTCGTTAAACATCAAAGCTTGCCTTCAAGATTTGTTTTATCAGGTATTATGAGAACAAAAGGGTTGTTCAAATAATTGCCATAATCCATAAAAGATGGATGATTTACAAATCTAGTTAGATAAATCACATCCATAAAATAAGTGCTAAAAATGTCGAAAGACGATTGTTTGAAAGATCACTTAGGAAGTGACGTCGCCGTTTAAATTATATTGGAAAGAAAACATGAAGAAACTCCATGTGGATGGAATTTTGGAGTCTTTTGATTTTTGATCAAATGACACTTGTGAAACTTTCCTAGAGATAATAAAAACTCCGTTCAATGGCCAAAGGGAACGAATGACTAGCTTATTGAAACTTGTACATAATGTTGTATGAAGTCCATTATGTATAGTCAAGAGCGATGGATTTCAACTTCATATGCTTTCTCTGAAAATTTGAGTGAATATATGAATATTTACTTAAATAAGGATGAAGTATGAAACATTTGAAAAGTTCAAAGATTTTCAAGATGAAGTGCAAACTCATTGTAACAAGAATATAAATAGTTTATGATAAGATCATAAAGGAAGATATTTGAGTTACAAGTTTAGCATAACACCTAAGATTTAGGAATCGTTCCGTGGATTTGCATTTCCCGAAACACCATAAGAGTATGGAGCGTTCAAGATATGTAATTAAACCTTGTTTGACATGGTAAGATCAAAGGTGTAATTCATAAAACTGTCATTATATTTTAAAGATTAAAAGCTTTAGAGACTACCGTTTTTCCACTGAAAAGAGCACCATCATAATCCGTTGAATTGACACCATATAAAGTTATGGTTTGGGATAAAACCCAAGTTGTCCTTTCTTAAACATTGGTATGCTATGCATAAGAAAGATGTTTGCAACCAAAGTCGGATCAACCTGTCTTTGTATGTTATTTCGAATAACTGTTCCTCCATAACATCGGAGACAAAAGTGTTTGTCGCTTAGAACGTCAAGTTTCTTTGAGAAGGAATTTTCCGTGAAAAGTTAAGTGGGAGGACAATAGAACTTTGATAAGGTTAAAGGAACCTTAGCTATATGTGCAAAGTTGCGCAGCACCGAAAAGTGTTCCGGAGGCAGCAACAATGCTCATGGCTCACGTGCCTCAAAGGTTGTGGTCACGGAGATCTAAGTACCTATTGAAACAAGTAGGTCGGCTAAACAATCAAATACCAAGATTTGAGAGTTAAATCATTATTTGATAATAATGATCCGACTACATGCAAAGAAGCGATGATGGGCCCTGACTCCGTCAAATGGCTTAAAGCCATAAAATTCGTGATAGTTCCATATACGAGAGATTGAGCTTTGAACTTGAAAGACCCTCTAGAAAGGTACAAGACCTTACAGTCGTATTTGGATCTATAAAGAAATAGACATGGATGTTTCACATCTATGAAATAGTTGACATGTTGGGAAAGAGTTCACAACAATGTTCAAAGGTTGTATATGACAAAATTTGATCTTTCATAGCGACATTTAGTCTAGATGGATTAATGTAGCAACCACTACATATAATTTTGTTATATGGTAGTTGAATAAACAAAACAAGTTCTTCTAATAGAATTGTTACCTAGGACGTGTGCATAACACGGTCCAAAGGGTTTTGTTAATTCAATGGATGCTTAAAAACATATGCAAACTTCAATGGTTGAAGTGAGCATCGCGGAGTTGGAATCTTCACCATGATGAAATTGTTAAAAGAGTTTAAATTCATCAGAGACGAAAAAGATGCTTGCATTTGCAAGAAATTAAGTGGGAGCGCTAAGACATATTTCTAATACATTATGTGGAAGACATATTGTTGATTGGAAATGATGTATCTTTTGTTAACACATATTAAGAATTTCATCCCGATGAAAGACTTAGGCAAAACCCAAATATTTGGCATCAAAAGACGCTAATATGGTTGTGCCGAAAGTACATAGATGATATATTGAATGAGTTCAATATAGAAACTACAAGAAAGGTTCTTGTCGCACAGAAAGGATTGAATGAGTTCAATATTGATGATATATTCAAGTGTATTGACACTTGGTAAGTGAAACAAAGATTCAAGTATAGATTGATACTTGATATATGAAATCACAAAGAGTATTTATATCAATCATACTGTGATATGTACAAATCCAGATATGTCCTATGCTCTAAATGATGTGAGCATATACCAGAATGATTCATAAGATGATCATTGGACGATAGTAAGGATATTCTTATGATCTTTTGGAAGAACTAAGAATATATTGTTTTGTAGAAGTGACAAATAGATGGTTAGTTCATTGTAAAAGTACTACATTGATACTAGTTTTGTCACAAAGTACAAATTAAATTTATCTCAATCTAAACTAAGGGTGGCATAGTGCGATGGGAAGAAAGTTCCATAATGGATTTGGATGAGTTCCAAAGTTAATACATTGTGACAGATACTACAACAAAAGGCTAAGTATATAACTGCTATTATAGCAGCAAAAGAGGGCATTTGTGTCAACAAGTTTGTTATCAAACTAGGTGTAGTTCACAGCAGGGATAATACTATGAAGATATATTGTACGACAATATTATCAACATGTTTTAACCCCAAAGAACTAAAGTTCACACCAAAGGACCAAATTTGTACAAAGCCATCTCATTAGAGAATGAGTGATGCGTAGAGACGCAAAGACATGCAATTACACACGGACCTGGAAGTGTCAGATCTGGAGATCAGTTGACCACTAGCAATCGTTTACATACAACACCAGAAAGCCATAGGTGTTGAATACACAAAGGTTTGAAACTAGATTATTGACTCTAGTGCAAGTGGGAGACTGTTGGAGATATGCCCAAGAGGCAATAATAAAGTGGTTATTATCATATCTTCATACTTATGATAAATGTTTACATACCATGCTATAATTGTATTAACAGGAAACATTAATACTTGTGTGATTTGTAAACATGAAAGAGTCCCTAGTAAAGCCTCTTGTTAAACTAGCTTGTTGGTTAATATATGATCATGGTTTCCTAATCATGAACATAGAGATGTTATTAACAACAGGGTCATATCATTAGGAGAATGATGTGATGGACATACTCCTATAGTTAAGCATAGCATAAAGATCAAGTCATTTAATATAGTTCATTTGCTATAAGCTTTCTGATATATAGTAACCTAATTCCTTCGACCATGAGATCATGTTAATCACCATCACCGGAAGGATGCTTTGATGACATCAAACACCACACCGTAACAGGGTGGCTATAAAGGTGGCATTGAGTATTCGAAAAGTATGGGTTGAGGCACATGGATCAAGAGTGGGATTTGTCCATCCATATGACGGATAGATATACTCTGGGCCCTCTCGGTGGAATGTCATCCAATTAGCTTGCAAGCATGTGACTGGCTCACAAGGGATCACATATCACGGGAACGAGAAAAGAGTACTTATCGGTAACGAGGTTGAACTAGGTATGCAGAGATACCGACGATCAAAACCTCGGATAAGTAAACTATCGTGAGACAAAGGGAAATTGGTATCGTATGTAAGTGGTTCATTCGATCGCAAAGTAATCGTAGAAATATGTGGGAGCCATATTGAAAGGGCATGTATGCCCCCATATGTGGTTTTGGTAATTAATGACAATCTCTATAGACTAATGTGTAAATTGAGTTTCACTTGTAGGTTTGTCCATTGGCATCGCTTGGGCCATGTGTTGGTCTCAAGGTTGGAAGATGAATAAATGTCCAAGGGCTTTGTGCCCATTGGAATCATGAAGAAAGAAGGAGCTTGAAGGTCGATCAAGGCATGTGCAAAGACTTGCATCAAGATGGATCAACCTCAAGTAGGGATGAAGAAGGGCGAGCTCAAGATGCGCCATCTCTAGAAGATCTCATGCTTGAAGCTTGCCATCCTCGTGCTCATGGAATGATGAAGACAAGTTCAAAGAAGAGGTTTCCCCATGGAGTATGGGGGAGCAATTTGCAAGCCTTCATCTTCATCAAGCAAGAGCATCCAAGAAAGGTGTTCCCACTATAGAAGAACAAGACAGTCTACATCAAGTTCAAGTGGGATGCTCAAGGCAAAGGTATGTTCTTGATAGGGCTTTTCTTTTGCCGGTCTCGTATTGTTAGTTGGGAGACCGGGTTTAGGATAGATAGCCGTGCTATCAAGAGGGGCTCTCAAGCGGGTGTCTCGTCTGCATCGTTCAGAGAGAGCTCAAACCTTTGCATTCATAGCATCATCTTTCTTGGTTGTTATTTGGTTCTTGTCCATGAGAGTATCTAGAGCTTGTGGTCACCATCATAACAAGCTCTAGTTCATCATCTAAGGATTTCACTTGCATATCTTATTGCGGTTTTTGATCTTGCGAGTTTTCCGGCTACACACCTTGGGGGATACTTCACATATATATTCATGATATTTTCTCCCAAGGGGATTCTATTCGTTGTTATCTTTCCAACAAATTTGGTTTCATCCCGTTTGGAGTTCGGATGCAAAAGTTATTGCGTTTCTGGTTTTCTGGATTCTTAAATTTCCCTGACCGGAAGTTCCGGCTTCCACCGGAAGTTCCGCTAGGGCATCTTTGCCGCCGAAAGTTCCGGTGGAACTTCCGGGTCTTGTTCCGCTCACGTTCAGTAACCTTCTGTTTTGAATATGTCTATTTTGACGGAACTTCTGTCGGAACTTTCACCGGAAGTTTTGCTCCCACCGGAAGTTCCAGTGAACGGCGGAAGTTCCAGCCATGATTCGTTTTTTTAGTTTCTCGCTCCATAGTTTTCGACCGTTGGCTGTGTTCCACCGGAACTTCCGGCCTCCCACCGGAAGTTACGGCCAGGTGTCGCGAATGCCCATAACGGGCAGATCTGGGAGCCCTTTAAAAGGGGCTCCTCTTCCCCTTCGTGGGAGATAGCTTTTCTTCTTGGTTCTTGGCTTTCTCTCTCTCCTCCATTGTCAACCTTGAAGAAGCTTTCCCTCTCCCTTTCCCCTCCTATGATTCTTGCATCTTTTTGAGGGATTTGAGAGAGGAGATCTAGATCTACAATCCCCCCAAGCCAAATCCCTTCTTTGTGAAGGAATCATTGGGATCTAGATCTTGGAGAGTTTTGTGTTCTCCTCTTGTGTTCTTCCTCCCTTATTCCCCCAATAGCTTTTGTAGCTTTGTTGGAATTTGGGAGAGAAGGACTTGCCCTTGCATTTGGTGCATAGGTTTGAGTTCTACTCTTGTGTTCTTCCTCCCTTATTCCCCCAATAGCTTTTTTAGCTTTGTTGGAATTTGGGAGAGAAGGACTTGCCCTTGCATTTGGTGCATAGGTTTGAGTTCTACTCTTGTGTTCTTCCTCCCTTATTCCCCCAATATCTTTTGTAGATTTGTTGGAATTTGGGGGAGAAGGACTTGCCCTTGCATTTGGTGCATAGGTTTGAGTTCTCCTTGGAGATTCGGCGAGTTCAAGCTTGTGAGCTTGTTTCTCTTGGGTTCCTTGGAACCCTAGACGGTTGTGTGGTTGGATTGTTGACCTTTTGTGGTCTTGTTGACCTTTTGTGGTCTTGTAGCCTTTTGTGGCGTTGTTGGCCTTTTGTGGCATTGTTGGCCTTTTGTGGCTTTGTTGTTGGGAACCTCCAATTGAGTTGTGGAGTTAGCCCCAATCTTGTACTGGTTCGGTGACCGCCCTCAAGCGTCCCATAGTGGAGAAAGTGCCCGCCTTTTGTGGTGCGCACTTGGGAGAATAGGGTGAGCCTTTTGTGGCGTTGGTGAGTTGCGTGCTTCCGCATCCGGGGTGAGGCCTTGTGTGGCGTTGGGTGAGCATCGAGCCACCACACCTCGAGGTGAGCCATTTGTGGCGTTCGGAGAGCATTGCGCCATCGCACCTCTCCAACGGAGACGTAGCTTCTTTGGAAGTGAACTTCGGGAAACAAATCTTCGTCTCCGCGTCCATCGGTTATCTCTCAACCAAACCCTTTACTTATGCACTTTACATTGTGATAGCCTTCGTGCTTGAAGTATTTATACCTTGCTATCACCTTGTTGCTTGTATTGCTTAGCATAGGTTGTTGGTGCACCTAGGTGAACTTAGTGGCTAGGTTTTGTGCTCAATAAATTAAACGTTAGTTTTATTCCGCATTTACTTGAGCCTAAACCGTAATATTTTTAAAAGCCTATTCACCCCCCTCTAGGCGACTTCCTTTGTACTTTCACATATGAATTTCCAGATTCCTCTATTGGTTATTTATCGGAGAAGTGTCTCGGTCATGTCCGCATAATTCACGAACCGTAGGGAGACACACTTAAGGATTCGATGTTATTGAGTAGTTATGGAATGATGAGTAAGAGACCGAATGTTGTTCGGAGTCTCGGATGGGATCCGGGGTATCACGAGGAGATCTGGAATGGTCCGGAGAATAAGATTCATATAAGGAATGTTCTAGAAGGGTCCGGAAGGTCCGGTACTCCGGAGGGGAAGGGTACATGAATGTGTCAGGACAATATGGAATGATTGCATCATGTACTAGGTATCATGGCTGGGCAAAATAAAGGAAGAACTCAAATCCTAGTTTGAAAGTCAAACGCCAATTTGAAAAGTCAAACGGCAAGTTTGCTTGGTGGAGGGAGAGTAGGAAACCTACTTAGGGAGGAAGTCCTACTCCCTCCACCCGCCGGCCAAGGAGGAGGAGTTGGAGGAGGACTCCCTCCTCCCAACCGCGCCTCCCTCCCACCTATAAAAGAAGGGGCAGGGGTGCCCCCTCTTCTCTACACCCAACACCTCCAAACCCTAGCCCCAGGCGCCACCACCTGCTGCTGCTGCCGCCGCCTAGGGCCTCCTCCCAAGTCGCCGACTAGGGTTTCCCCAAACCCTAGCCACCGGCTACACCTCTCCCCTTGGTGCTTCTAAACCATAGATCGCCAAGACACCTCTCTTGCTCCACCATACTCGCTCCGGCTTAAGGCGAAGCCCTGCGAGATCTTCCCTCTACTTCCGACACCACGCCGTCGTGCTGCCGGAATCACGAGGAGAGTGCTACAACCTCCGCTGCCTGCTGGAACAAGGGAGAGGAAGGTCTTCATCGAGTACCGAACGTGTGACCGACTACGGAAGCGCTGCCGGAACGTAGCGCCGGAAGGATCGTCTACGCGATCTTGAGATCGGCAAGAGTACGACTACATCACCCACGAGAATCTGCTCTCGTCAACCGCTTTGGATCTTTGAGGGTTAGTATTCTATCGACTCATTGCTACAATATAGTAGATAGATCTTGGCTTAATCATAGATTAGATCTTGATTGTGTGTTCATGCGGTAGATTTTTTTTGTTTTCCATGCTACGAACCCCTACAGAAGATGCCTATGATAGGGGCAATTGTAGGGCCACGCAGAGATAAAACAAAACTTTTCCTCTAACGTGGTGATCCCAAGATCTAGCTGAGGTAGAAGGCCACGAGGTTCATCTGGAAGTGGGTTGTCTAGGACATGGTCCTTCTTTTCTTGTTTGAGAACAATTCTCAGATTTCGATACCAGTTGGTAAAATTAGTGTCGTTCAGTTTATCTTTCTCAAGAATGGTTCTCAACGCAAAACTGGATATCTGAGAGTGACTGCTACTTGGTGCCATGATCTACAACAGAAAATATGCAAAACACTTAAGACATGTATTCATAAAAGAGCAAGCATATTAAACATTTTAATATTTTATGCTCCCACTAGAACCAACACCCCTCCGATGGTTACTTAGTGATTCAGGATCCTAAATAAGCAAGTCGGCTAGTGAGCTTTAGCATCACCACTAGCCGCCAAGTGATCTAGGTAGACAACTCCTTGTCAATCGTATCTCATACGACTCCTGTTGGACGGGTGGCATCACATGCCCCGGCTCCCATCCGACTTTTCTCCGAGCCCCACAACCGTTGTGATAGACCCTTCTAGCTTACCGAGTGTTTTCGCAGTAAGAGTCCGACTCGAACCCACCTAGTCGGAAAGAATTGGCAGCACCTCAATTTTATGAGCCCACTACCAAAAATGTCCGACTTGTGATGGTGCAAACACTGGCGGGAAAACCGACTAGACCTTCTTTGAGGGATTGTATTTTACCGACTATCTAATAGAGGTAAAACAGAGACATAAAAATAACACAAAAATAAAGAAATTATAATGTGAAATGGTATGTCTCCCTTCATGGCGATCTCCATCTCCACAAAGCCTGTAATCCGACTCATGCCAACTCTTGTCACTTGCCGTCTTACTCCATGTCGCCGACATGTACATCGCCTTGCATGCCTTCCGGGTTCTCCAAACAGCTACACTAGCTTAGTAAAGTAAATTACAAGGAGAATCCAACACGCAGGTTGTTATACAATAAAATGACAGCACCTAGGCTCCAGCCGGCTGACAAAAAACATGATTCGCAGATCACGTATGGATTACACACATACATCACATGCACATGAACCATACCATTCACAACTTCCTGCAAAAACAAGTTATGCATAGATACAATATCTACCGGCGTTGTGAAACTCGCAACGACATCTAAGGCGCTACGACAGGGCGAAGCCGGCGGTCCGCTAGCCGGATAGCGGGCGGGGATCGAAGGGGCAGCGCCCGACGATTTTTCTGAAAATGTAGATCTTATCTACGATCCGAACATGGATTCCACCATCGTTCCGATTCGATCAAACTCTTTGATCTTCGATCACCGCTTCTGGATTTACGTGTCACAGTCTACCCCGATGGCGGAAGCCGACCGGTAGGGGTATGTCGTTCCACGACCTCAGCAGTATGATCACGGAAATCAGATCTACCATTCCCCAAGTACAGTTGATCCAATCAACTTCATACAAAACCGATCTATCTCGTAGATCGACCACCAAACAGCACATAGATCTCATCTACAGCCAACCGCATATCACATATGCGATATCTCGAGCCTAAAACCAGAATCTATTGCTCTGATACCACTGTAGGGCCACGCAGAGATAAAACAAAACTTTTTCCTCTAACGTGGTGATCCCAAGATCTAGCTGAGGTAGAAGGCCACGAGGTTGCGGATTACTGATGAAGCGCGTCAGTTGATGCAGTGCAGTCCTCACGGTCCGATCGTCCTGGTGCTGATCGCACAACACCTCTGCTGGTATCCACACGTACAAGGAGGAGCACCGGTGGCGAACTGCTAGGTTCGTTATGGCGGCAGGACTACTATGGAGCTAGGGTTTCCAACACATGGAATGACCTAACCGAACAACGATTAACCTTTCTGGGTTACGGTGCTCCACTATATATAGGGAGTGAACGTGGGCTCTGCTCGCGCGACCCATTCACTAAAGCCCATATAACACTAGTCACCGTGAGTCCAACTCACTAACTCAGTCCTAATCCGGTTTAGGTCCAACCCAACCAGATTACATGTTTAGATCCAATCCGAACTTGCTCCCGCTCTTAAGTGTGTGACCCCACAGGCTCATGGCTACTTGGACACGATTGGACTCCGACTCTCAATCGATCAGTTGGTAGCGGCTCCTAGCAGAACATGCCGACTCCCAAGTACCAAAGAGTCATGACGACTTGCCTTTCCAATGTGACTTACGTCCGAGTCCCTTTTGCCTCACGATATACCTTGTCAGACTATAGGCGAATATATGACATCCCTTAAATAGTCCGACTCTCTTCTCGATCCGAGATAAGTGATTCACCCGACTAACTCTTAGTCGATCGCCTCGGTTAACACTTAACTGAGTCATGCATGTCCATGAGAGGGCCCAGAGAATATCTCTCCAAGTGGAGGGGCAAAATCCCATCTTGGTTATTCACATCACGCAGCTTGATTCTCAGTCGACCCGAACTCTGCCTTTATAACTGCCCAGTTACGGATCAGCGTTTGACATAACCTAAGTCGGTGATCCTCAACTCGGACTATGCAACAACCTCAGGTCTAAGGATTACATTGATTGAGATATACAAATGACAACTTGTTTGTTGTACCTCAATATGGGTCAATCTGACTCGCTAAACTCTTTAGCCGAGTCTGTGTAAGTTGGAATAGCATCTCCATGCCCATGACAAGTGGAACCGAGTCATCAAGCCAACTTTCACATTGGTCTAAGTTGTGTGTCCAACACAACCTCAACGACCAAGGATATTTAGTACAAACAACATGAATGTATAGTTCCACAACCGAATCACATATTCAATGATACACATCAGATGTTTATACAAGGACAACTTCATATCTTTATGAATACAATGGGAAATCTCATCATACATGATTGCCTCTAGGGCATATTCCCAACAACAATGAGATCTCAAAGCTAATGAGTACCTTCCTTTCAGCATTGGGAAGCCTTTCAAACTTTTTAAAACCATTTTCACTCCCTTGTTGAGTCACCATTTATTCTATGAGCACCTTCTTGAGAGCATAGTTGTCATTCTTGTGTTTGTTCCAAAACTTGGTTAATTATGTCATGACTTTGATGCTTGTATCTCTGATATCTTTACTTCTAGTCTTCACTTGAACTTCAAAGGTGCCTTGGCATTTATATTGTGCTCTACAAACAAAGACAAGCGAGATACCACTCTATCATACCTTACTATGAGCATTGCAATGTTGCTTATGTTTATGTTTCATGCTACTTATTATTATTGAGTTGGTTTCTCTTCATAGCTTGCAATGACTATTGAGTAGACTTAGTTGCATACTTCTTATTATGAATGGTTTAAGCATCTACTCCTGTGCTGAGAATATATACATCATATAAAGAAAATGTGTTAATGAAAGTTCTTTTATCGCACTCAGTTTTCAACTGAATTGCTTGAGGACAAGCAATAAGCTAAGCTTGGGGGGAGTTGATACGTCCAAAACGTATCTACTTTCCCGAACACTTTTTCTATTGTTTCTCCTCTAAACTTGTGTGATTTGGATACAACTAACATGGACTAGCGCTTTTTAGCAGAATTACCTTGGTGTCTTGTTTTTGTGCAGAAAATCAACTATCAGGAAAAATTCCGGAAAATATGCCAAAAATTATATTTCACCAGAAGACCCACGGAGCCAGAAGACGAGACGGAGAAGGGGCCTGGGGGGCCCACACCCCTGATAGGCACGGGCCCACCTCTGGCCGCGCCTAGGGGGTGCAGCCACCCCAGGCACCCCCTCGGCCTCCCTCTGCGCCTATAAGTTGCCTCTCGGCCTAAAAACCGAGGGGGATTCAATAGTTTTCCAAAAAGAGTTCCGCTCCGCCGCCGCCACCAGAAACCAATATTCGGATCCAGAAACTCCGTTCTGGCACCTGCCGGGACGGGGAATTTGGAGAGGATCATCGCCATCGTTATCACCAATGCCTCTCCATCAACCATCGATGTTTCCCTCATCCATGAGTAAGTAATCCCCCGTTGTAGGCTTGGGGATGGTAGGGATTGGATGAGTTCTATCATGTAATCGAATAAGATCTGTTAGGGCATAGTGCCTAGTATCTCTATTAGTGATATTTGACTTTGTTGCAACTTGTTGTGCTTAATGCTTGTCACTAGGGCCCAAGTGTCATGATCTCAGATCTGAACTTATTATTGAATCATTATGATAGTATTGTTTGTGATCTTACTGCAAGTTGCGTACACATATCATTGTCCGAATCCAAAGGCCCCAAAGTGACAATAATTGGGACAACCGGAGGGGATGGTTGTGGTGTGAGGATCACATGTGTTCACGGAGTGTTAATGCTTTGCTCCGGTGCTCTATTAAAAGGAGCACCTTAATTGTCAGTAGTTCCCTAGAGGCCCCGCTGCCACGGGCTGGCTGGACAGAAGATGTTGTGCAAGTTCTCATTGCGAGCACATATGACTATATTTAGAGCACATGCCTAGGATTGTTTAGTACTTGGATGCTTGTTATTATTTATCTGCAATGCACTAGATCTTGAAGTTACATGTTTAGACTCGTCCATGCAATGCCCGTCCATCCATCCCTATGCCTACCGCACTCGAATCCCACTGTTACCGTTACTGTTACTATTGCTCATGTTTTACTGCTGCTGTTGCTTTGTTGTTGCTACTACCAAACTATTGCTACTGATAAACTTCTGTGAGCAAGAACTATTTCCAGGTGCAGCTGAATTGACAACTCAGTTGTTAAGGCTTGCAAGTATTCTTTGGCTCCCCTTATGTCGAATCAATAAATTAGGTAATACTACCCACGAAGACTGTTGCGATCCCCTACACTTGTGGGTCATCAAACACCATGGAAATTTTTCACCAAACCAAGACCCTGGGCACTGAAAACTTATGAGGGGAGCCACGAGGGACAAAAAAGGGTAGGTGGTGCGGCCCAGGTTGGGGATCGTGCCACCTAGGCCTTTTTGGCCCTCACGCATTAATATCTTTAATCTGGATTACGGATGCAGTATAGTAGTATTTTCCTTGCAGATGGTTAAGGAACGTCTACAAGACTTGCTAGTTCGTTTTACTTTATGTTACCGGACTTTTCTAGTTTACTTTGTATCTAGGATTGTGTTGATGAATGGAGATAGATCAAAGTTAAAGATTCGCCTGCAGCTATGCAGAATAAGGAAACTACTATTGCTACTAGTTCTAGATCAACACCTTCTCAAGAAGATATTTCTTTCGCTGGGGCTTTTATGAATATTGATCTATATGATAGATAGTTTTAAATGCTCTAGGATATTTATTTCCTATTGTTTGTAGATCTTATGAACCTGCAATTTTCATCAAAGATGATGATTATGAATTCAATGTTGATCATGATATTTAAATTGGTAGAGGCTATTAAATTTTATGGGAAAGATGAGAGTTTCCTTCGGAACACTTACCAAACTTTATGAACTAGCCTCTTTATTGGTAGAGATGAAATTCAACAACACTATTACTTCTTGAAGTTGTTTCCCTTCTCTTTAGGAGGAGAGTCTAGGGCTTGATACAACTCTTTCGCTCCCAAATCTATTACTAGAAAATATGAATGTTTTTATGTGTTTTATAGCAAGTATTTTCCTGCTAAAAGGATACATGCTATGGCTAATGACATTTGCAGCTTTTCCCAAAACAAGAAACAAAATTTACCCCAAGTTTGGGGGAGGTATTGTGGAATGAGAAGGAAATGCCCCGCCCATGGTTTAGAAGAAAATAAATTACTTGATATATTTTCTAATGGCTTAACTAATGAATCTAGATCCTATATAGATAGTTTTGCAAATAATGTTTTTAGTCATAGGATGATTTTTGAAGCCAAGTAATTACTAAATACTCATTCTTAGAATTATAATGTTTGGCATATTGAGGAAGAGGATAATATTGATATTACAACTAAGAAGAGAGGTATTGTTAAATTATCTAATAAAGTTATGAAAGAATCCTCAAGGTCAATCAAGGAGAAGGGAATTAGAACTTCCAATATTAGGGAACCATGTTTTCCTATTCAAGTACATGTTATATCTCCTTCTGAGGGTAATGAAAATGTATCACCTCCTATCCAACTTCATATATTGATCATTCTAATGAATTTGCTTATCACCAAAAGGCTTTTGACTATGAAATTAAGATGGATCTTATGGACAACTCTCATAACATTAAATTTATCCGTGAAAGTTTAATACAACACATGGACGCAACGTGCACCTAGTAATCGTTAGCACTTGTCTGGCCGGCCCAAGTATAGCTCCGGCAGGTTGGATTTTTTTGTTTTCTGTTTCACTGGTTATTCTTTTTTCTTCATTTTTTCCTTTTTTTTTGTTTTTACTGTTTGTTTCCTTTATTTTATTTTCTAATAATATGAATAGTTTAAAATTTGATCATTTCCAAATTTCAATAATTTTAAATTTGAACATTTTTTATTTTGAACAGTTTTCGAATTTGAACAATTTTGAAAATTGAACTTTTTTGAGGTTTGAACAATTGTCACATTTGAATATTTTTGGCATATTGAGGAAGAGGATAACATTGATATTACAAGTAAGAAGAGATGTATTGTTAAATCATCTAATAAAGTTATGAAAGAAGCCTCAAGGTCAATCAAGGAGAAGGGAATTAGAACTTCCGACCTTATATAATTATATATGAAAAAGGTATTAAACTTCCTATTGATGAGCCATGTTTTCCTTCAAGTACATGTTATATCTCCTTCCGAGGGTAATGAAAATGTATCACCTCCTACCGAAGCTTCATATATTGATCATTCTAATGAATTTGCTTATCATCAAAAGGCTTTTGACTATGAAATTAAGACGAATCTTATGGACAACTCTCATAACATTAAATTTATTCGTGAAAGCTTAATACGACGCGTGGACGCAATGTGCATCTACCAATCGCTAGTGCTAGTCCGTCCGACCCAAGTATAGCTCCGATAGGTTGGTTTTTTCCGTTTTACGTTTCTCTGGTTATTCTTTTTTCTTCCTTTTTCCTTTTTTGTTTTTAATGTTTGTTCCCTTTATTTTCTAATAATCTGAACTGTTTAAAATTTGATCATTTTAAAATTTCAATAATTTTAAATTGAACATTTTTTATGTAGAACAATTTTGAATTTGAACAATTTTTGAATTTGGACTTTTTTGAGGTCTGAACAATTGTCATATTTGAATATTATTTTTTCAAATCTGAATGTTTTCCAAATTTGATTTTTTTTCAAATTTTAACACTTTCAAGTCTGAACATATTACATTTTTTTAGAACTTTCTGAACATATTACATAGAAAAATATTTAAAAAAGGAAAAAAAAGACAGAAAAACAAACTACAGGAAGAAGACGTTTACCTGGGCCGGGCCTGCAGGAACGTGCGCGCGGGCGTGGACGCCGTGATTGACGAAAGGCGACGACCGCGTCGTATAGGGGTCCCCCTCGGAGTGATAAAAAGTCAACCGGTCAGGGTCCGACTCCGGCCCCTCTCAAGATACATATCGCTTTCGCTTCCTTCTTCGTGACTCCCAAGACCGCCGCCGGCGTGGTCGCGTCGCGTCGCGGCAGCCGACGATGGGAGCGCTCACCTCGGAAGAGCTCAACTTCCTCGTCTTCCGATACCTCCAGGAGTCAGGTTAGCACCTAGGCAGCTCCATCCCCTCCCTCTTTCAATTGCTTAATTAGGCCGAGAGAATCTGCAATGCTTTGCACGGATTTAGGGTTTAGGTGCTCTTCTTCGTGATGCATATGACAGAGATCTGGTGGATCGGGATCTTGTAGGTAGGTAATGCAGAAATCTCTTTGCATATGGGTTCGTCTAGCAGCCGCCACCACCATATCCGCCGACGGTCCTCCCCTCCAGACCTCCGCCGGCGCCCCCTCTCCTCAGCCGCCACCATCTCGGCGGTTATCGTCCTCCCGCACCTCCTATCTGGATGCACGGGGAGGGGATTACGTCTTCTTTCTTGACCCCAAGGTGCATCAGCAGCTTCTACCCGTTTTTCGTCAGAGTTCAGGCTGCATCAAGTACTGGGTAATTGACTCGGTGAAATCTGGTTCCCGTTCAAGCCTGTACTAGTGCGTGTTCACACGTTCCAGCAGACCAGTTGTCACTAACCAATCAATCCATTGACACGTGATGAACAATTAGTACTTGATGATGTTTGAAAAGAAAACTGAAAATGATATACATGATGTTTGATTTCATCAATTCTTGTACAAGCACCAGTTACTAACTTTTTTGGATATACATAGCTGATGATTATATCCTGTAAGCAATCGCATGTAGAGTAAAATAAAAAACAGGGGTAACAAGACATTTTACATAGCCTTGGAGTTTAGTAGGTGAAGCCGGAGTCTAGAGGCGGAGTGGAGCTCTCCCAATACACCCTTAGATTCGGAGTTTGATTCTAGGTTAGCAGTGTCGTTTCTCTAACAGACTTCTTTTTACTTGCTTTTTTTTATAACTTTGTTCATGGTGGAAGTTGACCCTCTTAGTTTCGTCCACGTCTGTCCCTTTACATACTAGCGTTTCCTTCCTGGAGCTGAACCGCCCCTAGAGGCGTCTGGCAATGGCAGTGACGCTGCCCTGTTGCTCCGAGTCTCGATGCATTGCCATTCTTGGCTGGAGGAAAGGCTAGGCAAGGCCTAATGTCGTAGCGGTCTGTAGTCGAGGGCATCTCCTTGCCAAGTTGCAGTCGCTTGGTGAGGATGGTTCTTATCTTGTTTTGTCCCCATGGTTTTCCATTTATTTGTTGCACTGTTCATGAATTTCGTTTGGTTGATGTTGGTGTTGGATGGATCTAGCCGCATGGGGAATTACGTCTTCTTTCCTGAGCTCGAGCTACACATTTTTCTTCAGGGTTCAGGTTGCATCAATAAAGTATAACTATGGGTAATTGATTCAGAGAGATTTGGTTTGCGTTCAAGCCCATACTAGCGCGTGTTCACAAGTCCCAGCAGACCAGTATTTGATGCCAAATCAATCTCCCAAACAAACAGTTATTAGATTCGGAGTTCGGTTCTAGCTTATGCAGAGTTGTTTCTCTTACAAAATGTCTTTTCCATTAGCGTTTTGGATAACTTTGATCATGGTGGAACCTTCACACTTTTAGTTTCGTCCACCTCTGCCCTGCCCTGGTATTGGTATTGCTGACCTCAAATGTATAAATTCATGCACCTCATAAGTCAAAACCATCAAGTGCTACTGGTGGTTTTTTAGTTGGGTAATTTGACTCGGCGAAATTTGGTTTGTGTTCATCGCGTGCAATCCCATACTAGTGTGTGTTGACAAGTTCCAGCAGACCAGTGGTCAGTAACCAACAATTAATACTTGATGCTTGAAAACAAAACTGAAAATGATGTACATGGTCTTTGATTTTGGTTGATTTCATCAATTCTCGTAGCAGTTACTAACTTCTGGACATTACATAACTCATGATTATATCCTGTAAGCAATCTGGAACTGATGAATGCACCTCATAAATCAAAACCATCAAGTGTTATTTGTTGTTTTTATTTGGTTTCTGTTGATTTTCTTTAACCACTTGTTACTACTCGGTGCATTGAGGGAAGGTTGTTTTTTCAGGATCTCTCAACTTTCGTCCCATTCCTTTCATGCTCCACCGTGCAGCTCTTTGGTTGTTATTGTTTGCTGCATTTCCATTGCACGCTTCTAGAATTGCTACCTGAGTTATGTTTGATAGCATGGTTTCCAGTTTTCGCTGATAACAGTGTCTCTTCCAACCAACATTTCCAGGTTTTGTTCATGCTGCGTTTACTTTAGGCTATGAAGCAGGGATACATAAAGGTGGGATAGATGGAAATGTTGTCCCCCCTGGTGCTCTTATCACTGTCGTGCAGAAAGGCCTCCAGTACATAGAATTAGAAGCAAATACTGATGGAAATGATGAAGAAGTTGACAAGGATTTTGCCCTTCTGGATCCTCTTGAAATCATCACAAAAGATGTTGAAGAGTTGCAGCGGATCGTGAAGAAGACAAAAAGAGAGAGGCTTGAAATTGACTGTGACAAGGACAAGGTAAATGAGAAAGAATGCATCAGCAAGGAACATGAACATCGTCTTGCAGGTGAACGGGAGAGAGACCGCCACGATAAAGAAAAAGACCAAGAGAGGCGAAAAAACAGAGCCGAAAGAGACAAGGTGAAAGAGAAAGACAAGGAAATGGAAAAACAGCACGCAGAGTGTATTGATAAGTTTAAGCATGAAGACGATTCCCTTGCCAGTGGAGGCCCTACACCAATGGATGTAAGTTCAACTCCTCATGAAATTTCTAGTGCAGATGTAACCGTTTTGGAAGGGCACATTTCGGAGGTGTTTGCTTGTGCATGGAGCCCAGCCGGTTCTCTTCTAGCTTCTGGGTCGGGAGACTCAACTGCTAGAATTTGGACAATTCCTGATGGTCCATGTGGTTCCGTTCAACCATCTCCTCCAAGTGTTCATGTTTTAAAAAATTTTAAGGGTAAGACTAACGAGAAGAGTAAGGATGTCACCACACTTGACTGGAATGGGGAAGGATCACTATTAGCCACGGGCTCCTATGATTGCCAGGCGAGAATATGGAGTAGAGATGGGGAGTTGAAGCAGACTTTGTTCAAACACAAGGGACCTATATTTTCTTTGAAATGGAATAGGAAAGGTGATTTTATTGTAAGTGGCAGTGTAGACAAAACTGCTGTTGTGTGGGATACAAAGACATGGGAGTGTAAGCAGCAATTTGAATTTCATTCAGCTCCAACACTAGATGTCGATTGGCGAAACAACAACTCTTTTGCAACATGCTCAAATGACAAGATGATCTATGTTTGCAAGATTGGGGATCCACGCCCAGTTAAAGCATTCAGCGGCCATGAGAGCGAAGTTAATTGTATCAAGTGGGATCCAAGTGGTTCTTTGTTGGCGTCTTGTTCTGATGATTGGACTGCAAAGATATGGAGTTTGAAGCAGGACAAATGTGTATATGATTTTAAAGAGCATACTAAGGAAATATACACTATTAAATGGAGCCCAACAGGTCCAGGAACAAATAATCCTAATCAGCAGCTGCTTTTGGCGAGCGCATCGTTTGATTCATCTATCAAACTATGGGAAGTTGAGCAAGGACACCTTCTGTACAGCTTGGCTGGCCACAGTGACGCAATTTATTCTGTGGCATTTAGCCCTAATGGCGAGTACCTGGCTAGTGGGTCCCAAGATCAAAGCCTACATATATGGTCCGTCAAAGAAGGAAAGATCGTGAAGACGTTTAGAGGGAGGGGTGGCATTTTTGAAGTGTGCTGGAACAAAGAAGGCACCAAGATAGCAGCCTGCTTCTCCAACAACACTCTCTGTGTCGTGGATTTCAGGATGTAGTTTGACTAGGAGATAAAGTATTAAAGGAATGATAAACGTTGATTTAAGGATGTAGTTTCACTAGAATGTTCAAGCTGCAAAGCTAGAATACCTGTTATTTCTGTTAGTGGGGAATTGATAGTGTACTCATGGTTTCTGATGACTTTATCTCTCCAGTTGATGTACTGTAGAAACTGACCATAGTACTCCCTCTGTTTCATATTGCCCTGCACGTAAGATTTAGTCAAAGTCAAATGTGGCAAAGTTACCAACATTTACAATATCAAATTGATATGGTTAGAACAGTAGAATATCTGTTATTTCTGTTAGTGGGGAATTGATAGTGTACTCATGGTTTCAGATGACTTTACCTCTCCAGTTGATGTACTGTAGAAACTGAGCATAGTACTCCCTCTGTTTCATATTACCCTGCACGTAAGATTTAGTCAAAGTCAAATGTGGCAAAGTTATCAACATTTACAATATCAAATTGATATGGTTAGAACAGTAAAATAATATACTTTCATATCATATACAATTGATATTGTATAAGTTTGTATTTTATCATATATACTCGGTTCAATATTCGGAAACTTGACTTTGATCAAACCTATATGCATTATATGAAAGGGAGGGAGAGAACAGTAATGAAGTTAGAGGTTCTTGATCTGAACCAGTTATTTGAGTACTCAATATATTTTGCTTGCATACAATATTGATAGTGTAGGTATATTTTCCGTGTTCATGGGTTTTCTGTCATTATTGTCTGAGCTTAATGCACTCTTGCTATGCATTATTATTTGAGTATTTTTTTCTGTCATTATGGTCTGAATCTTTAATCTTGCACTGCTATTATGGTTTGCACTTTTTTTGATGTTTTATTTTTTCATAGTTTTACATTCTATTTAATCCTGTTATTGCCCTAGAGTTTAATACCTTCATTTTTTTTGTAATGACTTTCTGCCACCATTTCATGCCCTCCAGAATGTGGAAAATTTATGTTGAAACCAGCAAATGTCCAAATTTAATTATAACATGATACCTGTGAGGAAACCAGTAAGGAGACCATAGCTATGATAGAAGAATCTCTACCTGATACTGGACAAGATGGTCAGCGCAA
Organism: Avena sativa; assembly: GCA_916181665.1. Lineage (NCBI taxonomy): Eukaryota > Viridiplantae > Streptophyta > Magnoliopsida > Poales > Poaceae > Avena > Avena sativa. Next base: position 2,800,746 of record OV702295.1, read on the forward strand.
TTGGACATCTGTCAAGAATTATGTTGTCCAAATATTTGGGAGTCAGGTTTTGAAATACACACGAAATTCTCTGCGGCCATGCCAAATTTGACATGATTTTTTTTGGAAATTTCTCTAGTGTTAGCAATCATTGGTACTGATCCTCTGTGCTTTTGGAGTTAGTTGCTGGCACAATGTATCAGAGGGATTTGAGCAACTTGTTTCAATTTTATTGAATCTGAGTGCTTTTGGAGTTGGTACTAGTGAACCTTTCTTTGCTCTACTGCGAAATATATGCGGTAATCATTTTAAATGCCTCACTTTACTCCTGATTAATTAAGGTTTCTAGGGGCTTTATTATTTGATCCTTGCAACTCCACCTAAGTTTGGAACAATTGGGGTTACTTCTGTGAGATATAATTCTAATATAATTATGAGTGATTCTCTCTTCTCTGCAATCGATATCCTTGTGGATAAACGAACTTAGATTTTGAAGCAGCCAAAATTTCTGATGTTTGTGCACATCTGATAACTGGTACCTCGTATGGCTACGATGCATTATGCTCCTCAATTAGTTGTGTCCCACTGCTCCTGAAGTGTCGTTCCTTGTCTACATAAAGCATGTGAATATTGTGACTCAAAGTTTCTTATGACATGATGCTGCTATCCACCATTTTGTTCCTTTATAGTAGTATAGTACTATTTTGCCATTTGTATCAGGTGAGGATGGAGAAAGCACTGACTCATCATTGAATATGGACTGTAATCAGGTTTTGAGAGTGAGGTCTATTTATATCGGCTCTGCAATTCTGGCTGCAAAACGTCCTTTCTTTTACAAGGTAATTCCAGTTCATGCATGAAATGAGCTCACTGCACACTTCAGTGTATTGCATCAAGCTTCCAATGTCATAGCATTCACCTTGTTAGCTTTTCTCAAATGGCATGAACGAATCTGATCAGAGGCATGCAGCTCTTCGAATAACTGCTTCAGGTAACGTGGGAGCTCTAGTATACTGCACGCTCGGCATTTTAATTTTAAATATTCTGTCTTACCTCCTCTACAGTTTTCCTTAATATTTGAATCGTTGATTTTGTAGAACTGATATGATCAGTCTCAATAACCGCTGAACTTTTTTATTTGTGCTGCTAAGTTGATTGTCTATGCCCCACCATTTTGCATGTGTCATCTCCATTAATAAGGATAATATGCCTCGGTTGTTTTCAAATAATAACATAGTTTTTTTTTCTGTTTTGCTTTCCAGTTAGCAGTTGCCTTATAATCCCTAGCATGGTTGTAGTTACGACGGGACGACAGGGCAGTGGTATCAAGTTGCTGCTGTCAGTGCTGAAGGTGTTATTGCTGATAATGGTTGCCGTGAGCGACAATGTTCAGCAGCAGCAGCAGCTTGGTGTTTTGTACCTGCAGAACTCTTAGCACCAGTCCCGTGAGCTTGGGCAGGGCAGCAGCAATGGCAGCACGAATTCGTTGGTTAACAAATTATCACACCAGTATCAACATATTTGCCTTGATTGCGGATTTTGTTTGTTTAGGGAAGTGTGACACCACACCAACGAAACAACTTTGTATTCATTTTATTATGAATAAAAGATCATTTTATGAGATTTTTCATGGCCTCGGGGTCGCCTGGAGCATATCTTGTTGCACAATTCAGTCTTGATGATATTGTTCACCGAAAAATCCCTTTTGACTGTTCTTGTCGCTGCCAGCTTAATGAGGCAATAAAATCTCAGGAAAGATGGGAAAACATGACATTGACTGAAGTACATTTTAGATCAAGTGGTGAAAAATGTGACCGCCTGCATTTAGGACAAGAAGTGAAAAATACGAATGGAGCCTTTAAGAAAAGGGGTAAAAAAGAAATGGAAAGGCCCATCTGGAAGAGTGTAAAATGAGAAAAGAAAACCGTAAGTAAACCGGACGAGCTACTTGGGTGATGGAGAAGCCGAATGATGCACCATCTCGATCAGGCCTTTGGCTTATTGGATAGTTCAGTTCTAGAAAAAGAGACATTTGAAAATAAGGAACACAAAGAAAGACGGGAAAAAGTGTTTTGTTTTCCATTTCTAGCATGAATATGTTCGTCGACCGATTCAGGCTTCACCTAGTTGTTGACCGCGAAAGAAAAATGACCGACTTCACTAACACAAGACGAACGGAAGGCACTAAGTTACGCTCACAATCACAGCAGCTCACATAAAAGGGCCGGGATTCACATTAAAAAGAGCTGTGGATCCTACTGAAAATAGGATACGAAAAGCAGGCACACCAATTAAATCACAGATCCAAACTCCACGGTCACGGTGTGCGCAGATCAGAGGTAGCATATTCCCCCAAGTCCACAAGAACCAATACAGGAATAACACCAATTAAACCACAGATTCAAACTCCAGTTAGTTAGCTTAGCTGTAAAAAAATGGTAAGTTAACTTTAAAGCAAATAATATAATATGGAGTACTACCAGAAATTAAACCAGGCATAGCTCAAAGCCTAGCCTGACACTGGAAACTCATGGATAGACTAAACCAATTGAGAAGAGCAAACAGCATAGCAAAGGAAAATGGAAACCATCATCGCTTAAAACTCCACGCTCATAAAGCAAATATAGCAATGAGCATCATTCTGGAAGAAACAAAAAGAATAACAACAAACAATGAGATATCTATGCATACACTGGAATAATTTAATGGTGCATCTGAGAATAAAATTACAAGTACGTACTAGACTGGCTCTAAGACAGATGGGAAAACACATATGTATGTGAGGCAGAAGAACCTTTATTCATGCAAGGATTTTTCATCTTCACACACAGGCCGGCCAGGGACATGCATGATGTTTGTTTCTACTGAAAGCAGCAAACATTAGTTACGACCAAATTTTTATACAAGGTAGAATCCCAGGTTTACACTGAAGCTTTAGGGGCCGAAAAGCCAGCAGCACCCACACGACCCAGATTACAACCAGAGCAGCTATACGAAGAGCAAACCACATAAAAGCCTGGAGGGATCCCGCGGCATATTTCTTGATGTAGAATCTCTTGAGAATGGGTAGGCTCTTGAGCATCATCCAGAAACAGGGCGTCATGACAAGGATCTCCAGCACCGCATAAAACGGTGGGTAAAACTTGAGGGCCCCCCAAAAGAGGAAGATGTAGCCAGCAAGGGTCACCAGGTAGAACAAGTTCTGCATTATTAGAATCCAAGAACGAATTGGTGAATAATCAACATGTGAAACGAAACGATCGATACAGCAGGGGATAGACCAGAGATGCATGGTTCCCGAATTTCTAGGTTCATGACTAGACTAACTGGACACGGCAACCAGATTAGGGTTAGTCCCAAATTGTTCTCCTTGGGCTTGAATTCAAGGTTAGGGTTTATTCACTAGCTGATATGGGTGGTTTCAGCCAGCATAAGCCTGAATAGTCTGATCAATAATCAACCTTCCGCCACACTAACGCCGAATTTCGATGGCTAGGTTTTCATGAATTGGAACGAGCAGGCTGGGAAAAGCATGGAGGAGAATGGACTTACGAAGGTATGCTTGATGATAGCTGCCACGAGGTAGTTCCTGATGATGATCCGCACCTCCTCCGCCGCCAGGCCTTTCTCCAAGTCCGCCATGGAGATCGTCTTCTTCGACTGCTCCTCGGCCGTGCTCGCCGGTTTCACCTCCATCGTTCGACTGCCGCCGCCGCCGCCTGTGCTAGCACGTGCTATGACTGCTGGGCTGCCGAGAGAGCCTACCAAGCCCATATTATGGTTGACTTAGATTCATCATCTAGATATAAATGTATCTAATCAAGTATTCGTATCTAGACAAATTTAAACAAATTTGAGTTACCTAATATATGTCAGACAGGGAGGGAGTATTATTTCTTGTTAGCCCACGACAGAGTAGTATTTCGCGTTCCTTAAGATAGTTTCAGGCCAGCTGTAAATTAACGCTTTGGTTAGCCGTGAGAAACAGATGCTGGACCGCTGACAGGCTGAGCCGGCGTGGCCTTCAGCATCCAGCGGCATGCCCCTTCTGTGACCAATGTGGAGAAACCATTGACCATCTTTTTATGGGTTGCGTCCTAGCCCGCGAGGTTTGGGAAGCCTGCCTGGGCTGGTGGAACAAGAGGCATTGGATGCCGGAGCATGACTCCAGATTTGTTACGTGGCTCCAAGATAGGCGAGGTGGCAAAGGCCGCGAGCGCGACCTCTGGACAGGGATCTCTTTGGTTTGCTGGACGCTATGGCGTCATCGGAACGACGTAGTCTTCGAAGGGGCCCCTCCTTCCTCCAGCGAGGTCATCCGAAAGATTGCCGCGGAGGCAGACCTCTGGAGGGCTGCAGGGCTTTTCCGCGACTATCTAGGACAGGTAGATAAGTGGAGATGCCGCGAGTAGTTGCTTAGGTTGTGTTTGCTGTCCCTGAGGCGGCGTGGAGTTGCATCTTTGGCGCATGTGCCACGGTGCGTTGTAAATCTTGGCCGCCTGGCCTTTCTTCTATGAAAACGATACGTCTCCCAGGACGTATCCTTAAAAAAAAAGATAGTTTCAGGCCCACCCGGTTATCTTAGTCGCTAATGTGGCAAGTAGTGGTTGTTCTCTTTGGTTCTTCAATGTAATTCATGTAAAAATCTTAGTTTCTTAGAATGCAATGATTTCGGGCTTTAATGGAAATATATGTTGTTAGCGTATATATATTGTATATCTCTAGGACTGTACTGGAATTGTACCAAAACCCTAACCGGCCTAGTGCCTAATATAAATACCAGAACTCTCTGTGGCCTTTACCATGTGTGGCTTCCCCTCAAACCACCCTAGCCACCGCCTAACCCTATGTCGCTGCCTCTCATCTCTTGTTGTCGCAGCACCTAGCCGCCGCCGCACCCTCCTTCTGCTGCTCCGATGGCGACGCAAACTGCCTTCGCATGCGGCATGTCCAACACGATCGCCAGCTCCACCTCCGGTGCGATCGTACCCATCGCCGTGCCCATTGGTGGAGCCCCTATATCATTTGACCCGATCATACTCTCCTTCAACAACGGCAAGTACTCCAAGTGTCAGTCCATGATCGAGGAGAAACCTCGATCATCAGCTGCCCAACGAATTAGTACTAGAAAATACTAGGGATCTGGTTGTTTATATATACCACACATGTATTAATTTCCCCGCTTAATACAATTATACCATAATAGAAAACTATTATGAACATTAGAGATATATAACAATAAACAACTTTATTATTGGCCTCTAGGGCATATCTCCTTCATGAAGGCCATGCTCTCCTTGCAACTATGAGATCAATGGCTACTCATAAATCAAAGGGTACTACCTAGATGACGATATCTATCCAAGGTGGTCGACATTTGTGTAGACATTCCCCGTTCCTCTAGGTCTGGCAAAATCTCACTTTTCTTCGTGCCACGAGAGTTGTAGGAAGGATTTCGAGCGTGCAATTTTGTGTTCTCCAATATCGATTTACCAGGTACCATGCTCCTGCTTGGCCTCAAGTTCAGATAAGGGAGGTGATGAATACTTGTGTGATTATGCACAACATGATCATCGAGAATGAGCGCAATCATCGAATGATGTTGGACCGTATCACATCATGGTCCTCTTACCATTGTTGAACACCAGTCGTCCATAGAGTTTGCAGACTTCCTTGCCCTACATATAGAAATTTGTTACCTAGATAGTCATTAGTAGCTGAAAATAATATCTATTGTCACCATTTTGGGCCAGCTTTGAACAAAGATGGTGAAGGTCTGTTTTCAAGGATAAGCTTAGCGGACGCATTTCAGCCTTGAAGCCAGATCAAGATAGAGTCAAGGAATAAGTCAACCAGGAGCAAGGGAAGGAGCCATGAGATGTTACAGGAAACTTGAAAGGACTATGCCCGAGAGGCAATGATAAATGGTTATTATGTTATTCCATGTTTATAATAGATGTTTATTTATCATGCTATAATTGTATTAATTGGAAACAATAATATATGTGTGATTTATAAACAAAATAAAAGGTTCCTAATAATGCCTCTCATCATACTAGCTTGTTGATTAACTGATGATCAAGGTTTTTTGATCATGAACATTGGATGTTGTCAATAACAAGGTCATGTAATTGAAGAATGATATGATGAACATTTACCCACAGTAGATTTATCAATACGATCATGTCCTCAAGTTTATATTGCTATGTTATTCAAAGTAACTCAACTCCTTAGACCATGAGATCATGTCAATTACTACCACCGGAAAAGTACTTTGATTCCATCAAATGTCACACCGTAACAGGATGATTATAAAGGTGTCATCGGGTACTTAGAAAGTGTTAGTTGAGGCTCATGGATCAAGAGTGGGATTTTCCATTTAGATGACGTAGAGATATACTCAGGGCCCTCTCGGTGATATCACATTAACATAGCTTGCAAGAAAGTGATAAGATCACTAGAATGTTATATCACGTAAACGAGAAAATAGTACTTGTAGGTAACGAGATTGAACTAGGTATGGATGATACCAAATGATTAGATGTCAGACAAGTAAAATATCACGAGACAAAAGGAATTGGTTACTACGAAAAAGGTTCAGACGATCACTGGATTATCATTGAGCTATTGGGAGTTATTATGGATTTCTAGGTCCCACTAAGATTATTGATCGGAGAAAGTCTCGATCATATACATATAGTTCTCAAACCCGTAGGGAGACACACTTAAGAGTAGTCGACGCATTTGAGTGGATAGGGAATGCAGGAGAAGATACTAGACATCACAGAAATTGTTCCGTCGAATCTGCCGAAATAGTTTCGGTGTATCAAAATATTGCAAGGAAATGAAATGTGATGTGTTCATTAAATTAAGTGTTCATTAAATGAAATGTTCATTGAATTGAATTGCATTAACGAGGAGAATTAAATTAATTTAATGGAAAGGCCTTTGGTTTTTGAATGGAGAATCAATGGGAGAAAGTGGACATGAATTTGTGTGAGTAGAGAGTCCACTCACATGAATGAGGGAAGATGTGGAGGCACCACCTTGGCCACCGGCCATAGGGGTGGGAGGGTTAGACTCATCAATGCCCATTGTTATGGGCTTGGGTTTTGGAGAAGGAGGGGACGCTGGAGATCACAGAATGGCTAACAGACAAGAAACACAGGGACACGATGTTTATTCAGGTTCAGGCCCCCGGAGGAAAACCCTACTCCTGCTTGTCTTCTCTTTGTTAATGGCGATGCCGAGGGTTACAGGGGTGTGCATATTGGATCTGACGAGATGTGTAATAGGTTATGAGGTAGGTTGGCCTCGCCATGCCCTCCTGGCCCTTATATAGATAGCCAGGTCTCGGGGATAGGCCGAGTCGGTTACAAGCTTAGGGGTTTCCCTTCAAGTTTCTATCTGAAGAAAGCGTGACCACCAAGGAGTCGAATCCTTCTTGGGCTTGGGCCACCCGAAATCATCCCGGGCTTCGTAATTGAGATACACCTTCTTCATGGGCTTCTGTCGGGCCGGACTGGATAGGCTAACGTCGGGCACCCGTAGGGCATACCCATGTTAGTAGCCCCCGAGTGTTCAGTCGAATCATAGATTCAACTAAAGACTTGATACGCCGTAAACGTATCTATAATTTTTGATGCTCCATGCTTGTTTTGTATTAACTTTCTTATGTTTTGTCTACACTTTGAGGTATTTTATACATTTTCTGGAACTAACCTATTGACAAGATGCCGGAGTGCCAGTTGCCTGTTTTCTGCTGTTTTTGGTTTCAAAAAAGCTAGTAAGGAAATATTCTTAGAATTGGACGGGACCAATGCCAAAGTCAATATTTTACCATGATAGCTATTTTGTTGAATTTGCTCCCACTACAATTAATAAAAATGATTATGCTTATGTGGAGAGTAATAATCGTTTTATGCATGTGGCTAATGATAAGAATGTTTTATGTGATAGATATATTGTTAATTTTATTCATGTTTCTACTGAAATTTATTATGAGAGAGGGAAACATGGTCTTATGTATCTCAACAATATTAAGTTTCCCCTCTTTATGTTGAAAATCTTGAAGTTGCACTTGTTTTGCCTTCCTAGGCTTGTTGCTTTGTGCTTTCATGACTTGTTTCTTTACAAGATTACTATGCATAGGAAGTGGGTTAGACTTAAATGTGTTTTAAATTTGCTTCTTGATGCTCTCTTTTACTTCAATTGATATTTCTTATGTGAGCATCTTCTCAAACTATTATGCCGAACTTAAAGGCGTTAAAGAAAAGTACTTATTGGAAGATAACCCAAAAGTTTTCTTGAGTCTTGGAATTTATTACCTCAGTAATGATCTCTCCTTATCCTTTTTATTTGCTTTTTGTACCAAGAATGACCTCTAATGAGAGGGAAGTAAGATTTGGGGAGTTGCTGTCCTGAAACAGATTTTTGCGCTCCACCGCAAAAATTCGCGAGGAATCTCTGTAAGTAGGATTGAGCTGATATTTCCTGAATACATCCCCTAGTATGTTAGCTAACTTTCGTTAGTTCAACACTTTTTGATTTGGGCAACAGAAGGTCTTCGAAAAAATCGGTTTCTACCTGCTGGTCTGTTTTGACAGATTTCTGCCATTATTTGCATTTGCTTCTTATTGATTCCTTTTTGGGTTCTTTTTGGGAAATTGAGCTTTTTGAGGGAATTGCTACAGTATCTTGTGTTTTTATTGGAAGTTTTGCTTTTATAAAACTAAACCCTAAAGGTCTATTATCTTTTGAATACACTAATGTTGCTAATGCAGATTATGTGAAGTTTTGTATGAAGGAAAATTTTTAGGTGTAGAGAAAGAATGATGTAATGAGATGAAGAATGGACAAAAGCTCAAGCTTGGGGATGCCACCCCGTGTCACCCCAAGAAATATTCAAGAGGTACAAGTGTTAAAGCTTGGGGATGCCCAAGACATCCCCTTCTTCATCAATAAAAATCTCAGGTCTTTCTAGACACTTTGTTTCTATTGTTTCATGCACAAGTTGTGTTGTTCTTGGAGCGTCTTAGTTTTCGTTTTGGTTTGCTTAGTTTGCTTGAATAAATTAGTTTGGACCCTGTTATCGATGTGTTGTTTCAAATAAGTTGATTGGTGTTGGAGAGGAGTAGAAAGTTCTTGCTTGAGTAGTACCAAAGGGAGCTTGTTTTGACTGTGACTTAGACTTTATCATGTCATGTTAGATGTTGCTTTGACCATATTCTTAGTGATTATTGTTGTAGCATGACTTGTTCCAAACAAATAGGATTGCTTAATGTGCCTTGAAGGAATCATGCGTTGTTTTAGCATACAAAAGCATAGTATTGTGGTATTCTCCTTTGATGCTTTGTTTAGGTTGACTTGGCATATGCTCACACCATGTTATGACTATGAACAAGTCACCATAGCCTCTATGATCATTTAGTCCTTGGCTTGTAGTACCACTTTATGCTTTGATTAGTAATGTTTTGTCGCTCCGCATGATTATGGCCATTATTTCTCTCTTAGTTGGTCGCTCCTAGTCTTTTGCTAGCCTCCACTTGTATGAGTAAGCTCTACTCATGCATCCAACTCCCAATAAACCAAGTTATTCCGAAGTGTCCACTATAAATTCCTATGCATGGTGTGTTACACCGTTCCAAGTATATTCTTGTTTTATCTATTTTCTAATTAAAAAGTATTTTGTTATGTGAAAACTTAGTGATTAAATCTCTCACAAACTTGATGGCACACTTTATTTTTCCTGCCCCTAATAAACTTGAACCATTGTGTCATCTATGTTGTATATGCTTGCACTTATACATTGGAATTAGCAGAACAGTGTTGTCACGGGGAACACTTTCAACATTGCACTTGTACATTGTACACAGTTGATATCATGCTCTTTTGTCTATGTATGTCGTCGGTGTGAAATGAAAGGGGAGCTTGTAAGTCCCTGGAGTTATGTATGTGTGTAAGAGAAATGACTGGGCCCCTAGCCTAAGCCATGAATAATCATGGTGGAAACTTGCAGCATCACCATAATAACATCTATGAAGCATTCTTCTTATGAAAAAAAGAGATTGAGAAAAAGAAAAAAAATATGAGAAAAAGAGGAAAGAGAGAAAAAAGCACCATATTCCCATGGTAAATAAGAAGATTGCTGAGATGCTCATTGTCTGCTTGCCTTGTCATTTTGATTATGGGATAGCTCTTGTATCATGTGCAAGGGGTACCCCGTTGGCGGTTCTCTATGATACACATGTACTTACTATGACAAGAACTTGCAAGTAACTAAATTTGAGTAGCATGAGGAGCGGCCCTCATATTCAAGGGACATGAGATTGGCAACTTATAATTTGTCAAGCATATACTCCATAGTTTGTTCACTTTAACCTTAATCACTTCAAGATTCCTATGATAGGGGCAATGAGGGCTGAAAGCTAACAAGTACCATAATTTTTGGAAGCTCTTTATGAAACTTGAAATCCCTGCTTCCCTTTGTGAAGGGCCTTTCTTCCACCATTATATTGAGTCTCCACCTTCTATCCTTAGGCACCAATTAAGAGAGCATAGTTTCCATTCTTAGTTCTAGCATTGTCCCAAAACTTATTGATTGATTCATATTGTTGATATTGCTTGCTCATGAACTATTTGTATCTAGTCACTCTTATGAACTTTGAAGGTGTTCTATGCATCTATTTGCTACTCCATGAGGGACAAGCTGAATGCCACTATCCTATGTTTTCTGTATGTGAAATAAACAAACATCTTTCAATGCATTGTTATTCATGATGTTTGTTTGTAACCTTTAAAGTTGTAACATAGATGCTATGTCTTATTTGTTAGAACTTCATCTTTCATGCTCATGTTTAGAGTACTTTGATCCCAGCCATCAATGATTTACAATGGTTTGATCACGATTGTGATGGTGCATGTCACCTCAAAAATTATTCTTTTTATAACTTACCTACTCGAGGACAAGCGGGAGTTAAGCTTGGGGATGCTTGATACGTCATAAACGTATCTATAATTTTTTATGTTCCATGCTTGTTTAATATCCACTTTGCTATGTTTTGTCTACACTTTGAGGTATTTTTATACACTTTCTGGAACTAACCTATTGACAAGATGCCATAGTGCCAGTTGCCTGTTTTCTGCTGTTTTTGGTTTCAGAAAGCTAAAAAATGAATATTCTTGGAATTGGACGGGACAAAAGCCAAAGTTCATATTTTTTCCTGAATGATATGGAAAAGCGAAGATGAAACAGAGGAGGACACCAGGGCGGCCACACCCGAGGTGGGCGCGGACCAGCCCTGGTGGCGCCCACAAGGGGTGTGGGCCCTCCATCGACCTTGCCTCCTTCGCCTATAAGAAGCCCCCGACTCAGAAACCCTAAACCATCGATCAAAAAGCCACGAAAAGTTCTGCAGCGCCACTACCACCGAAGGGGAGATTTGGGGGACAGAAAGTCTCTGTTCTGGCACCCTGCCGGGATGAGGAAGTGCCCCCGGAGCCATCTCCATCGATATCCACCACCATCTTCATCACTATTGCTGATTCCCATGATGAGGAGGGAGTAGTTATTTCCCGAGGCTAAGGGATCTACCGGTAGCTATGTGTTCATCTCTCTCTCTCTCTCTATGCGTGATCATATTGTGATCATGAGCTTTGTAATCAAGTAGATCTACTCTGTTACTCAAGTGCTTCAATAGATCTTTGCTCTCCCCACGTGTGTGAAAGTGACAGCGTGCACGCCGTGGTGGCACTTAGGCTAGAGTCTACATAAATACTCATCGTGCTTTAATAGATCTATGCTTTTCCCCATGTGTGTGAAAGTGACAGCGTGCACACCGTGAATGACACTTAAGCTAGACTACATATATATTTATCATGAGTTATATTTGGAGTTGGATGTCTCTATGAAATTGTGGTGTTTGTTGGAACCATCTAGCGCTCAAGGTGACAGTGTGGGGTTATCTAGATTGGGAAAGGCGGACTTTGATGAGTGTTGTTATAGCCCTACCCTGGATTAGAGTGTCCAACCGGAGAGTAGTTAAGAGTAGTATCATTAAGAGAAGATATTTATATGAGAGAGTGTTCACTGGTGAAAGTATGATCCCTAGGCCTTGTTTCTAAGCACTGAAACACCGTTTGCATGTAGATTTGTTGCATGTTTGCTTGCTTCCATCAGTTTGACTTTAGTCTCTCCCACATCAACAACAAGTCAGAAGCTCTTTTCTGGCACCGTTACCGCTTGTATTTTACTATCTCTTCACCGAACTAGTGCACCTATACACCTGACAAGTGTATTGGGTGTGTTGGGGACACAAGAGACTTCTTATATCTTGATTGCAGGGTTGTTTGAGACGGATACCTTTGACCACTTCCTTCCTGACTTCGATATACCTTGGGTGATCCACTTAAGGAAAACTTGCTGCTGTTCTACAAACCTCTGCACTTGGAGGCCCAACAACTGTCTACAAGAATAGAAGTGCATAGACATCAAGCTCTTTTCTGGCGCCATTGTTGGGAAGGTTTTGGTCCTTTTACCTTACTGTAGGGGTTCATAGCATGGAAAACAAAAAAATTCTACCGCATGCAAACAAACAAGCCAAGATCTATCTACTAGATTGTAGCAACGAGTCGATAGAGGAACTCACCCTCGAAGATTCCAAAGCGGTTAACGAGAGCAGATTCTCGTGGGTGATGTAGTCGTACTCTTGCCGATCTCAAGATCGCGTAGACGATCCTTTCGGCGCTGCGTTCCGGCAGCGCTTCCGCAGTCGGTCACATGTTCGGTACTCGATGAAGACCTTCCTCTCCCTTGTTCCAGCAGGCAGCGGAGGTTGTAGCACTCTCCTCGCGATTCCGGCAGCATGACGGCGTGGTACCGGAAGTAGAGGGGAGATCTCGCAGGGCTTCGCCTTAAGCCGGAGCGAGTATGGTGCACTATGAGAGAGGCCTTGGTGATCTAGGGTTTAGAGGCACCAAGGGAGGAGGCTCTTGGCCAGCGGCTAGGGCTTGGGGAGAGCCCCAACTCGGCGGCTAGGGCAAACCCTAGGGCGGCGGCGACTTGTGGTGGCCGGCGGCTAGGGCTAGGGTATTGGTGGAGAGAGGTGTAGGGAAGAGGGGCACCCCTGCCCCTCCTTTTATAGGTGGGAGGGTGCCGGCCAAGGGGAGGGAGTCCTCCCCCAAGTCGGCCTCCTTGGCCGGCGGGTGGAGGGAGAGGAACTCCTCCCCAAGTAGGTTTCCTACTCTCCCTCCACCAAGCAAAGCTGTCGTTTGACTTTTCAAATTGGCGTTTGACTTTTCAAACTAGGATTTGATTTATCCCTTTATTTTGCTCAGCCATGATACCTAGTACATGATGCAACCATTCCACATTGTCATGACACATTCATGTACCCTTACCCTCCGGAGTGCCGGACCTTCCGGACCCTTCTAGAACATTCCCGATGAAAACATCGGAATCATTCCCCAACTCCGAAACAGGACTTTCCTTATATGAATATTATTATTCGGACCATTCCGGATCTCCTCGTGATATCCCGGATCCCATCCGAGACTCCGAACAACATTCAGTCTCTTAATCATCATTCCATAACTACTCAACAACATCGAATCCTTAAGTGTGTCTCCCTACGGTTCGTGAATTATGCGGACATGATCGAGACACTTCTCCGAACAATAACCAATAGAGGAATCTGGAAATTCATATGGCTCCCACATATTTATGTGATTACTTTACGATCGAATGAACCACTTACATACGATACCAATTTCCCTTTGTCTCACGATAGTTTACTTATCCGAGGTTTTGATCGTCGGTATCTCTGCATACCTAGTTCAACCTCGTTACCGATAAGTACTCTTTTCTCGTTCCCGTGATATGTGATCCCTTGTGAACCAGTCACATGCTTGCAAGCTAATTGGATGACATTCCACCGAGAGGGCCCAGAGTATATCTATCCGTCATATGGATGGACAAATCCCACTCTTGATCCATGTGTCTCAACCCATACTTTCCGAATACTCAATGCCACCTTTATAGCCACCTAGTTACGGTGTGGTGTTTGATGTCATCAAAGCATCCTTCCGGTGATGGTGATAAGCATGATCTCATGGTCGAAGGAATTAGGTTACTATGTTTTAGAAAGTTTATAGCAATTGAACTATTAAAATGACTTGATCTTTATGCTACGCTTATCTATAGGAGTATGTCCTTCATACCATTCTCCTAATGATATGATCTTGTTGTTAATAACATCTCAATGTTCATGATAGGGAAACCACAATCATCTATTAACCAACAAGCTAGTATTATGAAGAGGCTTTACTAGGGACTCTTATTTAGTTTACAAATCACACAAGTATTAATGTTTCCTTGTTAATACTGTTATAGCATGAATGTAAACATTTATCATAAACATAAAGATATAATAATAACTACATTTATTATTGCCTCTAGGGCATATCTCCAACAGTCTCTCAGTTGCACTAGAGTCAACTAATCTAGATTACATGGTAATATACCGAACACCCATGGCAGTTTGGTGTTGGTCATGTTTTGCCCTCGGGAGAGGTTTAGTCTACGGATCTGCCACATTCAGATCTGTGTGTACTTTGCAAATCTTTATGTCACCATCTTGGACATGTTCTCGAATAGCGTGAAAACATAGCACTTGTACTTTGTACACAGTTGATATCATGCTCTGTTGTCTATGGATGTCGTCGATGTGAAATGAAAGGGGAGCTTGTAAGTCCCTGGAGTTATGTATGTGTGTTAGAGAAACGCCTGGGCCGCTAGCCTAAGCCATGCCTAATCATGGTGGAAACTTGCAGCATCACCATAATGACATCTATGAAGCATTATTCTTATAAAAAAAAGAGATAGAAAAAAAGAGATTGAGAAAAAGAAAAAAAAATATGAGAAAAATAGGAAAGAGAGAAAAAAGCTCCATATTCCCATGGTAAATAAGAAGATTGCTGAGATGCTCATTGTCTGCTTGCCTTGTCATTTTGATTATGGGATAGCTCCTGTATCATGTGCAAGGGGTACCTCGTTGGCGGTTCTCTATGATACATATGTACTTACTATGACAAGAACTTGCAAGTAACTAAACTTGAGTAGCATGAGGAGCGGCCCTCGTATTCAAGGGACATGAGATTGCCAACTTATAATTTGTCAAGCATATACTCCATAGTTTGTTCACTTTAACCTTAATCACTTCAAGATTCCTATGATAGGGGCAATGAGGGCTGAAAGCTAACAAGTACCATAATTTTTGGAAGCTCTTTATGAAACTTGAAAATCCCTGCTTCCCTTTGTGAAGGGCCTTTCTTCCACCATTATATTGAGTCTCCACCTTCTATCCTTAGGCACCAATTAAGAGAGCATAGTTGCCATTCTTAGTTCTATGTGCATTGTCCCAAAACTTATTGATTGATTCATATTGTTGATATTGCTTGCTCATGAACTATTTGTATCTAGTCACTCTTATGAACTTTGAAGGTGTCCTATGCATCTATTTGCTACTCCATGAGGGACAAGATAAGTGCCACTATCCTATGTTTTCTGTATGTGAAATAAACAAACGTCTTTCAATGCATTGTTATTCATAATCTTTGTTTGTAACCTTTCAAGTTGCAACATAGATGCTATGTTTTATTTGTTAGAACTTCATCTTTCATGCTCGTGTTTAGAGTACTTTGATCCCAGCTATCAATGCTTTACAATGGTTTGATCACGATTGTGATGGTGCATGTCACCTCAAAAATTATTCTTTTTATAACTTACCTACTCGAGGACGAGCAGGAGTTAAGCTTGGGGATGCTTGATACGTCATAAACGTATCTATAATTTTTGATGTTCCATGCTTGTTTAGTATCCACTTTGCTATGTTTTGTCTACACTTTGAGGTATTTTTATACACTTTCTGGAACTAACCTATTGACAAGATGCCATAGTGCCAGTTGCCTATTTTCTGCTGTTTTTGGTTTCAGAAAGCTAAAAAATGAATATTCTTGGAATTGGACGGGACAAAAGCCAAAGTTCATATTTTTTCCTGAACGATACGGAAAAGTGAAGACGAGACGGAGGAGGACACCAGGGTGGCCATACCCTAGGTGGGCGCGGGCTAGCCCTGGTGGCGCCCACTTGGGGTGTGGGACCTCCACCGACCTTGCCTCCTTCGCCTATAAGAAGCCCACGACTTAGAAACCCTAAATCATCGACCAGAAAGCCACGAAAAGTTCTGCAGCGCCGCCGCCACCGAAGGGGAGATTCGGGGGACAGAAAGTCTCTGTTCTGGCACCCAGCCAGGACGGGGAAGTGCCCCCGGAGCCATCTGCATCGATCTCCACCACCATCTTCATCACTGTTGCTGATTCCCATGATGAGGAGGGAGTAGTTCTTCCCCGAGGCTAAGGGATCTACCGGTAGCTATGTGTTCATCTCTCTCTCTCTCTATGTGTGATCATATTTTGATCATGAGCTTTGTAATCAAGTAGATCTACTCTTTTACTCAAGTGCTTCAATAGATCTCTTCTCTCCCCACGTGTGTGAAAGTGACAGCGTGCACGCCGTGGTGGCACTTAGGCTAGAGTCTACATAACTACTCATAGTGCTTTAATAGATCTATGCTTTTCCCCATGTGTGTGAAAGTGACAGCGTGCACACCGTGTGTGGCACTTAAGCTAGACTACATATATATTTATCAAGATTTATATTTGGAGTTGGATTTCTCTATGAAATTGTGGTGTTTGTTGGAACCATCTAGCGCTCAAGGTGATAGTTTGGGGTTATCTAGATTAGGAAATGCGGACTTTGAGGAGTGCTGTTATAGCCCTACCCTAGATTAGAGTGTCCAACAGGAGAGTAGTTAAGCGTAGTATCATTAAGAGAAGATATTTATATGAGAGAGTGTTCACTAGTGAAAGTATGATCCCTAGGCCTTGTTTCTAAGCACTGAAACACCGTTTGCATCTAGATCTGTTGCATGTTTGCTTGCTTCTATCAGTTTGCCTTTAGTCTCTCCCACGTCAACAACAAGTCAGAAGCTCTTTTCTGGCCACGTTACCGCTTGTATTTACTATCTCTTCGCTGAACTAGTGCACATATACACCTGACAAGTGTATTGGGTGTGTTGGGGACACAAGAGACTTCTTGTATCTTGATTGCAGGGTTGTTTGAGACGGATACCTTTGACCACTTCCTCCCTGAGTTCGATATACCTTGGGTGATCCACTTAAGGGAAACTTGCTGCTGTTCTACAAACCTCTGCAATTGGAGGCCCAACAACTGTCTACAAGAATAGAAGTGCGTAGACATCACCCACCTAGAAGCAGAGGCTCCCGAGCATCATATCAACTCCGTCTCCTACGAAATCGAAATTTTGGTGGGTCGCCGACGAGTGGACAGTAGTCGATGGTGCCGAAGAGGAGGTGGTTCCTCGTCGTAGAGGAATCGAAGATTGTGGTGGATGGGGTTGTCACGACTGCTACATCAGCATCCCCAGTTCGCACAAACAGCACTAATTAATCAGGGTTAGACTCATCAATGCCCATTGTTATGGGATTGGGTTTTGGATAAGGAGGGGATGTTGGAGATCACGGAACGGCTAACAGACAAGCAACACAGGGACACGATGTTTACGCAGGTCCAGGCCCCGGATGGAAAACCATACTCCTGCTTGTATGCTCTTTGTTAATGGCAATGTCGAGGGTTACAGGGGTGCGCAGATTGGATCTGGTGAGATGTCTACAAGGTTATGAGGTACATCGGCCTCGTTGTGCCCTCCTGGCCCTTATATAGATATGACAGGTATCGGGGATAGGCCGAGTAGGTTACAAGCTTAGGGTTTTTCCCTTCAAGTTTCTATCCAAAGAAAGTGTGTCCTCCAAGGAGTCGAATACTTCTTGGGCTTGGGCCACCCAAAATCCTCCTGGGCTTCGTAATTGAGATACACCTTCTTCATGGGCTTCTGCCGGGCCAGACCGGGTAGGTTAACATCGGGCACCCATAGGGCATACCCATGTCAGTGGGGCTGCCCCCTCTCCCTATAAAAGGAGGTGACCCCTCCCCCTCTCTCTCACTCATTCCGATCTCCTCTCATATGCCCTTTGGATGGCATCTATCCCCTTTATAGCCTTGTCCATTTCCAAGAGAAAGGTGCTTAGGCAAAGCCCTTCTCGAGATCTTCCCCACCAACACCACTACCATGTCGTAGTGCTGCTGGAGTTTCTGGGGATCCTCTACTTCTGCTGCCTAGCTCGAGGGACGAAAGTCGTCGGCACACCATACGTGTGTACAGAGGTGCTGCCCTCTTATGGTGATGATCTTCTGCACGTCCTTGAGGAAGGTCGTGTACATCTACTACAACCATGTTTGTTTGCGAGAACTTTATCCTTCTTACGGTCTTTAAGTCTTTAAGGTGAGTCTTTCTGAAACCGTTATAAAGTATCGCCTAGATTCGATCTTGGCAGTTCCAACCGTAGGAAATTTTTTGTTTTCTATGCAACAAACCCCATTAAATCCCATAAAAGGGCAGCAATTACCCCCATACATGGGCTAGATTGGTCACTTATGTTCAGATATGGAAACAGTGGTCCCTATCGTGGATCAATACTCAAAACGACCTAGTTGATGTTGGTTTGTGCCTGCAAACCCGTGAATCAACACCTAGGATGACACAAAGATGAAGGAAATCTCTACTCCAACATGGAAGGGTCACGGGCGAATTGACACGAAAGACGAGCAACAGACACTTGGGTCACGATCTAGTATGAAACCGGAGGTAGGTGCTACCTAATTTAGGGATAGAGTTAGGAGTTTGATTCCTACTAGTAAATTCATATGGCATACCTTAGCTTGCACGGGAAATTCAGCCGCCTCATATATATCTGAGAGATGATGGACGATGGAGTCTTAGAATCAAATAACCGACAAATCAATACCTTTACTTTTTTCCCCTCAACCTTTTCTCTCCTTGGGCCTCCGCCGGGTGAAGAGGTTGCAGCAGCTAATCTTGCAGGAGCGCCCCCGGATAAATGAACGATGCAGGAACCTCCTGGACTTGCTAGGTTATTCTTGAGAAGCTCCTCATTCTGCTGGTTCGCTATGCACACCAGCTCATTGACTCTTTCTTGCTTCCTTTGTCGGGCTTCACCGGATAAAGCTGATAACTCGGGAGCTGCTGCATCTGTAGCTCTAAGGTTCTTTGCTATTGTGATGTACCTTGGCAAGCCTGGGTTAGCCGAATCCCCTGGCCTTGGCACATATTATTTATCTATATCACTAAGAAGGTTTTTTCTTCTAATCCTTACACCATCCATTCAAGTTGGGATAGTGTTAAGATTGTTGGCTCTAGCATACTCACGCAGGGTGATGTTTAGGGACTGCTGAGCTGCTGCTACTTTCTTGGCTCCCTCTAGCACTTTTTGCATGGTTTCCTCCAGCTCGGTAGTTAATTTTTTTGCATGATCCGGATTTATGATGGGAGCTATAGGAGTAGCTAAACTCTCTATGGATTTCTGCAGTATGTTTTGGCTTCTCCAGCGAAGGAAACCTTGAACGAGCAACTTTGGGGGTAGTATTCTCTTCTTCTACTGGTTTTGCCGCCACCGGGTCTCTGCTGGTTCCCACGCCTGGCGCAATCATCATCACCTCGATGCTACCTGTGGGGCGAGTGATACGCGGGCTGCGAGCAGCACAGAGGGGAGGTTCTCTCGCGATAACGACTTGTTGTGGGTACACGTAGGATATGTCTACGCCAATGTAGAACTTATGCGTGCCGAAGTTGACAAAGACGTTGTTGCACGGTGGAGGGCGCTTCCCGAAGTTGTGCACATTGTCGCTGACGTAGTCCCGCAAGTTGAATCGCTGCACCAGGCCAGAGATGATGCGCTTTCCAATTGCGATGAAGTTTCCCATCTGGATCTTGACTCTAGCTAGCGCCGCTATTGGCCCCATGGTGGGCGCCAACAGTCGTGGTGGTGGCACGACAGATTCCATGGGTAGGATAAAGATGGGGCCAATGTGCACTAGTTGTATCAAGGGAGGGATAGCGTAGTGGATCTACACACGATGAGTACTCTCAAGATCTTATTGTAGGGTTCGCAGCGTAGAAAACAAAAAATTTCCTACGATGGGAACAACTAAGTACCAAGATCTATCTACTAGATACAAGCAACGGGTGGATATACATTCATAGAATACATACCCTCGAAGACCGAATAGCGTTAATGAGCTGTACTCGTGGATGATGTATACGAACGCTTGCCGATCTCAAGATCGTGATGAAGTCCATCTGGTCCAGCCGGTCCAGCACCATAAAGTCTAGCACCGCAAAGCAGTGGTGCATCCGTGATCGCACACACGTCCGGGTACCCCGACAACCTCCGCGCCCTCACTCCAGTAAAGCAGCGGAAGCAACAAATCCTTCCAGAAAAAGCCATCGAGAACATGTATCTAGATGATCCGAGACCATGGGGTAATTCTAAAGGAGGGGAGAGATCCTTCATGAGGAGGTGTGCTTTGAGAGGAGGAGAGGGGGGCCTTTTATAGGGAGAGGGGGGCACCCCAAGGGGCATGGAGCCCAGCCATGGTGGCTGCCCCCACCTCTTCCACATTCATGTGGGTGGAGCTCCCACTCAAAATGAAAAGCCTCCACTCAAAAATCCACTCACATGCATTAAATTTCCACCAAATTTAATGCAAGCTCTCATTTAAATAAAACTCTTTTATTTATTTATTCAGAATTTTGTTAATTACTCTAATTAACAAACATTCACATAAAACCCCTTATAACATTTCAATTTCACATATAGAACCAGTTTCAGCAATTTCAACTGAAATAGTTCCGGTGTCTAGTGAAATACATTCCTGCGGCTTTCTTTTTCTTTCTCTGGCATATTATTTTCTCCAAATGGTGTCGGTATCCCTTAAGTGTGTCACCCTACGGTTTGTGAATAATGTAGACATGATCGAGACCCCTCTCTGATCAATAATCACCAGCGGGACCTGCAGATCCGTACTGACTCCCACATATTCAACGATGACTTCTGTGATCGTGTGAACCTTATACGCATGTAACTCAATCCCTTTGTCTCGCGATATATTACATATCCGAGATTCAATCATCGGTATCTCCATACCTAGTTTGATCTCATTACCAACATATACTCTTTTCTCATTCCCGTGATATAACATTCTAGTGATCAAATCACTTGCTTGCAAGCTAACTAATGTGATATCACCGAGAGGGCCCAGAGTATATCTCTCCGTCATCGGGATGGAAAAATTCCACTCTTGATCCATGAGCCTCAACATAACACCTTCGTAGCACTGAACCCATCTTTTAAGTCACCCTGTTATGGTGTGATGTTTGATGTTATCAAGATACTCTTCTGGTGTTAGTGATTGACATGATATCATGGTCTAAGGACTAAGATTACTTCGTATGATGTTATAGCAATATAAACACAATGACATTGATCGTAATGCTATACTTCGGATGAATGTTCATCACATCATTCCAACAATGTTATGACCTATTAACAACATCCAATGTCCATGATCAGGTAACCTTTGATCATCTTGTTAATCAACAAGCTAGTTTATGAGAGAGACATAACTAAGAACTCTCTATTTGTTTATTAAAAACACATGTATTAATATTTCCGTATTAATACAATTATAGCATGCAAAATAATAATTTATCATAAATAAGGAATACAATAATAACCACTTTATTATTGCCTCTCGGGCATATTCCCTTCAGTCTCCCACTTCCACTAGAGACAATAATCTAGTTTAGAAACTTTGCGTATTGAAAACCTATGGCTTTTGGTGTTCCATTTACGCGATTGCAAGTGGTTAACATAATCTCCGAATCTGACGCTGCCTGGTCCGTGTGTATTTGCATGTTTTTATGTCTTCACGCATCACTCATTCTCCAATGAGATGGCATTGTATAAATTTGGTCTTTTGGTGAGACCTTTAGTTCCTTGGGGTTAAATCATGTCGATAATATTGTCGTACAATATATCTGTAGTGTTAGTCCGTTGAGAACCACACCTTAGTTTGATAACAAACTACTTGACACAAATGCCCTCCTTTGCCGCTACTATAGCAGTCATATACTTAGCTTTTTGTTGTAGTATCCGTCACAATGTCTTAACTTTGGAATTCATCCAAATCCTTCATGGAAACTCCTTTCCATTTCACACCCATAGTTTAAATTCAGATAATCTTAATTTGTGTCTTGTGACAAAACTAGTATCAATGTAACGTTTTACAATGAACTATTTGTAATTTTTTGTCACCTCTACACAAATATATTCTTAGTTCTTCCAAAAGGTCATAAGAATTTCCTTACTATCGTCCAATGATCATTTTATGATTCATCCTGGTATATGCTCATAACACTTAGAGCATAGGACATATCTGGATGTGTACATATCATGGTATGATTGATCAAAACATTCTTGTGATTTCACTCATCAAGTGTCAAAGCACTTGAATCTTGTTTCACTTATCAAGTGTCGATACACTTGAATCTTGATTCAATTCTTTTCCATGCGACAAGATCCTTTTCTCGTCATTTCTATATTGAACCCCTTCAATATCTCATATATGTTCGTTTGGCACGACCATATTAGCATCATTGTCTATCCATATAGACATTCATGCTAAATATTCGGGTTTTGCCTAAGTCTTTCATCAAAATGAAATCCTTAACCTTTTTCAATAAAAGATACATCATTTCTAATCAATAAGATGTCCTCCACATAATGTATTAGAAATATGTCTCAGCGCTCCCACTTAATTTCTTGCAAATGCAAGCATCTTCATCGTCTCCTGATGAAAACTCCTTTTCATCACGGTGAAGATTCCAACTCCGTGATGCTTACTTCAACCATTGAAGTTTGCATGTCCTTTTTAGCATCCTTTGAATTAACAAAACCCTTTGGATCATGTCATGCACACGTCCTAGGTAATCATTCTATTAGAAGAACTTTGTTTTGTTTATTCATCTACCATATACCAAATTATATGTAGTGGTTGCTACATTTATCCGTACAGACTAAATATCGCTATGAAAGATCAAATCTTGTCATAGTGAACTCCTTGAACATTGTCGTAAAATAATTTATGACATGTCGACTATTTCATAGATGTGAAACATCCATGTCTGTTTCTTTATAGATCCAAATACGACTGATAGGTTTTTACACCTTTCCGATTGGGCCTTCCAAGTTCAAAACTTGATTTCAAAACTTGATTCTATGGCTTCAAGCCATTTTACGGAGTCAGGGCCCATTATCGCTTCTTTGCATGTAGTCAGTTCATCATTTTCAAACAACAATGATTTACTCTCAAATTTCAGCATTTGATTATTTATCCGGCCTACTTGGTTCAATAGGAACTTAGACCTCCGTGACCACAACCTTTGAGGCACGTGAGCCATGAGCATTGTGGCTGCCTCCGGAACGTTTTTCGGTGCTGCGCAACTCAGCACATATAACTAAGATTCGTTAACCTTATCAAAGTTCTATTGTCCTCTCACTGAACTTTTTCGAAAAAAATCCCTTTTCAAGAAACTTCACGTTTCAAGCGACAAACCCTTCTGTCCTCGGTGTTATGGAGGAATACCCAATGGTTATTTGAAATAACCTACAAAGACATGCTCATCCGACTTTGGTTGTAAACATCTTACTTATTCTTAGTATACCAAAATTTAAGAAAGGACAACTTGGGTTTTACCCCAAACCATAACTTAGATGGTGTCATTTCATCGGATCAAGATGGAGATCTTTTCAGTATAAAAGCGGTAGTCTCTAAAGCTTTTAATCTTTTAAAACATAATGGCAGTTTTATAAATAACACCTTTGATCCAACCAAGTCAAACAAGATTTCATTACAAATCTCAAACACTCCATATTCCTATGGTGTTTCGGGAGATGTAAATCTAGGTGATTTGCTAAACTTGTAACTCAAATAAATCCCTTTATGATGAAATCATAAATCATTTATTTTATTGTTACACTTGCAACTCAAATAAATTCCTTTATGATAAAATCATAAATCATTTATTTTCTTGTTACAATGATTTTCCACTTCATCTTGAAAGTCTTGGAACGTTTTCAAATATTTCATACTTCTTTCTCATTAAGTGAATGTTCACTCAATTTTCCGGAGAAAGCGTATGAAGTTGAAATCCATCGCTTATGACTACACATAATGGACTACATACACCGATATGTATAAATTCCAATATTTTAGTCGTTCGTTCTTCTTTGTCCTTTGAACAAAGTTTTAATTATCCCGAGGAAAGTCTCACAAGCGTCACTTGATCAAATCAAAGACTCCAAAAATCTATAAATATGGAGATTCTTCATGTTTTCTTTCCAATATAATTTAAACGGCGATGTCACTTTGTAAGTGATCTTTCAATCATTTGTCTTGCAACATTTTAGCATCAGTTTTTATGGATGTGATTTCTCCAACTAGATTTGTAAATCATCCATCTTATATGGAATACGGTAATTATTTGAACAATCTTTGTTCGCATAATACCTTATTTAAATAACGATTATTGAAACAAATCTTGAAGGCAAGCTATGATGTCAACGAGAAATACAAACAATGACTTGTTTGTTTTCGATGATCATCATCACATATTCTCTTGCTAGTTACTTAGGCCATTGTGGTTCATGAATCGCGTCGTTCTGTATGAAATTTCATACCAAACAATTCGGTATCCAATAATCAAGAACCACATTGTTTAAAAAGCAAAGAGTACAACCATAACATGTATATCATCTATATACCTAAACTGGATATTTCCAGTCTTTTCTTTTCTGCCAAATATATTTTATAGATTCTCTTTCAGCATTTCCTTTTCCTTTTTAAAAGAATCTATCAACATCAACAGTGGCGCAATATACATGACACATAGTCCAAAGCGTGTATATTCAAATAATAATACCTTTGGACTTGCACTTTGAAGTAGATCACCATCATCAAATGATCGGCATTCTTTTAAAATCCATTCTTTAGTAATCTTTTAGTGTAGTAAACACTTTACATACATCTTCTATTCATCCTTATCATGACGAATTTCATGATCAAGCTAATGTAGCTTATAAAGACGAATCATGAGTATAACGTTGCTTTCTAAAATCCTTTTGGATGATTAGGATGTCTAGCATCTCCAACCTCTGCAAATTCTCATCCAATATGAGTACATACATTATACTCTATCATATTGCAACCAAAACATTGTTTTAGATATTGTTATATCTGTCACACATGATGGTTTCTAAAACAATTCTTTCAGCTCCTAGATAAACTTGATATTAAAAACAATCAAGAATCATGGAGGCAAACATGATACTTAAGATACTAACACTAGAATTATTACTCTCAATTTAATACCAATTATTAAATTTCACGGAGTAAACAGAGTTTGCGGAAAGTTTTCAATAGGACTTTAAACTTTAGATTGACACTCAACACAATACGATACCAGTTCATAAAGTAAATATCCAGAATTCTATAGTTCTATTATCTCAATTACAACTAAGCATAAAGTGGTGAACGAATGCCAATGACTACAACAAATTATGAAAATTCACTTTGATTTAATTTATGATAAATTGAGTTCTAATAATCCAAATTAGAAATGAACTCCCACTCAAAAAAAACATCCCTCATGTCTTTTTGGTGATTACATGAACCAAATCCACTACACCAAGTCCGATCATCACGTGAGTCGGTGTAGCTTCAAAGAGGAGCATCAAATGGGCATCATATCTTCCATATGACTCATGCTAAACCTTTCGGTCCGTGTTCCGAGGCCATGTCTATACATGATAGGCTCGCCAAGTAAGAACATTAGTATTCACGTGTGTAACTGTCTTACACCCGAAATATGATCGTGGATCCAAGAACACCCGATCATCACATGATGTCTTGGCGCGACGAAACATAATCGGTGCATAATTAAGGGAGAACAAATTTTTATCTTTATATCTAAATGAGGGATCATCTTATTATGCTAATAAATCGCTAAACTAGCAATATAAGCTGCAATCAAACATCACATGTGAATAAGTGAAATGATATGGTTCTTGCACTTGATCTCCATCATGTGCATCATGGTATGATCACTATCATACCTCTATGTGTAAGGCCAAGGTCTATGGAACTTACACGTTATGTCTGTTGTAAGAGTATCAATTTATACTTCTACTTACAACATCACCATATCATGACACTAGCCCAGCAACAATCTAAACTAGACGCCTCTAATTTATCCATTGCAAGTTTTACGTGGCTTAGGGCTTTCGAAGAAAGAACCGTTCATACCTAGGAACATGAACCACAACGAGGATAACCAAATTGTTGACAACTCGTTCCAAATTAGATATGGACTATAGTAGGAGAGACAGACACCCGCTAGCCACTTATGCAAAACTAGTTGCATGTCATTCGTGGAACAGGTCTCATGTGCGAGGACATGTAAAGTTTGTCCGGGCCGCTTCATCCCACTATGTCACCAATATCCAAAGTACAACTAAGAAGCAATAAAATGATCACCATCATCCACATACTCATATGTGTACTACCCGTGCAAAGCATCTACGCATAGATCGGGCTCTGATACCACTGTAGGGTTCGCAGCATAGAAAACAAAAAAATTCCTACGATGGGAACAACTAAGTATCAAGAATCTATCTACTAGATACAAGCAACGGGTGGATATACATCCATAGAATACTTACCCTCGAAGATCGAATAGCGTTAACGAGGTTGTACTTGTGGATGATGTAGACAAACGATTGCCGATCTCAAGATCGTGATTAAGTCCATCTGGTCCAGCCGGTCTAGCACCATCAAGTCCAGCACCACAAAGCAGTGGTGCATCAGTGATCGCACACACGTCCGGGTACCCCAACAACATCTGTGTCCTTACTCCAGCGAAGCAGCAGAAGCAACAAATCCTTCCAGAAAAAGCCACCGGGAACATGTATCTCGCTGATCCGAGACCATGGGGAAATTCTAAAGGGGGAGAGAGATCCTTCACGAGGAGGTGTGCTTTGAGAGGAGGAGAGGGGGGCCTTTTATAGGGAGAGGGGGCACCCCAAGGGGCATGGCGCCCAGCCATGGTGGCTGCCCCCACCTCTTCCACATTCATGTGGGTAGAGCTCTCACTCAAAATGAAAAGCCTCCACTCCCATAAAAGAGCCTCCACTCAAAAATCCACTCACATGCATTAAATTTCCACCAAATTTAATGCAAGTTCTCATTTAAGTAAAACTCTTTTATTTATTTGTTCAGAATTTTTTTAGTTACTCCAATTAACAAACATTCACATAAAACCCCTTATAACATTTCAATTTTACATGCAGAACCAGTTTTAGCAATTTCAACCGAAACAGTTCCGGTGTCTAGTGAAATAAATTCATGCGCTTTCCTTTTTCTTTTTCTGGCATATTATTTGCTCCAAATGGTGTCGGTATCCCTTAAGTGTGTCAACCTATGGTTCGCGAATAATGTAGACATGATCGAGACCCCTCTCCGATCAATAATCAGCAGCAGGACCTGCAGATCCATACTGACTCCCACATATACAACGATGACTTCTGTGATCATGTGAACCTTATACGCATGTAACTCAATCCCTTTGTCTCGCGATATATTACATGTCCAAGATTCGATCATCGGTATCTCCATACCTAGTTTGATCTCGTTACGACATGTACTTTTTTCTCGTTCCCGTGATATAACATTCTAGTGATCAAATCACTTGCTTGCAAGCTAACTAATGTGATATCACCGAGAGGGCCCAGAGTATATCTCTCCGTCATCAGGATGGACAAATTCCACTCTCGATCCATGAGCCTCAACATAACACCTTCGTAGCACTGAACCCATCTTTATAATCACCCTGTTACGGTGTGACGTTTGATGTTATTAAGATACTCTTCCGGTGTTAGTGATTGACATGATCTCATGGTCTAAGGACTAAGATTACTTCGTATGATGTTATAGCAATATAAACACAATGACCTTGATCGTATTGCTATACTTCGGATGAATGTTCATCACATCATTCCAACAATGTTGTGACCTCGTTATTAACAACATCTAATGTCCATGATCAGGAAACCTTTGATCATTTTGTTAATCAACGAGCTAGTTTATGAGAGAGGCATAACTAGGAACTTTCTATTTGTTTATTAAACACACATGTATTAACGTTTCCGTATTAATACAATTATAGCATGCAAAATAAACATGTATCATAAATAAGGAATACGATAATAACCACTTTATTATTGCCTCTCAGGCATATTCCCTTCACTTATATTTAGATCAACAATGGTGTACAACTTGCTCCTTGAGCTGTATCGGAGAGAGGAAGAAGAAGAACTGATGTGCTCTCTCCTTCCCTTAGGGTTTTTCCCTCTATAGAATGAATCACCCCTTGCCCTAGAGGCCCTGGCTCACCTTATAAGGGGGTGGCCAGGTTACAATTAGGGCTTACGTGGGCGACATATTCGATGGATATGCTCTTCCCAAAATATTAATTCGGCTCCCTCATTTCCCCTGTCGCCCTCCTCTGCACGGGAAAGCACAGAGTCCACGACATGTGACCGTTCGTGTCAGGGACTGTCATCTCGTGACCCTCTGCTATGTCCCTGTCCCTCTGGCTCTTGTCCTTAGCGCTTGTATTTCCTTGGATTCCAGAGAAAGCGACAGAGGAAAGTGTTGACTTTGGGGCTTGTTCTCTCCTTCTTGAGCACGCCATCTCGTGACTCGGCCGCGTCCCTATTGACTCGGGCAAGATGGTACCTGCAAATATCAAACACCCTTGACCCCGTGCCGACATACTTTATATGTCAGCTAAGTCCTCCTGGTGCTAACCATCTTAGGTTAACCCAGCCCTTATTCGGCCAACCCTTATATATCTCAGCCATATCATGCCTTGGCCTGATTAATACCTCGGTGGGCTTTACTCTTTACCATAACTTGACCCTACCCGGGGTCATTCCCCCAACAACTATCACTATCTAATTAACATATGCATCTACAATGTCTAAAACGCATTAAAAACTGGGATTAGAGGCGTGGCGAGGGGCTCACCGAGGTCGTGGACGGGGAAGCTATGGCGAGCGGCTCGGGGATGGGGCAATGAAGTTGCAGCGACCATCAGGGATGATGGCGGTGGTCGTTGGTGGAGGCGCGACTTAGAGAGGCGCGGCGGGGGAGGGTCGGGGTAGGGTGGCACGTGCAGGGTAGGGGCGGGGCGGGTAGGGGCGGCGCGAGGTCGGGGCGGCGCGGACGCGACTATTTGTGGGAGCAGGAGAGTTTGGAATGAGAGAGAGGGAAGGGCGCATGCGGCCCCTGTTAAGTTACTAGCGAATTTTTGGATGTAATATTGGTGGCGTTTACAAATCTTCGGACGCCACCACTATAACATAGTTGCGGGGTTCAAATTTTCCGAATGTCTGGGCTACATTGGTCCAAGCTCGTATCATGGTCCCCACTTAGTGCCGACGTTCACTATTACACGAACACCAGGACTAAGTTATAATGGCGGCGTTCGCTTTTTTTGAACGCCGCGACTATTTTGCCTCGCAGTAGTGGCGCCTATTTTGTCTCGGACGCCACTAGAAAAATGACTGTTATAAGCCTTTTCCTACTAGTGCACCAATCTATTAATAATCATCAACGGTAGTACAAATAGATCTAAAGGTAATAAAAATTACAAATAGGTCATTAAACCACCTAGCGATTACTATAAACACTAGCGTGAGCCGAAGTTGCGCCGTCGTCCTTGCCCCTCCATCACCGAAGCTGGACAAAGCTTGTTGTAGTAGAGCTTGTTATAGTAGACAGACGGAAAGTCACCGTGCTAAGGCCATAAAGGACCAGCGCACTAGAGCAGCAACCATCGCTAATGATAACATCCGTAGATCAGAGGAGACTTACCTTGAAATGAACCTACAAACATGAAAACATATAGAATCCCAGTAGATCCACCAGACAAAAGACTTCATGCGCCCTCCATTGGCGTTAGATGCACCACTGAAACGACGATAGAACAATGAGAATCTTATTTTGACTTTAGGACATAGTCTTTGTCTCAACATCCCGAAAAAGACAACAGAAAACAGACGATACAAAAAACTGGAAAACCTCCCGCCGACGAAAGAGCGTGGTCTGCCACACCTCCAATACTCTAGGGCCAACAGAGACGAAGATAGTTTACTCCAAGAAGTTGACAAGGATCAAGGAGGTGCGGATCATCATGAGGAACTACCTCGATCGTGGCGGCTCTCATCAAGCATAACTTATTCGTAAGTCCATTCTCCTCCCCGCGTTTAAGAATTTGTAGCACCCAGTATTTTCGACAGATGCTCGAGCGCATCCCCAGCCTCGTTCCAATTCATGAAAACGTATAGCCATGACTGGTTTCTCTCGGGTTCGTTCTAGCATTCTCTACTCGTTGTTGGTTTAATTTGGTGTTAGGGCACATACAAACGCGGTCGTTTACGGTGTGCGCTAGTCAAAATTTCGTTCCTATCTCAGTCGATTTCAAATCGATCTAGACTTTCTTTGAAGCGTCGATGTTAAGTCAAGTGGCAGTTGCTTTTTTTTTCCACACGATGGCGGGCGCTAGCCAAAGGTGCTTGGAAAAATACAATTAAAGAGCCGTATGACTCTTTCCTCAACGGTTCAACAGGATCAAGCTAAATGCCATAGATTAACATAACAAAATCAATAAACATATTCTATCTAAAAAAACTTATCAGATTTTTTTTACCGTGACTAGAATAACGCACAAGTCACGCACACATACAAAATAGATGGCGCGTAAAAAATAATGAAATCAGTCACAAAAGCACGAATAGATGCAATAAAAACAGATTTGCTATAATAAAAACTTGTATACATAACTAAACTAGAAAAGGTAAAAACATGCATAAATATGCTTGTTCAACTGGCACTAAGAGATCTCGAATGACTGGACTTCTCCTGTTATAGTTTTGAAACCATGCATCGAGTGAGTTAAAAAATATAGAGAAATTGTGAAATTCTCACAACCATTCGTTCAGTTGCAAGTTTGTTGTTGCTAACTAAATCTTGCATGCATTCAAACCATATATATATATATATATTCATATTCGTAGCTTCTATTCCCTACAACTATACCAACTAGCTGAATACCCGTGCGTTGCCACGATTATTTATTTTCTCGCAACATATTTAAATATAATACGCGTGAATACTCACATGTATAAAAAAGATTGTTTGTGTATTGCCATATAAAATTGTCAAATTTATATCATAAAAGCATCATGAAAATTGCCTTATACTCCAAGGGTTCCTCCATTGTGTCTGTCCTAACAACTTTATTTTCGAACCGCCATATATATATCTTCTGCCCTTGTCAAAAACGGTATCTCTGAAAAAGCAATAAAATTCTCTATATTTCCTTTCACCACTTCTTAATTATAGCAAGAGAAGGTAAACAACAAAGCAAGAAGTACAAATAAAATAGCTTGTGCTCGATCTAATTTGGACAAAGCCCTTCACAAGATGATTTTTTTTTGAAAGAAATACGGTAGGGAAAGCCCCTACAGCGAGTTTTTTTAATAATAAGAACTCAAATCTGCGTCCATGAGGTCTTGAACCTGGGCGGTTGGGCTGTACATCCACTTCCCTAACCAAGTGAGCTAGGCTCACTCCTTTTCACAAGATGATTTGGTATGAAATAATCTTGGTCATGTGAACACATCAGACTAAACCATGCTCATCGAAATATACTTTATAAATATGAACATAAAGTATTCAAATATATCTTACAGATTTCTTACCAGCTAATAAAGCATGACATGAGAAAATCTCATTATCAATTTAAACAACTATTGAAACAGATTTGCACTAACAGACACTTCCATACACAAAAATAAAACAAATCTCTTTAAATATAGCTAAATACCCCGCTGCTATGAATAACAGTTAACAATTTACGTAGCATGGAAACTATCACGTTGGACCTACTATTTTCATGTATTGACACAAGAGCATCCCTTCGCAACGCAGATAGCATACTCTAGTTGTGTATGTCGGTCATCATCAAAGCATGAAGTGTATGTTTCACGTATGGGGAATCCAGCTTGACCAGTTTTGCAGGCTTTGGCACAACACCAATAGTAAATGCACACCAACATCAATCTTGTGTGTGCGGTTGAGAGGCGGGTTTGGGCGTATGAATACCTTCCTATAAGGCAAACCCTTTTTGCTGAACTTCAGCATGTAGTAGGATACAGAAGAAAGTGAAGGCGTCATGAACTACAAGCACCAAAGAATGGGTAGCCAAAGCAATTCATTTCTTTGAATTGAGACCTCCTTATTTGCTCACATCCCCATATTAGAAAAGAATTGCTAAAATGCGAGGGAGAGGAAGGCCAAATGCAAGGTTTGTATCCTTACCTTTCCTGGTAGTACTGGATCTCCTGGCAATGGGCAAGATGGTACAACTCTCTAGTTGCACAGTCATAGCCCTGAATTCAGCGGTGGCCTCACTCCATCTTGCACCCTTAGGGAAGCAGAACAAGTTGTAGGGATGCCCAAGCGTCGCAGTGGAGGCCATGCCATCAGCGTATCGTGTCTGGCGACGCTAAGAAGGAAAACATTCCGATGTTTCAAACCGTTGGCTGCATCCGTGTCTATCCACCATGGAAACACAAGTCAACCAAATAGTATATTCCTCAATTTTCGCGACAAAAAAACACACTAATCAAGCCATTAATATGCATAAACAATCATTCACGACAGTCTTCTGTTCGTCTTACCCGGAGTAAAGTGAATGGTGCGGACTCTTATTATGAAGTTGGACTAAATGTCGTGTTAACTATAGAACACTTACACTCGAATGTTACATGGGTCTTTTAAGATGTTAACACTGTAACGAACATATATGGACATTTAGTATTGTGTATAATGATCCTGGAAGGGAGGTAAATTATACGAAGATAAATTATATATATATATATATATATATATATATATCCCTCCGTCGGGAAATATTTGACTCGGTTTTTTCTAGATTTGTGTGTATCTACACACTAAAATGCGTCTAGATACATGTGAATTTAGACAAATGCAAGCCACTTATTTCCGGATAAAGGGAGTATATTATTATAGGAAGCAATGAAAAATTCATAGAAGCAAATGAGATGACAAAACAAACTCCAAGGTTTCCATACTTCAGCATGATATCATTCAAGATTTAAAAATACCTCTAATTTTTATACATCACATATATTATCTTGTCAATTGCAGCTATATCATGATAGTTTTTTTCTATAAACTTATTCAAACTTTACCTTATTTGAGACAAGATTTAAATGCCTTCTTTTGAGAAACAGACGTTGTAGCTATGTAAAATTTATGGGATAGCCTGTTTAGCCTGCAAGAGAGCGAACAGGAACAACTGATGTCCAGTTTGTGGATGTTTAAAATAAGACATAGGCAGAAGAAAACTACATCTGGTCCAATCATCATCGGGCGCTCATTTTTAGATTGCTTACACGAAAATTCACAAGTCCAATTTGTACTTTCACAACACCCTGCGGCTCTCTCGCCCTTAGCTGGACAGATCGGACACTGGGCACTCGTAGATTCAAATGGTCTGATAGACATAAGAAAATCACACACTGCAGATACTCTAATATGCAAGACATGTGGCAGTGCAAATTACTCTGATAGACACACTTTGGCACAATGCATTTCAGACTGATTTACTTCAGCTAGAAGGAAGAAGTACTTA
Organism: Avena sativa; assembly: GCA_916181665.1. Lineage (NCBI taxonomy): Eukaryota > Viridiplantae > Streptophyta > Magnoliopsida > Poales > Poaceae > Avena > Avena sativa. The sequence goes on from OV702295.1 coordinate 2,834,561, forward strand.
AAATGCTAATAATATCTCCACCGGTGGCTGATCATGATCATGTCTAGCAGCCAACTACTGCAGTTCCTAGAAGCAAGAGGCAGAAGGAAAAGGCTACCAGTTCCGAACCATCTATTGCACTTCCCAGCCAGAAAGCTCCTGCATTTCAACCTCTCAGCCTGTTCAAGGTTATGATGCTGGCATTTCCATCAGAGAGCCAACTGCTCTTAATACCAGCCAAGAAGTTTCCACCACCATGACAATACCAAGAGAAGAGAGGAACATGTGGTGGTTTTTTGGAAATGAAAACAAGTCAGGTGGTGATGGTGATGCTCAAGAGTAATTACTGTGCTAGATGATGTTTAAAGCTTTTGTGTATGATAAGATGTTAGTTTTGTAGCTATTATTACTTATGTACGGAAGCTATTGTCAGTTGTGTACTGAAGCTATAGTCTTAGGATTTTTTTTACCTTTTTCACTTGTGCACTCCAGATTGTTGTTTGCTTCTACAAATGGTCCCAAAAATAGTGCCATAATGCTACCCAATTACTGCAGCAACAATGCTGCCAATTCTCTCAATATTCATTACTATACAACTCAATTTTTTTGTCTGAACAAGTTCCTTCTCACTAAGTTTTTATAACTGAATTCTCCTCTCATCATTAGCAAAATATACTGCCCAATTTCCAATTATCAGTGCTACAAAATTATCAGTACAATATACTGCTAATTCCACAAAATGATGCCCTTCAAATCCATTCCATTTCATATATCACACAAAAATTCTGAACATTTCAAAATGGGGATTGGGTTTCCCAGACGACGGCGCCGCTTCCCTGCATTCCCCGCGACGTGCTACTGGCGTTGTTCCCCTACATCTTGCTGCTAGTGTTGCGCGCCCAATATGGTCGTCGAAGAGAAAATATAGAGAGGGAGAGGAACCCTAGAACAAAGTAGGGATGGGATTAATCCTACGCGCCTAATTCTAACCTCCATGATGCCGCGCAAGCAATACTGCTATCCAAAACAGCCTCAAAGGGGGTTAGGAGGAACTTGCCTGGTTTTGCCTACATGAAAGAACATCTGATCTCTGTGTGGTTACAGGACTGGAAGGGCTGGCATTGTGTCGTTTCTGCAATTGGTTGGTGTCTCTCAAGACAACGACCAAAATGCCACCTTCAAGTTAGCTTGAACCCCACATCATTTTACTCGGAAAAAAATGGATCCTTTAATGAGACTGCAATTGTTGAAGCAGAGAGCCAATACTTTATGCACCGATGAATAAAGCATCTGCTAGCACAACTGCTCCAAGATGTAGTTCCGGCAAGAAGAATATTGTATTAAAAACCTATCGTTGGTAGAAAACAATATTAATTCATGTGTGTGTCTCTTTTCCAAACTAAATTACCAATCAGCCCGTGAAGAGCAAAGATAGCCCCATCCTTCCTTTGAAGCCCGTGCACGTTGCCGATCCGTCCAACTGAAATGAAGTTGTCAAAATATGATTTAGGATTAGTACCTGATGGAGACCATGTAACTATTGCAGGATAATGCTAAACTTTGTGTGTGGAATGCTGAAAACATATCTGCGTTCATTTCAGAATTATCAATGCTTATATCCATGTGTAATGTACTCTGATAGATGAAGATTTAGTTTGGTGGCAAGCTCATTGCCTTGGCACCCATTTTGTTCAGAAAAATAATAAAGCCACACTGACATTACCATAGGTGAAATAGTCTATGTCCTGGAACTTACCCAAAAATTCAGAAACACCCACCAATACCAGCAAGCTTGAAAGGCTGGGAGCCTTCTCGCTCAAAGTTGTAAAGAAAAAAAAATGAACTTAATATATCTCTAAAATATCAGATGAGGGAATGTATGAGTCCCACCTTCTCTTTTGCAGCTTCGAATCCTCCTTGAACAATGAATAAATTTTCAAAACCAGCATTGCAAAGTTGCTCTGAACCAATTGATCTGACAAAATTTAACCAGTATTATTATTTACGACTTTGAGCGAGAAGTTCATGTTTTTTTTCTTAAGAAAAAAGTTAAATTTGATCTGAAGTTAATTTTTTTCTAAAGTTCATGTTTTTTTATGTAGACAAAAAACATGAACTTTGCAATGCTAGGTCGCTAAATTGATCTGACAAAATTTAACATTATGAAGATTGATGAAGAAAAAAGTATTCGGCAGTCTTTGTTATCAAAATATCAATATACAGAGAAATATAATTTTTGGTATACAATAGTTCATCGTTATTCAGTCCAGAAGCATACAGGGACGTATTTAGGCCAGGAAGAACATGTTAATTTACAGTCTACGGCATACATTTCATGTATGATTTCAGCATTCAAAATTGCAACAGGTAAAATGATTAAGGTTTCTTCTTGAATTCAGAACAAACTCACCTCCTTGTCGATCACTTCTCTACCAGAGAGGGACGTATGGCTTGAGGGAAGAAGGGCAGACACATGAGAGGCAGATTCCTGCATATAAAATTCGGTGAATCCAGGGTAGCTCTAGGAACCTCCACGGGGAGATAGATCCGACAATCGAGAGCCTGAGAGGGGCAGATTCATCTTTCCCGAGCATCAATCTCACGGGCAGGCTACCAGACGGTGGTGCGGGTGAGGCTCCAGTAGGCTGTCATTCTCGAGATCTGGATGAATACTTGGAGGGTGGGGATGGATGCGAGTTATCCTGCAGTCGGCACCGTTTCCTCGGCACCATGGCTGCAGATGGGAGCACTGGAGCGGAGAAATCTTGGATGGCAATGAGATTAGTGGGGCGGTTCTTGGCGGCGGGGCGAGGGGAATCACCAGAGACGGTTGGCCGTGGGGGAGACCCCGAGAGGGTCGAGGTGTATCTCTCTGCGTTGGCATAGTCCTGTAAATAGTTTCAAGTTCAAGGGCAGTTTCAAAACGACGTACCACCATCTTGTCCTCTTTGCCTTTAATAAGTAGTAAAGACTAGCTGAATACCCGTGCGTTGCTACGAGAACATATCATACTAATCTGTAAATAAGTGAGTGATGCGTGCTTGCAACGAGATTGTCGGAATGAATTCACGAGCGACGAGTATCATATGGACCGGTGATGTTCCGACAAATATTATTTCTCAACATGAGATTATCATGCTTTAGGATGCCTTGCAATTATCTCATGGTTGGCATGCAATTCCAATTTATCTTTGATTTGTACCGCGACAGTTTGGGTTGGTATTTACGGTCTAGCTTCACCAAGCAAAAGAATATTTTTCCGTGTTATACTTATTGCAACCATAGCAAAAAAAAAAGCTCGCAAAAAGGAAAACCATAGTAAAAAACAACAACATAAACATCTCTTGGTTCGATACCAAATCTGATTGTTATCACGTGTTGGACATACTAAACTTCCTAAATTATTGTTTACCAAAAATTTGAACGCACGAATGGTGGACGAAAGTGGATGATCCAAGGGCTATGATTTTCCCAATATTTGATGATTGTGTTTGACGGTTCAGATTCTCCCAATGTTTGAGCCCAAAGTGAACCACCAACTCTCATTTAATAGTAAAAAATCTTCTATCTCTACGCATATCCCAAAAGTTTTTCTTCACTACACACCACTTTCTTCATACATGAATTCTTTCAATAATGGATGGTACACTTCCCAGGATTCACAATACAACTCGGAGATGTATCCAACTTGAGATTATCCAAAAATTTCTTCTCAGTCATTTGATTCTACTACTTACGGTGACTCGTCGAGCATGCAACACAACACTATCGATGGTCAATGCAAGGAAGATGGCGACAACAAGATTGAAGAGAAAAACCGAGGTCGTCGGTTCCCTTGTATCGAAGGAGATAATATTCGGCTCGTGAGTAGCATGACAAATAATTTTAATTTATTTCATGCTTTCTTTATGAAACTAGTAAGAATATAATATTTTTAATCACAGATTAGCACATAGTTAACAAAAAAAAGAGTTCTACCAGAAGAACCTCATGGCAGACTACAATAACAATAGTCCGTCTGGCCGAAGGAGGAGCAGCAAAAACCGCAAAGACCATTGGGAAATAATAAACCAAAAAGTGCCTTTCATGGAGTTTATTGCAGGCTCAAAGATGCATATGCGAGTGGACAATGTGATTTGCAGTTCATCTAGAAAGCTCTCGCCATGTACAAGTAGAAGACAAGAAAAACTTCACACTTATGTATTGGCGAGATAAAGTTAAAGTTCACCACAAATGGAGTAGACAAGTAGAATAGGAAAAGGGTAAAAAGGATGGAATCACACAAGATCATATGGATAAAGAAAATGTCTGATGGGACAAAAAGTTGCAAATCCCAAAAGAAAGGTAAAACCGATGATGATTATCCAACACATTCTCACAATGATATCCAATTATACCATGATATACAACCAATGAAACATTATCTTAAGAAAATATGGCCGAGTTCCAACTGCGACTCTCGAAAGGGAAGCCTGAGATCAGAAAAAGAAAAGAGAGACGAATGAAAATGTCCAACACGTATAAGGAGCTACTTATGGCGGACACTTCTCGCATGGATGACATGAAAAAGATGAAACACCGTAGAACACTAAAATATCTTAGTTACCAAATTTTTGGAGAAAACAACAGTAGCGAATAATATGTATTTTTTATCATTAATATGTATATTTTTAAGACAACATTTTCATAGTGTTTTCAAGGAATATTATTATGCATAGTTGCTTTTTATATTGTGTACAATAAATGGTATTATAATACCTATATAGTAGTTTAGAATAAATATTATAATACATTCTGCATGGTATTTCTATGCTAAGATGCAAAGTTTTAGACCAACTGAGCTCTATGGTGTTGTGCACTGATAGGGCTTGTACTTGCTTGTGTCCTATGTCAACAATAATACATGGTATCGTGTGTTCAGATAGAACGTGTACTTGTACGTGTCCTATGTCAATAATAATATAAGTTCACCTATGTTTACATGGGTTGTTAGATTAGTTTTCCTATGTCAACAATAATATAAGTTCACAACTTTTTATATGGGTTGTTAGATTAGTTAAAATATACACCTAGCTACATTCGATTGGTTTCACCGGGAGCCTAGCTTGTAGATCGTGTTCCTCTGTTGATCTGCGTGATGTCCCAGTCTTCTGGCTCCGGATCTTCTAGTTCCTCGTCCACAACTCAAGCGACGACACCGGTATCATCTTCCCAGACGAATAAGAGTTTGATCAGCGTTTTGCTACCGCAATGGATTCTCAAATCAAATTATCAAATGTATGCTACTGGTTGTTGTCGTCGGAGCCGCCACCGATGGAGCAGTGGAAAGAGGGCAATGAACTTCTCGTGAGAGATTACTTTTTTAGTAATCTGACATACACCGACGCCCAGTTTCATTGCGGAATTCGGATGCGAAGGAATGTATTTAGGCGTATCGCCAAATCCGGCTTTCCTGTTTAGGGCATCTCTTTGTAGAAAACATACATGCCATTGTTCAAGAACTTCGACGATACGCCTAAATACATGCCTTCACATCCAAAATCAGCGATGGAAATGGGCGGCGGTGTATGTCAGGTTACTGGAAAAGTAGTCTCTCACGAGAAGTTTATTGCCCGCCCCACGATTTCTATCAATGTATGCCCTCTTTACATTGGGCCCTCGTGGCAGTGGCTCCAACGGCAACGGCCACTATCATACATTTGATCCTTTTATGAAAAAGGTATTATAATATTTATTCTAAACTGCTATATGGGTATTATAATACCATTTATTGTACAAAATTAAAAAAGCAACTATGCATAATAAGATACTTTGAAAAGACTATGAAAATGCCATCTTAAAATATACATATTAATGATAAAAATATATATTATTTGCTACTATTGCTTTCTCCAAAAAGTTGGTCACTGAAATATTTTAGTGCTCTACGGTGTTCCATCGTTTGGAAGTCATCCATGCGAGAAGTGTCCGCCATAAGTAGCTCCTTGTATGTGTTTGACATTTTCATTCTTTTTTTTATTTTTCCCGATCTCAAGCTTTTCTTTCGAGAGCTGGAGTTGGACCTCAGCCATCTTTTCTTGAGATGATGCTTTCAGTGCTTGTTTATCATGGTATAATTGGATATCACCATGAGAAAGTGTTGGATAGTCATCATCGGCTTTACCTTCCCTTTTGGCATTTGCATCTTTTTGTCTTGTTAGATGGTTTTTAGCCATATGATCTTGTGTGGTTCCATCCTCTTTGCCCTTTTCGTCTTCTATGTGTCTACTCTATTTGTGATGAACTTTAACTTTATCCCACCAATACCGAAGTGTGAAATTTTGCTTTGTCTCCTTGTACATGGCGAGGGATTTTTTCTAGACGAGTTGCAAGTCACACTGTCCACTGACATATGCATCTCTGAGACTGAAATAAACTCCATCAAAGCCAACAACTTTTTGTTTCATTATTCCCCAATGGTCTTTGCAGTTTTTGCTACTCCTCCTTCGGTCAGACAGTGTAATTGTAGTCCGCCGCGACGTCCTTTTAGTAGAACTCTCTTTTTGTTGTTTCCATCGATGGAATCGATGGAGTTATTCAACCACACACTTATCTGTGATGAAAAAATATTATATTCCTACGTTTCATCAAAAAAGCATGAAATATATTAAAATTATTTGTAATTCTACTCACGAGTCGAATATTATCTTCTTCGGTCCAAGGAAAACGACGACCTTTGTTTTGTTCTTCAATCTCGTTGTTGCCATGTTCCTCGCCTTGGCCATCAATAGCATTGTGTTGCATGCTCGACGAGTCACCATAAGTAGTAGAATCAAATGACCGGGAAAAACATTTTATGGGATAATGTGGAGGTGGATACATCTCCGGGTTGTATTGTGAATCCTGGGAAGTGTACCATCAATCGTTGAAAGGATTCATCTAAGAAGAAAGTGGTGTGCAGTGAAGGAAATTTTTTGAGATATGTGTAGAAGTAGAAGATTTTAGTAGAGTTGTAGGGAATATAAGCTATGTGTAGGAATATATATGGCTTGAATGCATGCAAGATTTAGTCAGCAACAACAAACCTGTGACTGAATGAATTGTTCTGAGAATTTCACAATTTATCTATATTTTTAACTTACTTGATGCATCGTTTCAGGTCTGCAACAGGTAAAGTCCACTCATCCAAGATCTTTGTCGGTTGAACAAGCATATTTATGCATGTTTTTACCTTTTCTAGATTAGTTATGTATATAAGTTTTTGTTATAGCAAATCTTTTTTTATTGCATCTATTCATGATTTTGTGGCTGACTTCATTACTTTTTACATGCCAACTATTTTGTATGTGCATGTGACTCGTGCGTTATTCGAGTTACGGTAGAAAAATCTGATAAGTATTTTTTAGATAGAATATGTTTATTGATTTTGTTATGGAAATCTATGGGATTGAGATGGATTCGGTTGAAACCGTTGAGGAAAGAGTCGTACGGCTCTCCAACTGTTTTTTTTGATCCAAACGTTTTTGGCTAGCACCCGCGGCTCATTGTTCCCAGATCGTGCGGGAAAAAAGGATAAGCGATCGTCGCTCGACTTTCCGTCGATGCTTTAAAGGAACTCTGAATTGATCCGAAATTGACTGATACGGGAATGAAATTTTGGCTAGTGCCCGCTCTAAACGCCCGTGTTGTATGTGCCCTAACCCTAAACTGGTTACTGCCCCAGTTAGTCATGAATCTACTAATTAGGGGAATCATCTCTGATCCTTATATTATGTATCCATCCCTTGTTGGTATATTTCGGCTTTTCTGTATCGTTTCACATGTTGATTCACCAATTCGTTTCTAATGCGGAACTTATTCTACCTGTTGACCCTTCCCGCTACATTTTCCTCTCTTTTTTTTGGTGGTGGTGGGGGGGGGGGGCTCAATTGTACCCTACTATTTTACGGGTGCCGGAGATCCTTGTCATGACACCCTATTTCTGGTTGATGCTCACCATTCTCAAAAGATTCGACATCTAGAAATATGCCACGGGATCCATCGAGGTTTTTATGTGGTTTGATCTTCGTGTAGCTGGTTTGGTTGTAATCTGGGTCTTGTGGGTGCTGCTGGCTTTTTGCCTCTGAAGCTTCATTGTAAAACTGGGTTTCTCCCTAGTATAAGAAATTGTGTCGTAATTAATCTTTGCTTTCACTATAAAGCAGGGCCTTGAGCCTTTCATCTTAAAAAAATAATCTGTTAATGCTCATGATGTCCCCTATGACATGCCACAAGATGGAAAAGCCTTGCATGAATAAGGTTGTTCTGTCTCACATATGTATTTCCATCTGTCTTAGATCCAGTCTAGTACTATTAGTTAGTATTAACTTGTAGTTCTATTCTCGGATGTTGTTTTGCTGGACCATTAATCCCGTGTGTGTATAGATATCTATGTGCATGTGTGCCTCCCTGAGCTCTTTAATCTTCATTGTTTGTTGTTATTCTTTTTGTTTCTTCTGGAATGATGCTCATTGTTATATACTACTTAGAGGAAAACAAAGCCTTTTTATTTCCTTTGTGAACGCACAGTTTTAAGCGATGATGTTTTCCATTTTCCTTTGCTATGCTGTCTGCATATGCTGTTCACTCCTCTCAGTTGGTTTAGTCTATTTTTCTTTCCGTGTTAGGCTATGCCTAGCTGAATTTTCAGTCTCAGGCTAGGCTTTTAGCTATGCCTGGTTTAATTTCTGGTAGTACTCCATATTATATTTGCATTAAAGTTACTTGCCATTTTACAGCTAACTAATAACTGGAGTTTGGGCTTGTGGTTTAGGCCCCGCTTGTTTCCCTGGATTTTAGCCGGTAAATATTACGGACCTAGATTGGTCCCGCTAAAACTCCGGTATGCTCCATAATATTCGGACCTGATCGGTAACCGAAACGATAAAACAAGCAGGGCCTTAACTGGTGTTATTCCTGTATTGCTTCGTGCGGAAAATGGAGGATGTCTTGTGTTAATGAGGAATTCATTAGGATATCATTTTTCCCTGGTTGATTTTCATGTAGGTGTAGACAGAGTTTCCATCCGTGTCGGTACGTTTGTATTTTTTTTTTCATGTTCTTGCTATATGAAACGTTTCGGCAAATGTACTTGGTTCGAACTGTCACTTACTAGTTTAGTTAACTGAACTGTAGCAAAACCCTAAAGATGCCACATATTCTATCGACAGTTCCATACTACTGATGTATCTGGGATGCCAGGTTGCTGCAGGTCCATAGCTGTGTGATTATGGTGTATCATTAACTTTGTTATTGTGTTTTGGAGCAGCAGCTCTTTGTCTCGAATCAGGCTTTCGCCCCGCTTTATAAATAAAACCACATCCAGGTACAAAGTTCAGCACGCATCCACCATGGCCAAGGCCAAACGAAAAAGGGAAATAAGTGCACACGTCACCGCTGGGGCCACAGCACAAGCACGCCCAAACAGAAACAAAAAACCGCAACGAGTAAGGGGGAGAGCTCAGGACACCTGGGCCCGGGAAAGTCGGAGCAGCTAGGGGGATCGCTGCCGTCCTCAGGGCCCGCAACGAGCTGTCGAAAGCCGCCCGATCACGCTGCCTCACCAGGGGAGACCACTGCTGTAGAAATGCAAGAAAGGAAAACACAGGGTCAGACACGCGTGAAGGATACACCTTCTCAATCACCATCTTATTCCGCACGTTCCACAAAGACCACGAGATGGCCGTAAACACGAGCCAGAAGAGACGGCGACCTCCTCCGGCCCTGTACGCCTGGGACTGCAGGAACTCCCCAAGTTCCTGCGCGCCCCAGGCAGGCCCTAGCGCCTCTCTGACAAAGCACCAAAGAGCCTGGGCCGCCGAACAAGAGAACACAATATGGGCACAGGTCTCCAGGTCCCGCATAGGGGACACAAACCATCGCCCGGGCCGCTACGCTTGGCCACCTCCTCCCCCGAGGGTAGCCGGTCCCGCAGAAGCTGCCACACGAAGATGCGGATACTAAGCGGCAGGGGGGCCTTCCAAAGAGGGGCCGTCCAACCCAGCTCAGGGCCCTGAAAAAGGGCGCGATAGGCCGAGTTCGCCGTGAACTCGCCAGAAGGGTGCAGCTGCCACGCTGCCGAGTCTGGGGCCTCAGATAAGGCCCCAGGGAGGGAGCGAAGCAGCAGAAGGCGGTCCGCGTCCTCCGCCGCACTAAGGTGCCTCCGGAACAAGATGTTCTAGTGGCCCTCCAGGAAGGCTTCCTGCACAAGGATCTCGGGGGAAGCGGAGATAGCAAACAGGCTGGGGTAAAGGACCCCCAACGGGATCGGCAGCATCCAGGGATCGAGCCAGAATCGAATCCCCTGTCCGCAACCAACCTCAAAGGAGAGGCCCAGCCCGATGAAATGCTTAATCTCCTGGAGGGATCTCCAGAACTGAGAGCCCTCCCTCCGCTCACAAGCTAAAAGGGGGCGGCCCCGGAGATACTTGGCTTTGATCAGCTGAAGCCAGAGCCCGCCGTCGTCTCTAAGAATGCGCCAGACCCACTTCAACATCAGCGCCACATTAAATCGGCGCGAGTCAAGGATACCTATGCCCCCAAAGCTCTTGGGGGCGCAGACGTCCGCCCATTTAACCATGTGGTATTTCTGATGGCCATCCCTCGCCGCCCAAAAGAACCTAGACAACTCCTTGGCGAAGTCGGCATGCGTCCCTTCGGGCAGCAGGTACAGCCCCATTTGATACATGGGTAGACTCGCGAGACACGAGTTAATCAGCACTGACTTGCTCCCCTTAGACGTGAGGCGCGCTCGCCAGGGGTCCGCCCTCGAGCGTACCCTCCCGACCAAGGGGGCCAGGTCCCTGATCAACACCCACGTCTCCCTGACGGGCATCCCCAGATAGGTCATCGGGAAGTCCGCGAGCTTACAATTCAGCCCATCCGCGATCCGTTGACGCTCCTCCTCGGGATAACTCAGGACCATCACCTCACTCTTGTCAAAGTTGATCGTCAACCCTGACATGGCTTCGAAGCAGAGGAGCAGGAACTTCAGGTGAATGATGTCCTGGTCCGAACCCTGCACCATGATCATGGTGTCATCTGCATACTGAAGGTGGGAAATCCCACCCCCAGGGATCAGGTGACCCACCACCCCGGAGATATGCCCCGAGCGTTGGGCCCTATCCAAAATCTCCGCCAAGGCGTCCACCGCGGCGTTAAACAATATAGGGGAGATCGGGTCCCCCTGCCTAACCCCGCAGGACGGACTAAAGTAAGGATCGATCTCCCCATTTATGTTGATCGCCGTCGTGCCACTCCTGACGAACTGCATGATCCAGCAGATCATGCGGTCATCCACCCCCTCCTCTCCAGGACGAGGCGCAAGAAGGCCCAGTCTAAGTGATCATAGGCCTTCTGAAAGTCCAACTTCAGGAACACCCCTTTCTGACGTCGTACCTTAACTTCATGAATAATTTTATGAAGTGCCAGGACATCGTCATGAATGAGGCGTCCCTTGAGGAAGGCGAACTGGAGAGGATGGGTGAGGCGCTCCATCACTGGAGCGAGTCGGATGGCACAGACCTTGGCAAACAAGCGCTGAATGACATTAATCACCGTGATCGGTCGGAACTGGCGGATATCCGTGGCCCCCACAACCTTGGGGATCAGGGTAATCACGCCAAGGTTCAGTCGGGACATCACCAGGGTACCCGTGAAAAACTCCTGGAAGAGTTGCAGGATCAGAGGCTGTAACTGAGCCCAAAAAACCTGGAAGAAACACACCGGGAGACCGTCAGGGCCCGGTGCCGAACTAGACTTCATGGACTTCAGAGCAGCCTCCACCTCCCCTCCTAGGAAGGGGAGAGTGAGATCAGCATTCTCCCTGGGAGAGACAAGCGCCTCACCCGTCCAGAAGTCAGGCGCCAGCGAGACTCCCGACTGCGGCGAGGCGGAGAAAAGGCCCCGGTAGAAGGCGTAAATATGGGAGGAGAGCACCTGAGGGGACTCCAGCAGCGACTCCCCCTCCCAGAGGCAAGGAATCGAGCACTTCCTCCTCCTACCATTGGCGATGGCATGGAAATAAGCCGTGTTCGATTCCCCCTGGACAGTCCAGTTCTGGTGACTCCGCTGGCGCCAGAAAGCCTCCTCTCCCTTGTAGATTTCCATAATGGAAGTCTCAAGGGAGTACCTATGGGACCAGGCCTCAGGCGAGAGGCCGTGAAGATCGGCCTCCCGGTCCAAGGCCTGGATTCTTTGTAGAGCTCTTGATTAATCTTCTCATGCGGATTTCCCTTAATTTTCCATAAGTTAGCAGTAACTCGTGTCAATTTAACGTTTTATTTGTGGGTAGATAAAATAACCTAATCTTTAGAACTAATTGTTGGGATTCAGATTCACTTAATTTTGTTATGTTGCATCGTGTTGTACTTGCCATGCCATGCATACATGTACATGCCGGTTATTTTGCCCTAGTAATAAGTGATGCATCTGCTGTGCCTTTTTTAGTGTTTTGCTTCTTCACGGATATGACATTGAGTTGATGCGAACTATGACAAGTTCTCCGATGTACAATGTTTTATAAGTGAGCTAGCATTCATTTCTGCTACCTATTTAGTTCTCCCGTCTTTTCCTCTCTATGTTCTAACATATGTTTACGGTTCTTGAGTTACTCGTACCACTACTTGTTTACCCTGCATCCATTATATGCCTCTTGCTGTATCCTATTACACATTGCTTGAGTAGTTAGTTGGACTTCAAACAATGATATGAGTGGAATATAATTGAGGTGGTTGGTCATGGTCTATGGACAAAATCATAATTAGGACAAAATAAACCTGACATTGTTAATCATTCTGTTGGGGCTTTCAGGGGCCGGAGCCTTGAATCTGGCAGCTATCTCCATCTCTTTTCTTGCCCACCTGTTTGTGCCTCGGTTTAATCGTATGAACAATCAACTACTCATTCGTGAATGTCATTTGGATCATCTGATGTCCAAAACTTACCAGCTACAATCTGAAGAATATCCGAAGGTTCCAAGATAAATAAACAATGTAACTTCGGAAGTGCCAAGAATGTAACTAACCACATATTTATTCAGCTTCTTCTATTGTTGTCCATTTCAAGGTCTCGCCTCCTTTAATTATGCAGAAAAGATTCTCTTTTGTTCATCATTGCAGCAACTGCCACAGTTCAGTTGACCAATCTAGCAAAAGAAGATATGGCTCGTCTGAACTTATTTTTGCTGGATCTTGTTCTTCATGGTATAATACAGAAATGTGCTTTAAGCATAAGAAAGGATCATTGGACAAGCAAACAACGTTATAACGTTCTCATTCTGTACGGATTTGTTCTGATACACAATACTCCCTCTCTGATCCATAATAAGTGTCGGTGATTTAGTATCGTTTTAGTACAAAGTTTGTACTAAATCTTGAACACTTATTTTGGATCGGAGGGAGTACAAAAAGTGGGTGTGCCTACGTGGAAACATCCAGCATGGCAAACAGATGGTGCTCCAAGAGCATGATCAAGGAGTTTATGTCCACCTAAAAACCTTGGGGAGTCGCGCCGCGGGATTAGCTCATAGGGGGTTTATTCAAATCAATTTTGCTTGATCATCCACCCACTGTGACGGATAATGGCCACGATGAACAATCCAATCAGGCGGCTGATTAAGAAATTGGAGCTGCAAACATGATTAGTGTCCCTCGCAGTTCACTGGTCTGTTTGGAACGTTGGAGCTTCACACTGAATAATTCGATCTACTCAGGTTTAAGGAAATGTTTCCACGATTCAAATAGGCTCTAATTAACAAGGGATTGAAGTATCCGAAAAAAGAAGACTAAAATTAAACTTTTGCTTCGGTGTCCCCCTCTTCCAAACTGAAAACATAAGGACGCTCAGAAATGGCCAGTACTTCTTCCTGCCAATCCCTTGTGGTCCATGCTGGTGATCTAACTTAATTTGTCCTAGCAGGATTCTTGCTCAGGCTTTATGGGACATGGAGGGAGCAATAACCTTAAAATACAGGGAGGGATGATCATGACGAGGACGGCTGCTGCTTAGTGCTAGTTCGACTTGGATTTCCAACAGCTTCAAATTTGAAATCCTAATAAGCTAGCTGCACTGCCGTAGAAAATGCGCCTCGACACTGACAACAGGTGCATGATTTCCTGGAGAGATTTTTTAGCATCTCGACACAATCTGCGGAGGAGAAGATGTAGAGTTCATGAAGAGACCTGAACAGTTGGAATGGTAGACAAGAAGTTGATCATTTGACAGCAAAAACAGCAGTTAGACAGTGAGAGGTGAGTCAAGTAATGAGCAACACCAGATGCATGATTTGCGGAAAGCCACGGTGCTGCAGCGGCAACGGCCACGCAACCACTCTTGTATATAACAATCGCATCTGCCTTGCCCTTGAGAGACAGACAGAGAAGCATATACGGTGTACAAGCTAGCTCAGTGTTCTCTAAAAAAAAGCTCCAGTTCTCGAGTGAGTTCAGTTCTTGATTGGGTGGATTTGCGCAGATGGAGATCGAGTCGGCCAAGTGCGAGTGCTGCGTCCTGAGGGAGGACTGCACGGCGGACTACATCGCCAGTGTGAAGGCAGGCTTCGGCGGGCGGTGGCTGTGCGGGCTGTGCTCGGAGTCGGTGAGGGACGAGGAGACCAAGAAAGGCAGATCAGGCGCCTGCGGGAGCGGCAGCGGCAGCGGCAGCGCGCTGGAGGAGTCCGTCAGGGACCACATGTCCTTCTGCGGCAAGTTCAGCCGGAGGAACCCTGCGTTCCGCGTCGCCGACGGCATGCGGCAGATGCTGCTGCGCCGGCGGTCCAGCGACATACACACCTCCTCCGGGGCCTGCTAGCAAGCAACCCGTCCAGTCCACTCCAGGAGAAGATGTGTGATGGTCCGAGCAGCTCCCATGGAGGAGGAAGAATATGCGAGCCAGCAATGGCAAACTTGAGCGAGGTTTGCCGCGCCGGCGATCGATCCTTATCGTTGACAGGGTCTTGTTGGATCCGTTCGGTTGCTGCGCTTAGTAAGCACGCCTCCATTGAGGGGGGTGTCACCTTCTTTGGCCTAGAAGATGGCTTCTTGAGCCTTCAAGTTTTGGTTTGTAACGCTGAAACCAGCACGGGTGCATGGTTGGGACAAGGAGATTAGTAAACCTTAGCGCTAATTAAGATTCTCTCCTCGCACCATACTCACTCTCTTCCTCGTGCGCCGCTCGGCTGCCAGACCTCGATGATCCCCTTCGCCCCTGCTCATCTACCTGGCCCTCCTCTCCACCTTGCCCATCTCAGCACCCGCAGGCCGTCGTCCTACCCTTGCCATCCATGTTCGAGCCGCCGCCCGGGTCCGCCTACACGTATTGTCGCTCGTCCGCGACCCGCCGCTGTGACACTGCCGCTCGGTCGGGACGCTCACACATCTTTTTTAGAGGAAAAGGGCACCCGCCCGGGTTCCATTAATCATGAAACCCACAGCTTATAACGAGTTCAGTTCACAGTGAAGCGCCAAGCTCGACGTCCCGGTACTCAAAACAGCAATTAATAAAGCTTAAGTCCATCACTGCTAAACGCAAAAGCTAGCACAGCAACAACAAAACTAAGTTTAACAATAACATATAAAGGACAACCCCAAAGCTAAAGACAGAAGCCAGTCGGAATTTTCATCAATGCTTCGAAATCACCCTTAGCCAGGATCCATCTTCAGCTAGTTCCACCTGGTTCTTCTTTAGCCTTTTTGCAAGGCCGTCGGTAGTCATCCTCCACCTCACAGCTTACTCATCAGCGATAGCGTGAGAATCTTGGACAAGTTTAAGAGATGAATTTGCTAGCATCATAGGAATCAACCAGGATCTGGCCAGAGCAGGGGTGGTGGGGCATTTGCTAACAATTCTGCCTTCCCCGCGAGAGCCTCCAGTTTTCCTTTTGCACCCCCTGATGATAAAATCATCCATTTGGATAGCATGAAAACCACATTTCTCCAAATTACCTGTACACCAGACCATATGGTTTTAGTAAAGAATGTGTCATTTGTGGTAAGCTAGAGACTCCACAACACAACTACATAAGCAACATTCTAAATACTCTTCTTATTCTCACTAACCCATAAGATAGCAAGCACATCAAAAGACATAACCCACCCATTTCTCCTTGTAAAAGAAGTCATACTAGCCCAGATCAATTTCGCTACTGCACATTCAAAAAAGACATGGCAGCATGTTTCGAGCTTAGAGCAGAAAACACAGGTAAGGTCATCTAACTTTTGACGTTTGGAAAGATTATCTCTAGTAAGAAGCTTATTATGTGCTAATAACCAAAGGAAAAAATGTATCTTAGGAGGTACTTTAGTTTTCCAAACAACATGCACATATTCTGACCTCACACCCCTAAAATTAACCGCCGGATATAAGGATCTAACGGTGTATATACCATTAGGTTCAAGTTTCCATAAAATAGTGTCCTCTTCCTCAGTAAGACGAAGCGTATTTGCAATTTCCAAAATCTCATACCACATATGAAGCATTTCATCATTAAAACACCTTCTAAAAGTAATTTTCAACTGGTTAGAATCCCAGGCTTCAGCTATAATTATAGTTTGCTCATTGGTAATCATATACAAATCCCAATATTGAATAGCCAAGCTGGAATCCCCAAATCATTGATCCTCCTAGAACTTAACCTTTTTACCATTTCCCACTTCCCATTGATATCCCATCTTTGCTGCATTTGCAGCCCAAAGAACACCTTTCCAAAAGGGGAAATGTTATTGCACGAAAAGGAAAACATATTAGGTGCATTGACCACATATTTATGATCAATGATCCTTCTCCACAGCTTATTTTTATCTAAATGATATCTCCTAACCCAAGAAGCTAGAAGGCAGAGGTTCATTTCTACAATATTAGGAATCCCCAGCTCCCCCCCCCCCCCCCCCCAATTCCTTTTTCTGAGCCACAAGGCCCCAGTTAGCGAGATGATATTTAAAATACCCCTCATAATTATCCCAAAGGCAATGAGCAAGTTGGGAATTAATCAAAGAAATGGCATATTTTGGGAATTTAATCACACTTAGCAAATACAAAGGAATGCTAGCTAATACACTTCTAACCAGTTCCAATTTTGTAGCATGAGACAGCAACTTGCCTCTCCACCCGGATGCTTTTTTCAAAACCATATCAATGATTGGTTGTAAATCCTCTTTTCTAAGCTTCTTATGGTGTAAAAGAACACCTAAATATTTGATGGGAAAAGATCCCAATCTGCAACTTAGAGTTTGAGAAAAAATATGTGCCTCATTTTCATCTACATTGATAGGCACTAGATCACATTTATAAAAAATAATCCTTAAACCTGATATTTGTTCAAAACAAGAAAGATCCATTTGAGGTTCATACATTGTGCTAGGTCTTTTGGCAAGAATAAAAGAGTATCATCTGCATATTGCAAACTGATAACCCCATTCTGCTCAAAACCATGCAATGGGACAGTAATCTGACCTAAATTTGCAGCTTTAATAAGCATCCTAGTAAAAACATCAGCCAAGAGATTAAAAAACAATGGAGAAGCGGGATCCCCCTGTCTAACACCTCTCCGAGCAACAAAAAACTCACTATTAACATCATTAATCCTAACACCAACAGAATCTTTCTCTAAAAGTGACCTAAAAAGCATAATGCACTTGGAGCTAAAATTTCTTGTAAATCATCATTATAAAAAAAATAAGGATTTTAAAATAAGATATAAAAACGAAAAATAGAAAAAAAAATACGTCGTGCTTAACCGAGCCGGTCCAAATGTTGCACGCTTCAGGTGGCACGCGTGGCCGGAGTGGCTTAAAGAGGCAAATAGCAGCATCGTTACACAGATCAAGGACTCAGTCCAGCAGTTCGAGGAGGTGTCTTTCGTTTATGAAAGGAGGAGCTCTAATAGAGAAGCTCTGAAGCTCATATAGCTTAGCACGAGGTAGTGTCCTCAACGAGCAAGAAATAAGATATGGTTACCACGGGGGAGGGTAGTGATTGGAATCGCTTATCCTCTCGGATGTTTCTTTAGAGAGCTCGGCCATGCTGATATCTAAAACGGACCTGTCAGGGGGTAGCAAATCATGCACCTGGTTTCCCTATGTACCCATCTCGTCTACTCTCTCGAACTACATACACCTGGTTTCCCTCTGTACACGTATGTTCTCCATTAGATACAATCTACTCCCTCCGTCCCAAAATAGATGTCTCAGATTTGTCAAAATTTGAATGAATCTAGACGCTATTTAGTATATAGATTCATTCAAATTTTGAAAAATCTGAGACATCTATTTTGGGACGGAGGGAGTAGTAGAATTTGTTGATACACTCTAGGAGTATCCATTAGTTATAATAACTAAGCTAGAATATCTTAATCTACAAATCAAGATATTGTTAGTTTCCTAGATCGCGGTACCATATATCATGGTACATTGGTACAAATTGTTATGTACATGAACTTTTTTTTGCAAGGAGTTATGTACACGAGTGTTATGTCTTCTTATTATCACCCTTGCTACGAATTCATTATTTTCAAATAATAAACCAATAACAAATTTAAGCAAACATGTGAATTCAAATTAATTTTCTAATTTAGAACTGGTGTACTATAATGGTATACATTTCCAGTGTATATACATTGATGTTATCAACCCAACTCGGAATGACCTCGAAAACACAATTTCATGTTTGATGAATGTTATATAAAGAATGAGATTTAGCGGCATGATAAGACATAAAAAGTAAAAGTATTTAGTATAAGTGGTGGTTGTTTTTGTTGTTTTTATAAGTGGTCGTTCAAGGACAAACATACAAATTCATAGTTACAGTGATAAGTTTCGATAGCGATCGAACGGCCAAGGTTATTTCTGAGACCAACAGATAATAACTATAAATAGGAAAACATGCTTACACTTCGATAATACATGAATGATTTCAAATGCAACAATGTAAATTTATACAGAGAACAATCCAGTTGGGTTCAAAAAGAGAAGCAATCCATCAAAGGTTATTATTATTCAAACCCAAATTCATCAAGTACCATAACTCAATAATAATGCACTAAACTCAAAAAATAACTATGTAATAAACTATGGAAAGAGTTTGTACATTTGCTAAGAAACATATTCCACCCATTTACAACCACGATTCGATCAGAGTTCCAAAGGAAGAAAATGTTTTGAAATTACATGACCATTGATGATATATCATATCAACTACATGGAGATCACTAAGGCATATCGAGTTCCGCGTCCTCCGCATAATATTTTCCATGTATATCAACGACCTCCTTCATCAGAAATCCTTCCAGTTCCTCTTGAATTGCTTGTACGCGTTGTTCTGGCTCTAGATTCTTTCGCAAACCGTGAATATAATGTGAATCAACTTTCCGCTCACTGGTCAACTCATGAATGTACTTGCAGACGTAGAATCCACATAAATGAGTCCCCAGTGGCTGATGTAAACTCTTCACCGTTTTATAAGTTGGCTCATCTTTGAATGGACCTGATATTTTCTTTCTGTACCATGTCCAACACCTGCTCGGCAAACAAAACGAACAAAGGAGTTATTAGTTACTTGATATCAGGAAATGAATGAAAGAGACTGATATAATGCAATAATGATTGAAATTACTTAGGGATCATTGCTTTCATGTCGCTTCACTACTTTTGGTCCAGTGAAACCTACATACGTTTATATAAGCAGACATTTATAACTCATCAATTACACTTAACATCGAGTAAGCAAAAAAAAATATATACAAGACATAAACACTCACTTAAAGTTGTAAGGAAATAGTATTTCCTTAACAAAATGATTCTCGGTTAAAAACATGTGTCTTCCTCCACGTCCTTAAGGTGATTCTTTAACGTATATTCATTAACGATATATGGGTCAATGAACCCAACGTCAAATGTTCTAGCTCTTTTGTATTCAAGCATCTTCATTCTGCAGAATATAATACCGTACAAAAGGATATATAGTCAGATAATATATTACATGCAATAAACGAGCTGAGCTAGAGACTTAATTACAGAAATAAATTACTTACAGACAGTAGCAACCAAATGATAGATTTGTCGAGGACGCGCTGATTGTATAATTGAAACAGTTTGGTCATTTGAACCTGTATCGAGTATGGTTTGAAGTGATGCTCCTTTCTAACATTCACCAAAAACCAATCATTCTGGTACTTTTTTCTGTTTGCACAATGTACCATATGTGCAGATTTCACATATGTGTTGATAGATGCGTGAGCTCCTCATGACTGACTAAAGGCTCCCCTTTGACATACCGCTGTACTATCTGACCCACTGGCGTATCTTCATGGCCTAAAAATTGACCAAGAGACATACTTGTGTCGGTAGCAAGTGATGCCCATTAGTGCAGCAACAGCCCTGGCTCTGGGGTCCATTATTTGCGTGTCCTTATCCATTTCGGCTCTGAAGGCCTTCTCGGCATCTGAAATCACTTTGAGCGGGGGACCGATTTAATCTTCTGTTGTCCAAGCTGGGCAACTTGTTTTCCGCTTTTTGCACTTGTTATTTTTTTCTGCTTTGCTTGCTTAAAAATTTCCCGATCATAGTTGTAGGAGTTCGTAGCATGGAAAACTAAAATTTTCTACCGCATGAACACAAACAAGCCTAGATCTATCTACTAGATTGTAGCAACGAGTCGATTAGAGTACCCACCCTCGAAGATTCCAAAGCGGTTAACGAGAGCAGATTCTCGTGGGTGTCGTACACTTGCTGATCTCAAGATTGCGTAGACAGTCCTTCCGGCGCTGCGTTCCAGCAGCGCTTCCACAGTCGTCACATGTTCGGTACTCGATGAAGACCTTCCTCTTCCTTGTTCTAGCAGACAGCGGAGGTTGTAGTTCTCCCCTCATAATTCCGGCAGCACGACAGCGTGGTGTCGGAAGTAGAGAGAAGATCCTGCAGGGCTTCGCCTAAGCCGGAGCAGGTTATGGTGGAGAATTAGGGTTTCTGACGATCTAGGGTTTAGAGGGTCGGAGAGGAGGAGGTGGAGTCGGCGGCGGCTAGGGCGGCGGAGACGAACTGGTGGCGGCTAGGCGGCGGCTGGCGAGGGCGGCGGCGCGACGGCTATGTAGGGAGGGGATGGTGTTGTGGTTCTTGGGGCACCCCCTCCCTCTATTTATGATAGGGAGGGCAGCTTGGGAGAGGGGAGTTTGAATCCTTCCCCGACTCCCTCTCCTAGCTGGCTTGTGGTGGAGGAAAAGAAGGATTCTTTCCTTCCTCCACCAGGATACATTGTCCCAGTTTGACTTTTTAAACTTGCCTTTTGACTTTCAATTTGGAGCTTTAGTTTCTTTCTTACAAATGCCCAACTAAGTGACCTAGGACATGATTCAATCATTCCATTCATTGATGACACATTCACGTACCCTTCCCCTTCCGGTCCGGTGAACCTTCTAGACCCTTCTAGATCATTTCGGTGAAAACACCAGAATCATTCCCGAACTCCAGAATTGGACTTTCCTTATATGAATCTTATTCTCTGGACCATTTCGGATCTTCTCGTGATATCCCAGATTCCATCTGAGACTCCGAACAACATTCGGTCTCCCTACTTACATTCCATATCTACTCTACAACATCGAATCCTTAAGTGTGTCTCCCTATGGTTCGTGAATTATGCAGATATGACCGAGACTCTTCTCCGATCAATAACCAATAGAGGAATCTGGAAATTCATATGGCTCCCACATATTTCTACGATTACTTTACGATCGAATGAACCACTTACATACGATATCAATTTCCCTGTGTCTCGCGATAGTTTACTTATCCGAGATCTGATCCTCGATATCTCTGCATACCTAGTTCAACCTCGTTACCGATAAGTACTATTTTCTCGTTCCCGTGATATGTGATCCCTTGTGAGCTCGTCACATGCTTGCAAGCTAATTGGATGACATTCTACCGAGAGGGCCCAGAGTATATCTATCCGTCATATGGATGGACAAATCCCACTCTTGATTCATGTGCCTCAACACATACTTTCCGACTACTCAATGCCACCTTTATAGCCATCCAGTTACGGTGTGGTGTTTGATGTCATCAAAGCATCCTTCTAGTGATGGTGATTAGCATGATCTCATGGTTGAAGGAATTAGGTTGCCATGTATCAGAAAGCTTATAGCAAACGAACTATTGAAATGACTTGATCTTTATGCTACGCTTATCTATAGGAGTATGTCCATCACACCATTCTCCTAATGACATGATCTTGTTGTCAATAACATCTCTATGTTCATGATCAGGAAACCACGATCACCTATCAACCAACAAGCTAGTATGATAAAGAGAATTTACTAGGGACTCTAATTTAGTTAACAAATCACACAAGTATTAATGTTTCCGGTTAATACTATTATAGCATGAATGTAAATATTTATCATAAAAACAAAGATATAATAATAACCACTTTTATTATTGCCTCTAGGGCATATCTCCAACAGTCTTCCACTTGCACTAGAGTCAACTAATCTAGATTACATGGTAATATACCGAACACCCATGGCGGTTTGGTATTGGTCATGTTTTTCCCTCGGGAGAGGTTTAGTTAACGGATCTGCCACATTCAGATCTGTGTGTACTTTGCAAATACTTATGTCACTATCTTGGACATGCTCTCGAATAGCATGAAAACGCAGTTTCATATGCTTCAGCTTCTTGTATGACCTTGGTTTTTGCGCATTGGCTATGACGCCCATGTTATCATAGTAGATAGACATTAGGTCCAGCGCACTGGGAACCACATCGAGCTCTGTAATAAACTCTTTCATCCATATTGCCTCTTGTGAAGCCTCCGAAGCAGCTATGTATTCCGATTCAGTTGAATATCTCGCCACAATGTTTTGCTTTGCACTCCTCCATCTTACTACTGCACCATTCAGAGTAAATATGTATCCAGATTGAGATTTAGAATCATCCGGATCGGTGTTTTAACTAGCATCGGTGTAACCATTAACAACGAGTTGTTTATCACCTCCATAAGAAAGAACCATATCCTTAGTTCTTCTCAAGTACTCAAGGATATTTTTGACTGATGTCCAATGATCCACTCCTGGATCACTTTGATATCTGCTAGGAAGGGCATAAAATCGCTTCCGTACATTCAACTCATAAAAACATGTTTATTCATTTTTTGAAGTTTTTTAACCTTCAAATTTTTATTTTTTAAAATTCCTTTCAATAATATAATACGATAGCCATTCTGTTCAAAAATATAAGATGGTTTAGCAAGCTAAAACAATTTGCCAAAAAATTATGTACTTTGGAACAGAGGGAGTATATCCTCTGACAAATGTGGGTGTATTGGGTTAACGAGATATTAAAACCAACTATGCACTTAGCCGGTGGCTTTTGATAGTGTAAATTTTGCTATCAGGGAAAAGGTATAAATATGCATTTTTTTTCTAAATTTGATGTATAGATAGATAGAATGATCAGGCCCAACGTCCTCAGCCTGGTCTTCCACTCTCCAGACTGGGCTGGGCTGGGCTGGGCTGGGCTGATTTCTGTTACATGTGGCCAGGCCGAATAATCCACCGAGACCTGCATGCGGTTCTTGGTGTTTCACGTCCCACCCCATGTCCCACCCCATCCCCCCACCACGGTGGCCGGAGCGAGTTCCTCTCTGCTCACCGGACCAAGGATGAACTCGTCCGCGGTGGTCACCTGCTGCTGCATCCCACCGCCACCAGCCTCCGCCGCCGGCAGCAAGGCATCAGTCCCGTACCTGAACAAGAGCGGCACACGAATCGGACGAAGGTATCCGCTCTTCTCCATCTCTCTCCAACTACGTACGCATCTGATGATGCTGATAATGGTTGCCGCCCCTGTACTGTATAATGTTCCCGTGAGGAAGAGACCTGGTGCTCCGGAGCAGCGAGCTCGCCACCCTCGCAGCCATCTTCCACTTCAGGTAGGTACTCCTGAATTTAGCTTCTATCTTCATTTTGGCACTGTAATTTCACTAGTAGAAAAATGCTACTCCTAAGCTGCGTAACTCCAAGAAAATCACAAATCCACTTCACCAGTTCACCGTCACTGGATGCAGCTATTGCACTATACTGTTTTGTTGTGAAAATCATAGTCTGAACGGAAGATGGGAAAATTTGTGGCTAACTGACTGAATATGTTGTTCTCGTATCTGACAAGTGTATTCGTCTCGCTGTTCCAGTGGCACCAAGCCGACCTACCTCGGCGTGCAGAAGAGCCCTCCCTCCCTCGCCAAGTGCCCCGCGACCAACAACTGCGTGTCCACGTCCGAGAGGATAAGCGATTCCAATCACTATGCTCCCCCATGGTAACCATATCTTGTTTCTTTCTTTCTTTCTTTCTTGCACAATGTCCTGCCTGCATGCATATGCAGTTTCAGTGTATGTGGAATTGCAGACAAATAATGTGCCCTGTTTTTGTGAAATTACTCTGTTTCTCCCTTGATATTAGCTTAACCCTCAGCGATTCACTGCTAGGTCTGCTTTCTCCATCCTTTCTACAGCATGTGCATTATGAAATGACTAACTGGGTTTATCCTGTACTAACGTTTTCTATGGACCAAAGTGCCAAGTTCAGTGAGTACAATGATACGAGATCACTGTTATCTGCATTTTACTGATATTATTGAAGTATTCTTGCTTCTCAAAACTAAACTATCACCATCCATAAAAAACATGACCCTGTTACGGTACTAGACCAAGAATGAATCTGTCAACTCAAACCTTTTGCAGCAACTCTTCCCCCTACTATGAAAATCATCTGCACTGGGCTCTTTTCGCCGCCTGCTTTGCAAATGAAATTTTTGTTTGATGGGTGTTGTGTCACATAATCCTTTAGTGGTCCTTCAAGGTCTGTTTGATATATCTGATTGTGTGACAATTTATATAATGTACGAATGATTAAACATGGCTGTGTTCTAGGAATTACAACCCCAAGGATGGCCCCAGGGCTAAACCCATAAGCAAAGATGAGGCCATGAAAGATCTCATTGAAGTTGTAAGTATGAACACAGACATCATGTCGCAAAGAAATATCACGCACTTGTTACTCTCCTTGTCAATTGGAGGGCAAACTGTAGTAAGTCATATAAGCATGCTGTACTTAGTTGGGAGTTTTGAACTGCAACGGCTGTTGGCAGGTCACAAAGACAAAGCCGGACAACTTCAGTCCACGTGTTGTGGAGAAAGGAGACGACTACGTTCGAGTTGAATACGAGAGTCCTATATTCGGGGTAGCACCTCGTTTAATCTTGTAATCTACACATCGTCGCGGATTTGCGGACTGCCCTGTTATTCAGTGACGATTTCCCATTGCTCTTTGCAGTTTGTAGACGATGTCGAGTTCTGGTTCCCTCCTGGCAAGAAATCCATTGTTCAGTATCGATCGGCGTCTCGGTCAGGATTCATCGACTTCGATGCCAACAAGAAGAGAGTAAAGGCAAGCGTGCACACTCACACCTATGGTTTCTGGCATTCAGTGTTCTGTATATTCATGGTATGATGTGCCATTCTTATTCTATTGCAGGCGCTGAGATTGGCACTGGAAAAGAAGGGCTGGGCTTCAGAAAGCAGTTTCTGAATTTGAACTAGCACACCTGTAAATTCATCAAATTTCTATACCACTGTACGTCCTCATGATCTAGCACCCTACAGAATGCCTCTACTGGATAAATAGTGAACTTTTGTTCCATGACAAAGTTAGTATCATGTCAGAAAGAGGTGTGGCTAGAGGATGCTTCACAGAGCTCATCCTAATCAGTGGCAGCACTAGCCCACATTTGGTGTCATGATGCAATATGGCAATGCATCTTTGTGATGCATATACATGGATGGAATGGCAGCTCCTCCATTGAGTTTGGAGGCACCCATCCATCTAAAAGGCGTCTGACTTTGGGTACTGGCCACGCAAAGTGGGGGTTGGAGAAGTCAATTGTTCTATCATCTACCAAGCCTACTTTTTAATTTTCTTGTCTCGAAACATCTCCCGATTCTCTTTGGTCAGCGCTGCCGCTGAGCGTCGGCTTTGGTAGCGCAGCTCTGACCTTGAGCACAACATCTAAAGCCCCTAGACTGTAGTCAAAGCGACTAAAAGCACCATCAAACATGGCACCATGATGGCTGGTTGGACAAAAACCAAAATGTTATGGCACACATACATATATGTATATGTGATGCAACAACAGGCATTTCGGTTTGCATATATATATTCAGCATTGCGCCGGTGGAATGTGCCTGTCAGTATCATGACCCATGACTACTTTTTCAGGATGACCAGCTAAGCAAGGCGCACTCACTATCCAAGAATGAAAATGGAGTCAAAAGGAACCATGGATGCATGGGCGCCATTGGGGAGTCAAACCCAACAAAGTCTAGTGTACTGCTACTTAATTGACTTGTGCATTCTGGCCATGGTTAGTGGCTAGCTAGCTTTCGTCGATCTGTCGATCAGGCTCTCGCGGCGATAAAAGAGAAGAACTCACTAATATAATTTTTTCCCATTCCAAGTGTGAAAACCAGTGCAACTGCCAACTAGGATGCCATGTCACCGAGTTGGTTTCACACTTCCATTTGCAGCTGTGCTGCTACATATCTGGGTGCTTAACTTGAAGTTGAGGATGGAAATTGTACTACTTCATATATAAGAGCCAGACAGATCACTAAAAGCAGTCTCTTCTTTTCATCTTCTTTTGGGCAATGCACATGCAATGGTTGACAAACTGAAAAGGCTGGCTTCTTTTGCATAGCGTGGACCAAATGCCATGATATAGAACACGGTGGGTACTGCAGAAGATGCAGTTAGCTTACCTCGCCTCAACTCCTCAAGCTAGCTAGCTAGCTTGTTATATGCATGATTGCCTTTCTCCTAGCTACTACTAACGACTTTCCTAACAATAGTCGTACCTTATCATAGATCTGAAGCACAGCCCTTCTTGACCAATATTCTAACCTGACCATTTTCAGTGTAACATCAAATCTCCGACCCGAACGTAATCCGAGTTTGATGGTGACTCTGATCAAATAAATTTATATGTTGATTCTCATGTCTCCAGAAATATCTATCGAGTGTGATGGTTGGAATCCTTTTCGGAAAAAAAAAAGTTAAGTGGACTCACACACACACACTGAGCAGTGGTCGTCCACACAATGTGTAGCAAGCAGGTGGATCTAGCTAGGTAGAAAGATTAGCTAGGAGGAATCCATGGATGGCCATGTCCATGTGGTTTGGGCTGAGGTCAATTCAAAGAGATGGATGGATGGATGGAGATGGATATGATGCAGCAGCACTCCACCACCTTCACTTGTCTAGCTTGTGGTTTACCCCCTCACCTCCCTCATGCGCCAGAATCTAATCCACCACCTAATGTCCAAATTAAAGTCCTCGCAACCCCCATGAGAAAACTCGTGTGATAAAGATTCCTTTGTCGAAAAATTGTGGTTGGAAATATTGTCCCCCCTTTTCTTCGGGGATCGGAGAATTCTTTCGAACATCATGTGGTTTGGACTTTGACTCTCCCGGCATGTACACAGACAAAGATCTGACTATTTTTTTCAGAGGTTACCCGAACTTGAGCTCGCATGATCAACCCTCCTAGGCTTTCTTTGTAATGCCGATTTATCGGTGGAACGGTATACACGATAGACAAGCCGTGTCATTGTCCTCACAAACAGAGGTTGACACTTGACACAACCCATGTCCCCACTATCTACAACTCATCCTTAATCGATGCGGTTTTCATCCCTGTATCGCTATCACCACTGACCTTTCACTTTCACAGATCGCGATTCCGAGCTCTAGATCTTACTACAACATACCAAACATTCCAAATAAGCAAGTTTCAATCATAATTTTACATATTATTAGTGTGCAAATAAGGTTCAAAAGATAGCCATTATGGCCTTCACTTAAAAGAAAAAAAGAATATTGTGTTCATATTCACATTTGGGACGTCTTGAAATTTGTTCTCATCAAGCTTTGACACGTGCAAAATTTTGCGCTCTAGATCTTCCTATGGCATATATAGAACATTTTCCAAATAAAGTTTGAACCATCTTGTACATATTTCAAAATAGTAGAGATTTGGTTTCCTTGCCCAAAAATAGTGTTGTACAGTACTAGGAAACTTTTGAAACATTTTGACCTTGAACACCTTCCATTCCTTGTAAGTACTACTATTCTCCTCCTATATATATGTGGCCAAGTGGTTGGGTCTTGCTTTCTTCTTGGTGGTACTATAGCTAGCTCGCCCACTTGCTTCCAGTTCCACGACAGATCGATCTCGACGCCCATGGCGCGCGAGTCATGGCTCGCCAAGGTCCGGTCGGCCATGTCCTCCTCCACCACCACAAAGTCTTCGCCGTCTTCTTCTTCCGGAACGCCGCCGCCGCCGGGCGCCGCCAGCAAGAAGGGCAACGTCGGTATCCTGGCCTTCGAGGTGTCCAGCCTCGTCTCCAAGTTCCTCCACCTATGGCGCGCGGTGGGTGATGCCGCGGTGGCAAGGCTCCGCCACGAGACCCTCCACCTCGACGGCGTCCGCAAGGTGGTCTCCGACGACGACGCCTTCCTGCTCGGCCTCGCGCGCGCGGAACTCGTGGACGCGCTCCGCGCCGCGGCCGACGCCGTTGCGGCGCTCGCCGTGCGCTGCGCCGACCCCTGTCTCCGCGAGTTCAGGGACGCGCTCCTGGAGTTCGCCGAGACCGGGCGTGACCGGCACCGGTGGGCGGCGGCCACGTGGAAGGACATGGACGCGCGGGCGCGCAAGATGGAGAAGCAGGTGGCCAGCACCGCGGGGCTGCGTAGAGCCATGGAGGAGCTGGTGGAGGCCGAGCACGGACTCCGGAAGTTTCTACGGTGCGACGTTGGTGGAGGCGGGGTCGGGGCTGGTGGGCACCGGCGCAGCATGTCGGCGAGCAAGATCTCGGTGGCGTCGGAGCAGCAGCAGCTGATCTTCTCCAAGAAGCAGGACGTGAAGAACCTCAAGCAGACGTCTCTGTGGGGGTGCACCTTCGACGCCGTCGTCGCGTCGCTGGCGCGCGCGGCGTTCACCGTCCTCGCGCGCATCAAGCTCGTCTTCGGCGACGGCGGATTCGGCCGGGACCAGCGCCACGCGCCGCTCCACCGAAGCCTCACCCTCTCCTCGGCCGTCCACCCTTCAGCCGACGCTCCGCCGCCGACGCCGTCACGCAAGTCCATGTCGATGGAGGCCGTGCCGTTCGATGTGCTCGCTGTCCAACCCCAGAGCAGCGGGACGAGCAAACGAGGGCGGCGCGGGTTCTTCGAGCACAGCTCGGCAACGCTGGTTCCGCCGGCGGGGACGCTGGGCGCGGCGGCCCTGGCGCCGCGGTACGCCGGGCTGGTGATCTCGATCGAGCGGATGGCGCGGTCGCCGCAGCGGCTGGTGGGGCCGGACGAGCGGGACGAGCTTTACGGCATGCTGACGGCGAGCGTGCGCGCGCAGCTCCGGGCGCGGCTGCGCGGGGCCGTGGCCGAGGCCGACGCGGGGCTGGCCGCCGAGTGGCGCGCGGCGCTGGGCGGCATCCTGGAGTGGCTGGCGCCCATGGCGCACGCCACGGTGCGGTGGCAGGCGGAGCGCAGCTTCGAGCAGAGGAAGACGACGACAACGACGGCAGCGGGGGCGGACATAGCCCGGCTGCCGCCTCGGGGCGGCGGTGGCGGCAACACGTTCTTGCTGCAGACGCTGCAGTTCGCGGACAGGGAAAAGGTGGAGGCTGCCGTGGCGGAGCTGCTCGTCGGGCTGAACTACGTGTGGCGGTTCGAGAAGGAGATGAGCTGCCGCGCGCTATTCGCCGTCCACCGCCAGCTCCTCGAGCGCGGCGGCGGCAACTTCGACGGCCCCGCCGCCGCCGTGGAGGACAATTGCCGAGGAGGAGGAGGCAGTGCCGTCGACGACAGGACCGGCAATGGAACAGTAAGCCCGTGCGCCTAGAACCGTCCGATCGCAACCCAACGGCGTCGAGTCGATCGCATTCGTGTGTTTAAATTGTTCTTATTCTCGGCCCCAAGTCAAAAGATTTTTGTGGTAATTGGGGCCAGATGGGATCTTGCTGTGAGTGATTAATTAGCAGTGCCATGTACTAATAGTACATAGAAATGAAATATTCCCATATATACTTTGATAAATAGTTCATTTTCCATCTGTGGCTGAGATGAGATGAGAGCAACATGCATGCATCTGTCTCTGTGTCTGAAGATCAAGACAGACAGCAACCCTACAACACAGTGCTGCATGCAACCTTGACCTGTGGCAATGGCAATGGCAGGCAGCAGCTACAGTTGAACAAGATGATGATGATGATGTGTGTGTCCACTCCAGGGGAGGCAATGTTGGCAACAGTAAATCCGAAGCTGTAGATTTTGCTCCTCAATTAGCAGCCACATATCTATGCATCATCCACTCAAGCATTCACCCTTTCTACATCCTCAGCAACTTGTTTGCTCCCTGCAAATTGTCCAATTAATTAATTAATTAATCTGCATGTGGTGCCACTGACTGGAATTGGGGAACACATGGGCAGGGAGTCAATCATGATGGAGGGAGGGAGGATTCCATGTTTCCATCCAGCCATGCATCACATGCTAATCTAAGCTGCCCCTGAATGAATCACAGAGCTGCCCTGCTCTGTAGTATTATTGTAATGCTCATGTTCAGCTAAAGCTACTGGATGCTGCATGGTCAGAGGTCAGAGTGACCAACCATGCATGCACCTACCTTGTTGTTCATACAATGGAAGATCTCAAATCTCATTTGTTTACAGCCCCAGCCAGCTGGTCAATTAGGTGCTTCTTCAACCCCTAGCTATTTGTCCTTGTATGCTACTATATCACAGCTTCTTCATTTCTGAAATCGTTACAACTCATGTAATACTAAAATAATAGGAAATTTAAGTCAAATTATGCTCTGTCAAGTACTAATCACATTTTTGAGGTGGTACTGGATCACCCATATCTTGCACATAGGAGGGGTGATATGAAAGCTCCTGGACATAGATCAGAGAATCATGTCACATGTAGTGCTGTGTCTCTGAAAGCACCCTGTGGCTTAAGGAATCTGCACGGACACTTCCTTTTGATGCCATGTCATTGTTAATGTGGTGGAAGACACTACCCTATCTTGCTCAAAAGTCCACCCAGGCAGACATAAGTAAAAAAAAAAAGTGATCTTTTCCTGAAAGAAAATGCTTTGTGCAACTAATGGGAAATGAAGAACAGCTGCTTTAATCATGGCACAGCGGCTGGTGGTTACCTGAAGCTTTAATTCATCCAATACTATATACCAGTAGTTAGTAGTAGCTGCTCCCTACTCTAATCTCAACTCCTGTAGTTAGTAGTAGTATATATACTCCAAAAGCATAGAGGGAGATAGACACTTGATCCATACACTTACCTACCATTTTCAAGGGGAAACATGGTAGTATATAAAGTATGATTTTGGAGCTTTTTCTAACAACAGAAAATAAATAGTCCTGTAGCACCGAAAGAATATGGGTGTGCATGATTGGTTATGTGCAAACAGATCTTGGCCAGGATTTCATTGGGACAGAAAGCAGATAAATACATATGAATCCATAATCTGGGTTGCTTGTATATATATAGCCACGCGTTGTTGCTTTAAACTCCACGCGTTATCTTAATTATTATTCAGAATTGTGCAGTGCGGATTGCAAGAAGAATGTGCTAACAATTAATAGAGGATGGAACCAAAATCAAACACTGTGGGATACTAATTGCTTCACCTTTCTCCTGATCTCACTAAGCAAGCAAGCTTTCTCAAGTTGTGTGTATATTAATAGTAGTTGTTCTACCTTTGTAGGCAGAATTACATAAACAAAAGGCACAACTTATAGCAATAGAACACCAAACAATCAATTGAAGATGAAAATAAATCAAACCCTGCGGGATATTTAGCTGCTAATTGCTTCTACTTTCTTCCCTATCCCACGAAGCAAGCTTTCTCAAGTTGTGTATATTAATAGTAGTTGTTCTACCTTTGTAGGTAAAATTAAATAAAGGCCCAACTTGTAGCAATAGATTACAAACAAATCAAATTTAGTCACTCATGATTGGTCAGCTGGACCTTTGACTCGAAAACACTCGACTGGCTAGCTCGAGTGCGAAGGTGGAAGTGGAGTGAGGGGCCAACAAATTCCAAAAGAAAAGCAACGGATTTTCTTTCTCAAGAAGAAAGCACAGAGCATGGAATTTTTTAATTCTCTTTTTAGAAAGAAGAAAAGGAGGGAAATAAAGTCAAGAATTGTGCTCTAAATTCTCCAATCCAATGAAGTCTTAGGCTATGGTGGATCCCTAAAAGCAAAGATGCTCGATCGTGTGCGTATACTTAAAATCAGAGCACGGCCAGATGCATGATGGTCTCCATGGCTGGTGCTTTCTGATGGTAATTAAGCAGCACTAACTATCATTTGCAGGGAAACAACTATAGATAATACTGCAGGAGACAGAAAACTACTGGACAGATAACACCATGTTGACTGCTTACACAAGAGTTATTGTGGATTCCAAATGTCCCTACCCAGGTGGTAATACAGACACAAAGTTAGGATCAGATTAGTTTCTGAATTACGTACTGTCGATGAAATCAACAAGAGAGAAGTTGACTGATCTTGTACTTTTCTTACTTACTTAGTGTCCATTTCCCTGCGGCAAATAATCAGGGCCAATTAGGGTATAGATGCATAGAATCTGCTGATAGTCTAGTTAATTTCGACAAACGCCAAGCAAACAAAGAAAAGAATCAATACGAAGTACTCCATGAGTATCTGTGCTTATTGCTCATACTAGTAAATTACATTGTGGGGGGAACGTACGGCTCAAAGGTTGGTGTGTAAGCTTTATTCAACATTCTCAAAACATTCCATCTCCCATTGCTTTGTTTATAATGAAGTATTTTTCTTCGACCAAGGATTTCAATGCCTTTTCAGTCGATCGACCGTTGTTTATAGTGTAAACTTTCAGCCTCTGCCTTGCGGTAAAACAATTCAATGGCATCGCATAGAAGAGGAGGGGATGCCATATCCCATATGTATATTTGACTGAAGGCCTAAAGGAAGCACAAATATTCTTGTGAGCATTGCGAGAACTTCGCTTGTTTTAAGAGAGGTGTAAATTTCTCAAGAAAGCATGGCATTTATTTGGATCTCAGAGCATAGTTTTCGTTGTTGGTCTTTTTCAAAAGAAGAAACAAAGGGAAATGAAGTCCAGAATTGTGCTCTGAATTCTCTTATGCAATGAAGAGGTAGGCTATGGTGGAACCCAAAAGCAAAGATGCTCGATCATGTGTGCATAATTGAAAAAAAAATCAGGAAATGGGCAGATGCATGATGATCTCCATGGCTGGTGCTTTCTTGGTAATTAAGCAGCACTAACTATCATTTGCAGGTAAAAGACTAGATAATCAGGTAGGAGACAGATGACTACTGAACATATCACACCATGAAGACTAATTGCACAAGAATTATTGTGGATTCCAAATGTTCCTACCCAGGTGGTAATATGGGCGTAAAGTCGGGATCTGATCTGTTTTCCGAACAAGTGTCGATTTCAGACATCAGAGAAGCTGACTGATATTTACTTACTGAATTATATAGCTTCCTACTCACGGTACTTCTTTCCTTGTGGCAAATAATTGGAGCAAATTAAGGTACAGATGCATAGAATCTGCTGGTATTCTAGTTAAGCCAAGCAAATAAAGAAAAGAATCAACAGGAAGTGCCTCCATGAGTATCAGTGCTTATTGCTCATACTCTAATAAAGTACATAGTGAGGGGAACGTACGGCTCAAAGGTTGGTGTGTAAGCTAAGCTTTATTCGACATTCTCAAAATATTTGATCTCCCGGTGCTTTGTTTATCATGAAATGTTTTCTTTGACAAAGGATTACAAGAACTTTTTGGTTGATTAACCGTTGTTTATAATGTAAAATTTACAGCCTCAGACTGTGTGTCACAGTCAAATGATTCGACAGCATCACACACTGCTAGGAGCCTACAAAACGAGGGGAGGCCCTAGGCCATATCCCAGATGTATATTTTGACTGGAGGCTCAAAGGAAGCACAGTCAATATATGGTACTACCTCCGATCCTAAATAAGTGTCGCCATTTTGAACTAGAGTTAGTTCAAAACCGTGACACTTATTTAGGATCGGAGGGAGTAGTATCTTTATATTTCTAAATGCATCTCCTCTTTTCCCCACAAGCTCTCTCGATGATTTAGCAACGTAGTCCAACAGAATGTCAAAACAAACCCATACAGCAAGAAATTCCAAAGTACTATGGCATACACACAAGAAACTATGGAACTTTAGCACAACATAGCCAGACGAATTACTGTGGCTAGAGAACAGCTTCTAGTCAGAAGAACCACTCCAGAAAAACTTTTAGCTATATCCAAAAGGCAGCAGATTCGATGGAGAAACTATTGTACAATGTGAGATGCATGGCTACACAAGCACATTCTATCTCTTTTTTCTGTAACAGTCTCCATGTTTGACAACTATCGCCGGCCCGGACTAAAGACTACCCTCAAACTCGGAGATATGGAACTGCGGTTCGCTCGTTTTTTTTAAAAAAAATTGGATCTCTCTCTGTTTCTGTTTGTTCCCTTGGGGAAGTTGTCTTGTAGAGGATGGCCATGACATGATCTGAGTCTCTCATGCTGAATTAACCTCTGGTGCTAACCACAGTTTCACCTTTTTGTCTTCACCACAAGTCGCCAAGACGAAGGCAGGAACGCCACCTGATGAAATCAACAAACGATTTAATTCAGACATCATTTGCTCATGTCCAGGATGGAAATATTACAGCACGAAACTACATAAAATGATTTACTGATGGTGACAAGGACGAGCGAGCGTGGGACATGAAGTGCATCAGCTATCAGATCATATATTACTGCTCTCAAATGCATTGTGACAGGGGCTGACATACTAAAGCAGATCCAGTACATATTTGCACTACTACCCTAAGCAGGTTTCCAATAGCTAAGTGCAAGATCTAGCAAACAACAAAGATGCAGATCACAAAGCAATGTAATTAAAACATTACCATTTGGAATAGTGCATGGAGCCCAAGCAATGCCACATATATCACCTGAGTATATAACAGAGAACATGTCACCACATACATTTTTTAGAGCAGAAGAACCTAAAGAGGATTCACCCT
This sequence comes from Avena sativa, assembly GCA_916181665.1. Lineage (NCBI taxonomy): Eukaryota > Viridiplantae > Streptophyta > Magnoliopsida > Poales > Poaceae > Avena > Avena sativa. Next base: position 2,869,749 of record OV702295.1, read on the forward strand.
GGTAAATATGAAAATTACGCACTTTCATGAGCTTTCTCAGCTGTATCCAAAACTGCACCAGTTTCTGCACATAACCATTGCAACGTCGATCCACTTGTTACAGCCAGAACTTTACCATCTGGGGAGATGCCCATGTGATTGTACAGGCAAGCAGAACCTTTTGAATCCTGCAGCGGGATTGCGAAAACTTTCAAGGTTTTTGGATCCTCATCAAGGTGATACCTTACTGCAAAAGTAACATAACTCAGTAACTCATGAGAAGAGAATAGAGAAGCGCTATATAAAAGGACAGTGTGACAAAAGGACAAAGATTTGTATATTTCAGTATCTGCTAAACTTCTATTTTCATCAGGACCCCATACATGACTGCATATTCAGTGTCAATGACCAAATGACAGAGCAACCAAGTAAAAGTGGACAAGTACCATGACCTCAAAAGAGACTACATACTACTACTACATCTCAATAGCCTAAAAATGGGTTGTTCCTACTGGAATATTTGACAAATTGATTAACGTTTTCTCTAATGAAGGATCTTTCTACCTTTGCGAAGAAAGGCAAAAAAAAATGTTATGCTTGGATGAAAATCGAACAATCCCAAAGTGGATGATAAAATATTTGATATATACCAAAATACAAAAGAAGCTTCCATGGACTAATTGCAACTTCCAGTAAACAGGGTTTAAAAAATGCTAGATATTATGAATTCAAAAGCAACATGCACTTCAAGGCATTAAGGACACGGAAGTTGGTAGATATAGAACTTACCGTTGATATTCCATACTCGAATGGTACCATCTTTCGATGCAGTAATAATCTTCTCAGAATCCGGAGTGAAACACAAACTAGTAACAGCACTCTGAATATAGAACTTGTCAGTATATAGTTTGAAACTTGGCTACCGAATGTACACAGGAGAAATTTGACCTTGTGACCCTTGAGTTGCATCACTCTATTAACCTCCTTCACTGAACTATCCTTCGAGTAAACAATCTCCCACACCTAACGAATATGTAAACATTATCATAACTAGGAAAGCAGTCAACGAGTAAAATAGTAAGCTTCATTACACATAAACAATACCAACCTTGACATCAGCTGTGAAAGCTGCAGCAGCTATGAAGCGGCCATTTGGGGATATGTCAGCCATATTGTTTTTTAACTGATTAGTGTCAACTGTTCCGAACTCCTTTCCACTCTTTCCATGCCAAATTTTTATATCAGTTGCTGCAAATAATTTTTAAAAATAAATGTTAATACAAAATAGAACTTTCCTGGAATGAAGTCCTTAATTACCTCCTTTAATACGACTATCAGGAAACAGCACACTGCTAATTCACATGGGTTGCATAAAAAACAGATGCATCTTCACTAAGCTATTTTTTTGGTAAAGCCATCAAGCTAATTTAATACTACCTCCATTCCGATTTAGGTGGCGTATTTGCAATTTCTATACATCAAGGAAGTCCTGCGCTGAGTACATTAGCTCACTTTTGGACGTTTCTGCTATTTTTCAGGTACGGCCCCAATACTGCCCCAGATATAAATTCTCCTCCCCAATTATCTCAAGCCACATGATTTTCTCGCTAAACCCACACTTACTCCTCATTCTGCTCCCTTCTGGAAAAAGCCTTGTTCAATTAAAGTTGTCATTTGGAAAAGGAAGGAGAAAAGAAGAAGAGATAGGAAGAGGATGTGTATAACGGATGCAGTAGTTTCATGCACTGTAATTTGTGGAGAATGAGGTATTGCCACTGTTTTAGAGAGATTAATGAGGGCTGGGGTAAAAAATGAAGCTGCTCTTATGATTTGGAAACATGCCACCTAAATCAGAATTAGTTGCTCCTAAAAGTTTATGCAACCTAACAGGACCACTAGTTCTTAAAACCAGACCGCACCAGCGACTTAACCAGGAGAAGACAATGCAGCATGTGGTCTGGTCGAGTTTGTTTAATAAACCGCTTTTTAGAGGAAACAAAGGAGAAACATAGAAAATCCCGCACTGGGCTAAACTCAGAACATCAACCTACAGCATGACGTGTGCGCAGAAGACCCAATACCAAGTGGACTACGATTCCTTCCGGAGGTATTGCAAGCAAGTAGTGACATATTACGTCTTTTATGAAGCATGTAAATATAAATTTACAAGAAATTGATGCAAAATTAATGAAATATAATATGCTGTGACATAGTCGGACAGGTTGATTTGGATCGCCAAACTGTGACGCAGACACTTGACCTGTTCCCTCACTGGTCCAATTTTATAAGCTATGAAAACTTTCCATTTCCATCCTCTACCTCGAACCACATCCAGACATCCATAACTGTCCTAAAAAAATCCTCCTCGCAACCTTGACTTCCCTCAATCGCACTACATGTACCTCAAATATCCAGGCCAATCAAAGATGGATGAGGTAACCATGCAACCCTTTGTCAGCACTTAACAATGAAGAGCATATATTACTGCAATATATAACTGAAACATGTTGCCACGTTCCTAATTCAAGTTTACTACTTTACTAAATATTATTATAGGTAAAAGGCTGTGGCTGCATATATGGGTATACGGATCATTGTTAAATAATGAATGCTAAAATTAAGATCTAAATGTAAGAAAAGAAGAGTTTCAACACATGCTTAATGACAGAGTAACTGCACATGTTCGCTGCTACAACTGTACGATAGTAAAGCCTACTATATTTAGAAGGCATCGGTTCATGAGTAACTATTTAAAATGGAAACAATACAAAGAAAAGTACCGACCATACCTTCAGAGCAAGAAATCACTATTGTGCTCCCATCACCAGTACCATGAGTCGCACGAGCTGCTGCAAGGTTCAGCACGGATTCCTTGCCGTGAATCTTTTTGTGATCCCACTTGATCTCAGGTGGCGAAAGCTTGCCCTGCTGTTTGTTTCCCCCAGTTGGAGGAGCACTAACATCTGCATACATATAGAGAGACGAGCCTAACAGGGCCTGTGCTGCCACAACAACAGATGATGCCCCTTCTGAGAAGGCGATGGCAGTAGGATGCACCCCAGCAGGCAAGTTTATCTTCAGAATCCTGCAAAAACCCTGCAGCGTTAGTAAATTGTACGTAACAAAGAACTCATAGGGGCTGAATTAAAACTTACTTAAAGCTCTTGCTTGAGGCATCATCGATCCTGAATACTCTCACAGCTCCATCCGCACATACTGCCACAAGAAGCAGCAACAATACATAAATTCCGAAATCCGAATAAGCGGCGATGATTGGTCGACCAAATGCAATTTCTGTAAAACTGGATGAGTGGGTAGAAACCCTTTAATTTGTCACTAAGGCATGCCATATCAGGCAGACAAATAAATGATTCATACAGAAATTTAAAAACGTTCTCGCAGGAAACACAATAGATCCTGGTTAAAATAGGAATCCTTTAAATTATTACTAAGGCCTGCCATATCTGCCAGAGAAATAAATGATTCATACAGAAGTTTTTTAGAAGTTTTCACGCAAAACAAGATAAATCCTGATCAAATATAGAAATCCTCTAATCTGTTTACCACCAAGGCATACCGTAACAGCCATACAAAGAGATGATTCTCGTGAGGAATTGTTTTAGAAGTTTACGCGCGAAACAAGATAAATCCTGATAAAATGTAGAAATCCACTAATCTGTTTATCACCAAGCGCCATATCAGCCAGGCAAATAATAAATGGTCCATACTAGTAGAATTTAAAAAAAAAAAACGAACGCGCGAAACATGATAGCTCCTGATCAGACGTTTGGGAAAAGGATATGCTCACCGGTGGCCAGGTTGCAGGCGTCATCGGAGAAGGCGAGCGCGGTGACCCCGTCGGTATGGCCCCTCAGAGTATTGAGGTCCAGGTGGTGGTGCTTCTTCGCGGCGTCCTAGTAGAAGAAGGAAAACACAGCACGGTTGGGATCAGATTCACTGCACATTCCAGCATCCGTATTGAACTATTATATAATTCTCTTTTAGCTGTGAACTATTATGTACTTATTATACATGCAGAAATGCGCTGAGAAGACTGTCTGTCCCCTACGGTACGGTATGTTCCTACTGCAATCGGCAAGAGATACGGGTGCTTGGGGGTCAGTCGGTGAGCGCTCTCTGTGACCGAAGACGCCACGGATCCCTGTCCGTGGCTAGGATATACTGGTATGTGTTTGAGCTAGGGATAAAGGGGGAGATGGATAACCTTGTCGGCGGCGGCGGCGTGGTGGTGGGGCCGGGAGCCCTTCCTGTGCTGGTTGGCGGGCCGGACCTGCTTGGGCAGGTCCGGGGCGGCGGCGGTGGCGGAAGGGGGGATGTGCGCGATGTCGGCGCGTTTGCGGCGGAGGTAGCCGGCGAGGAAGACGAGGGCGATGGCGCCGCCGAGGATCGCTGAGAGGAGGGGCACGGAGAGCGCGGTCGCCACCTGCGCTGCCGGCGCCGCCATCTGCTTCGTCGCTGCTGCTGGCCGGAGATGGAGAGGAGGAGAGGGTGTGTGGAAGAATTGGATCGGCGGCTTTGCTTCCTTGCGTGCTCCAGTCCAGACTCGTCTGCTTCTTCTTCTTCTTCTCCACAACAGAAAGAGTGTATTGGGCTGGGATGGAATGGGCTGCGTGGCCGACCAGCCCGATGCTGAGGTCTAAAAATCGTGGCCCAGCCGGCATCGGCTCTCTTTCTCTTTCACGACGATGTAAATGGTACGGATTATTTTCGTTTCGAATCTGCATCTTTCTTTTGTTTTTTAGGATATGGTATCTATTTTTTAGATATCCGAACCGATAAGGATAGTTTGGTATTTTATGCGAATTATTTGAGATACTAAAATAGAATAATTCAATAAATTTAGCATAATCCTAATATCTAAACAATCTAATTAGTGTATCGGCTAGCTATGAATGCTAAGTATACATGTTATACTATGCTATTATCAATCTTGCACTTTTATACTACTCAATCTTGCATTTTTATACTATTTCTATCTAGTGTTGCACGCTTTCTTGTCATTTCTTTTGCATAAACTAAATAAATTGTGTATTTGTTCGATTATCCTCTTCTGATCTGAGTTCGCTCTGAATCCGCTCCATATCCGCATTTCGATATAATCCACATTCAAATCCGCTTCGCTCCGATCCGTTTACATCCGTCTTTCTCTCCACAGACCACAGAGGCCATCTTAGAAATTCGTATATGCCGACCAGGTCGACGCTTACCGCGGGCCCCAGAGACACACACGCGGTACCGACCGGCCCAATTTTCTTATAAGCTCCTCCAATTTTCTATTTTTCTTTTTATGTTTATTTTGTTATTTTAGTTTTCTTTTTCTATTTCTTTCTTGTTCAGATTCAAAAATTTTCATTTTCGAAAAAAAAATGAATAACTGAAAACAAGATAGAAATCCAAAAAATCACACATGAAAAAACAAACCGAAGAACCAAAAGATCATACTAGGGTGTTGAAATGCGATATTGGTCTAGCCAAAAAGCCATACCGGGTGTGCGGCGAGCCGGTATACACTGGTCGGTGTATAGGAGCTCTCGACCAACTCATTTTGCTCTCCATTCAAAGAAACTAAGATTGTTCTTTCCATACCAACCATCACTCTATTTATCTACCCTTTATCATTTGAAAATGAAACACTTTGTTTTTCCAGAAACAAAACTTGTATGCGTGTCTCATGTTTGTGGCAATAACAAGTTACAATTAAAAGGGGGGAAAATATCGTCATCACTTCCTAAGTACTCCCTCCGACTCATATTAATTAACTTAAATTTATCAAAATTTAGATAAACCTATTATGTACTAACATCCATTGGGATACCCGTTATTCTTGTATATTTATAGTGCATTCTACCATGTTCTTCACCTAAGTGGTACAAATTATTATGTAAACAAATATGATTCATTAATATTTGGATTTAGTTTAAATATGTTTTCTATAGAATTTGAAGGAACATGAATATATAAATTAGAGTTCTTCGTTAAGAATATTGTATTTGTATCGCTAGATTTTTAAATCATATATATTGTGATACCACCAACAATTATGTCGTTGATATTGTTAAATACTTTAAGAAAATGCCAATTAAGATTCTTAGTAAACAATGTGTGATATACAACAAAAGGATAAAATGTTAACAAGTATAAACATTCAGTACAAATAGTGGTTGTTCGACTTTCGAATAGTATATCAATTAAAGTTTAGTTTTAAATGAAAGAATTCATTGCTGTTAGTTAGTTTATGTACGAGCAATACATCAAATTAAACTCTTGTTTTCACTATGCAATTCAAAGCAACATTGCTAGTCATCTAACTTTATGCATATATTATCACAATTAGTTGGTGCTCAATAGTATCATAGGGCCAGAGTGCCCGCGGGGAAACTCATCGATGACGGTTAGCGTGTCGATGGGAGGGGAAATCCGAGCGCAACAGTTAATCTTCAGTATCCTTTGGAGTTGGCTCACTCACCTCTTAGAAGGGAAAATTGTTAAAAATGACATACTTTTGAGCAGATATTCTCAAATTGTCTCTGCATGTTTATCGCATTTTGACAAGTTACACCCTAAAATAATGAATGTGTAAGTGTTCTGAAAATGTCTACTATATTTTAACCTTTTGAGACATTTTTTTCAAATTGCCTTTGATGCTCTAAACTTTTGAGGAATTTCTTTAAAGTACATTTGATGTTGTTTTTATTCGTTGAGCAATTCTATCAAATATGACTTCATATCATTATTATTAGGTGTTCTATTAAGAATGCCTTCCATGGTATCTAATTGAGGCCAATTTTGGATCTTGAAAAACAATTGAGGCAAATTGAGAAATTGCCTCTACCAAAATGCCACCAAATAAAGGACGTGGTATAGTGTCGTGTCTAGCTCGAAAATCACAATGAGGGAACAAAAAACAGGGCACATGCCAATCCTAGTCATATTCAATTCAACATGATTGGTAACGAGGATTGTGGAATCGCCTCCATTGCTAATCCTCGAGGAGGCGTTCCTAGGTATGTATGGTAGCCGTAGGTTGGAGTTGCGTGCTCATGGGTGAGTGTGCATTATTGATGGTTGGATATCCTGTGAAGGTGGTCAGTAGTATTTGTGGAATTCTTAGCCCGATCGATGGATGCACCTTTCTCTCTCTTTCTTTCAATAACCAAAATTAAAATTGGCGATGGTCACAATAGAAACATTCTTAACCTCTTTCCCCAAACCCCAACCACCTATTTTTGCTTGCGTTTTACCCACGGTCGTTCAGTGTGAACACACATCAAATATGCGGTGAATGTTTGCTAAATTCTTTTGAATTTCATCACACATTAAAAAACGAAAATAACAATTTGAACTGTTGCAACGTTATGCAAAAGAATGTGTAGTCCGAAATTTCCTAAGTAAGTATAATTGAACTGTGGCAACATAAGGTTTCAACGTTGATGAAGGACCGAGAGAACATATGCTATGGCGACACACAAGATTGAGGAGGCCGAATTCGCTGTTTTGACAGAGAAGGAACACCACCAGTGTACTCTTGATGATATAGGGAACTATGGGGCACAGTTCCTGTCATTTTTTCAGGAGTGTCAGGTTGCATTATCTGGCCTGACACGGCTATACATGGAGAATTTAAAATTTGCTGAATCTGACATGGTGTCCAACATCCTCGTCACTTGTAAGCAGTTAAAATATTTAGGTTTTCTCAGCTGCGAGACAGATAATTGGATGACACTCCAAGAGGAGCACGGTCGTTGACGCTCAACTCAGTGTGCTCAGTTTTAAGGATTGCCGCTTTGGCAAAGTCGAACTCAAGTGGCTCCCACGACTCACTCGAACAAACTTTGCGTTTTGGATTAACTAGCTGAATGCCCGTGCTTTGATACGGAATAGAAAATAAAACAATTATTCTAAAGTCAAAAAAAGGTCACACGACATGTGACCTCTATTTATAGATCGATAAAGACCAATTCTCTCTCCAGCCTCTTTTATCCTTAGCATTATTTTTATACTTTAGCATACCTATATGAAAGTGGTAAGAAAATCTCGTCACTTACCGCTGTAAGCTAGCTGTTAAGAAGAGATGACAAGTTGAAATAATAGTGATCATCGAAAAAATGTTTATGAATGTGCATTGATGTTAGTTTATTTTTACCGGATATTTTTATGTCATGAAGAATTTCACTTCCGAAGGGACGATAATATAGACACTCGTTTGAATACCTCAAGTGTGAATGTTATTATTACTATTCCTTTACATTTGTCAATATTTAGCATATGTGTGTTTGTCCATTGATACAATTTCATATTTATCTTAACTTTTGTGCTAACGAATAACACAATCCATAGTACAATACATCCAAATTAAACGATACACGGCTCGACGTGGAGCACGCCGTCTTCATAACAAGACAGAGCATTGGGAGATGAAAGTTACTATTGAGTACATAAGGTTCATACCAAATCCTTCGCTACATCATCAGGATAATTTTCATGCATATAAATCAACATATCCATACCGTCTGTCCCCTCCCCTGCCTGAATTCTAGTCTGATGTGCATGTCTGAAATTTAAATTTTCAACATCTTGTATACATGCATGTTAACTGAAATTCAGTCCACTGTTTCATGTAAAAATGAATTTTTAGTGGAGTGTGACATCTAAACTGAATTATGAGTGCATTTGTGTCGTGTTTCTCTTACTATCCATTGATTTTGTAAATTGAATTTGTGTCTGACTATGTTTTTAGCTGTACTGAATTTGTGTTTGTTGTAAACTGAAGTTCAAAATTGTTCAGAAGTTCAAAATACCTGGCCTAATTCTGTACTATACAAAGTCAACTTTCGTACACAAGCAATCAGCTATAGGAAAGTGTAGGGGTTCGTAGCATGGAAAACAAAAATTTTCTACCGCATACAAACAAACAAGCCAAGATCTATCTACTAGATCGTAGCAACGAGTTGATAGTGGAACTCACCCTCGAAGATTCCAAAGCGGTTAACGAGAGCAGATTCTCGTGGGTGATGTAGTCGTACTCTTTCCGATCTCAAGATCGCGCAGACGATCCTTTCAGCGTCACCTTCCGGCAGCGCTCCCGCAGTCGGTCACACGTTCGGTACTCGACGAAGACCTTCCTCTCCCTTGTTCCAGCAGGCAGCGGAGGTTGTAGCACTCTCCTCGCGATTCCGGCAGCACAACGGCGTGGTACCGGAAGTAGAGGGGAGATCCCGCAGGGCTTCGCCTTAAGCCGGTGCGAGTATGGTGGAGCTTATGAGAGAGGCTATTAGTGGTCTAGTAATTAGACACACTAATTAGAAGGCTCTAAACCAATTAGAAGGCTCTAAACCGCAGGCTAAAGCAATTAGAAGCTCTAAACCAAAACGGCTCTAAACCGGAGGTAGAAGATAGGAACTTGTGTGTCTTGGGAGGGAGCCCTGCCCCTCCTTATATAGGTGGGAGGGGCTGGCCGGCCAAGGGGAGGAGAGTCCCTCCCCAAGTCGGCTTGGTGGGGCGCCGGCCAAGGGAGGAACCCTCCTCCAATTCGGCCTCCACCAATCCTCCTCTCTTCCCACTTCCCAAAATTGCCGTTTGACTTTCAAACTAGCCGTTTGACTTTTCAATTTAGGATTTAAATAAACCCTTTATTTTGGACAGCAAGAACACCTAGTACATGATGCAATCATTCCAACTTACAATGACACATTCATGTACCCTTCCCCTTCCGGAGTGCCGGACATTCCGGGACCTTCTAGAATGTTCCCGATGAAAACACCGGAACCATTCCCTAACTCCGAAACGGGACTTTCCTTATATGAATCTTATTCTCCGGACCATTCCGGATCACCTCGTGATATCCCGGATCCCATCCAAGACTCCGAACAACATTCGGTCTCTTTCTCATAATACCATAACTACTCAAACAACGTCGAATCCTTAAGTGTGTCTCCCTACGGTTCGTGAATTATGCGGACATGATCGAGACACTTCTCCGAACAATAACCAATAGAGGAATCTGGAAATTCATATGGCTCCCACATATTTCTACGATTACATTGCGATCGAATGAACCACTTACATACGATACCAATTTCCCTTTGTCTCACGATATGTTACTTATCCGAGGTTATGATCGTCGGTATCTCTACATACCTAGTTCAACCTCGTTACTGATAAGTACTCTTTTCTCGTTCCCGTGATATGTGATCCCTTGTGACCCAGTCACATGCTTGCAAGCTAATTGGATGACATTTCACCGAGAGGGCCCAGAGAATATCTATCCGTCATATGGATGGACAAATCCCACTCTTGATCCATGTGTTTCAACCAATACTTTCCGAACACTCAATGCCACCTTTATAGCCACCCTGTTACGGTGTGGTGTTTGATGACATCAAAGCATCCATCCGGCAAAGGTGATATGCATGATCTCATGGTCGAAGGAATTAGGTTACTATGTATCAGAAAGCATATAGCAATTGAACTATTGAAATGACTTGATCTTTATGCTACGCTTATCTATAGGAGTATGTCCACCATATCATTCTCCTAACGATATGATCTTGTTGTTAATAACATCTCAATGTTCATGATAGGGAAACCACAATCATCTATTAACCAACAAGCTAGTGAAGTATAGAGGCTATACTAGGGACTTCAATTTAAGTTTACAATTCACACAAGTATTAATGTTTCCTTGTTAATACTATTATAGCATGAATATAAACATTTATCATAAACACAAAGATATAATAATAACTATATTTATTATTGCCTCTAGGGCATATCTCCAACAGTCTCCCACTTGCACTAGAGTCAATAATCTAGTTTCAAACCTTTGTGTATTCAACACCTATGGCTTTCCGGTGTTGTATGTACACGATTGCTAGTGGTCAACTGATCTCCGGATCTGACACTTCCAGGTCCGTGTGTAATTGCATGTCTTTGCGTCTCTACGCATCACTCATTCTCTAATGAGATGGCTTCGTACAAATTTGGTCCTTTGGTGTGACCTTTAGTTCTTTGGGGTTAAAACATGTTGATAATATTGTCGTACAATATATCTTCATAGTATTATCCCGCTGTGAACTACACCTAGTTTGATAACAAACTACTTGACACAAATGCCCTCTTTTGCTGCTATAATAGCAGTCATATACTTAGCCTTTTGTTGTAGTATCTGTCACAATGTCTTAACTTTGGAACTCATCCAAATCCATTATGGAACCCACTTTCCATTATATCGTGCCACCCTTAATTTAGATTGAGATAAACTTAATTTGTACTTTGTGACAAAACTAGTATCAATGTAGTACTTTTACAATGAACTAACCATCTATTTGTCACTTCTACAAATAATATACTCTTAGTTCTTCCAAAAGATCATAAGAATATCCTTACTATTGTCCAATGATCATCTTACGAATCATTCTGGTATATGCTCACAACATTTAGAGCATAGGACATATCTGGATTTGTACATATCACAGTATGATTGATATAAATACTCTTTGTGATTTCATACATCAAGTATCAATCTATACTTGATTATTTGTTTCACTTTACCAAATGTCAATACACTTGAATATATCATCAACATTGAACTTATTCAATCCTTTCTGTGCAACAAGAACCTTTCTTGTAGTTCCTATATTGAACTCATTCAATATCTTGTCTATGTACTTCTGGCACAACCATATTAGCGTCTATTGATGCCAAAATACTTGGGTTTTGCCTAAGTCTTTCATCGGGATGAAATTCTTAATATGTGTTAATAAAAGATACATTATTTCCAATCAACAATATGTCTTCCACATAATGTATTAGAAACATGTCTTAGCGCTCCCACTTAATTTCTTGCAAATGCAAGCATCTTCATTGTCTCTGATGAAATTAAACCCTTTTAACAGTTTCATCATAGTGAAGATTCCAACTCCGCTATGCTCACTCTAACCATTGAAGTTTGCATATGCTTTTAGCATCCTTTGAATTGACAAAACCCTATGGACCGTGTTTATGCACATGTCCTAGGTAACGATTCTATTAGAAGAACTTGTTTTGTTTATTCAACTACCATATAACAAATTATATGTAGTGGTTGCTTTCATTAATCCGTCTAGACTAAATATCACTATGATAGATCAAATCTTGTCATAGTCAACCTTTGAACATTGTTGTGAACTCTTTCCCAACATGTCGACTATTTCATAGATGTAAAACATCCATGTCTATTTCTTTATAGATCCAGACACAACTGTAAGGTCTTACACCTTTCTCGAGGGTCCTTCAAGTTCAAAACTTGATTTCTCGTGTATGGAACTATCACGGATTTTATGGCTTCAAGCCATTTGACGGAGTCAGGGCCCATCATCGCTTCTTTGCATGTAGTCGGTTCATTATTCTCAAATAATGATTCAACCCTCAAATCTTGGTATTTGATTGTTTACCCGATCTACTTGTTTCAATAGGAACTTAGATCTCCGTGACCACAACCTTTGAGGCACGTGAGCCATGAGCATTGTTGCCGCCTCCGGAACACTTTTCGGCGCTGCGCAACTTTGCACATACAGCTAAGGTTCTTAACCTCATCAAAGTTCTATTGTCCTCCCACTTAACTTTTCACGAAAAATTCCTTCCAAAAGAAACTTGACGTTCTAAGCAACAAACACTTTTGTCTCCGGTGTTTATGGAGGAATACTTAATAGTCATACAAAGACAGGTTCATCCGACTTTGGTTGCAAACATCTTTCTTATGCATAGCATACCAATGTTTAAGAAAGGACAACTTGGGTTTTATCCCAAACCATAACCTTATATGGTGTCATTTCAACGGATTATGATGAAGCTCTTTTCAGTGGAAAAACGGTAATCTCTAAAGCTTTTAATCTTTAAAATACAATGGCAGTTTTATGAATTACACCTTTCGATCTTACCATGTCAAACAAGGTTTAATTACATATCTCGAACGCTCCATACTCTTATGGTGTTTCGGGAAATGCAAATCCACGGAACGATTCCTTAAATCTTAGGTATTATGCTAAACTTGTAACTCAAATATCTTCCTTTATGATCTTATCATAAACCATTTATATTCTTGTTACAATGATTTTGCACTTCATCTTGAAAACTTTGAACTTTTCAAATATTTCATACTTCATCCTTATTAAGTAAATATTCATATATTCACTCAAATTTTCGGAGAAAACATATGAAGTTGAAATCCATCGCTCTTGACTACACATAATGGAGTTCGTACAACAATATGCACAAGTTCCAATAAGCTAGTCTTTCGTTCTCTTATGGCCTATGAACGAAGTTTTAATTATCTCTAGGAAAGTTTCACAAGCGTCATTTGATCAAAATCAAAAGACTCCAAAATTCCATCCACATGGAGTTTCTTCATGTTTTCTTTCCAATATAATTTAAACGGCGATGTCACTTCCTAAGTGATCTTTCAATCAATTTGTCTTTCGACATTTTTAGCACTAGTTTTATGGATGTGATTTCTCCAACGAGATTTGTGAATCATCCATCTTTTATGGATTACGGCAATTATTTGAACAACCCTTTTGTTCTCATAATACCCGATAAAACAAATCTTTGAAGGCAAGCTTTGATGTTTAACGAGCAACACAATAACCCTTTATTTGTTCTCGATGAACATCATCACATATTCTTTTGCTAGTTACTTAGGCCATTGTAGTTCATGAATTGTGTTGTTTCGTATGACGATTCACACCAACAAATTCAGTATCAAATACTTAAGAACCACATTGTTTAACAAGCAAAGAATATAGCCATAACATGTATATCATCTATATACTTAAACTGAACGATTCTAGTCTTTTCTTTTCTGCCATATATTTATGAGATTCTCTTTCAGTATTTCCTTTTCAGTTTGAAAGAATCTATCAACATCAATAGTGGAGTCATACATATGACATATAGTCCAAAGCGTGTATAGTTAAATACCAATGTCTTTGGACTTGCACTTTGAAGTAGATCACCATCATCAAATGTTTGGTGTTCTTTCAAATTCCTTTCATTAGTAATCTCTTGGTGTAGTAAACATTTTACCTACATCAAATATTCACCCTTATCATGGTATCGTCCATGATCAAGCTACTTTTAGCTTATAACGATGAATTATTAGTATAATGTTGCTATCCAAAACCTTTTGGAGGATTAGGACAACAAGTGTCTCCAACCTTTTTGCAAATTCTCATCAAAATATGAGAACATGAACTTTGCCATATTATACTCTATCATGTTGTAACCAAAACTTCGTTTCAGATATCACAATATCTTCCACACATCATGGTTTCTGAAACAACTCTTTCAGATCCTAGATAACCTTGATATTAAGGGAATCCTTTGAATATCAAGAATCATGGATACAAACATGATACTTATATACTAACACTTGGAATTGTTACTCTTGATTTAATACTAATTATTAAACTTCATGGAGTAACCGGAACTTACTGAAAGTTTGCAATAGGACTTTTAAACTTTAGATTAACACTTAAAACAATACGATACCAGTTCGTAAAGTATCTAACCAGAATTCTATAGTTCTATCATCTCAATTATAACTAAGCGCAAGGTGGTAAACGGATGCCAATGACTACAACAACTATGCAAATTCACTTTGATTTAGTTTATGATAAATTGAGTTCTAATTAATAATTAAATTAATCTAGGTGAACTCCCACTCAAAACAATATCCCTCACATTGTTTTAGTGATCACACGAACCAAATCCACCACATCAAAACCGATCATCACGAGAGTTGATATAGCTTCAATGGCGAACAATCAACATGTTCATCATATCTACTATATGACTCATGCTCTACCTTTCGGTAATCCGTGTTCCTGAGGCCATGTCTGTACATGCTAGGCTCGTCAAGATCAAACCTTAGCTACCGCATAAGCAAATCTGGCTTGCTTACGTTGTATTTACCCGTGGAATCAAAGACACCCGATCATCACGTGGTGCTTCGAAGCAACAAGTTTTAGCAACGGTGCTAACTAAGGGCGAACACTTTAGAACTTGAAATTTATGTGCATGAGGGATCATCTTATAATGCTACCGTCGTCTACTAAGCAATACAAGATGCATAAAGGATTAACATCACATGCAATTCATAATATGTGATATGATATGGCCTTTCTTCTTTGTGCTTCCGATCTCCATCTTCAAGCACGAACATGATCTCCATCATCACCGGCGTAGCATCAAGGTCAATGACGCTTCTTCATGGTTGTCGTCCACCAGCTTCAACTATTACAACTATTTTGAATAGACACGCAGGTCTTAACAGAAATTAAAGACAACCATATGGCTCCTGCCGGTTGCCAACTTACAATAAGGAACATTGCATACATCAAATATAATCACAATCATGGCCATATCACATCACTGCACACCCCTGCAAAACAAAGTTAGACGCTTCTACTTTCTTTGCATATTTTACGTGGTTTGGGGCTTTCCATAAGTGTCGTTCTAACCTACGAACAAGAACCACAACATTGATACTAGCATTGTTGATTACCCGTTGTAAATTGGATCTTTACTATGCTAGGAGAAACTGGCACCCGCAAAGCCACTTATGCAATACAAGTTGCATGTTAAGCGTGGAGCAAGTCTCATGAACGATGTCATGTAAGGTTAGCCCGGGCCGCTTCATCCCAACATACCGCAAGATGCAAAGTACACAAAAGGCAATCTACAATAAAAGCATCAACGCCCACAATGACCATTGTGTTCTACTCGTGCAACAGATCTACATATAGACACGGCTCTGATACCACTGTAGGGGTTCGTAGCATGGAAAACAAAAATTTTCTACCGCATACAAACAAACAAGCCAAGATCTATCTACTAGATCGTAGCAACGAGTTGATAGTGGAACTCACCCTCGAAGATTCCAAAGCGGTTAACGAGAGCAGATTCTCGTGGGTGATGTAGTCGTACTCTTTCCGATCTCAAGATCGCGCAGACGATCCTTTCAGCGTCACCTTCCGGCAGCGCTCCCGCAGTCGGTCACACGTTCGGTACTCGACGAAGACCTTCCTCTCCCTTGTTCCAGCAGGCAGCGGAGGTTGTAGCACTCTCCTCGCGATTCCGGCAGCACAACGGCGTGGTACCGGAAGTAGAGGGGAGATCCCGCAGGGCTTCGCCTTAAGCCGGTGCGAGTATGGTGGAGCTTATGAGAGAGGCTATTAGTGGTCTAGTAATTAGACACACTAATTAGAAGGCTCTAAACCAATTAGAAGGCTCTAAACCGCAGGCTAAAGCAATTAGAAGCTCTAAACCAAAACGGCTCTAAACCGGAGGTAGAAGATAGGAACTTGTGTGTCTTGGGAGGGAGCCCTGCCCCTCCTTATATAGGTGGGAGGGGCTGGCCGGCCAAGGGGAGGAGAGTCCCTCCCCAAGTCGGCTTGGTGGGGCGCCGGCCAAGGGAGGAACCCTCCTCCAATTCGGCCTCCACCAATCCTCCTCTCTTCCCACTTCCCAAAATTGCCGTTTGACTTTCAAACTAGCCGTTTGACTTTTCAATTTAGGATTTAAATAAACCCTTTATTTTGGACAGCAAGAACACCTAGTACATGATGCAATCATTCCAACTTACAATGACACATTCATGTACCCTTCCCCTTCCGGAGTGCCGGACATTCCGGGACCTTCTAGAATGTTCCCGATGAAAACACCGGAACCATTCCCTAACTCCGAAACGGGACTTTCCTTATATGAATCTTATTCTCCGGACCATTCCGGATCACCTCGTGATATCCCGGATCCCATCCAAGACTCCGAACAACATTCGGTCTCTTTCTCATAATACCATAACTACTCAAACAACGTCGAATCCTTAAGTGTGTCTCCCTACGGTTCGTGAATTATGCGGACATGATCGAGACACTTCTCCGAACAATAACCAATAGAGGAATCTGGAAATTCATATGGCTCCCACATATTTCTACGATTACATTGCGATCGAATGAACCACTTACATACGATACCAATTTCCCTTTGTCTCACGATATGTTACTTATCCGAGGTTATGATCGTCGGTATCTCTACATACCTAGTTCAACCTCGTTACTGATAAGTACTCTTTTCTCGTTCCCGTGATATGTGATCCCTTGTGACCCAGTCACATGCTTGCAAGCTAATTGGATGACATTTCACCGAGAGGGCCCAGAGAATATCTATCCGTCATATGGATGGACAAATCCCACTCTTGATCCATGTGTTTCAACCAATACTTTCCGAACACTCAATGCCACCTTTATAGCCACCCTGTTACGGTGTGGTGTTTGATGACATCAAAGCATCCATCCGGCAAAGGTGATATGCATGATCTCATGGTCGAAGGAATTAGGTTACTATGTATCAGAAAGCATATAGCAATTGAACTATTGAAATGACTTGATCTTTATGCTACGCTTATCTATAGGAGTATGTCCACCATATCATTCTCCTAACGATATGATCTTGTTGTTAATAACATCTCAATGTTCATGATAGGGAAACCACAATCATCTATTAACCAACAAGCTAGTGAAGTATAGAGGCTATACTAGGGACTTCAATTTAAGTTTACAATTCACACAAGTATTAATGTTTCCTTGTTAATACTATTATAGCATGAATATAAACATTTATCATAAACACAAAGATATAATAATAACTATATTTATTATTGCCTCTAGGGCATATCTCCAACAGAAAGAACCATTCACCGCTAGCAATAAACAAATCAGATCCATGAATTGGATGGTGTGCCTGTGTTGCTTCAGATTTGTGGGTGGCAAACTGGCAACTACCATTGCGTGTACATGTACATCGGAATGAAGGATTTGCTGCCATTACATGTACATCCTAATGAAGGATTTTCCCGGAGTCTTGTGGATCGGAGATGGGAACGCACGTGAGTCTAGACCGGTGGTGCGAGGTCAACCTCACGTGTACTCGAACTCGGGGCCGTTCTTGGCGACGAAGGTGGCCGTCTTCTCAATTTATTTATGTTAGTTGTTGAGATAAACATGGTTGTTTGTTGTAGGTGACCTAGATATGCACGTGATAAAAGAGAGATAATGGTAGGAGGGATGTGGAGTGGCATTTTATTTGTAATTTTTATATGTGTGACACCAGACATTCACCACGCTTTTAAAATTAAATTGGATTAATTACAAATACCCACTGTCATTTGGTCATGTCCCATTGCTTGAGGTTGTGACCCTTATAAATCGTACTCTCAGTTGGCATGAAATGGTCGAGTTAAAGCACGTTACTTTTTGAGACCTCTATACGAGAGTTGCACTTGGGGTTTAGATACAAAAGGTAACTCAGGATGATTGCTTTGTTCTTGGTTCTCTACTCATCATCCTATAATTTGTTCATTATTAATTGATTGAGGTGAAGGGAATATGCCCGAGAGGCAATAATAAAGTGGTTATTATCGTATTCCTTGTTTATGATAAATGTTTATTTTACATGCTATAATTGTATTAATACGGAAACGTTAATACATATGTGTTTAATAAACAAAAGGAAGTGCCTAGTTATGCCTCTCTTATAAACTAGCTCGTTGATTAACAAGATGATCAAGGTTTTCTGATCATGGACATTGGATGTTGTTAATAACGAGGTCACAACATTAGTGTAATGGTGTGATAAACATTTATCCGAAGTATAGCATTATGATCAAAGTCATTGAGTTTATATTGCTATAATAATATTGCTATAACAACTTACGAAGTGATCCTAATCCTTAGACCATGAGATCATGTCAATCACTAACACCGGAAGAGTTTCTTGATAACATCAAACGTCACACCGTAACAGGGTGATTATAAAGATGGGTTCAGAACTACTAAAGTGTTATGTTGAGGCCCATGGATCGAGAGTGAAATTTGTTCATCCCGATGACGGATAGATATGCTTTGGGCCCTCTCGGTAATATCACATTGATTAGCTTGCAAGCAAGTGATTTGATCACTAGAATGTTATATCACGGGAACGAGAAAAGAGTGCATGTCAGTAACAAGATCAAACTAGGTATGGAGATACCGATGATCGAATCTCAGACATGTAATATATCGCGAAACAAAGGGATTAAGATACTAGCGTAAAAGGTTCCGACGATCACAAGAAAGCCATCGTTGAATGTGTGGGAGTCAGTATGGGTCTCCAGATCCCGCTTCTGATTATTGATCCGAGAGGGGTCTCGATCATGTCCGCATTATTCACGAACCGTAGGGTGACACACTTAAGAGACACTGACATCCATTTGGAGCAAAAGTTTCATGCCGAAAAGAATAACAAGCGCAAGAATTTATTTCACTAGATACCGAAATGGGTTTTCGGGTGAAATTGCAGAAAGTGTTTCTGCATGTGAAATGAAATACTAGCAAGGGGTTATATGTGAATGTTTGTCATTAAAGTAATTGACAAAATTCTGAATAAATAAAAGAAGTTTTATTTAATGAGAGTTTGCATTAAATTTGGTGGAAATTTAATAGGAATTTGAGTGGATTTTTGAGTGGAGGGAATTGAAAGGCATTTGAGTGAGTGGAGTGTCCACCCACATGAATGTGGAAGAGGTGGGGGCAGCCCCATGGCTGGGCGCATGGCCCCTTGGGTGCCCCCCTCTCCCTATAAAAGGAGCTCCCCTCCCTCTCTCTCACTCACACCTCCTCGTGAAGGATCTCTCTCCCCCTCTAGAATTTATTCCTCATGGTCTCGGACTAGCAAGATACATGTTTCCGGTGGCTTTTCGGCAAGAAAGAGTTGTGCTTCCGCTGCATCGCTGGAGCGAGGAGGCGGAGGTTGCTCGGTGCCTCGGACGTGTGTGCGAGCACGGATGCGCTGCTGTTTTGCGGCGCTAGGACTTCCTCTCGATCTTGAGATCGGCAAGAGATCGTCTACATCAACCACGAGTTTGGACTCGTTAAGCTTTGTCGGTCTTCAAGGGTATGTTCTCTACGGATGTACATCCGCCCGTTATTTGTATCTAGTAGATAGATCTTGGTACATAGTTGTTACTATCATAGGAATTTTTTTTGTTTTCTATGCTGCGAACCCTACATGATGCAGATTTGGGTTCAACCAGAGTGTCTAACCAAAAGGCTGGCTTATGCATTCCGTCAACTAAGGATTGTCAACATTGATAGCATTCCTGAAGGGTACGATCTCACGTGGACAATGTTCATTCTGGAAGCTGCACCATCGCTGGAGGAGTTGTGCATGACGGTATGCTCCCACCACCTAAAGTTTGTTTTGTGTTTGACGCATGTGCTTTCATTCACTTGGAGTACAATAAGTTCCATTTTGCTCAGTCCTATGGGTGGAATGCAGGTAATGGATCACCCATGTGAAATGGAAATGGGTAAGAAGAAAAGGAGGCAATACTGAGTATAGCCAAACAAAGGGCGTGAAGTGGGAACCACCTACGTCGAATTTCAAGCACCACCATATTACCAATCGCTGGAAGCTGCACCTACATCGAATTTCATTCTGGAAGCTGCACCATCGCTGGAGGATTTGTGCATGACGGTATGCTCCCACCTAAAGTTTTTTTTGTGTTTGACGCATGTGCTTTTTTTAAACTTGGAGTACAATAGGTTCCATTTTGCTCGGTCCTATCGGTGGAATGCAAGTAATGGATCACCCATGTGAAATGCAAATGGATAAGAAGAAAAGGAGGCAATACTCGTAAAGAGAAAAGAAGGGCGTGGTGGAGTGGGAACCACCTACACCGAATTTCAAGCACCACCATCTTACCAATCTCATCATCTTCTGCTTTGAGTATTTCATGGTGAGCCATGTGAGGCATGTGATGAAAGCGACAACGAATCGAAAGGATGTGTACCTATACGATAGACTATATGATAGATTAACATGTGACGAGTGCGAACACCTGGAACCTCTGAAGCCGACTATGTTTCCGAAGTCAAAGAAGCATAGGTGTTGGATGAGGAAGCTGATGACCCAGGACATGAAGTCGCGTGCCAGGATTCACTTCCTTAGCATTTCTGAGATTCATGATGACCATTGTGCAATGATACTGAATTAGTGTTTTGTTTTCACTAAAAAGACTATGTGTGTCTGAGAAGATGGTGAAGGCTTCTCGGGAAGTTTGTCTAATAAAATGGTCAGCTAGTATATAACGTTTGTACTCTGTGATTTGTAATCAAAAGTTGTAGTAGTGTTGTTAATTTAAAAATTGTGTCTCTATTGCATGAATTGGAGAATGATTTTGTGCAATGATACTGATTTAGTGTTTTCGTTCACTAAAAAGACTCTGTGTGCCTGAGAAGATAGCTGTAGTAGTGTCAATCGTGAGCATGGAGGTGCTTTCATCACTCACACTCCCCCCAGTCCTAGCCTAGCTAGCCCCTTCATCAAAGACGATGCCGCGAGACACGTGGAGACGCTTGTTGATAGGCTCATAGAGGGGATAGGCTTTGCTCCCTTTCTCATAGCCGATCATCACCATCGGGTGGCTACGATCGTCAAGTTTCTTCAAACCTGGCTTCGTCTCCTTGGTGTACGCCCTGCAGCGAAACACAAGGAGGAAATGCACATTCAGTTTGGCGCCATACCATCCCTCGTACGTTGTCTTGCCTTCCAGGCTCCTAGCTAGTCAGAGACCTATTCAGAACAAAGACTGATGTCGATGTTGATGCCGCTTCGCCCTAGAATTTTCCATCGGCATGCTCATTTCCTTGAGCATGCTTCTGGTTGATGGTCGGATTGCGCCTCTCTACTGCCCCATTATGCTGCAGGGAACAAGGGGAAGCGGGATGATATTGATTGACGCCACGATCTCTGCACACCAATCCGCGAATTCGATCGACATGAACTCACCAGCTTTGTCGTGCAGTGGCTGATGTGACTCCTTTGTTGCTTCAGCCTGGAAACGGCGAATTGTAGCTGTTGCTTCATCCTTGGCCCCGACAAGGACTAGCAACATGAAGCGATTGTGGCTGTCGACGAGCAGCAGAAAGTACCTTTTTACGCTATGTGTCGCTGGCGAGATTGGGCCACAGAGGTCGTCGTGCACGAGCTCGAGGGGTGTCATTGTGTGGTACTTGGCTGCTGTAGGGAACAGGGCATGTCAGTGCAAGCCTCACAGAGTTGCTCGACGTGGCTAATGACGGATTGACGGGGAGGCCACGCATCATGCCTCTACGCGACATCTTCTCCAGGCTGTCGAAGCTCTAGTGGATGAAGTGTGAGTGCCAGTGCCACGCCTCCTCGTTGATGACGTGCGCTGACGAGCACACCGGTTGCAAATTCAGAGGTGAACAATGTACCGGCAATTTTTGGTGCTAGGTACCTTAGTGATCAGGGTCTTCTCCTAATCACGCATTGTCATGAACCCCTGCTCGACGTTAGTGAGGAAGCCAATCTCGTCCATCTGGCCTATGCTGACGATGCTGGACTTGAGCTGCGGGATCCAGTACACACTGTAGAGCTCGCGGTAACGCTTGTTGTCGATGGCGAAGATGATGGTGCTGCGACCACAGATATCAATGACCGATATGTCCCCAAATTGCACCTTGCCGAAGACACCCCTGTATAGCTCCACAAACACAACGTCATCGTCGGTCATGTGGTTCGAGGCTCTAATATCGAGGTACCAGGCCGCGTCCATGTTGTGTGGCGTGTGCAGGAGCTCGACCCGTGCGTGTTCCTTGTTCAGGAACACCTACTCCCTCGTCAGCAGTGTGGCCGTATATCCCGGGACAAGGAGCATGTTTCTGAGGGATGTGCATCCTCCAACTCGACGACAGTGGCCATCGTCAGGCATGTCTCTTCATCGTCCTCCCTCTGCATGACGTTGGTGATGGCTCAGATATGTAGAGCTCGTTGGGAACCCCAAGAGGAAGGTATGATGAGCACAACAACAAGTTTCTCTCAGTTATGAAACCAAGGTTATCGAACCAGTAGGAGTAAGGAAACAACTCCAAGGTGTTGCTAGAAACTTGAAACCTGCACAACACAACCACAGTACTTTGCCCCAACTAATAGTGAGGTTGTCAATCTCACCGGTTTGCTGAAAATAAAGGATTAAACGTATAGTGTGGAAGATAGTGATTGCTTGTAGAAAGTAAACAGTAAACGGTAAATAGTAGATGGTATATCAATAGTAAGGAATGGACCGGGGTCCACAGTTCACTAGAGGTATCCTCCATAAGATAAATAACATGTCGGGTGAACAAATTACAGAGGGACAATTGACAGATTGAAAATGCATAACAATGTATATACTAGACATCTTGATTCCTACAAGATTTGTTTGGGCATTACAACATGATACATAGACTGTAATCTAACTGCATCTATGACTAGTAATCCACCTTCAGGTTATCATCTGAACCCCTTCAAGTATTAAGTTGCAAGCAACAGATAATTACATTAAACAAAGTGTGTAAAGTAAACAATACAATTGCCCTTGGATAAAGGATTGTTGTTTTCTCCCTAGTAGCAACAACACATCTACAACCTTAGAGATTTCTGTCACTTCCCCAGATTACTAGAGGCATGAACCTACTATCGAGTATAAATACTCTCCCTTGGAGTTACAAGCATCTACTTGGCCAAAGTATCTACTAGCAACGGAGAGCATGCAAGATCACAAATAACATAGACATGATAGAATCAATAATCAATATGCATAGTACTCAATATCCATCGGATCCCCACAAACACAACATGTAGCATTACAAATAGATGATCTTGATCATGAACGGAGCTCACAAGATCGAAACATGATAGCACAAAAGAGGAGAAACAACCATCTAGCTATTGTATGGACCCATATTCCAAGGGTGAACTACTCACGCTTCACTCCAGAGGCTGGCATGGTGATGAAGAAGGCCTCCGGGATGATCTCTCGCCTCCGGCAGGGTGCCAGGAAGAGCTTCAGATCCCCCCGATCTAGGGAAGATGGTGGCGGCGGCTATAAACTCTTTCGTGGATTTTCGATCAGGTCTTTAGGGTTTCTGCATCGGGGTTTATATAGGAGAAGGGGCGAGGTCGGTGGACACCCGAGGGTCCCACACCATGGGCTGGCGTGGCCTAGGGTGGGCCCGCACCACCCTATGGTGCGGCCGCCTCGTGGCTCCTCTTCGTCTCCCCTTTTGACTCTGTCTTCTCTCCGGTAAAATATTGACTTTGACTTTTGTTCCGTTCAATTCTAAGAATATTTTCTTACTAGCTTTTCTGAAACCAAAAACAACAGACTACGACATCTTGTCGATAGGTTAGTTCTGGAAAATGTATAAAAATACCTCAAAGTGTAGACAAAACATAAGAAAGTTGATACAAAATAAGCATGGAGCATAAAAAAACTATAGATATGTTTACAACATATCAAGCATCCCCAAGCTTAACTCTTGCTCGTCCTCGAGTAGGTAAGTGATAAAAAGAATAATTTTTTAGGTGACATGCACCATCACAATCTTGATCAAAATATTGTAAAGCATTGATAGCTGGGATCAAAGTACTCTAAACATGAGCATGAAAGATATAATTCTAACAATAAGACAAAGCAATTAAGTTGTAACATGAAAAGGTACAAACAAAAGATCATGAATAACAATGCATTGAAAGAAATTTGTTTGTTTCACATATAGAAAACATAGCATGTGTGGTATTCAGCTTGTCCCTCATGGAATAACAAAACATAAATGCATAGGACACATTCAAAGTTCATAAGTGTGACTAGATACAAATAATTTAAGAACAAGCAATACCATGATTATGAATCAATCAAGAAGTTTTGAGAAAATGCACATTGAACTAAGAATGACAACTATGCTCTCTTAATTGGTGCATAAAGATAGAAGATGGAGACTCAACATAAAAGTAAAAAAAGAAAGGCCCTACACAGAGGGAAGCAGGGATTTCAAGTTTCATAAAGAGCTTCCAAAAATTATGGTATTTATTAGCTTTCAGCTCTCATTGCCCCTATCATAAGCATCTTGAGGTGATAAAGGTTAAAGTGAGACAAATATGATGTATATGCTTGACAAATCATAAGTTGAAAATCTCATGTCCCTTGAGTACGAGGGTCATTCCTCATGCTACTCAACTTTAGTCACAAGCAAGTTCTTCTCATTGTAAGTACTCCCTCCGTTTCAAAATATAAGATGTTTTAGGTTTGTGAAGAAAATGAATCTAGACTTGTTTTAGTATATACATTCACTCAACTTTGGGATGAATCTACACACTAAAACAAGTCTAGATTCATTTACTTCACAAACCTAAAGCATCTTATATTTTGAAACGGAGGGAGTATATGTGTATCATAGAGAACCACCAACGGGGTACCCCTTGCCCCATGACACATGAGATAATCAAAATGACAAGGCAACAGACAATGAGCATCTCAGCAATCTTTTTGTTTACCATGAGCATGGTGCCTTTTTTCTCTTTTTTCTTTTCCCCTTTTTCTATATTTTTTCCTGAAGATGCTTCATAGATTGCTCACTATGGTTATGCTGCAAGTTTCACCATGATTAGGCTAGCCGCCCAGGTGTTTCTCTAACACATATATAATACTCCATGGACTTACTAGATCTCCTTTTATTTCATACCACCGACATCCATAAACAAAAGATCATGATATCAACTAGATAATATGTACAAGTGTTGAAAACGTTTGACATGACATCATGGTTCTGCTAACTCCCAACTTATAATTTGCAAGCATATAAGAAACATAGATGACACAATGGTTCAAGTTTATTAAGTGCAATAAAGTAAAGTGTGACATCAAGTTTGTGAGAGCTTTAATCACTAATTTTCACATAACAAGTGTAATTTGGAAGATAGATAAACACATGAATATACTTGGAATCATGTAACACACCATGCATAGGAATTTATAGTGGACTCTTTGGAATAACTTGGTTTCTTGGGAGTTGGATGCATGAGTAGAGCCCATACTCAGTACAAGTGGAGGCTAGCAAAAGACTGGAAGTGACCAACTAAGAGAGCAATAATGGTCATAATCATGCAAAGCGACAAAACATTATTAATTAAAGCATAAAGTGATATCACGAGTCAAAAACTAAATGATCATAGAGGCTAAGGTGACTGGTTCATAGTATTAACATGGTGTAAGCATGTGCCAAGTAAACCCAAATAAAGCATCAAAGGAGAATACCAGAATATAATGCTTTTGTATGCTAAAACAACACATGATTCTTTCAAGAAATATTAAGTAATCTCAATTGTTTGGAACAAGTCATGCTACAGCAATAATCACTAAGCATATGGGCAAAGCAACATCTAACATGACATGATAAAGTCTAAGCCGCAGTCAAAACAAGCTTCCTTTTGTACCACTATAAGCATTAAACTTTCTACTCTTTTCCAACAACAATCAACTTAGTTGAAACAACATAAGAATGTCGGGGTTCAACTAATTTATTGCAGCAAACCAAACAAAATAAAAAGAAAAACAAAAACAAAGACGCTCCAAGAACAAAACAATAGTGCATGAAGCAATAAAAATAAAGTGTCTAGAAAGAAAACCTGAGATTTTTATTGATGAAGAAGGGGATACCTTAGGCATCCTCAAGCTTTGACGCTTGAACCTCTTGAATATTTCTTGGGGTGACATGGGTGGCATCCCCAAACTTGAGATTTTATCCATACTTCATCTCATCACATTATTATTCCCCTACACTTGAAAATTACTTTCATACAAAACTTCACACAATCTTCATTAGCAACATTAGTGTATTTAAAATAATAATCTCTTGGGTTTAGTTTAAATACAAGTAAAACTTTTATTAAAACACAAAATACTGTAGCAATTCCTTTTAAAATCTCAAGTGATCAAAGATAACTCAAAAGAAACCGATTACGAGGCAAATACAAATAATGACAGAAATCTGTCAAAACACACCAGCAGGTAAAGACCAATTTTTTCGTAGACCTTATGTTGCTCAAATCAAAAAGTGCTAAACTAACGAAAGTTAGATAATAGCCTAGGGCATAAGCATAGAAAATTACAACTCAATCCGTCCTACTGGGATTTTTCATGATTTTTTATAGTGAAGCACAAAAATCTGTTTCAGAACAACAACTTCCTCAAATCTTATTTCTCTCTCATTAGAGGTTATTCTTGGCACAAAAACCACACAAAAAGGATAAGAATAGGTTAGTACAGAGGTAATAACTTCCAAGACTCAACAAAAGAAAAACTTACTAAAAATAAAAATAATTGGGGTTATCTCCCAATAGTGTTTTTCTTTAACGCCTTTCAGCTAGGCATAGAAAGCAAGAATCAAATATTTTTGAATGAAGAAGCATAAAAATCAAGTTTCTTGCCCCTACTTTTGTTACCCTTACTCTTATCTTTAGGGAACGTATGCTTGCTTGGTGGAGAAGCAAAATGCATGATGCCTTTTCCACATCTATTATTGCTCTAAGGAGTTTTAGCAGGGATCTTTCAAGTGTAATTTGTCTTTTTCCTACACATTCAATAACAAGATAATCAATAGACATCACTTTCCCTAGGATCTTAGTAAACACTCCTTCGGTTATTCCAATGGGTAATACAATGTCATTATTGGTAAGAGATATTTTTTCTCCACCCTCAGAAAGTCCCCAAAGATTCAAAGATTCATAAATATCCTTAGGCATAAGAAAAAATTCTGACATAATATCAGAACGAGCATAAAAAGTTGCATTATTTATAACAAGTTTTACTATAGGAAGCCATTTTGAAGATTCAGAATTTATTGGAACATATTCATGATGCTCTGTAGGCATATTATAGCATTCCTTTAAACTAGTTGTATTGGTCTCAACAGTGTTTAATCTAGCACAAATGTCTGTAAAGAATGAATCGGATTTGCTAGGCAAGTTATATGTTGCAATCAACTTTTTTATGGCATTAAAGGCTTCATCCTCACAACACTAGAGGAAATCTCCTCCTATTATAGCATCCAAAGCATATCTATAACAAAGAGCAAGACCAAAGTAGAAACTGCTAAGAAACAAGCCTAGAGTCATCTTAGGTTCGGTTCCTTCATGTAAATCGGAAATTCTATACCAAGCTTCTTTGAAACTCTCTTCACTTCCTTGTTTGAAAGTGAAGATCATTTCCTCAAGTGACATAGTGATTGGATCAACACTAGACATAAAAGCAACTTGAAGTAGGAACTATATTTTTTGTATTTTTGATAAAAAAGAAACAAAGCAACACAACTATTTTTTTCGTATTTTCGATAAAAAGAAACAAGCAAAACAAAGCAAAATAAACTAAGCAAAACAAAACAAAGTAAAGAGATTGGTTGTAAGAGACTCCCCTTGCAAGAATCTTCTTTCTCCCTGAAAAGTGATTGACGAGGAGGAAGAGATTGAAGTTGTCCTTATCTCGCCGGCAACGACGCAAGAAAAGAGCTTGATGGCTCAGATATGTAGAGCTCATTGGAAACCCCAAGAGGAAGGTATGATGAGGACAGCAGCAAGTTTCCCTCAGTTATGAAACCAAGGTTATTGAACCAGTAGGAGTAAGGAAACAACTCCAAGGTGTTGCTAGAAACTTGAAACCTGCACAACACAATCACAGTACTTTTCCCCAACTTACAGTGAGGTTGTCAATCTTACCGGTTTGCTCAAAACAAAGGATTAATGTATAGTGTGGAAGATAGTGATTGCTTGTAGAAAGTAAACAGTAAACGGTAAACAGTAGATGGTATATCAATGGTAAGGAATGGACCGGGGTCCACAGTTCACTAAAGGTGTTCTTCATAAGATAAATAACATGCCGGGTGAACAAATGACAGATTGAAAATGCATAACAATGTATATACTAGACATCTTGATTCTTACGAGATTTGTTTAGGCATTATAACATGATACATAGACCATAATCTAAATGCATCTATAACTAGTAATCCACCTTCAGGTTATCATCCGAACCCCTTCCAGTATTAAGTTGAAAGCAATAGATAATTGCATTAAAAAAAGTGTGTAAAGTAAACAATACAATTGCCCTTGGACAATTGTTGTTTTCTCCCTAGTAGCAACAACATATCTACAATCTTAGAGATTTCTGTCACTTCCCCAGATTACTATAGGCATGAACCTACTGTCGAGCATAAATACTCCCTCTTGGAGTTACAAGCATCTACTTGGACAAAGTATCTACTAGCAACGGAGAGCATGCAAGATCATAAATAACATAGACATGATAGAATCAATAATCAATCTGACATAGTACTCAATATCCATCAGATTCCCGCAAACACAACATGTAGTATTACAAATAGATGATCTTGATCATGAAAGGAGCTCACAAGATCTAAACATGATAGCACAAAAGAGGAGAAACAACCATCTAGCTACTGTATGAAACCATAATCCAAGTGTGAACTACTCATGCATCAGTACGGAGGCTGGTATGGTGATGAAGGCCCAGTTCTTTTGGTGGCTTCTCCGAGAAGCCGCCCTACCCCCAGCTTCCTGGGGAAGCCGGTTTCAAAAAAATTCGAGGCTTCCAAATTATTTTAGCCTTAACCACTTTAGAAGCCTCGTATTTTTTTTTGAACCGGCTTCCCCAGAAAGCTGGGGGTAGGGCAGCTTCTCGGAGAAGCCGTCAAAAGAACTGGGCCGAAGAAGGCCTCCGGGATGATCTCTCGGCTCCGGCAGGGTACCGGGAAGAGATTCAGATCCCCCCGATCTAGGGACGATGGTGGCGGCCGCTATAGACTCTTTTGTGTATTTTCTCATGATTTTCTCGTTATCGCAGGGAAAATGTGAGATTCGAGATTCGCATCCCGAACTCATTGATCCACTCGTCATCCTTGAAGAAGATGGTCTCAAATTCAGTTCGAATACGATGCACGCGTGTGTCACGCACGCGATCGGTGCCCTTGTGATGCACCTTGATCGCCTCCCATGTGTCTTGGTGCTCCCCTCCTAATGAGCATGTAGTACATCTTAGTAGGGGTAGAGCGCAACAACACCGCTAGGTACTGCTTGTCCTCATGCTAGGGCACCTTGTCGTCCTCGACCACGTCCCAAATTGGTGTATTCCGTCGCTTCAGCATCAAGAAGGAGACCACGAAAATTCAGAGTTTGAGCGAGAGAGAGACAGTATTTGTGAGGCACAGGACTTGCGAATTTTGTGTTATCATTCACCGCTATTTATTCGAGCTATAGGTAAAGGTAAGAGACAACGATCCACAATGATCGTGCCATCCCACGACCGGATCATGCCAAGCGCAAGATTTCGCTCCAAGTTGTTAGAAACTTGAAGCTGAAAAACTCTGACAACAACGCTAACTGAAATTGCTAACTGAACTAAACGAAACTGTCTAAACAGTTCAGATTAACATCTACCTAAAACCTTAGTGTTGCATTGGTTTATTAAAAACATCAGTCACACTTGGTTTTAGAGATGGTCAAACTTGGTTCTATTCGGCAGGACGTGACTATTTTTTCTAAAAACAAGAAAAACAACCACCACTTATACTAAATACTTTTACTTTATACATCTTATCGTGTCGTTAAAATTCATTCTTTTATAACATTTATGAAAACATGAAATTGTGTTTTTCGGGGTCATCCCGAGTTGTGTTGATAACATCGATGTATTTACACCGGAAATGTATATGATTATAGTACACCAGTTCTAAATTAGAAAATTAATTTGAAGTCACATGTTTCCTAAAATTTGTTATTGGTTTATTATTTGAAAATAATGCATTCATAGCAAGAGTGATAATAAGGAGAAATAACAATCGGGTACATAACTCCCTGCAAAAAAAAACATTCATGTACATAACAATTTGTACCGATGTACCATGATATATGGTACTGTGAACTACGAAACTAACAATATCTTAATATTGACTTGTAGATTAAGATATTCTAGCTTAGTTATAACTAATGGATACTCCTAGAGTGTATCAACAGATTCTAGATTGTATTTAATGGAGATCTGTTCCTCCATTGAACATACGTGTATGTAGCCGGAGAGAGTAGATGAGATGGGGATGACATGGTTTGCTACCTCCGGACAGGTTTTAGATATCAGCATCATGTTTGGATTATTCGGCCTAAGTCACATTTAGCCGAGTTCGGCCCAACCCAACGTAGCTTGGGCCGGTGTTCTAATTTGGAAGAGGTAGCCCACGCTAGTACAGAGCGACGCGAAAGACACCCATCGAAAACGGCAGCTCGATGAGGCCTGCTCCATACACGTCGCGCGTTGTAGGCCACGGACATTTTTTCGACTCCATCACCATTATATTGCCAAGGATTATCATTACGAAACCGTTATCTAAATGAGCTCTATGCCAATGATTGTACAAAATGGCCCATTGTCGATGTGATAAGACCCCTCTATATAGGGCCCTGACGTATTCCTCAGGAAACCCTACCTCTCACTCCTTCTCCCAGCATCTCGTTACAACAGGCTTAAGAAGGCATCTTTTCTATTCCCTCCGATTCAAATTATTTAACTTGAGTTTATCTAGATTCGGATGTACCTCATACTAAAATATGACATGCATTTAAATCTAGACAAATTTAAATCAATTAATTTGGACCAGAGGGAGTAGAAAAAAGAAGACCTCCACCTAACACCCATCCATGGAGATACCCTCCCCAGGAGCCAATAAGATTCAGATTTAAAAATGGCGCTAGCACGAAGATGACTACTTACTAAGCGGAGCAACCGAACGGATCAAGGACCCTGTCAAGGACAAGGATCGATCGCCGGCGTGGCAAAGCTTGCTCAAGTTTGCCATTATTGACTTGCATATTCTTCCTCCTCAATCGGAGTTCGGGCCATCACACATCTTCTCCTGGACTAGACGAATTGCTTGTTAAGAGCAATTATCCGATTTGAAAATAAACCATAAAAGTGTATTGTTTTGCTTTGGAGAGGCTCAAGATGTGGCCAATATTTATACCGACCTTTTTGGTTGCGAGCATGAACGGTTTCCAATCAACTATTTGGAAATACGGATACACCATCAAAGACTCAAAAATGCTGAATGGAAATTAGCCTAGGAGCGACTATAGAAAAGGATCAGCAGTTGGAAAGGCAAATTGCTAAAAAGACTGGTTTTCATAAATTCACTACTCACCAATATGGCACTTATATAATCTCTTCTTCTCGCTACCCAAACGAGTCTTGTAAAAGTTGAATTACTTTTGATCTAAATTCTTTTAGCAAGGAGATAGTGAGAAAAAATAACGACATGTACAATGGAGTATGGTTTGTCGCCCAAAAGATCAAGCTGGACTTGGTATTCATGACCAGGAGGTCAAAAATATCGCTCTACTAGATAAATGACTGTTTAAGCTACTTAGTGTAGATGGTGTATGGAAAACCCTCATGTGGAGAAAATATGTTGGTTCGAAAGCATTATCTCAAGTGCTTTCGAAGCCAGGAGATTTGCACTTTTGGGCTGATTTAATGAGTATGAAGAATTTTTTTTTCCAGATTCAGCACCTTTTCCGTTAAGGATGGATTGGAGGAAAGGTTCTGGGAGGATAAGTGACAAGAAAATGCCACCCTCAGAAAACAATACGTGGCTCTGTACAATATTGTTTGACATAACGGGGACACCATTGCTTCTGTGCTGGAATCCTCCCCTCTTAATGTGTCATTCAGGGGAGCCTTATTCGGACCTAGACTTGCATCGTGCAACACTCTATTACAATGTTTAATTGCGGTACTTCTCTCAGATCACTCTCATGCGTTCACATGGAATCTACTTCTGAATGGAAAGTTCTCCGTGTAATGAGCTTTGAGCATGCCTTCAGTGCAAGTTCATAATAATAAAAAATCTGGAAGATCAAAATAGCACTAAAGGCAGAAATATTCACATGGTATCTTCGTCGGGGAGTCATCCTAACAAAGGATAACCTTGTTAGAAGGAATTAGCAAAGAAGTAAACAATGTGTTTTTTGTCATCAAGACGAGACAATTAAATATTTTTCTTTCAATATAAATTTGCTAGATCTATATGATCAATCATCCAATTAGCTTTTGAACTAAGTCTTCCACGTAGAGTTGCAAACATATTTTGCAACTACTACATGGAATACATTACAAGTACATAATTCTTATTAAGGTGGGAGCGTTTGCCATTATCTGGTCCCTATGGATGTGTAAAAACGACAAGGTTTTTAATGATTAAATATCTTTTCTTATGCAGGTTATCTACCGGTGCACGGCTATACTCCATTTTTGATCTACTCTACATCGTGAGGAGTATCGTGACCTATTTACGGAGGTTTGTACATGCTTGGAGGATATGATGAGGGTTTTTTCTGACATGGATGACAACATGATTTCTCATTGGTCCGCCATAGTTTTAGGCGTTTTGTTGTTTCTTGAGCTCCATGTAATTCTTCTAGTGTTATTTTTGGTTTTCTAGACTTGTGTCCGCTGTGTGCATCCTAGTTATAAAGAGACATGATAAAATTCTTAAATGTTTTTTAAGTAATAGTATGTCACCCGTTTCCAAAAAGCACTATATATGATTTAGAGCATCTCCACTCGTACCCCCTTACGAGTAATAGTTATTCACCTATTACTTATAGAGTTATCCAACCAAGTGTTACAACGTAGTTATCGTCACCAATTCGATATAGTTTCTATACCCTTTAGTTAAAAGTGGTATACATGGCTATCATCACTTTTGGTCTGAAGATGACCACTGGAGATTACTGTGTGAAATTGCACATTAAATGTAAAAACGATGGTTTTCAGTGGGTCTTTATACCTGTCTATGGGGCTGCCCAGGACACTCATAAAGTCGATTTTTTAGCAGAAATGGTTCGTATTTGTGAATCTGAACCTCTTCCTATGTTGGTAGCAGGAGACTTCAACATAATACGTTCCAGTGCAGAAAAGAACAACAATAATTTTAATGCTCATTGGCCTTTTGTGTTTAATGCCATCATTGAGAGCCTCGATCTTAAGGAAATTGCTTTGTCTGGGAGACAATATACATGGGCTAACCGTAGAGAAACACCCACCTATGAGAAACTTGATAGTATTTTGGCTAGTGTTGAGTGGGAACAAAAGTTTCCCCTTGTGACTGTACGTGCTCTAACAAGAACTGGGTCTGACCACACTCCACTTCTTATTGACTCTGGAGTGAAAGCCCATCTAGGAAATAATCCACTTTTTTCCTTCGAGTTGTATTGGTTACGACAAGAAGGCTTTTATGAGATGGTAGCAGCTGAGTGGGCTGCTGTTTCTGAGGGGCGTAGTCCGATTGAACGATGGCAAAATAAAATACGTCATCTCAGGCGTTGTTTAAAGGGATGGGCGAAGAACTTGAGTGGGAAATACAAGAAAGAAAAAGAAAAGTTGCTTTCTATTATTGATGAACTTGATTTGAAAGCTGAAACAAACGTGTTGAGTGAAGCTGAACGAAAATCGTTAAGGGACGCTAATGAGCGAATCACTTCCCTTAGGAGGGATGAGGAGATAAAATGGGCCCAACGAGCTAAAGTTAAGCATATTCAGGAGGGGGGAATAACACCAAATACTTCTATTTGATTGCAAATGGAAAACATAGAAATAAAAAGATTTTTCAACTAGAACAAGATGAAGGTACAATTGTGGGAGAAGAGAGTCTAAAAGTATACATTACTGAATATTACAAAAAACTTTTTGGTCAGCCAAAACCAACAAATATTACGATGGTGGAGGGGGTCAATCACGATATTCCGCAACTCACGGCTATGGAGAATAGTATTCTTACATCACCTTTTGTTGAAAAGGAAGTGTATGAGGCTATCTTCCAGATGGAACACAATAAGGCACCAAGGCCGGACGGTTTTCCAGCAGAGTTTTATCAAAAGTTTTGGGAAGTGATTAAGGACGACCTGTTGGCACTATTTAATCAACTACATATAGGAGAATTACCTCTTTTTAAATTGAACTTTGGTGTCATCACTTTGCTTCCTAAAAAAGAAAATGCGGTACAAATACAAAAATACAGACCCATATGTCTGTTGAATGTTAGCTTCAAAATATTTACTAAGGTGGGTACTAATCGTATAGCAAGTATTGTCCCAAAAGTAATTAGGCCCACTCAATCCGCTTTCATGCCGGGGAGGCATATCCTTGAGGGGGTGGTCGTCCTTCATGAAACCATTCATGAGCTTCATCGGAAGAAAATGGATGGAATTTTGCTAAAGATTGACTTCGAGAAAGCATATGACAAGGTAAAATGGCCTTTCCTGCAACAAACATTGCGCATGAAAGGATTTGCACCAGAGTGGTGCAAATTGATTGAGCAGTTTGTTCAGGGAGGGAGTGTTGGAATTCGGATAAATAATGACATTGGTCATTTCTTTCAAACTAGGAAGGGACTAAGACAAGGTGATCCTTTATCCCCGATGTTTTTTAACATTGTTGTAGACATGCTAGCCATCCTAATTGCACGGGCTAAGGAGGATGGACTGGTTGGTGGACTCATTCCACATCTTGTTGATGGAGGAGTCTCAATTTTACAATATGCCGATGGTACGATATTATTTATGGAACATGACTTGCAGAAAGCCGTGAACATGAAATTAATATTATGTATCTTTGAACAACTTTCGGGGTTAAAAATTAACTTCCATAAGAGCGAGATTATATGTTTTGGAAAAGCAAAAGACGAAGAGCAGCATTACAAACAAATTTTCGGATGTGAGGCTGGGTCTTTGCCTTTTCGATACCTTGGGGTGCCTATTCATTATAGAAAACTTAAAAATTCAGATTGGTATCCAGTGGAAACCCGATGTGAAGGGAAATTGGGTTGCTGGAAGGGTAAGCTATTGTCATATGGTGATCGCTTAGTTCTAATCAATTCTGTTTTAACAAGTTTACCTATGTTTATGCTATCGTTTCTAGAAATTCCCAAGGGGGTTAGGAAACGATTGAACTTTTATAGATCTCGCTTTTTTTGGCAAAGTGATGAGGCTAAACGAATGTACAGACTAACAAAATGGAATATAGTTTGCAGACCAAAAGATCAGGGTGGTCTAGGCATTGAAGTATTGGAACTTAAGAATAAATGTTTATTGAGCAAATGGATTTTCAAATTACTAAGTGAAGAAGGAGTTTGGCAAGAATTATTGCATAATAAATATTTAAGTCAGAAAACTTTGCCTGAAGTCCAAGCAAAACCAAATGATTCCCCATTTTGGAAAGGGCTTATGAGGGTAAAGGATGAATTCTTTGCTAGAGGTCATTTCAAGGTAGGGAATGGGTCCAGTATTAGATTTTGGGAGGATACATGGTTGGGAGAAACACCTTTGTCACAACAATGCTCATCGTTGTATAATATTGTGCAACGAAAGAATGTAACCGTTGCACAGGTATTAAATCAAGTACCTCTAAACATTGGGTTTCGAAGGGTACTTTTTGGCAATAAATGGAATCTTTGGATACATTTGTGTCAAAGACTGATGTTGGTTCAGTTGTCGGATGATCCGGATAAGTTCGTTTGGAACTTGACATCATCCGGGGTGTTTTCAGTCAAATCTATGTATGAAGACCTTATGAATGATCATACGGTCTTTCTTCAGAAATATCTTTGGAAAATAAAAATCCCACTCAAGATTAAGATTTTTATGTGGTTCCTCAATAATAAGGTGCTCCTTACAAAGGATAATCTAGTTAAAAGGAAATGGATAGGATGTACTAAGTGTTGTTTCTGTGGATCACCGGAGACCATAGAACATCTATTTATATCTTGTCCTTTTGCTCGTCTTTTGTGGCGTATTATTCATTTTGCTTATAATTTACCCCCTCCAACTACTGTTACAAACATGTTTGGTAATTGGTTGAATAATATTGATAAATCATCTAAGGCTAGTATTCGCATTGGCGTTTCAGCCTTATGTTGGTCTATTTGGAGATGTCGAAATGATATTATATTTAACAGAACAAAAACTTTCAATATTTTGCAGGTTATCCATATGGTAGCACATTGGGTGCAACTATGGGCGCTCCTATCTCCGCATGACCAGCGGAATATCATGGCTACTGGGTGCAGCCGTCTCCTAATGGTCGCTGGGCACATTTTCAACCAGTCTGGCTGGTTGCGTTTTAATAGACTAGAACATGATGTTTAGTCTTTTGACTCATTTATTCCTATGGTTGATACATGTGTCGACCTTGAGTGATCCTTGACTTGATTTGTAATAACTTTAGATTTTTGAGTTTTTATAATAAATGGTTGTGTGTATCAACCGATGCAGAGGCCGGGGTCTTATTCCCCTTTTCGAAAAAAAAGGATAGAGTTATCCATATGCCTACCGTATAGCTACCATCTTCATATTGATGTATTTACCATACTCTTTAGGTAGTTATCTATGTGTTTACAATATAGCTATCATCACCAATTACATATATAGTTGTCCTACATTCTAGACAAAGTTATCCACCAATTTCTTATGGAGTTACACAGCTGACTAGGGTATAGACACCAATCGATCAAATTTGTCTATCTATTTCTTATGAATATAACTCGCATACATGCGGGTAACTTTTAGGTTTAAAAAATCATTGTAACGTATCAATACATGATTTAGTTTCGAAGATCTCGTCCAAACTAGTCCAACAGTGAAAATAGATCCTAAATCGGAAATCGTGTGAGCTATAAAAGAGATTTCACACGGTCCTTTCATAGGATGGATAATTTATACAATATAGTCCGGATAGCTCACGTCTTATGGGTGGGTAAATTTTTGACCCAAATTTTTTTATCGAAACATATCAATATAGGATCTAATTTGGAGGACCTCGTCGCTACTACCCAAGGGTGAAAAGGAATAGTAAATCGGATAAACAGTTTGAGCAAAAAACATTATGAATTTCAGAATTTTTCATTTATGATGATGATGTAATCAGTTTGACTTCTTTGTATCTCAATTGCAATCGTACTCTCATTTGCTAGCCAATCTCTCGCATTTAGCAACACGATTTTGCCAGAATGCATGAGTTTGGAATTGTCATACGTGCGACAGCGCTCGCTCTACCGGAACGCCGACATGTGCACAGCATGTCGGAACGCCCGCTATGGATTGCCATTCGTAGTAGCGCGGGGATTCTCGTGTCTCGTTGACGTTCTAAAGACGGGTACGCGTCGACACAATGTTGTCTAAGCGCATGTAGGTTTTGCCATCTGTAACTGTGTAACTCCGTGATGATAGCTATACCATAATCACGTGGGTGGATCCGTCAGGAATTGAAATCGATAGATAGTCGTGTCCAAATTTTAGAATTTTGCATTAATACGAATGATATCAATAATTGGTCTTTTATGGATGCATCTGAAAGAGTCTCAATACAGTATACAAACAGTTATAGGCCGGATAACTTATATACATTATCCTGGATCACTAACGTGTTATATGTATAACTTTTAGGTCCAAAAAAGTTCTCAAAACATATCAACATGACATCTAGTTTAAAGATCTTTTGTTGCGACTAGGCTAACGGTGAAAACGAATCCTAAATCGAAAGAACGGTTTGATCCATAAAACATTTTGAATTTTCACATTTAAATTTAGCTGGCTAATCAACTTTTTGTTGTTTAGCTGGGTAATCTATCGGAATGAACGGTTTGATCCATAAAACATTTCAAATTTTTATATTTGAATTCAGTTGGCTAATTAACTTTTTTGTTGTTTAGCTGGGTATAATCTGTTCCGGTGCTGTCTTGTTTTGTGGTAGTCTGGCTATCGTAAACGCACACTCGGTGCGTTTTTCTGACAGACGCATACTGCAGTGCAGGCGCATCCATTATTGTTTGTAGAAGACATACAATTATATACAAATCCATATACTTTTGGAATTTGTTTGCACAAGTGATTATCATTCATAGCATTCGTAGCATACATGATTGTTTCATGTCTTTTAAAAACTAAAAAATAAATTATATATATGGGTCTTTTTAAACGACATACATTAGACCATTTGCGCGAAAATGACATACAATAGACCGGATGGGTTTAACATGCGTTGCCTAGCAAGTGAAGCAGGAGACAGAGCACGAAGTATAGAACTAGTTAATTAACATACCGTGCGATTAAAAAAGTTACTATAAATTTCGAGGAAGCTAACATTTAGGAAATTAATTTGTCTACCGACTTAATTATAGCTACTCTCCCGATTTATATTACTTGCTACTAAAATAGATATATCTAGACATATTTTAGTACTAGATAAATTCATTTCAACGACAAGTAATATAGATAGTAGGGAGTAGTAATATGCATATGGAAGAATAATCAAGGAGAGACGAATAGGAAATAAAGGATTTGATGCCTTGTTGTGGTGGTTGATTGATTACGATTGAGGTTAATTATTCTAGCGAGGAAGCTTGCCATCGATCCCCAAAGGGTACATGCACGCAGAGTAGAGAATTTCTTCTGTCTCGAGAAACAAAATTGTGAAAGCACGATCGATTGAGAACATGATGACCAGACAAAGAAAAGCACGACCAGACCATGGATCAGCAACAATCTCTTCTGCCTCCTCTCTGGTTTCTTCTTACAAACGGAAGACATGAAGGAACCAACCAACTATGAGTAATAAAAAGTCCAAAATTCGGTTTTTAAGGAATCTGATGATGAATAGACTCTCAACTGGACAATGACATCAGTAGCTACCAAGTAGGTGGACGGCGCCGGAGAATAATGCCACGCAGAGCACGGT
The DNA here is from genome assembly GCA_916181665.1 of Avena sativa. NCBI lineage: Eukaryota > Viridiplantae > Streptophyta > Magnoliopsida > Poales > Poaceae > Avena > Avena sativa. Next base: position 2,909,458 of record OV702295.1, read on the forward strand.
CAGCGCTATCGCCGCGATCTTCCCGGCGAGAATACGGTGAGGCGGTTGTTCTTTGGGGAGGTTTTGCTGCAGGCTGGGTTTTATTATGGGAAGGGGAGGGGTGTAGGGGTTCTTCTTCCGCCTGAGAGTTAATTACGCCAAGTTATACTAGTATGATTTGGAAAATCTACTCCTTAATTAGCATGCATGAGGAGGAGGCAGAGCGACAGACAAAAATGGAATGATTTTTGACATATTCAGCAGTCGTCAACCGACTTAAATAAATACTAGGAATATTCCTATGGAAAATTTATCAAGGTGAGATTAGGAAATACGAGTAATGGATTTGTGGTAGTTGATTGATTTAGTACGATTTTGAGGTTAATTCTAGCGGATTTGCTAAAACACAGCTAGTTGTGACATAGCTTATGTCACGGCTAGGTCTGTGGTCTGTGATTGTTGGATTTTTCCCCGCGTCAAGATTTGTGCCAAAGTGCGTGCAGACCGGTTCGCTCGCTTCGTGACGAGCATTGCTGCGACTTGCTCATTTCGTCCACGCAAATCGGCCGGTTGTCGCAAGTGTCCCAGGCCGTGTTTGACCCGTGGGCTATTTTTGAGCTGTTGACCCGTTATGCCTCGCGTTTACTGGGACGTACTATCCCCAGCGTGGTTTGTTTTTCCTTTGATCTAGTTGTGTGTTGTTGTTAGTTTTGATTTCTCTAGTTAGCTGGGTTCGATGGTGGGGTTAACAGGAAGAGCTACCGTCTCGCACAAATTAGTTGATTGAGCGGCGAGCAACCACTGGTATAGGCTGTCTAAAAATAATGTGTGATGTGGTTTTTTTTAGAAAATGTAGCATCAATTTTTTTCACAGTTAACATTTCTCTGTCATTATTTTTGCATGTTGTTCCTATGAAGACGTGCTCGGTCATAATCTTTTTCACACAATACATGTTTGCATTTTTAGAGTAAGATAGAGAAGGGTTAGGGATGTTGCTTATGTATATTTTAGATGCGACAGGGGCGGCTATACTGATAGAGGAGGGGTTTTCAGGTTATATTTTACTGAGGAAAGGGGGCAGAGAGTTTGCGTACCAAGAGTTATTTTGGGAATTGCTAATTCTCAGTAAATTAGCTTAGAGCATAGTCAAGTTGTAGGCCATTGGATTCGCCGAGCGCATCAAGATTGGTGATCTTGCATGCAGTCCGTACTTGGCCCTTGTTGTCCGACACGTTGTTATTTGTCTAACACGTTGTTCTGTCGACATGACCCATAAAGTTTTGACATGTTTTCTAGCTGTTGGTTGGATCGTGTATTGGGCCGGGCCAGTTTTCCTATGTTGTTTTCTTTCTTTCGTGTTTTTGTTGTTTGTTTCTTTTACTTGGGTTTTGATCGGGCCGGTACAATTAGCTTTTTTTTATCGGTAAAACTGAATTTGCTATAGATGGTTAGTTTGGTGTTTTTTAAAATTGTTTTTTCTTTTGGTGTTTAGGGTGGCTAAATAAAGGAATCCCTAGAATCATGTAAACCATGCAATGACCTCTTCCTAACCATATGTTGCTTTGTACACTGAGAGATACATGTAATGAGAGTGCCTAAAAACTATGAAGCTATAGTGGTGATTTTATTCATCTCCTTAATTTTGATCTTTCTCATTTATTTTTACTTTTTCTAGTTGTTTTGATCCAATAGGAGGTTGTCCAGTAGCGCATAGACTTTTTGATTTGATTTGTGTTTATAGAGGTCTTCAAACTAACAAAAAATGAGCAATGCAAACCCATCGTGCCCTATGTGTCATCGGCCATCACGAATTTGCAAACAGTTACACGTGGTCTTTTCGTTTTTTCCGTGGAAAATGGTTTTTAAAGTTGCATATGGACTTTGCAATTAGCTTTCTCGGGGAGTTGCAAATGAGGTTGCAATTGAGGATTTTTTTTGTGGTTCCTTCTGATTATTATTTGCAACTAGACCTGTAATTATTTTTTATCGTAGAGTTGCAACCGGGGTTGTAATTGAGGATTGTTTCATGGTCCCTTTTTACTACAAGTTGAATCTTGACTTGCAACTGACTTTCTAGAGAGTTGCAACTGAGGATTGTTAATATTAGACTTGCAACTAGATTTTCTCGAAGATTTGCAACTCAAATTATAATTGAGGATAGTTCTGCGATCTCTTCTTACTATGAGTTGCAACCGGACTTGCAATTGGCTTTTCTTAGGAGTTGCAATTGCGGTTGCAACTAAGTATTGAAATGTAATTTTCATATTATGTTGCCCCTTCTTATTTTGTTGTCCCTTCTTATTATTAGTTTCAACTAGATTTGCAATTGGCTTTCTCAAGGACTCGTGGAGTTACAACTCGGGTTGCAACTGAGGATTATTTCACGGTCTCTTCTTACTATGAGTTGTAACCGCACCTGCAACTGAATTTTTTGGGAGTTGCAACTATGGTTGCAAGTGAGTATTGAAATATCATTTTCTTATTTCATACTCTCTTCTTATTATGAGTTGCAAGTGACTTTATCGTGGGAGTTACAATTGAGGTTTGTCTAGATTCGGGTGTGTCACTAAAACACTTTTAGATACATGTGAATTGTTTTCGTGGTTCCTTCTTAGTATGAGTTTGCATCTAGACTTGCAACTGACTTTCTCGAGGAGTTGTAACTCGGTTTGAACTAGCAATTGTTTTCAACAAGTTGCAACTGAGGATTGTTTCGTGATCCCTTCTTATTATGAGTTGCATCTCGACTTGCAACTAGATTTGTCGCGGAGTTGTAATTGGGGTTCTAGCTGAAGATTGTTTTGTGGTCCCTTCTTACTATGAGTTGCATCCGGAATTACAGTTGGCTTTCTAGCAGACTTGCAACTGGGATTGCAACTAAGGATTGTTGCAACTAAATGTGCAACTGGCTTTTCTTGGGGAGATGCAGCTATGGATTGTTTCGCGGTCCCTTTTTACTATGGGTTGCAATTAGAATTGCAACTGGATTTTCTCGGGAGTTGCAAATGCGGTTGCTACTGAGTATTGAAATGTTATATTCTTATTTTGTGGTCCCTTCTTATTATGAGTTGTAACTGGACTTGCAACTAGCTTTTTCGTGGAGTTATAAATGAGGATTGTTTCATGGTCATTTTTTACTATGAGTTCAAACTGGACCTTCTACTAGCTTTTCTTAGGGAGTTGCAACTCGGGTTGCAACTGAGGATTGTTTCGCATTAACTTATTTATGACTGACAACTGGATTTTCTCAAGAGATGCATGTGTGGTCCCAACTTAGGATTGAAATGCTATTCTATTGTTTCGTGGTTCTTTCTTATTATGAGTTGCAACTAGCTTTCTCTAAGAGTTACAAATAAGGATTGTTTCTGTGGTTCCTTCTTACTATCAGTTGCAACTGGATTTGTAACTCCAGTTGTAAGTGAGGATTGTTCTGTGGTCCCTTCTTGCTATGAGTTGCATCGGACTTGCAGCTAGCTTTTATCGGCAACTGCAGCTGCGGTTGCAACTGAGGAATGTTAATACTAGACTTGCAACTGTATTTTCTCGAAGATTTGCAACTCGAGTTACAACTGAGGATTGTTTCGCGGTTTCTTCTTACTATGAGTTGCAACCTGACTTGCAACTGGCTTTTCTTAGGAGTTGCAACTGTGGTTGCAACTAAGTATTGAAATGTCATTTTTGTATTATGTTGCCCCTTCTTATTTTGTTGTCCCTTCTTACTATTAGTTTCAACTGGACTTGCAATTGGCTTTCTTGAGGACTCGGAGAGTTGCAACTCGTGTTGCAACTGAGGATTACTTCGCGGTCTCTTCTTACTATGAGTTGCAATCGCACCTGCAACTGAATTTTTTGGGAGTTGCAACTGTGGTTGCAAGTGAGTATTGAAATATCATTTTCTTATTTCATAGTCTCTTCTTATTATGAGTTGCAATTGACTTTATCGTGAGAGTTACAATTGAGGTTTGTCTAGATTCGCGTATGTCACTAAAACACTTTTAGATACATGTGAATCTAGACAAATCTATATCCCAAACCGGTAAGAGAGAGAGAGAGAGGTGCTCTAGGAGGCGGTGGCTAAAACCCATCTAGGGTTTCTTCCCTCCGCCGGAGGACTTAGGGCCTTGGAGGCGTTACAGACCATGGTCTCTCGCTGGTTGGGCGGTCTCAGTTTTTTGTTTAGACTATTTTCAGTGTCTTCTTCAGGATGTCAACATAAGGCGCGTGGAGTCGTGTGTCCGACGGATCCCTTGGGATCCAGTCATTTTTCATATTTGTTGGTGTGGTTTGAGGCCTGTGTCTTTTAATCTATGCTTGTCATCTGTGGCGATGGTTGCTGCTCTGGCGCACTGGCCCTTTGGGGCCTTAGCACGACGACTTTCTATCCTTTTATTACAACAAGATCTACTATGACATGTTTTCCTGGCTCCGATGATGGAGGGATGAGGAAGGCGGCATGCCTTCGGCTCATGCTAGAGTTTGTAGTCGTCGCTAGGTGGTCTAATGACCTATTTGTACTTTTATTACTTTTAAGATTCTTTGTACTTCTGTTAATGATTATTGATTGGTGGAATTTTGCAAGAAAAAGAATGTAGACAAATCTACGATGATTAAACGAGGGACAAAGGGCAAATTTTTAATCATATTTTGATGGTGTGTACCATTTTATCCGTTACATAAAATACATGAAACTAGAAACAATCGGTGCAAAAAAAAGCCTATAGGCAAGTGGAAATCGCTACGTGATTATAGAAACCTTTATATGAATTAGACAAATAGAAACCAACTGCATTAAATATGATGACAAAAGCTCCTCACGTTGCATGCACATAAACGTCCTGATCCTAAGAAGACGTACCTGACAAACCGATCAATGAAAAATTCATTTTTCACGGCTTAACAATAATAGTTATCTTTTTTTTAATGAAACAATAATATTGAAAAGAGCCCACGGCTTAACAATTAAATTTAAAGAGCCTAGTTATAAAGTCTGTAACAAAGGACAACGACCCAACAATAAAAGATAACAGCCTAGTAACACAAGGCAAAGCTCAACAAAAAGAAATATGGAAACTAATAGTTAAATGGGCTGCTAGCAACCACGATGATGTTACTTGACTGTGTCTTACCTTACGTCACAGTCGACTGTGACTTAGACACACCCCAATTCTAGCTAGCGAGGAAGCTTTGCCTGCACGAATACTAGTACGTATACTCGTCCGTTTCCTAGTCAGGTTAGGTTGTTTCCGGAAATTCACTTTTGATCCCAGGTCATATATATGCTCTCTTTATAAAAACTAGAGTGAATTCTACTTTTTGCCCTCTATTTGTGATTTGAGACACTAATTACCCCATTTAGTAGAAATTATACCCGAATGTTCTATTTAAGAAAATTCTAACATGATTTTGTCCCGTTTTAGTATTTAACACGTGTTCTTGGATAAGGCCGACATGTTAGGACGATGTGCCGCCACGAAATATGTCAAGATCAGAGGACATCGTCTTTGATTATATGTACCCTTCTCTGCACCAAATATTCTATTTTTTGTTGCCATCTCGATAAATTCGAGATTCAATCGTCACCTCACACCTTACTTAATAGATATGCATCAGAAAATGAGGGTTTAAAGTTTCTGAACATGGTAATTTAGATGATTTTTCACTACATAGGGTAATTAGTGTCACAAATGCACAAATAGAGGGTAAAAAGTGGAATTCACTCTAAAAACTAATACTTCAAATAGTTCAAAAAAAGAAAAGATTTGAAAAATATATTCGCAGGTGCAATCTCTACATTCTATGTAATAATCACACAAAGTTTCACTAAGAAAAACCACATTTTTGGGCTGTGTAAAAAGACAAAAAAAGAATGTCTCGTGAAGAGCTTTAGAATATCTCCTGCCGTCTGGCAAAAACACTGTTTGGTGGGTAGTCAGCTGCCGCTGCACTGCTCTGATCCTGCCCTAAGCTCACGGGACTGATGGGTGCTAATCTACTCCGCAATGGTCTCCAACCCTGCCCGTGAACAGTTCTGCAGGTACTACAAAACACCAGGTTCATCAGTTATAATGAGATGAGACTGATCATATCAGTTCTACAGAAACAACGATTCAAATTTTAGATAGAATATCTAAAATTAAAATGCTGAGCGTGCAGTATACTAGAGCTCCCACATCACCTAAAACAGTTATTCGAAGAGTTTGCATGCCTCTGATCAGATTCTTTCATGCCATTTGAGAAAAGCTAACAAGATGAATGCTATGGCATTGTCATCTTTATACAATATATACACTGAAGTGCAGAATGAGCTCATTTCATGCATAAATTAGAATTCTACCTTGTAAAACTTAAAAGGACTTTTTGCAGCTAGAATTGTAGAGCTGGTATAAATAGACCTCACTCTCAAAACCTGATTACAGTCCATATCTGATGATGAGTCACTGCTTTCTCCATCCTCTTACAAATGGCAAAACAGTATACGGAGTAGTATAAAGGAACAAAATGGTGGATAGCAGCATCATGCCATAAGATACTTGGAGCACAATATTCAAATGCTTTGTGTAGACAAGGAATGGCACTGCAGGAGCAGTGGAACACAACTAGTTCGAAATGTAGGTGGAGTTGCAAGGATCAAGTAATTAAGCCCTTATAAACCTCAATTAATCAGTAGTAAAGTGATGCATTTAAAATGATTACCGCATGTCTACCAAATATTGTACTCCTAATTGTCATTGCACTAGTTCAAACCATAATTAAACTGCAAAAAGTGCAAATAGTAGAAGTGCAATATTTAAGCTTCAGACCATAATTATCAGAAAAAATATACTCAAGTGCAAATAGTAGAAGTGCATACCAAGAGTGCGTTATCTCAGACCATAATGACAGAGAAACCCATGAACATGCAAAATATACTATAGCCAGTTCCTACTGTACATCAACTGGAAACATAAAGTCATTTTGAAACATAGAGTACGCTAACAATTCCACACTAATGGAAAGAACAGACATTCTAGCTTTGCAGCCTGATACATTAGAGTGAAGCTACATCCTGAAATCAATGCTTATCATTAATTTCCTACTTTATCTCCCAGTGAAACTACATCCTGAAATCCATGACACAGACAGTGTTGTTGGAGAAACAGGCTGCTATCTTGGTGCCTTCTTTGTTCCAGCACACTTCAAAAATGCCACCGCTCCCTCTAAAAGTCTTCAAGATCTTTCCTTCTTTGACGGACCATATATGTAGGCTTTGATCGAGGGACCCACTAGCCAGGTACTCACCATTAGGGCTAAATGCCACAGAATAAACTGCCTGACTGTGGCCAGCCAAGCTGTACAGAAGGTGTCCTTGCTCAACTTCCCATAGCTTGATAGATGAATCAAACGATGCGCTCGCCAAAAGCAGCTGCTGATTGGGATTGTTTGTTCCTGGACCTGTTGGGCTCCATTTAATAGTGTATATTTCTTTAGTATGCTCTTTAAAATCGTATACACATTTTTCCTGCTTCACACTCCACACCTTTGCAGTCCAATCATCAGAACAAGACGCCAACAAAGAACCAGTTGGATCCCACTTGATAGCATTAACTTCGCTCTGATGGCCGCTGAATGTTTTAACTGGGCGTGGATCCCCAATCTTGCAAACATAGATCATCTTGTCGGTTGAGCATGTTGCAAAAGAGCTGTTGTTTCGCCAATCGACATCTAGTGTTGGAGCTGAATGAAATTCAAATTGCTGCTTACACTCCCATGTCTTTGTATCCCACACAATAGCAGTTTTGTCTACACTGCCACTTAGGAGAAAATCACCTTTCCTATTCCATTTCAAAGAAAATATAGGTCCCTTGTGTTTGAACAAGGTCTGCTTCAACTCCCCATCTCCACTCCATATTCTCGCCTGGCCATCATAGGAGCCCGTGGCTAATAACGATCCTTCGCCATTCCAGTCAAGTGTGGTGACATCCTTACTCTTCTCGTTGGTCCTACCCTTAAAATGTTTTAAAACATGAACACTTGCAGGAGATGGTTGAATGGAACCACATGGACCATCAGGAATTGTCCAAATTCTAGCAGTTGAGTCTCCCGACCCAGAAGCAAGAAGAGAGCCGGCTGGGCTCCATGCACAAGCAAACACCTCCGAAATGTGTCCTTCCAAAACGGTTACATCTGCGCTAGAAATTTCATGAGGGGTTGTACTTACATCCATTGGTGTAGGACCTCCACTGGCAAGGGAATCCTCTTCATGCTTAAACTTATCAATACACTCTGTGTGTTGTTTTTCCCTTTCCTTCTCTTTCTCCTTCACCTTGTCTCTTTCAGCTCTGTCTTTTTCCCTCTCTTGGTCTTTTTCCTTATCGTGGCGCTCTCTCTCCCGTTCACCTGCAAGACGATGTTCATGTTCCTTGATGATGCATTCTTTCTCCTTTCCCTTGTCCTTGTCACGGTCAATTTGAAGCCTCTCTCTTTTCGCCTTCTTCACGATCCGCTGCAACTCTTCAACATCTTTTGTGATGATTTCAAGAGGATTTAGAAGGGCAAAATCCTTGTCAACTTCTTCATCATTTTCATCAGTATTTGCTTCCAGTTCTATGTACTGGAGGCCTTTCTGCACGACAGTTATAAGAGCACCAGGGGGAACAACATTTCCATCTATCCCACCTTTATGTATCCCTGCTTCATACCCTAAAGTAAACGCGGCATGGACAAAACCTGGAAATGTTGGTTGGAAGAGACACTGTTATCAGTGAGAACTGAAAACCATGCTTTCAAACATAACTACAGGTAGCAATTCTAGAAGCGTGCAATGGAAATGCAGATGGCACAGAGAATATCCCCAACAATAATAACAAAGAGCTGCACGGTAGAGCATGACAAGAATGGGACAAAAGTTGAGAGATCCTGAAAAAACACCCTTCCCTCAAGGAGTAACAAGTGGTTACACTCAAATAAAAAACAACCAATAGCAATTGATGGTTTTGACTTATGAGGTGCATGAATTTGTACATTTGGGGCCAGTAAAACCAAAACCGGGGAAGAGGTGGAGGAAACTAAGAGGGGTCAAGTTTCACCATGAGCAAAGTTATCCAAAACGCTAGTATGTAAAAAGGGAAGGAAACGCTAAAAAGTAGTTAGTAAGAGAAACAACACTGCACAACCTAGAACCACATAAGATAACCCGTCTTTTTTATTTTACTCTACATGTGATTGTTACTCTACATGTGATTGCTCGTTACGCTTGTAGCAGTACTCTATTTTCTGTTCTCTGTTTCGAAGATGTATTCATCCGTTCCAGATGCTTACAGGATATATTCACTAGTTATGTATATCCCAAAAATAAGTAATCCGTCATAACTGTCACAAGAATTGATGAAATCAACCGATGTGTCAATGTATTGGTTTGGTGTTGACCACTGGTCTGCTGGAACTTGTGAACACGCACTACTAGTATGGTCTTGAACAGTAAATAATTTCTCTAAAACAATTCCCCACATTTTATTCTTTCTAGAATACACCCTGGAAGGTCTATCACATAGCATAGAAGAGGAAGAGGCAAAGTTTACAATTTCCCACATTCATCCAGATCCATCCAACAGCAACATCAACCAAACGAGCAGAGGGGCAACCGCGGGAAGGGATGAGGCCGAAGGGGCGGACGGTGGCCTGGGTTGGTCGGGGGCGCCGGCGGAGGTCTAGAGGGGAGGACCGTCGGCCGAGATGGTGGTGGCACGAGATTTCTGGCTCCCAGAGGGCCTATCCACCAGATCTCAGCAGGAGGAAGCGTAAACCCTAATAAATCCTTGCGACGACCTAATTAATTAAGCACCATATGGAAAGAGGGGGACGGGACGGGATGGAGGTAGGTATGTGCGGACCTGACTCCTGGAGGTAGCGGAAGACAAGGAAGTTGAGCTCCGCCGAGGTGAGCGGCGCCATCGTCGGCGGAGGGGAGCTCGGGAATGAGGAACAAGGAAGCGATATGCCCGACCGGTTGACGTTTTCTTTGAGCAAACTTGGGCTGTCTGTCTAACATGGGCCCGACTACGCAACTGGGTAAATTAATATTGTGGGCCACTAATGGGTCATACGTGCTGCACGTAGCCCCCTGTTAATTTGCACATAGGGTGGCCACTGTTATTTTAAAGATACATTCCCCTAAAACTATGTCATTACATATGCTAGTTTGTGAAAGTGAACATTTATACTTCTGTACATCAGTATAATCGGTTTAATCTGCACTTATAATAAACAAAGTATACAAAGCACAAACACCCTAGCCCTCATTTATGAACAGTATATGCTGTCACCCATTTTTGAACACATAGACTCTGCGTTGGAGACAACATAGACACTTGGGTCTGAATCCAGTACAATGCTGGTGGCGGTAGTTACCTAGTTTAGAGGGAGCTAAAAAGAGGGTTATATTCCGACTTGTAGACGTGTAAGAAAACCCTAGCTTGTACATGGATTGTACATGAAGACCAACTACCTCATATATATGAAAGGTCATGGCCGATCGAACTAGAAGCATACAGTCCACAAACATCAAGTACATCTACCTTTTATACCTCCCGGCAGTGTCCATGCTCCTGTTGCTTACACAACTTTGCATGCATTTCGTCCATTAAATCAACAACCGAGCTAAGAGTGGCCAAGCCGTCTTAGTTCAACTCATAGTTGTCGGAACCTCCTGTGGGGTCTGTCTCGAGGAAATAGGGCTTCGGGCCTCAAAAATGCCTACTAGAATCATAAAATGAAAAATATGACCATTAACAAAAATTGAACATTTTTTTTATTAATAAGACTCTTAAATATTCATAAGCATAAAATGCAAAATATGACCATTAACAAAATTGACCAGTTTTTTAATGATCCCCTTAAATATTAATAAGTGCACCTAAACATGGTAGAACAACACAATATGATAGAGAAAGAGACATGCAGAAAAGGAAGTCAACATAAAAATCAAAATATGATAGAGAAAAGAGACATACCAGAAGTTGTTAGAGAAGCATAACACTGGTTTAAATATCTAGAGGACCCTCATTCTATTAGTAGATAACAAATAATTGATGCAGATAACTTATATGAAAATAAATCAAAACCAAAATATTATCATAACTTTGTATGAGAAAATGTAACACCCTCAAATTAGCCCTATGCAGATTTCAGCGATTCCCGCCAAACCTGCATAGAAATGATTTGATGATGCCCACCAGAAACTTGCATTCAGGTGGAAAACGAAGTAATATCATTACAAATATATACGATGATGGAACCCACAAAACATATATACAACAACAATTTAATGAGCCCAGAATACAGATATATAGTACAAAGATCCAAATCACCTTGAAAACGATACACTTCTGAGTACGGATAAGATGCAAATTGGGCTAAGAGTCCTGAAAAATAACCAATGGCGTCCATAACCCTGCTTAGGCCAAGCCGAAAGAGTAACCTTGCTAACGTCATCAAACTCATACATGTCAAAACAAAAGGGATGCAGACAAAGGCCAAAGAAAAAAAGGAGCGGTCAGTACCGAGGCCAGTATACGGCGAGTCTTAGAATTCGGCGGCTCTCGCCTACATAGGTATGGTAGACTGAAGCGCTAGCAAAGCATGCACTAAACAACCTATAGAGACTCGGTACAATTGTCGGATATCAGAGAGGGATAAGAGAGATCTATTTGAAACCAAGCTGATACTAATTTTAAACATATCCATCCTGCTATTTTCCCCTCGAGACCAAACGAGGAATTCCTTCTGAGAAAACTCACATAGTTTACAGTTTTATTCATTCATTCCATGGTGGTATCCAACTTACTAGTCATGTCAGATCCAAGTCAAATTATAACAGTAATTCTTTAGTGTATGTTGTCTATGATTGATAAACTGTGCTCCAAGTCTTCCATAAACGCGGACACGGCTTTTTAAAAAGATTTATCCCGCGGGGTTGCATAAATAGCAACACACGCACGATCAACCTCGGAAGAAGCAAACGAATAAAAAGCAACGAGGCCATCCGAACATTATACTATTAATTATTCCTATAAATTAAGTATGATTAATGATGTTTTCTACACATTTGATATTTAAATGAATGGTTTGTTATAAATTATATGTTTTCTGTCCCATAGGATGAGTGTCCATGAATCTATAAATGACCTCCTATAAAAAATTAAAGGCCATGCCCTCGCATTTGTGAGGACCACCATGCTAGTTTGTATAAAGACAGAACCATATGCAACACGATGATCCCTAGACCATAAATCCTTGCAAAGAATGGCATATTTTCTCATCCTAAGCAACTAACAAAGAAATGATGGCAACCACCCGACTCCATCGCCCACCTCCATAATCCCCTCTCCTCCTTCCCCAAATCCGGCAGTCAGGCCGGCCAGGAGGATGCCGTTCTCCAAGACTGGCACGACGAGGAAGCAGTCAGCTAGGGGGAGGCCGACGGCGAGGAGGAGCATCGCGCGCGCGATGGCAGCGGTCGCAACTGGGGCATTTTTCTCACAATTCAATCCGAGAACTAAGGTGAAGACAATGCCATCGGCATACCTTCTACTCGCTATCATCTGGGTGGCCGTTAGCTGCGCACTGCCAGCCATGCTACGCTGACAACCACGGGAAACTGTCTGCCTAGCTTGAGACGTCGTGACGAGGACCTAGCCTGATGGAGAGATGCCTACGGTGGCCGTTGGCGTACGGGTAGGCCGTCGGCCTAGCCTGTAAAATCGTGTAGTTAGTGGAGACTTACACGTATATTCGCATATATACATATATATATATATATATTATATATAGGAATATGTGGGAAAATAATATCACACGAGATTGTATAGTATATTAAGAGAGAACGACATATCGACGATAGAGCGGCGTCCATGGATCCCGGATGACCGACACCCTGATAGGGTGACATATTGACAGACAATTACAATTAATTGATTACATAGGATTCGATTACTAGATGAGAATGAATATTCGGAATGTTGATGCATATTTGGAACTGAATGGTACGTACGTACGTTTCTACTAGGGGCCGGGCCAGCAATCGAATCCATGCATTGAAGTCCGGAAATCATGGGATTAGACGTGATTCCCGCCCGTGTAGTGTAGGGATTTTTTCGGAAGCAAATCAAGCAAAGTAAAACACCACCAGGACCAGCCTGGTTGTTGTGTGGAATTAATCGGAAGCTCTAAAATAGGAAGCATATATTCTGGGAGACGTTAAATAGACCGCCGTGGAGGCAGCTGCAGCGGCGGTGCTTCTCTAGTCTAGTTGGGAACTTGGGATAGGATAGCTGCCGTGCCGGCAATGGGGAATGCGAGCGGCAGGGAGGTGGGGAACGGCCACGCGGCGGCGTCGCCGGAGCAGATGGCCCCCGGTGGCAGAGGGAGCTCGGCTCCGGCGGATGTCGTGATGTGGGAGCCGCCTCCTCCTCCTACTCCGGCTCCCTACGTCTTCGCGCCGCAGGTGACGATTTCTTGCCTGTTAACGAATTGTCCTCTCTTCTTCTTGATTACTGGTTTAGCATCGGTTTGCTAGTCCACGCCTTCAACTTTATTTGGGTTTATTAAGCCACTGCAGATAACTTTGAGATCCGTGGCTGAATTGCAGCTTTCAGATCCTCTAAAATACTGTGACATAATTGCATGTTCTCATGGTTACTGATCGATAGTCTATCTTTGCCATATCCTTTATCATCAGATGTTGCTAGATTGGTTATAATGACATCTTATATCATGGGACTGAGGGAGCATTTGCTTGGGTCGAGAAAAATGTCTAAACATTATTGCTGCTCTCCTCATACACTGACAGTTAAGTGCACGTGTTGCAGGTTCCGGTAGCTCCTCCACCGCAGATACCGACTGGGTTTTTCCCTGTTCCGGTTAATGGCTCAGATCGATCCACCAATAACAATAACCCCCGAGAGAAGGGAATTCCATCTTCGATTACATGGAGGCATGGAGGAAATAAGGTGTTTGTGGAAGGATCATGGGATAACTGGACTTCAAGGTTTAATTACCTTTAGCCCTGATCTATATATCGCGTTCCGACTAATGTTCTATCCAGCAATTTTGTTCATGATCTGCGCTAAAATACCAAAAATCTGTTTATTTTCAGGAAGCTGTTACGGAGGTCCGGGCATGTTCGCGCTATACTGTTGGTTCTGCCATCTGGAATATATCATTACAGGATCATCGTCGACGGGGTGCCAACATTTGAGTTTGAACTACCATATGTGACTGACGAGATAGGGCAGGTGGCCAACATCCTCGATGTCAATGTCAGTACATATATATATATATATATATATATATATATATATATATATATATATATATATATATATATATATACATGTCTACTTCCGCAATAAAACCCTAATAACTCGGCCTAAATGGCAAAAGGCAGAAAAAAAAGAATATAATGTGCGTGGCATTTTGCTCTGGATCTTCTCTAAACGACGTTCCTGCAGAGAGTTCAGTACCTTGATTTTGTGTCTGTTTTGAATATATAGGACAATGACCTGGACAATCTTGAGAGCCTTGCGGAATTCGACGCGCCTCCATCGCCTGAACACAGCTTGCCAGCATTTCCCCGCCGCCGACGAGTTTTACAAGGAGCCACCCGCCCTCCCGCCTCAGCTTCCCATGTCCATCCCTGCTGGCGACGAACACGCTCCGATGCTAAAGCCTAAGCATGTCGTCATTGACCATATGTTCATGGAGGAAGGATGGAAGTCACAGTCCGTGTGCGCCCTCGCGGTCACCCACCGGTTCGGACCAGGGCCGGTCCATACATATTGAAGGCCCTGGGGCAAGACAACAAAAAGGGGCCTTGTTCATAAACTCATATTTAAAATGCATTACATTTCGAAAGCAATACAGCTTTGAACTACAAAACTTGCACTAAAATTACTTATTTGTAACTATACATAGACTGATGGCTTTACATCATACTAGTAAAAAATAATATCAGCAAAAAACCGATCTTCTAAGTGGCTCTTAAGTGGCATTGTGATAAAATTCATCTGCAAAATAAATAAGCTTGTCAGAACTGATTGCTACGTAAAGTTTTTGTCCTACCATAAGATATACAATTAGTACATCAAACTTAGCACTGCTATTTATACAATGATGATCAGATCTTAGAGAACTTACATTAGTTCATGTCTCTACCCGAATAAAACTTCTCCAAAGTTTTCTGGATAAGACACAACAAAGAAATCTTAGCACTTCATCATCTTGTTGTTCCTTGTAACACTTCTAGAAGCAAAGTCCTTGTAACATTGAGGATGGAAAGAGAGAATACTGGGGAGAAAAATAGCGCAGTAGCTCTCCATTAATGGCTACGGCAATCTCGGAATTGGAAAAGCACGAGAAACGGCGGCGCTGTTCTTTGGGAGTGGAGAATTTGGGGGGAGAAGACGAGCCGGCGACTAAAGACAGAGGAGAAAGATGTGCATGTTGGGTCGCAGGCTCACAGAGATCGATAGATTTTAATTCCACTTCACATCACCGATCGATCCATGGTGTGTTGGTCTGTGATCGATTTTAATTCCTCTTTGCATCACCGATCGATCCATGGTGTGTTGGTCTGTGACTTGTACATACGTGGTGGGCTTGGACTATTTTTTCTCTTTTTTTCTTGGACCTAATGCAGAAATATAATTATTAATATACTGGACAGCTACATGGGTCGGGCCCCCTGCCTCCTAAGGGCCCTGGGCGGGCGCCCCGTTGCCCCCCTTCATGGGCCGGCCCTGGTTCGGACCAAAGTACGTCAACTTCACGCTCTACAAGCCGCGGCAGCGCAGAGGTGATCGACGACATGGGTGCTGGAAGCAGTGGCGGCTGAGTTAGAACTGCATGGGACTGAATAAGTCAGCTAGTGTTAGCTCGCAGTGTACATATATACAGGAGCCCTTCTTCTTTGATCGATGCTGCTCATGCACCTCTAGCTTGTGTCTTTCCTTTTTGTCATTTTTCAGTAAATAAAATGTTCTTGTAGGATATGAGATTTCTATGCCTGAACTTTGAGGATATATATGAAACAATTAAGAGAGTTGGTGAAATTAATGCCTGTTCTTGTCTTGTGAGCAGTCACCTGATGATATTCCAATTGTTTCATATGTGTTGGAATATACTATATATCCGTCTTGCTTTTTCATCTTACTTTTTGTTTAGTGAAGTGGTTAGGTACGTGCAGTTTGCAATTAAACGGGATGAGTAAAGTTGAGACCTCAATATGTGAGAGACATTGGTAAATAAGCCACCATGGGAGGCGAGATGACAACCTTATTATAGCCTTTGTCAAAACTGCCATAACTTTAATTCTGGATGATATTCTGAAACCAAGACAGAGATGACGAATAGAAATCTGCCACACTGATAAGATCATCAGTGTTACCGAGATTTTACCGAGTACATGATGTGCATTGGTCATGCGTGAAAGCAGGAGAATTGACATGTAAAACCAACATGAGTGAAAGCAGGAGAATCGACATGTAAAACTCATCCCTATTTGCCAACAAAATTAATTTTGCGCTCATCTTTGATCGGTAAATACATCTGTATATTTTAGCATATCATCCACAAGATATTTATATATTTTAGCAATATCTTAAGCAGGGTTTTTTCATAAAATATCGTTTCCGTTTTCCTTTTAGCTTTCCGTTTCTCCTTTTTCTCCGGAAACGAACGGAAAATTTACTTACCGTTTTCAACCCTAAGCTGAGGTATCAGTGGCTGGGCAATCCTAGTGGAAACAATGTCGTTGTATCCTATTTAGCGGATATCACTATATATCCAGTGTGCGGCCATATACGAGTCTACTCCAAGAACCATTCGGCAGGAGGGCCATCATGCTCTATCCACCGTGCTATCCTTTCTACCTGGCAAAGCTGCCTTTCCCTAGTTGACATGAAATCGTCACATGCTATCATTTCCACATGGTTCGGGAATATGTTTTCGACCGATAGAGGAACATAATAGGAATCCGGGCGCGAATAGGAGTTTGGTTAGAGATGCTCTTATAGCATTCAGGGCCGAGCCGGCAAAATCCGAGGGCATGTGCAAAACTATAAAATGAGGCCCTTCCTTATTAGAAATTTTAAACTATTTAACTACTATAATGTATACATATATATATATATATCATAATATCTTATATTATAATTGGATATATTAAGTATCATACCTAGACAACTTTAGGATGCATAATGTTTATTTGAACAACATCACTCTTTTAGGGTTCTTCGAAAATACATACAAGAGATTGGTAAAATTTAAAAATCAGCCTAGCCCTAGTCTGTATCGCTGCCGATCACAATGAGGGTACAATTAGCGATCAAGTGATCAACTAGAAATAGAAAACAAATTCGGAACACACCTGGCGACCGACAACCTGCGTTGGGCTCGAGTCCTATATCGGTGTATCCGCGTATGGCTCGACTCCTACGTCGGGGTATCCGCGTATGTCTCGCGTGGTCGCGATGTCGCATGGAGGCAACGAGGCATTCTTATGTAGGTTTTGAAGATGTTATACTTGTGAATGTGGGATTTTTTAGCCACTTATTGCTGTCATCATACATGATCCAGAGTCTTGCTAGTGCATTTTTAGTGGTCTGGCCAGTCTTCATCATTACCATGACACAAATCCACAATTTGCAATTTCCTACAAAACAAAATTGAAAACAAAATTACATCACAGGTATAACACAATTCATTCATCATACATGATGCTGTCGGAATCTCTAGACGCACTAACAACCAATAATTAACTGAATTTATATCTTTAGAAGCACTACGATCCACTTAACTAACTGAATTTAAATCTTTAGAAGCACTACAAGCCACTATGAATTTACCTGAACCATATACTACACTGAACTAAAGACTTCAACACTCCACTGGACCAAATCGAGGAGAACTCCAAATACAAAAATGAACTTACATTTTGAACCGAGCACATGTCGAATCTGCACCTAGTGTTCCTTCCCTCAAAAGCCACACATATCTATCAGGCTCTAGCTAGTGGAGACAGCAAACCACTCCATAGTCCATAGCTAACCCCACAAATATGAGGTCTTTCGTGGTATCCGAGGCATAATCCATGCCGGTGAGGTCCTAGTTGACCAAACACTAAACGAAAATCTACTTAAATTGAGCTAAATCAAAGAAATAGAAAAGATTTTATAAATTCCCAAATAGGAAACCCAAAATCAAGCAGCTTACCCTAGCAGAGATTGGATCGATGAAGATCCCTCATTCAAGTTGGGCATGGCGCAATAAAAAGCGGTGGCTCTCACCGACAGCGGCAATGGCGGTGAAAGCGCACCACCCGGGGCAACGACGAAGACGTGTGCGGGAGTAGTTGGGTGCAACAACGCGGGGCAGGGAAAGTGATAGAACATGGGGTGCATTGAAGGTGGGGCCCACACACAGTTAATGGCTGTCCGAGCCAGCCGTCTCCCACTTGCCACATCACGCTGACTGTGTTAGGGATACGTATAATGGGTATCACATGGGCTTTTTACAGCCAGGTGGCATGCTAGAAGACTAGATGTTGCTTAAGTAAACTTTGTTTTGTTGGTTTCAGTGGCTCATTTTTTGTAGTAGTCACTTTGAGTGATCTATGATTGTAATAATTAACTATGTTGGTATTTTTTATAAGACTTTAAAACTATGCAATAAAATAGTGTGTGACGCGGAGGCGGGCTTTACACCCCATTTTTGAAAAGAAAAAAATAGATCGGTCAGACAGATAACATGGTGTAAGAAGATAACATATCCGAGGGTATAATTTCAAATAAAATAGTTTGGGCCCTTTCTTCCCATGTGCTGTGAGCAACGAAACTAGCAAAACCGTGGGCGCCCATTCTTCCAAACCGCTGGCAAACGCTTGTTTGCTTCTCTCTGCTCAAAATCTGGCCGCCGTGCTTGACCGCAGTCGTCAACTCTGTTTTTCTTGGCCCTCCTTCGAGACCTGAGCGCAGAAAGAGAGAGAGAGAGCGGTGGAGGGAGAGGTTTTCTCCGGCAGCTCGGCGCCGGCCGCGACACGCCGCCGCCTTCTTTTGCTAGTTACTTAGGCCATTATAGTTTATGAATTGTGTTGTTTCGTAAGACGATTCATATCAATAAATTCTGTATCCAATACTTAAGAACTATATTGTTTAATAAGTAAAGAATACAGCCATAACATGTATATCCTCTATATACCTAAGCTGAATAATTTTAGTCTTTTCTTTTCTGCCAAATATTTTTTAGATTTCTCTTTCAGTATTTCTTTATCCTTTCAAAAGAATCTATCAACGTCAACAGTGGTGCCATACTTATGACACATAGTCCAAAGCGTGTATAGTTAAATACCAATGTCTTTGGACTTGCACTTTGAAGTAGATCACCATTATCAAATGCTTGATGTTCTTTCAAATTCCATTTTTAGTAATCTTTTAGTGTAGTAAACATTTTATCTACAACTAATATTCATCCTTATCATGAAACTATTCATAATCAAGCTACTTTAGCTTATAACGGTGAATTGTGAGTATAATGTTGCTCTCTAAAACCTTTTGGAGGATTAGGACGACCAGCGTCTCCAACCTTTTGCAAATTCTCATCAAATATGAGAACATGAATTTTGTCATATTATACTCTATCATGTTGCAACCAAAACTTTGTTTTAGATATCACAATATCTTTCACACATGATGGTTTCTAAAACAATTCTTTCAGCTCCCCGATAACCTTGATATTAAAACAATCTTTTGAATATCAAGAATCATGAAGACAAACATGATACTTATATACTAACACTGGAATTGTTACTCTGGATTTAATACTAATTATTAAACTTCATAAAGTAACCATAACTTAGTGAAAGTTTGCAAATAGGACCTTTAAACTTTAGATTAACACTTCAAAACAATACGATACCAGTTCGTAAAGTAACTAACCACAATTCTATAGTTCTATTATCTCAATTATAACTAAGTGCAAGGTGGTAAACGGATGCCAATGACTACAATAACTATGCAAATTCACTTTGATTTAATTTATGATAAATAATGTTCAACTTTTAATCATATTACTGTTGAACTCCCACTCAAATCAATATCCCTCAAATTGTTTTAGTGATCACACGAACCAAATCCACTACACCATGTCCGATCATCACGTGACATGATGTAGTTTCAAAGGCGAACAATCATCATGTTCATCATATCATCTATATGACTCATGCTTTACCTTTCGGTATTCTGTGTTCTGAGACCACGTCTGCATATGCTAAGCTCGTCAAGATGTAACCTTAGTTTTCACATGAGAAAATCTGGCTTGCTCCCGTTGTATACCTCGCGGAATCTAACACACCCGATCATCACGTGGTGCTTCGAAACAATGAGTCTTGGCAACGGTGCCTACTAGGGACGAACACTTTATAACCTGATATTTTGTGAGAGGGATCATCTTATAATGCTACCGTCACGATCTAAGCAATACAAGATGCATAAAAGGATTAACATCACATGCAATTCAAAATATGTGATATGATATGGTCTTTCTTCTTGTGCCTTCGATCTTCATCTTCAAGAACGAACATGATCTCCATCATCATCGGCATGACATCAAGGTCAATGGCACCGCTCCATGGTTATCATCCACCAGCATCAACTATTACAACTATTTTAAATAATAGACACGCAGGTCTTTAACGCAATTAAAATACAACCATAAGGCTCCTGCCGGTTGCCGACTTACAATAAGGAACATTGCATACATCATATATAATCACAATCATGTCCATATCACATCACAGCACACCCCTGCAAAACAAAGTTAGATGCCTCTATTTGTTTGCATGTTTTACGTGGTTTGGTCTTTCAATAAGTGTCGTTCTAACTTATGAACAAGAAACACAACGTTGATACTAGTATTGTCAATCACCCGTTGTAAATTGAATCTTCACTATGTTGGGAGAAACAGGCACCCGCAAAGCCACTTATGCAATACAAGTTGCATGTCAAGAGTGTTAACGAGATCATATTCTCATGGGTGATGTAGCAGAAACAAAGCGGGTCCACAACATACATTGTCATTATTACAATCAGAAACTTACATGACGACTTTGAGATCCTCCTAGGTCCATAGAGGTATCCCGATGACTCAGGGCTAAACTATAATAACCCGGAGAACAGAAGTAAGAAGCAACTAAGTGAAAGAACATGTTGGGCCCCCATGTGTGGTTTTGGTAATTAATGACAATCTTTATGGACTAATGCTTGTATCAAGTTGTACGTGTAGGAATTGTCCATAGGTAATGCTTGAACCATTTGTTGGCTTCAAGGTTTGGAGAAGAAGTGAAGAGGATCATGTGGTGACCAAGGTGTTCAAAGAATGATCCACAGATTGGTCATGCATCAACATAATGAAGAAAAGAAGAAATGAGGTGCAAGCTAAAGATGTGCAATATCTAGAAGATCTCATGGTTGAAGCTTTCCATCCTCGGTGATCATGGATCGATGAAGACAAGGTCAAAGTAAAGGTTTCCCCATGTCGTATGGGGGAGTAACTTGCAAGTCTTCATCAAGAAAGTGCGTACAAGAGCAATCAAGAAAGGTGTTCCATCTTGAGAAGGACAAGACCGTCTACATCATAATCAAGTGGAATATGTGCAAGACAAAGGTATGATCTTGATAGGGTTTCTCTCTTACCGGTCTCAGGATGTTAGTTGGGGAGACCGGTTTATAGGATAGACAACTGTACTATCAAGAGGGGCTCTCAAGTGAGTAACTCGATCATATCCTTCAGAGAGAGCTCAAACCTTTGCATACTTTGCATCATCCATTATCGGTTGTTATTTGGATCTTATCCATGTGAGGTTCTAGAGCTTGTGGCAATATTCATAACAAGCCCTAGTTCATCAAAAACGGATTTCCCCTTTATATCTTATTGCGTTTTTGATCTTTGAGGTTTTCCGGTTTCTCACCAAGAGAGATATCTCACTTTATAATACATGAAATGTTCTCTCTTGGTGG
This sequence comes from Avena sativa, assembly GCA_916181665.1. Classification (NCBI taxonomy): domain Eukaryota; kingdom Viridiplantae; phylum Streptophyta; class Magnoliopsida; order Poales; family Poaceae; genus Avena; species Avena sativa. The sequence continues at coordinate 2,931,484 of OV702295.1, forward strand.
TATCCAATATTTCCACTTTTTGTTGGATAGCCCTTGTTGTACTGTATACAACAAAATTGGTTTCGGGTCAATCGGAGTTTCCAAACTCTAGATATCGCCATTTGAAGTTTGCCTCTTATTTGGTCCAGACCGGAGTCTCCGGTCTGCCAAGACCGGAGTCTCCGGTGTGGTCCGGAGTTTTCGGTTCTGGCTCCGGTGGTGCCTCCCAGGATCTGGCTGGGACATTCTGACTAGGGGTCCGGAGGCTGCACCGGAGGTTACCCCGGAGTCTCCGGTGTTCGGAGACCGGAGTCTCCGGTGTTGCTGGGGCAAGAGTGGTCTGGGTCAGTCTGTTGGGCAGTCCGGAGGCTGGTCCGGTCCGGTCTACAGACCAGAGTCTCCGGGCAGAAAACGGTCAGAAATCCATGGGCCTATAAAAAGGGGCCCTTCTTCCCCAATGCAACTGCTCGAGTTTTACAGGCTTTCTCCTCCATTCTTGACCCTCTTGAGCTTGCTCCACCTTCAATCCCTCCCTTGATTCTTGCATATGCTTTAGGGATTTGAAAGAGGAGATCTAGATCTACAATCCCACCAATCCATCTCTCCTCTAAGTGAGGGGAACATCTTGGGATCTAGATCTTGGAGTCTTTTGTGGATTTCCTCCATTGTTCTTCCTCTCTCATTCCCCCACAAGCTTTTGTAGCTTTGGTGGAATTTGGGAGAGAAGGATTTGAGAACTTCTTGTGTTCTTGCCATTGCATTTGTTGCATCGGTTTGAGTTCTCCTCGGAGGATTTGGCTTGAATTGCTCATTGGAGCTTGTCCCTCTTGGGTTCTTGGAACCCTAGACGGTTTGTGGCCTTGGTGGCATTGTGGCCTTTTGTGGCATTTGTTGGGAGCCTCCAATTAAGTTGTGGAGTTGTGCCCCAACCTTGTGAGAGGTTCCGGTTGCCACCGACAAGTGCACCGATAGTGGAAGCATGGATCGATACCATTGGGGTGAGATTCATCGGAGAATAAGGGAGGCCTTTTGTGGCGTTGGTGGTTTGATACCACCCCCTCTCCAAACGAGACGTACTCCATGTTGGGAGGAACTCGGTAAAATATCGGTGTCCCCGCGTGCCTCGGTTATCTCTATACCCGAGCTCTCTACTTATGCACTTTACATTGTGATAGCCTTCGTGCTTGAAGTAATATATATCTTGCTATCACCTTGTTGCTTGTATTGCTTAGCATAAGTTGTTGGTGCACATAGGTAAACCTTAGTTGTTTCTAGGTTGTGCTTTACAAAGTAAACACTAGTTTTATTCCGCCTTTGTTGAGCCACTCTAGTAAAAGTTTTAATCGCCTATTCACCCCCCCTCTAGGCGACATCCGTATCCTTTCAATTGGTATCAGAGCCCGGTCTCTCATTTTAGGCTTCACCGCCTTGAGAGTAAAGATGTCGGCTAGAGGATTAGTGCACAATGATATGTTCATATTCGATGGCACAAGTTATGATATATGGAAAAATCGCATGCTCATTCATTTTCGGGACATGGACCCAAATTTGGAGCATATTGTAGATATAGGTTTTTCTCCTCCTATGGATTTCAAAAATCTATCTTGTGAGGATGAAAAAAACTTATATCTCGATGCTCAAGCTTCTAATGTGCTTGTTAATGCTTTGAGCTATGTAGTTACCTCTTCAATCATTCCTTTTTGGAGCGCTCATGAGTTATGGACAAAACTTCAAGATAAATATGTTGTGTCCAACATTATTGAGGATGATTGTGTTGCTTCCACTTCCGGTCGAGATGAGTTCTCATCCTCTACCAGTTCACCAACATGTGACTTTTCACAAGGTAATGATATGGTGAGTGGTGATAGAAATTGCAATTTGGATAGTGTGCTTACTATTTGTAATCCCTCGTCTCTATCTAGTTGCAATGATCTATCTTTGGACTTTAACACTTCTAGCACTACAAACTCCTTACATGCTTGTGTTAATAGTCCTTGCATATCATGTAGAAATGACTTGAATAAATCTCATGATGATATGCTTGTGTTGTCTTGCTGCCATGATAAAAATGCTTCCATTTCCTCTAGTGCTTGTGTTGCTAACCATGTAGAGGAAACCGAAGATTCTATGGGCCAAGACATGGTTTTGAATGAAGCCACAAATGCAATCTCATCTCCAACTTCTTCCGGTACCCACCTATGCCTTATGGCTAGGGATTCTAAGGTAACTCCTACTTTGGAACCCATTACCTCTTGTGATGAGGAGGATGTGGATAATGTGGAAGAGGAGCTTGATATTGATGATTTATATGAGAAGGGTGAGATTGTTTATCGTGCCCTTGTTAAAAAGGATATTGCTTGTTCTAACTTTGTTGAAGTCTTGGACTTTGCTATTAAGAGCAAAGAACATATTGGTAAGTTAGAAACACAAATTGAGGTGCATGATAACAACGTTGATAAAATGTGTAGTCTTGAGCGTGAGTATGCTAATATAATTTCAAACCTAAATAAAGCTCTTGAAGAGGAACAAACCACCAAGGAATCTCTTGAGGAGACCTTTGCTTTAGAGATATCTAGAGTAAAGGAATCTCATGATAGAGATCTTGAGGTGGCAAGTGATCTCAAACATAAGAATGATGAGACTCAAGTTGCTTATGCTAAACTCCTTGAGGATTTTGAGCACCTCAAAAATGGCTCTAGGGTCATAAAGGGTGAGCTCATCAAACTCACTGAGTCACATGAGCAACTTAAAGCCTCATATTCAAAAGAGCTTGCCAAGTTGCCCTCACCTCTTGCAAATAGTGATGATGCTTGTGCTACTAACACTATTTCTTGTGAAGCATCTACTTTGAAGGAGAATGTTGAGCTAAAGGCTCAACTTGCGTTGCTAACTAGCAACTATGGGAAATTAGAAGAAAGTCATGTTAAGCTCTCGAGCTCGCATGAGGATCTTCTAGTCTCCCATGGTAGGCTAAAGGTAGCTCATGAGGCCATCATGTCAAAGGTAACATCTAGTGGGCCTCATGTGGACATTAGCACTATATCTACTTCAAATGTTATATTGCCATGTGCTAGTCCTTATAATTCATCCTCTCACAACCATGTTGTATCTTGTGATGAATTACATTCCATGCCTTGTTGCTCTAACAATGTAGCATCTACTTCCTCTAGTACTTGTGTTGAAACTAACCATGTAGAGGAAATCAAAGAGCTCAAGGCTCAAGTCACTTCTTTGAGAAATGACTTGAAAAAGGGTCATCAAGGGAAGGTCACACTCAACAAAATCTTGAGTGTGCAAAAATCCCCCAATGACAAGAGTGGGCTTGGATTCAACTCCAATGTCAAGAACAAGTCCACTATCAAGTTGAAGCACAAGGATAACAAGAAGAATGGCCAAGATCAAGTCAAGAGTCCGGCCAACATTGTTTGCTTCAAGTGCAAGGAAGAAGGGCATCATGTCAAACATTGCCCATTAAAGAAGAAGTCCCTTGGCAAGAAGCAACAAGGGAAGAGGCCTCAAGCTCTACATCTTGTTAGAGATGGGCCTCCTCCCAAGAAGACTCAAGATCTTCCTCAAGTTGTTTCGTCATCCAAAAAGAAAGATGGCAAGAGTAGAACTTGCTACATATGCCGCGAGAAGGGGCACATTTCTTCCTCATGCACTATTGGTATCTCCTCATCCCATCCTATCTTGATTGATGATGCTTATTCTCTTTGTAAGGATGAGGTTGGCAATGTGTTTGCCAAATTTGTTATTGCTCAATGTGGGTTCAAGAAAAGAACCATTTGGGTTGCCAAGCCTATTGTGACTAACCTCTTAGGACCCAACTTGGTTGGGGACCAACAAGCCAAAACTTGATCAATAGGTATTGTTGGAGGTAATTGTAGACTTGGCTACATCATGAAGAATTAAGGGATCTTCATTATTATTTTTGTCAAAGCCAAGTCATGTGGATTATATTGCTCCTATTATATTTCCAATGTTCCTCCTTGCGGTAACATACGCTTAACTCATTTCATTGAAAGTTACTCGCCCCCTTGTGCATGTGTTGGTTTTGTATCTTCCATGCTTTTGTACATGTTGTGTTTTCCACTTAATTATCTTGAGGTATCAAGCATATTTGTGTATGATTAGGTGGCACACCATGTATGTGTGTTTCTTGTACTGGAGCCTTACTTGGTTATATTTGGTATCTTATTTGGCTCTTGTGAGAGATTAATGGATTATCCCATTTTGGGGGAGTGTTATGCTTGGGCATTCCACAATCCTAAAAATGTGTGTACATGAGGAATACCACCTAGTATTTATATTGGATTATTGTCTAGTCTCTATGTGGTATAATTCTCATGAGAAATTTAAGTTTTATAATGTCCATTAATTATCTCTATTTGTATCCTTTTGCCTCGAGTTGGATTTTTGGTAGTATCACATTATGGGGGAGTCATACGCCTAGTGCATATCACAATCCTAGAAAATGTGAATATTTGAGGTTGTGTCACTTAGAATTGATATTGATTATTATCTAGCTCCTATGTGACACATTTTCTCATACAAGTTCCAATTTGCTTGAATGCCTTTATTGATCTTATTTTGGATCTTGTATATGAGAATGTTTCTTGGTATGTGTTTCCTCATATTTAGATATATATATCCTCATGGAAACCATTTGCTTCAAGTTACTCTAATCACTAGTGATTGTGTGACTATTGGAAGCTATCAAGAATCTTGTTCGAAGTATCATGCTTAATTTCTTATATTTAGTTATATGCTTCTTGTTGTGACTATGATCTTGGATATCCATGCAAGCTACCTTGGGAAAATTATTCCCAATATTTCTTGTCCTTGGACAATGAGTACCCAACTTATGGTAGAATTTATTGATCATATTCACTTTGGCCCTTGCTTAATTTTATCCTATCTTTGGCCAAGAAAATGTTTTGTGTTGTCTCCCAAGCCTTCTTTGCTTCTTGTGGATCTTCTTATTTTATTGATATCCTCTTGTGTTTTACTTATTGTAGGTACTAGTGATGATCCCATTTGTGTGCATTTTGCATTTAAAAGGAAAATCCTGCATAATGCACTATCTATGGGGGAGCTCTCCTATATTATTTAGAACACTCATATTTATGCTTCTTTGTTTGGTCCATATCGGATTTTATGTGCTTGGAACCTCAATCTTTTTGTTTTGGTATTTGTGCCATCATGAGAAGTTTGGGGAGTTTGGTTTCTTGTTTGAACCTTGCTCCTTTTTGGGAGTTGGTTTTGTCTCATTCCTTGCTTCTTGATTTGACCATTTTAGAATGAGATAAATCCTTGAGCATTTTTATTTATATCTATTTTTGCTCTTTTGGCCTTAGCCTAGTTCATTTGTTGAACTTGTGATATTTCATGTGTTGAATTGGTTCTTTGATACAATTTGGACACCGCTTGTCTTGTCACACTCTTGTGTGTGCCATCTCGGTTTACTTGGTGTTTTTGTTCAAATTGTATCTCCTTTTTGGTTCTTGAAAGCTTTATGCATGCATATTTACTATATGATTATATTATGGCATGCTTGCTTTCTTTGATCCAATATATAAGGGAAACTCCACCAATTCCCATCGGCTAAGTTGTGCATGAAATTTAATTTCATATCTTGCACATATTTATGTGGAGTCTCTCCTATGTATTGTAGTTGCACTAACTACATTGGACCCGATAAGTTTGGGGACCATTTTGTACTTAAATGTGTTTTAGGTACATTGGAGATATATTGGACGCTTGTCTCTCAATTTTGAAGAAGTTATGCTTAGAAGAAAATTTGAGGCAAGCTATAGGATGATCAACGAATTCATATCCTCTACATCCTACCAATTATGTCTCAGTAACAAGTATCTCTTTCTCATGCTCACATATCTTGATTCCAACCGTCTGTCGGTTGCCTTCTAGCATGAATGAATGTATTTGTAATTGTTGTAGTTCTAGCCATGGTTTTAAGAGGACTCTCTATTGTATATGTGTTTAAGTTGAGATGAGTGCATATAATTGGGACTATACAAAATCATGCATATGATCCTCCAATCCCAAATATGTCAATCTAGCATTCTTATTGCCTATCATTTCATCAACTTCTCTCATATGCAATAGTGAGATTTTTGCTAGTCTATTCTATCTTATGATACTTGTTGCCTTTCTCCATATATTCCAACTTTCTCCTTTTCCCTTGGTGATAGTTGTAATATATGTAGTGTGTTGGTGTTTGAAGCTCATTAATATACAATCAGATATATGTGAGCCTTTGGCCATGCTTTGAAGCTAAAATCTTATTGACATATATTATGACTTCATTTTTGCTTTTCATGTGCTTTCTTGTATAATCTTCTTTATGTGTGCATATTTCTTCTTTGGCATATGTCTTTGTGATGTTTTCCAATTAGAAACATATGCACATATGAGGAGATAATTTTAGTTGATTTTTAATCCTTGGAGACCACCTTTCTATTTCTTTTGATTCTTTGGTGGCTTCCAAATTTAATTGCCTATGAGTGCTTGTTCCTCTTGTTTGCATCTTTGGGCACTCATATTTGTTCTCTCATGCCTTGTAGTCGGATGAGTGAGGATTCCATGATTATGCACCTTGTTCCCAATTACAATTATCATAATTGGTGCATTATCTTTGGGAAGCTCATCTAATTCATTTAATAATGCTCATTTGTCTCCTTTCCCATTTAGTGTGTTTTAAATGCTTATGGGGGAGCAAGGATTCCATATTTGTGCACTATGTATTCTAATGCATTTATTTTTAATTAAGCATAAATCTTGGGGAGCTTCTCTATTTGTTATTTCAAACACTCTTGTGCTCATATCATAACATCTTGTTGTTTTCATTTGGACTCATTTGTTGATTTCAAATTGGATTGTCGGACCTTATAATTGCTTGCATCATTTGGTTTTATTTTTGCAATTTTTGGATCCTCGATATAGTTTTACTCCCTCCCAAGTATTCATCATTGGATATGTGCGAAGGCACACCTTTGGAGGAATTATTACTATATTTGCCTTCTAGAACTTGTCACCCATTTTGGCAATTGATGCCAATGGGGGAGAAGTTTTAGAGGGTTTAAGGAAAGTTGGTTTATGCATTGAGTTTGTTCTTGTGCATTTGTCTCTCATGCTCTTGCATCTTTGTTGTTGCTTAGCATGTGGTATATATAGAGGAAACTCCACCAATGATAATGATTGGCAATATATGCAATGAAATTCAAGTTCATCACACATGCATAGATCGTGGGGGAGTTTGCCCTATATATGGTGGTGGTACCAAGATCACATACTTTTGTAGTATTTGATTTTGGTATTACCATTTTATTCCTTAATATTCCTAATATAAACCCTCTTAAAGGGATTGTCATCAATTACCAAAATGGGGGAGATTGAAAGAACATGTTGGGCCCCCATGTGTGGTTTTGGTAATTAATGACAATCTTTATGGACTAATGCTTGTATCAAGTTGTACGTGTAGGAATTGTCCATAGGTAATGCTTGAACCATTTGTTGGCTTCAAGGTTTGGAGAAGAAGTGAAGAGGATCATGTGGTGACCAAGGTGTTCAAAGAATGATCTACAGATTGGTCATGCATCAACATAATGAAGAAAAGAAGAAATGAGGTGCAAGCTAAAGATGTGCAATATCTAGAAGATCTCATGGTTGAAGCTTTCCATCCTCGGTGATCATGGATCGATGAAGACAAGGTCAAAGTAAAGGTTTACCCATGTCGTATGGGGGAGTAACTTGCAAGTCTTCATCAAGAAAGTGCGTACAAGAGCAATCAAGAAAGGTGTTCCATCTTGAAAAGGACAAGACCGTCTACATCATAATCAAGTGGAATATGTGCAAGGCAAAGGTATGATCTTGATAGGGTTTCTCTCTTACCGGTCTCAGGATGTTAGTTGGGGAGACCGGTTTATAGGATAGACAACCGTACTATCAAGAGGGGCTCTCAAGTGAGTAACTCGATCATATCCTTCAGAGAGAGCTCAAACCTTTGCATACTTTGCATCATCCATTATCGGTTGTTATTTGGATCTTATCCATGTGAGGTTCTAGAGCTTGTGGCAATATTCATAACAAGCCCTAGTTCATCAAAAACGGATTTCCCCTTTATATCTTATTGCGTTTTTGATCTTTGAGGTTTTCCAGTTTCTCACCAAGAGAGATATCTCACTTTATAATACATGAAATGTTCTCTCTTGGTGGTATCCAATATTTCCACTTTTTGTTGGATAGCCCTTGTTATATTGTATACAACAAAATTGGTTTCGGGTCAATCGGAGTTTCCAAACTCTAGATATCGCCATTTGAAGTTTGCCTCTTATTTGGTCCAGACCGGAGTCTCCGGTCTGCCAAGACCGGAGTCTCCGGTGTGGTCCGGAGTTTTCGGTTCTGGCTCCGGTGGTGCCTCCTAGGATCTGGCTAGGACATTCTGACTAGGGGTCCGGAGGCTGCACCGGAGGTTACCCCGGAGTCTCCGGACTTTGTTCTGTCCGGAGTCTCCGGTGTTCGGAGACCGGAGTCTCCGGTGTTGCTAGGGCAAGAGTGGTCTGGGTCAGTCTGTTGGGCAGTCCGGAGGCTGGTCCGGAGATTGGCCGGAGTCTCCGGACCGGAGTCTCCGGTCTGACTTTTCCCCAACAGGCAGAAAACGGTCAGAAATCCATGGGCCTATAAAAAGGGGCCCTTCTTCCCCAATGCAACTGCTCGAGTTTTACAGGCTTTCTCCTCCATTCTTGACCCTCTTGAGCTTGCTCCACCTTCAATCCCTCCCTTGATTCTTGCATATGCTTTAGGGATTTGAAAGAGGATATCTAGATCTACAATCCCACCAATCCATCTCTCCTCTAAGTGAGGGGAACATCTTGGGATCTAGATCTTGGAGTCTTTTATGGATTTCCTCCATTGTTCTTCCTCTCTCATTCCCCCACAAGCTTTTGTAGCTTTGGTGGAATTTGGGAGAGAAGGATTTGAGCACTTCTTGTGTTCTTGCCATTGCATTTGTTGCATCGGTTTGAGTTCTCCTCGGAGGATTTGGCTTGAATTGCTCATTGGAGCTTGTCCCTCTTGGGTTCTTGGAACCCTAGACGGTTTGTGGCCTTGGTGGCATTGTGGCCTTTTGTGGCATTTTTTGGGAGCCTCCAATTAAGTTGTGGAGTTGTGCCCCAACCTTGTGAGAGGTTCCGGTTGCCACCGACAAGTGCACCAATAGTGGAAGCGTGGATCGATCCCATTGGGGTGAGATTCACCGGAGAATAAGGGAGGCCTTTTGTGGCATTGGTGGTTTGATACCACCCCCGCTCCAAACGAGACGTACTCCATGTTGGGAGGAACTCGGTAAAATATCGGTGTCCCCGCGTGCCTCGGTTATCTCTATACCCGAGCTCTCTACTTATGCACTTTACATTATGATAGCCTTCGTGCTTGAAGTAATATATATCTTGCTATCACCTTGTTGCTTGTATTGCTTAGCATAAGTTGTTGGTGCACATAGGTAAACCTTAGTTGTTTCTAGGTTGTGCTTTACAAAGTAAACACTAGTTTTATTCCGCCTTTGTTGATCCACTCTAGGAAAAGTTTTAATCGCCTATTCACCCCCCCTCTAGGCGACATCCGTATCCTTTCACTAAGGTTTATACGAGATTTAATATAGATAGAATATAGAGATATATGCTACTAGACTAGATCATTATATATGCTACATCTATACTTCAGATACGTCGGTCTCCATTCCGTAGATGTTTTCATAATTGTTCCCTTCGACGTTTCTAGATACTTCTGGTTCTTCATAGCGGAATTCTTCTTGGTCTTCAATTGGATATAGTATTTCCTCTTCCTGACCGTTAATGTCTTCAAAATCTAGCAAGGGTTAAGAAGATACGTTGAGTACGAGCATACTCAGCAAGTTCACTAAAAAGGAGTGTTTACTATATCTACAGCCACAGACCGTAGGTCGTAGGCAATGCAAGTTTTCGTAAACATTTCTTCAAAGGTTGCTTTTATTCTGAAAAGCTATGTCCGTCAGACTTCATGGGTTTACCAGAACTTTCATGGAGTTTCTTTCCCGACGCGTTCGCAGCTCCTTCCCGAAATAGGGAGTAACAAGTTACAGTTCTTACACTCTGCAGAGGTGCGCCACTTTACCCATGAGAGATCTTAGCTTTGTTGCACATCCGGGCGCGCATTCCCGTTCACACTTCCTTGGTATGAGGCCCAGACTAAGATCCAAGCCAATCACTGTCCTTCTCCGCGACCCCGCATACACCACAATTGTTGGATGCCCAAACTCAAGGTAGACTTTCCCCGTATAAAATGGCTATACCTTAGTTGGGTACACACAGCAACCATTAACACTAGAAAGCTGTCTTCTGTAAGCCCAGATCCACGGTAGACTTGTCCTCGTATAAAACGGATATACCCACGATCTGCAACTTACAAATGCCCAGAACAGTGTCCAATGCATGCGAAAGGGAGTCGGTCCAGCTGACTTCTCCGTCCCATTCCAAATCTCATGGTTAACACGTAATATACGGCGCAAGAATCACTTGCGACATTGGTTGTTAAGTCCTAGATAATATGTTCCTTTACCACCGGAACTTTCATAGAAGGTTATTACCTCATGGTAAATAACCTATAGTCATATTATTATGAAAATAGTGTTTTCAGACCTTTTCGAAATGCAGGTGATGACAACACTGGATTTGCAAAATACTTTACAGAAAATAATCAAAGGACATGAGCAAGTGTGAACTTGCCTTGATCTAGTGAAGTATTGTAGTCAAATGTCTCGACCTGACCCTGGACCTCGGGTTCTACAAAAGTACCATCATTGCCTGGTAAGGACAATGTTTAAAGAAGCAATATGCTGTTATGCATAAGTAATGCTATGCATTTTGTAAAACTTTAAGTAATTCCCCAACATTACATGTGAGTTGGATTTATATGATTTGTTTATGATGTGAGTTATCTTTAAGTTTACTTCATAAAGGAGTGTAGTTGGAAAAGTTTTTGGATAACATATAAAACATGAAAGTAAGGTACAATTGTAATACAATTCAAAGATTGGGTGATATCATGTAAGCATTACAAGGTTTATGTTTTAATTTTGTTATGACTTAAAAGAAATGGTATAGTGTTTCTTTTGGTAGTGGCAAAAAGAATAACATTTGAAGAAAATATTATTTATGTTAAGTTAATCAACTCTGAAGATTAATAAGATTAAAGTTATGGTTTAGGATAATGTTTAAATGATTTTGAGTCATTATATACCTAGCTTATGATATGTCAGACCAAAGTTAACTATAAAAATATAATTGGTTTTGGGATATAATATTTATGGCATTAATAATAATTAGGGTTTTACTTAAGCATGATAAAACTTAGTCTTAAAGACTTAAAGATAGTATCCTAAATTATAATTATGTTAGACTATTTTAGAGTTAAAAGATTGTTTTTTGAACATGATTATTTCTTACTTAGGAAATAATGTTAAATAATTAATAAAACAACTATCTCATTTTAATAATTGAAGATATATGATCTAAGAATTTTAAAATGTTTTTGGAATAATATATTTAGTATTATTCTAGTAAGTATTATTTTTTAAAAATCTTAAAATTGAATTTTATTTTATTTTAGGTATATCTTGATTTTTTATAAAATTTCTCAATTATTGGATGTCTTTAAATATTTGTTTTAAGTTTTATTTGTAAAATTTTAAGTTAATATTTTTATTAGATAAGAGTTTTCTTTGTGTGTATGAAAGTGATTTTTATTTATTTTTAGGAATTATTCTGAATTTATTAAATTTCATTTAGTTACTTAAGGGTATTAATGTTTATCTCCATTTTATTAAACTTAAATAAATATGATTATATTTTTCTTAGGTGGATATTATTTTGATAAGCATTTAGATGTATTAAATATATTTTTAGGATTTTTCTACATTTTTCTAGAAATAAAATAGTGTACAGGGGGTATTTTGGGTTATTTAATATTTAGCTTAACTTTATTTTTTTCTTTTACTACCCTGGCCTGGTTCTTGGGCCAGCGCAACCTAATTCTAAGCCTAGCCCATCTCCCATTTGGGCTACACCCCTGGACCCGGTCGACCAAGCCAGTCAAACCTGATCCAGTCGATCCCCTCTTCTCTCTCGTGGCTTCCTTCTCCATGACGGGGATGCTCCGTCGCCTTTGCTGTTTGATTCCGGTGAGCTCCGGCGTTCCCAGCCGACAGTGCTGTGGTTGCCGACATAGTCGACGATGCAACATCGACTGGTCCAATTTGATTCACCGCTCGAGCCCTCCCCTGGTCATACTCTCTTCTCCGAGGTGGCTAGGGTTTGTGGCTCCCTGGCGGTGCTGTGCTTCGGTGTTTCTCTGGTTGCTCTGCTGGCGCTTTGGCGGTGTGGTGTTGTCCAGCACCGCCGTGTTTCTCCTCTGGCTGCCCTGGTGGTGGCCTAGGCGCGGGTTGCAGCGCCTCTAGGTGCTCCTCGTGCCACTGCCCTGGCTCCCATCACCTCTATGTCCCACCGTCTACTTCCTCTTCTTGCTGTGCGAGGCCAATCGGGTAAGTTTTCTTTCTCTAACCCACTCTCTCTAAGTATGAACCCTAGTTTGGGTTCCTCACTTTGGTTCATGATACACTACAGTGGCTTTGCTACATAGTTTGCTCATTGATTTTGGCTTGTAAATTTATCTATTAGTACTGGATTGCCACTGTTGCTTAGAATAGCTTCTGTAATATGACTATGCCTTTGGTTCAGGTGACTTTCTCCTGTGACTATCTTTTGAGCCAATGCAATGTTCTTGTATTATTTTGGAATTAAATTCTTGATAACTCTAGGATTGGGGTTGCTGGTTCTGTTTATGGCATATACGCAGGTGGCTCTATGTTAGTTAGTCTGCAAGTTGTGTGGGTGATCATGTACTAGCGATTTTGTTTTTTTATTAGACTTTAATTATTGTGTTGATGGAGGTAGATGCTCCTATTTCTTCAGGTGATTGTATCTGGTCTAAGTAGATTATACATCTACTATGCTTGTCATCTGTTTGCACAAATGATTAATTGCAATATAGAGATGAGTTATAAAAGTGGTACAGATTATGGTAATATGCTAGAGCATGCATATGATTATGGTTAATTACCGTACAGCTAAGTATGTATAAATGGAAGTAAGCATGTAATGCTTTTGATCTTGTTTTTATGTGAAATGCTTCGTTGTGTATTAATTGTGATTTACTTGTAATTAAATGATGTAGTGCTTTAAGTACCTTTCTTAGTAGCTTGCTACTTGATTTGAATGGTCATAGACTATCTGATCATTGGCTTTAAAATATCTTGGATTGATTTGTGTTGGCAAGTGCAAAGTGTGCTTGTTTTTCATTTAAAATCTGTAGGTGTTATGCTTAGAGAATATACTTATCTTTGTTTTGGAATATATGGTATATGTGTTGTACATCAGTGCTGCTCTTCACACTACATCTTACCGTTCTCTTCTTGTGTGGTTAGAGTGTGAGCTCCTAGCTACACAAGAGATTCCCAGTTCAACTTGTTACTCTGGTTCAAGTACTATATTTAACATGATGAACTAAACTTGGGATACCTTATCTAAATTTATTTAGGTGGCTTCAGATGTTGAGACCATGTTACTGTGAGGCCTCTTTTGAGTGTACACAGTAAGATTACTTAATAGCATGAGCTGTTGCTATTTCTAGACTATGATGCAGGTCTGAGGCTTTATTTCTGTTGCTCATGGTCATATGTTGTTGTTGCCTTTTAGTTGGTCCTGCAACCTAGTTGGCTAATGTACAACTACTGATAGTAAGACAGTGATCATATGATTCCTAGTTATTTTTAGCTAGGAAAAGGATTATGTAGTGCTATTCTTATGTGTTGTGTAGATTCACTAATGATATATCACTGTGATGCCTCCCTTAGGATGGAACACAGTGATCTCCATTACTGTATAAGCTAAGCTTTCCAAGTAGAGTATGGAAAAAAGAATATCACTCAGTTTGGATGATCTTGATGCAGAATCCTAATGTGTGATCTTGGTCAATGATGCATAAGGCTGAGACCAATTCTTTCTAAGATAAGAACATATACTAAGATTTAGAAAGCCTTGTATGTCTCTATGATGATTTTGCAAAGCAACACTTTGCAATTCTGAGAGTACCACTCAACCTAATCCTCCTAGATATATTCTAGTTGAAGGGTAGGTGGAATTTGTTGATTTGTAGGGTTCCTCTGGTATTTCCAGATTGATGTGTGGAATACAAGAATAGTTACTACATGATCCAATAGTTGGTTCTGATGATTTTTACCTAATGTTGGTGAGTGGCTTATGGACTGTTGTACATCTTCTACTTGCTCTTGATCAGTTGCTGGAGATCTTGATCTTCTTGAGTTACTATAACTTTCCTGCTACTAACAGCCTGCTTCTCAAGCTGCTGCTAATCTTGATCTCCTCCTTGTCCTAGCTCCTGGATGGCTCCTCTGAGCAACCAAAGTTAGGGATGTGGTGGTGAACTGGGTGAGTCTTGTGGTGTTATGAGAGCAGTTTGTTCTTGATGGTGATAAACATAAAGGGGGTAAGGAGATTGTTGATGTGCTAACCAGCGGTACTGGTGAGTGCTATGGTTGAGCTCTCTCTTTTTGTGCTCCATGTGAATGCTTCTTGTGTCGACAACACATTACTTGCATGTTGTGACTGTGCTGCTGTCAAATGGGACCCCTGGGGTTCAAGTTTCAATAGTGGGATATTTATTGGGATGGATCAACTCGGCTGGTTGCTATTATCTCAAGTTTGGCTTTATTTCTGTGTTGCCAAGTGTAGTGGATTCCTTTACTATTCTTCCAAGGTGAAACTTGCCCCTTTTGTCCACTGCCAATGAGGTTGTTCTGAGGCAAAACATTCTGATAAGAACATATATTCTTTTGGTGAAACTTGCCCCTTTTTAAATATGCTCAATGATGTGAATAGCAATGCATTTCATTGCCATACTAAGAGCAAAACTGTTAAACACTAACCCTGTTTCTTTTTATATTCTATTTGGTTTACTTTGTGCTTTTTCAGGAACAAGATCAGAAATTTGGAAGATGTAAAATAAAGATTAGTTTTTAGGATTTTCTTATTATTTCATTTATAATTTGTAATATTCATAATTGTTGTAACATATTCCTAGGAATATATTTACTTGTACCTATTAGTTCTTATTGTAATACTCTCATCTGTTTGAGTAAATATAAGGACATTGTAATATTTTTTTTATTAATGTTATAAAGCATTCCTTTATTATAAAGGAACATTGTTACATATATTATTGTAATAAAGTATTATTTTTATTTATTTCATTCTTGTAATTTATTTTCCTTTTCTTTATTCATTTATTTGTTTCATTTTAACTTTCCTTTATTCTTTTATTTATAAAAGAATAGTGTAATGTTGGTCTTAAATAATATTTATACTTTTATTATCATACTTGTATTAGTATTATTATGAATAATGACTCATAAGTCAAATTTCTCCCCTCATAACTCAACTAAACAATAGAGGTCCTGTCAAAATTCATCCCACCCCCTTTTGATGATACTAAATCTAATTCATCGGAGTAAGAATTCTGATCACTATAGTCTTCTAATTTGGCGAAAAATTTACCCGGATTTTCAAATGCATGCATGCCGATGCACAAAATCCTAATTCTACCCTTCGTTTGGTCCTAAATGCTAGGATGTTACACCTTCCCCTTCCGGTCCGGTGAACCTTCTAGACCCTTCTAGATCATTTCGGTGAAAACATCGGAATTATTCCTAAACTCCGGAATTGGACTTTCCTTATATGAATCTTATTCTCCGAACCATTCCAGATCTCCTCTTGATATCCCGGCTCCCATCCGAGACTCTGGAAAACATTCGGTCTTCCTACTTACATTCCATATCTACTAAACAACATCGAATCCTTAAGTGTGTCTCCCTATAGTTCGTGAATTATGTAGACATGATCGAGACTCTTCTCCGATCAATAACCAATAGAGAATCTGGAAATTCATATGTCTCCCACATATTTCTACGATTACTTCATGATCGAATAAACCATTTACACACGATACCTATTTCCCTGTCTCGCGATACTTTATTTATCAGAGGTTTGATCGTTGGTATCTCTGCATACCTAGTTCAACCTTGTTACCGATAAGTACTCTTTTCTCGTTCCCATGATATGTGATCCCTTGTGAGCCAATAACATGCTTGCAAGCTAATTGGATGATATTCCATCGAGAGGGCCTAGAGTATATTTATCCGTCATATGGATGGACAAATCCCACTCTTGATCCATGTGCCTCAACACATACTTTCCGAACACTCAATGCCACCTTTATAGCCACCCAGTTACGAAGTGGTGTTTGATGTCATCAAAGCATCTTTTCCGGTGATGGTGATTAGCATGATCTCATGGTCGAAGGAATTTAGGTTACTATGTATATGAAAGCTTATAGCAAGTGAACTATTTGAATGACTTGATCTTATGCTACGCTTAACTACATGAGTATGTCCATCACATCATTCTTCTAATGATGTGACCTTGTTGTTAATAACATCTCAGTGTTCATGATCAAGAAACCATGATCATATATTAACCAACAAGCTAGTTTAACAAGAGGCTTTACTAGGACTCTTACATGTTTATAAATTACACAAGTATTAATGTTTCCGGTTAATAGAATTATAGCATGGTATGTAAACATTTATCATAAGCATGAAGATATGATAATAACCTCTTTATTATTGCCTCTTGGGCATATCTCCAACAGGAGGTGCACCACCAGGAGCAACGACGAATATGAGTGCGGGAGTAGCTGGGTGCAACGACGCAGGGCGGGGGAAAGGGATAGGACACAGGGTGCATCGACGGTGGGGCCCACACACCATTGACGGCTGTCCGAGCCGATCGTCTCCTACTTGCCACATCACGCTTACTGTGTTAGGGATACATATTATGGGTATCACACGGGCTTTTTACAGCCAGGCTAGGTGGTGGCATGCTAGAAGGCTAGATATTGCTTAACCAAACTTTGTTTTGCTGGTTTCGGTGGCTCATTTTTGTAGTCACTTTGAGTGATCTATGGTTGTGATAATTAACTATGTTCGTATTCTTGTGTCAAACTTTCAAACTATGTAGTAAAGTAGTGTGTGTGTGTGCGTGTCGTGTGTGTGTGTGTGATGCATGATGCAGAGGCCGGGCTTATACGGTGAGTATATGTTTAAGAGGAACATACAGGTTTCGGGTGGATTCGTACGGTCTTCGAAATGAATCGGTATCGAGTTTTGGTTGTCAAAGTCTAAATAGAAGGGGGACACCGAAGCAAAAGTGTAGTGTAAGGGCATGTATTATGGTAGACGCTTGTAGAGATGCTTAAGTGCAAAAAGATAATACCAGAAAAATAAATTAAAGGCTAAGCGTCTTGGGCTCCAACAGGGAACGTTACCTTGGGTCGCTAGCGACACGAGCAATCGCAAATCAAACTCGTGTGAGAATAGTCCTAGCGCTCGACGCCTACTTTCTCGTCGACGCTAGAGAGAATCCTTTTACCAGATAGGATTTGGGCCTAACGGCCAGGAAAATTAGCCTAGCGTCTGGTGTTAGCGTCGGCATCGTACATGTCCTAAGAAGATAACATATCCGATAATATAATTTCAAATAAAATATTTTAGACCCATTCTTCCCATGTGCTCAAAACCGCTGAGCAACGAAACTAGCAAGGCCGTGGGCGTCCATTCTTCCAAACCGCTGCCAAACGCTTGTTTGCTGCTTCTCTGTGCTCAAAATCTGGCCGCCGTGCTTGACCGCAGTCGTCAACTCTGTTTTTCTTTAAAGTTCCTCCGAGACCTGAGCGCAGAAAGAGAGAGAGCGGTGGAGAGAGAGGTTTTCTCCGGCAGCTCGGCGCCGGCCGGCGACACGACGCCGTCTTCTTGTTCAGCTCTGCCCTTCTACTTCTAGGTACATTCCGCCTCCCCTATCCTATTTAGTAGTCTACCTGCAGCGCATTCTTGTTATTATAGTGGAGTACCTTAGATCTGTTTAAAGTCCGGTCCTCGTTGCGTGAATCAAATACTCTCACTGGCCCTGACACGGATTTGTGCAGCATCCCTCCTTCGTAGTTCCCCTGATCCAGTAGGGATTTTTTTCAGGCACTTGCGCAGAGGAGCGTTGTAGGTTCTCATTCATTTACTCAAATCTGTAAGAGACCTTGTCTTATTTTTCAGTTTTAGATTTCCTTTAACTGGTCTGAAACCAAAGTACTCTCTCCGTTTAGAAATATAAGATGTTTTAGATTTGTGAATTAAATGTATGTAGACACTTTTTATGTCTTGTTTACTTCTAGGGTATTTGAGGGGATGGGAGGGAATTATTCCGTATCCTGAAATTTCATTTACTAGGCCGGGTTTGAAGTGGATAATCCCGGAATATTCCCACAGATTACAGTCAACCAGTTGAAGGTCTCTCAGTGTGGATAATTCCGGGATTTACAGTCAACCAGTTGGCCTTCAAACTGGTTCACTGAGGGGATAATCCTGGTTTAGCTCTTCCCTTCTTCTCTTTCAGCCCATGCAGCAACGAAAGTGTTTCTGCAATGTACTGTATTGTGTTTTCCGGGCTGTAACCTTGATCATCATGGCTCCACTTGTTCCTGGGATCCCAAATGGAAGCCATAATGGATATAGTCATCTCTCGGCCCAGGCTAGTAAATGAACTTTTGCTAAGAATGTCTTCTGTCCATGTTAGAGGATGTAAACGTGGTAATTTCAGATTAAGAGCATCCTTTGCTGCAGTCCAAAAAAGACTCCACAAGCGCATGCATCAAAGACTGATGTTGATTTGCACACCGGGCACAGGTACTTAGTTCTCTGACATGCCGTCTGGCAAGAGTCGCATAATCCGGCACAATGTCTTTGAGGACTCTCCACCAAAATACTCGTACCCTCAGTTGAACATCAAGCTTCCATAGCTTCTTCCATTTGAGATCATCTTCCGCGGAAGAAGTAGTTGCACCACTCCTCCACACCTCCTCATCTTGTTCTCGGTTTGAAACTAGTTGGTGGTACGCAGACTGAACCGAATAGATCCCTTACTTCTCATGAGCCTAGGCAATACTATCCTCACCACTTGAGTGCCGCAAAGGAATCTGCATGATCCTATTCGCATCAGGGGCCAAAAACAGTGAATGAATCAGTCCTTCGTCCCATTGATGAGTTCCTTGTGTTAACAATTCACTCAGAAGTTCCTTGTCTGTTTCTTTTAGCCTCCCCATGGGCCGCATTGTCCTTGACCCCGGAATCCAGTTGTCGCGCCATATTGACACAGTATCACTGGATTCAACCCTATTTATCACCTCCAGCACTGTCCGTCCAGCTAGGATGGCCCTCCATGTTTCAGAGGCAGTAAGAGGTGCCCCTGCATCCATAAACTCGCCATTGGGATAATACCTTCCCCTTAGTACCTGAGCCCATAACGAATTTGGGTTGGTAATCAGTCGCCAACCTTGTTTACCCAAAAGTTCTAGGTTAAACAAGTGCATCTCTCTAAAACCCATGCCTCCACATCCTTTGGGTTTAGAAATCTTATCCTAGGATAACCAATGCATCGATCGTTTGTCTAGAGACCCACACCACCAAAATTGGGATATTAGAGAAGTAAGTTTATCACAGGTTCCCTTTCCAAGCAAAAAACAAGCCATACAATAAGTGGGCATTGCCTGGATAATCGACTTAATCAAGACCTCCTTTGCGGCATAAGAAAGATTCCTCTCGGGCCTACCAATTTAACTTGCTTTGAATTATTTCAGCAATATAGTCAAAAGACTCACTAGTCAATGTGCCCACTGCAGTTGGGAGTCCCAAATACTTCTCGCTGAAAGCCTCAAGCTGAATATCTGATTCTCCATTAACAGCAGCCCGCTGATCCGCTGGTATACATGGGCTAAAGAAGATGGAACTCTTGTCTCTGTTCACCAATTTCCCTGACGCTTCGTGATACATATTCAGAATAGCATTGATCCTCGCAGCACCTCGTGGTGAAGCATTAATAAAGATCAAACTGTAAGCGAATAGCAAATGAGTGATCCATGGCGCTCTGTTACAAACACGGATGCCTCCGTCCACAAAACCCATGGAAAAATTGTTCAGAAAAGCCACCAAACCTTCTCCACACATCAAAAATAGGTATAGAGAAATTGGATCTCCCTGCCGTATGCCCCGAGAGGGAATAAAATTAGGAAAACAATCTCCATTCACTTTAACCGAGAATCTTGTCGATGAGACACACTTCATAATGAATTAAACAATTAAGTCAGAGAAACCCAGTTTAAACATAATAGCTTCAAGGAACGGCCATTCTACACGGTCGTAAGCCTTGATGTCCCGCAAGGATCAGGGCGAGAGTAGAAGAGACACACACGCGATTGACATAGTAGGTTTTGGTATTGCGTACAACTTGCAACGTTTTCTGTTTCTCTTTCTCTATTTATTCTCTGCTTACAACTGAATTCCTAAAAACTAGGATCAGCAATCAGAGATGACTGGGTAGTGCCATCCCACTACCGCTCAGATCCATCTCCCCTACAAGTTAGCTGCATGAACAGGTCGTGTCCATCCCCACGATATCCAATGCAACTACTAGACCAAGTCCTTAGTAAATAAAAAGGTAACTAGCTACTGTCAGTGAACACGTACAGGCACACATTCACTGAACAAATTATTCAGACTAGCTAAACTAAAGTAGTAAGCTGCTTTGATTTAACCAATAATCTCCTAAGAAATGCAGCTTACTTACTTGACGACGACGACCTTGATCTTCTCGCAGATCCTCTGAAACCTGACTCTTCCAAGAGCTTTGGTGAAGATATCAGCGAGCTGGTCGTCAGTGCCCACGAATTCGACAGTCACTGTGCCATCTTCGATGCAGCCTCTGATGAAATGGTACCGCACCTCGATGTGCTTGCTCCTGTCATGGAAAACTGGGTTCTTGCACAGTTGGATTGCAGACATGTTGTCCACAAGCAGGTTGGCGACAAGAGGAGCTGATCCCAGCAGGTCACCAAGCAATCTTCCAAGCCAGACACCTTGGCATGCTGCTATTGCTGCTGCCATGTACTCTGATTGATAGGATGACAAAGCCACCACCCTCTGCTTCTGGCTTTGCCAAGATACTGGGCACTCTCCAAAGAAGAAAAGAGTCCCAGATGTGCTCTTCCTATCATCAGGATCTCCGGCCATGTCAGCGTCACTTTAGCCCACCAACTTGGGATCACCGGTGGTGGAGGTGTAGCGGCAGCTGACGTCAAGCGTGCCTGACATGAAACGCAGCAGATGCTTCACTGCGCTCATGTGTTCAGTAGTGGGTGCATCCATGTACCTGCTCACCATGCCGACAGATCTGGACGTGTGTGGACAAGGTAGCGGAGGCTGCCTACTATGCTCCGGTACAAGGTGATGTTGACTGGAGGATTTGAGCTGTCCTTCATCAACTTCAACCTGGGCTCCATGGGCACACTTGTGCGATTGCATTCTGCCATGCCTGTCTTCTCTAGAAGCTTCTTTGCAAATGCTGTCTGTTTCAGAGTGATAAGGCCTGGCTCCTGGCTCACTTCAATGCCGAGATACAGAGTGAGGAGGCCCAGATCACTCATCTTGAATCTCTGGCACATCTCCAGCTTGAACTTCTTGATCTCAGTGGTGCACGCTCTAGTGACAACCAAGTCATCGACGTACACACCAAGGAGCAGACGAGCTTGGCCCTCGCCGCGGGTGTACACTGCATGCTCAGATACGCTCTGAGTGAAGCCGAGCGTCACCAGCACGGCTTTGAGCTTGGTGTTCCATGCTCGAGGAGCTTGATGCAGCCCGTATAACGCCCTGTGCAGGCGCATCACCTTGCTGGAGTTGTTGCTGTCGACGAAACCTGGAGGCTGGCTGACGTAGACCTCCTCCCCTAGCTCGCCGTTGAGGAACGCCGTCTTCACGTCCATGTGGTGCACCTCCCACTTGAACTGAGCAGCGACAGCAAGCAGAAGGCGCACGGAGTCTAGCCGTGCGACAGGGGCAAATACTTCATCGAAGTCGATCCCCGGCCGCTGCACGTAGCCCTTCGCGACGAGCCTGGCCTTGTGCTTGAGGACGTTGCCGTCGGCGTCGTGCTTGAGCTTGTACACCCACTTTAACCCGATGGGTTTGTGGCCAGGAGGGAGCTTCGTCATCGTCCAGGTGTTGTTCTCCTCGATGGAGGCCAGCTCGTCGAGCATCGCCTTCCGCCATGCCTCGTCTCCTTCTGCTTCAGCGAGCGTTGAGGGCTCGCCGATGGGCGTGAGGAGGAGGCGCTCAGCTCTGCCTGGATTCTCTGCTTCGTGATCGATCAGATCCAGTACTGGGCGGTAGCGGAGGAGGGGATCGAGTGGGTCAACGCCTGCGTCGAGGCCCACTCCATCCTCTTCTCCATCTGCTGGCGGTGAGATGAACCGAACGGGCCGGCTCGGTGATGAAGACATGGGCCGGCCCATCTCAGGTGGCCCAACGCTGGCCTCTGAAGCAGAAGTAGCAGCTGGGCCCGATGGGGAAGACGCTGGCGCAGCTGTTTCTCTGAATTCTTCAGATGTAGCTGCAGCTGGCGGCGTCAGAGTCCAGCTCTCGATGGTCAGCGATGCTGAGCTGTCGCTGAGCTCCTCCCAGTTCTAGCATGCTCCCTCATCAAATATCACGTCGCGGGAGACGTGAAGCTTCTTTTTCACTGGGTCATACAGATGGTAGGCCTTGCCCCCCGGCTCGTACCCCAGCATCATCATAGGGCGGGATCTGTCCTCCAGCTTCTTCAGGCCAGGTTTCGTCTCCTTGGCGTAGGCTTTGCAGCCGAAGACACGGAGGGAGTGGACGACAGGCTTGCTGCTGAACCAGCCCTCATGCAGCGTCTTCCCTTCCAGACTCCTTGTTAGGGATCTGTTCAGGATGAAGACAGCGGTGGACGCTGCCTCGCCCCAAAACTCCGCCGGCACGTTCATCGCCTCCAGCATGCACCTGGTGGCGCCGACGATGGTCTGATTCTGCCTCTCCACCACGCCATTTTTCTACGGCGAGTAGGGGGCGGTGAGGTGGCGTTTGATGCCATTGTCCGTGCACCACTCGGCGAAGTCTGTCGCGGTGAACTCCCCGCCGCGGTCAGTGCGAAGAACTCGCAGTGGGTGGCCAGATTCCTTCTCCGCCTCAGCCTGGAAGCGGCGAATCGCCGTTGCTGCCTCATCCTTCGTCTTCAGCAGCGTCAGCCACATGTACCTGCTGTGGTCGTCAACCAACAGCAGGAAATACTTCTTGCCGCCGTGCGTCGCCGGCGTGATGGGGCCGCACAAATCTCCGTGAACAAGCTCCAGAGGCTTGGAGGCACGGTACTTGGTGACTGCAGGGAAGGGAGCACGACGGTGCTTGCCGGCGAGGCACGCCTCGCAGAGCTGCTCGACATGACTGACAGCAGGGAGGCCACGCACCAGCCCTTTGCTCGATAGTTTCTTCAGACTGTCGAAACTCTGATGAGCGAATCGCGAGTGCCAGCGCCAGGCTTCATCCTTGACTTGCGCTGACAGGCAAACAGGCTAAACAATCCTGAGATTTGCAATGTAAAGGCGATTCCTGGAGCGGGGTACCTTTGCGATCAGAGTTGTCCTGGTCCCTGGCGGTCATGTAGCCGTCCTCAACATGGGTAGGATACCCAAGCTCGTCCAGCTGCCCGATGCTGATGATGTTGGACTTGAGCTTGGGAATCCAGTAGACATCCACGAGCTGGCGGTGGCGCTCGTTGTTGATGGCAAACAGGACGGTGCCGCGGCCACGGATGTCGACGACAGAGCCGTCGGCGAACCGCACCTTGCCTAACACCGATTTGTCCAGCTCGGCGAAGACAGTGGCGTCGCCGGTCATGTGGTTCGATGCCCCGGTGTCCAGGTACCAGGCAGCGTCTGAAGGGTTTCGCAGCATAGTAAATCAAAATTTTCTACGGAAGCGAACAGAGGGAAAGCCAAGATCTAATCTAGGAGATGCAAACAACGAGAGAGATTGGATTAGATCTTCATACCCTTGAAGATTCGCACAGCGGAACGTTCGTCAGAACGTGGGTGATGTAGTCGTACTCGCTTCTCCTCCTCGCGATCCGATCTAGCACCACAAGTGGTGGTGCCTCCGTGAGATGCACACATGCAGCACCTCGACGTCTCCTCCTTCCTTGGACCAGCAAGTATGGTGGAGAGATGGATTGGATCTACAACACGACGGCGTGGTGTATATGGTAGAGAATTTCTGCTGCAGGGCTTCGCCTACAAACAATCGGGAGGGAGAGAGGAAGGCAGCAGGGCTACTAGGGCTTGGAGGGAGATGTGTGGGGTTGGTGCACCCCCACCCCTCTTTATATAGAGGGGGGGGCGCAGCCCTAGCCCCTCCTCCAAGCCTATCTCTAGTTTAAACGATTTAAACTCTCCCCTTATCTAGAAATTCTATCCCTAGATTTAAACGAGTTAAATCTATCCAGAATCGGCTGGGCCCTATGGGGCCTTGTGCCCCTGGCCCAATGCGGCCAGGACACTCCCTCATAGGCCCATGCCCCCTCCCGGAAGGTGGGACCACGTTGGCCCCCTTCCGGAAGGTTCTAGAAGCTTTCGGTACAATACCGATTAACCCGGAACAATTCCGAACTCCAAAAATTGCACTGCCTTATATGAATCTTATTCTCCGGACCATTCCGGAACCTCTCGTGATATCCCGGATCCCATCCGAGACTCCGAACAAAAATTCATAAACCAATTATCCAATCTATCCTAGCGTCGAGACACGTTAAGTGTGTGACCCTGCGGGTTCGAGAATATACAGACATGATCTTCTATCAATAATCAACAACGGGGTCTAGGCACCCATATTGACTCCCACACATTTATCGATGATCATATCGGATGAACCACGATGCCAGGATTCAATCAATCCCATATATATATTCCCTTCGTCTCGCGATATTTTACTTGCCCGAGATTCGATCGTCGGTATCGTCATACCTAGTTCAATCTCGTTCACAGCAAGTACTTTACTCGTTCCGTAATCCGATATCACTTTGTGATTAACTACTTAACCACATGCTTGCAAGCGGTGTTGATATCGATTACCGAGTGGGCCCGAAGTATATCTCTCCGACTTGGGAGGGACAAATCCCATCTCGATACATACAACCCAACAGATACTTTTCGATTACCTGAGAGACACCTTTATGATCACCCTCTCATAGGATGACGTTTGATGACCTCAAAGCTTTCTTCCGATACCAGGGAGTTGTATTATCTCATGGTCTAAGGAATACAATATTTGACATAGGAAAAGCTTCGCAAAGATGAACACAAAGATACGATCTAATTGCTTCGCTTAGTTTGGGTCTGTCCACCATATCATTCTCCCAATGATATGATCTCATTATCAATTGACAACTCATGTCTATGGTTAGGAAACCTTAACCATCATTGATCAATGAGCTAGTCCATAGAGGCGTACTAGGGACACGGTGTTGTTCACAAACCACACAAGTATTAATGTTTCCGCTTAATACAATTCTAGCTGGACACTGAGCCTTGCTCAATATCTTACCTGACAACATAGGCACTGAACCTTTCAATGCCTTATCCATTCTGAACCTTTTCAGAACTTTGTCTAGGTATGTACTTTGGCTTAAAGCTATCAGGCGTCTTTGTCTATCTCTATAGATTTTGATGCCCAATATATAAGCAGCTTCACCTAGGTCTTTCATTGAAAAACACTTGTTCAAATAACTCTTCACATCGTTAAGCATGTTGATGTCATTTCCAATAATCAATATGTCATCCACATATAGTACCAGAAACGTCACCGAGCTCCCACTCACTTTCTTGTAGATGCAAGCTTCGTAGCAATTTGGAACAAATCCAAAGCTCTTGATCACTTGATCAAAACGAAGGTTCCAACTCCGAGATGCTTGCTTCAGTCCATAAATGGAACGCTGAAGTTTGCATACTTTATCAGCATCCTTAGGATCGACAAAACCTTCGGGTTGCATCATATACAACTCTTCATCAATGTTGCCATTGAGGAAAGCAGTCTTGACATCCATTTGCCATATTTCATAATCATGAAACGCAGCAATTGCTAATAAAATCCGAATGGACTTAAACATCGCTACGGGAGAGAAAGTCTCATCGTAGTCAACACCTTGAACTTGTCGAAAACCTTTCGCAACAAGCCGTGCTTTATAGACGGTAACATTACCATCCGCGTCCGTTTTCTTCTTGAAGATCCATTTGCACTCAACGGCCTTTCGGTCGCTAGGAGGGTCCACCAAAGTCCATACTTGGTTTTCGCTCATGGATCCCAATTCGGATTTCATGGCTTCTAGCCATTTCTCAGAGTCTGGGCTCATCATCGCTTCCTCATAGTTCGTAGGTTCACTGTCTTCTACTAACAAGACAGTCAAGACAGGGTTGCCATACCACTCAGGAGGGGCACGCGACCTTGTCGACCTGCGACGTTCAGTAGCAGCATCGTCTGAAGCTTCATGATCCTTGTCATTAGCTTCCTCTATTGTTGGTGCAGGCGGCACTGGAACAATTTCAGGTGCTGCCCTACTCTCCAATTCAAGAGAAGGTTCAATAACCTCGTCAAGCTCTACTTTCCTCCCACTCACTTCTTTCGAGAGAAACTCCTTCTCAAGAAAGGAACCGTTCTTTGCGACAAACACTTTGCCTTCGGTTCTGTGATAGAAGGTATACCCAATAGTTTCCTTAGGGTATCCTATGAAGATGCATTTCTCCGCTTTGGGTTCGAGCTTGTCCGGCATCAACTTCTTGACGTAAGCTTCGCATCCCCAAACTTTAAGAAACGACAACTTAGGTTTAGCACCAAACCACAGTTCATACGGTGTCGTCTCAACGGATTTAGATGGAGCCCTATTTAAAGTGAATGCAGCGGTTTCTAATGCATAACCCCAAAATGATAACGGCAAATCAGTAAGAGACATCATCGATCGGACCATATCTAATAGGGTTCGATTCCGGCGTTCAGACACACCATTGCGCTGTGGTGTTCCGGGTGGCGTGAGTTGTGAAACGATTCCACTTGCTTTGAGATGCGTGAGAAAATCATAACTCAAATATTCGCCCCCACGATCGGATCGTAGAAACTTAATCTTTCTGTTACGATGGTTCTCCACTTCATTCTGAAATTCTTTGAACTTTTCAAACGTTTCAGATTTATGTTTCATTAAATAGATATACCCATATCTACTTAAGTCATCGGTAAAAGTGAGAAAATAGCGATATCCACCGCGCGTCGAAACACTCATCGGTCCGCATACATCGGTATGTATGATTTCCAACAAGTCCGTTGCTCGCTCCATCATACCGGAGAACGGGGTTTTGATCATCTTGCCCATGAGGCATGGTTCGCATGTGTCAAATGATTCAAAATCAAGAGACTCCAAAAGTCCATCAGAATGGAGTTTCTTCATGCGCTTTACTCCAATATGACCTAGACGACAGTGCCACAAATAAGTAGTATTATCACTATCTACTTTGCATCTCTTAGCCTCAATGTTATGGATGTATGTTTCATCCCTTTCGAGATTTAGAAGAAATAAACCACTCACAAGAGGTGCATGACCATAAAAGATGTTACTCATATAAATAGAACAACCATTATTCTCCGATTTAAATGAATAACCGTCTTGCAATAAACACGATCCAGAAATAATGTTCATGCTCAACGCAGGCACATAATAACATTTATTAAGGTTTAAAACTAATCCCGAAGGTAAAACTAAGGAGAGCGTGCCGACGGCCATCACATCAACTCTTGATCCGTTGCCAACGCGCATCGTCACCTCATCCCTCGCAAGCCGCCGTCTATTCCGTAGCTCCTGTTTCGAGTTACAAATATTAGCAACTGAACCGGTATCAAATACCCAGGCACTACAACGAGGGCTAGTAAGGAAAACATCAATAACATGTATATCAAATATACCTTTGATGGTGCCAGCCTTCTTGTCCGCTAAGTACTTCGGACAGTTGCGCTTCCAGTGACCCTTGTCCTTGCAATAGAAGCACTCAGTTTCCGGCTTGGGTCCAGACTTGAGCTTCTTCTCAGCAGGGGCAACGCGTTTGCCGCCTCCTTTCTTGAAGGGCTTATTTGCACCTTTACCTTTCTTAAAGGAGGGCTTGTTGACCATCAACACATGATTATCCTTCTTGATGTCCACCTCCGCAGCCTTCAGCTTTGCGAAGAGCTCGGTGATCGTATCAGTGGAACCAATCTGATTATGAGTCACTACAAAACTTTTGTAGCTGGGAGGGAGTGATTGCAGAACCCTGTCAATCTTGAGCTCCTCTGGAATTTTGCAGTCCAGTTGCTCAAGGCGTTGAGTGTAGCCCGACATCTTAATGGCGTGCTCACTAACGGAACTCCCTTCCTCCATCTTGCAGTTAAAGAACTTCTCGGAGATCTCATATCTCTCAGAACGGGCCTGAGTCTGAAACATGGTTTTCAACTCTTCGAGAATCTCAAAGGGCCCGGGATAGTTTTCAAAACGATTTTGAAGTTCCGGTTCCATAGCAAATAACATGGTGCTCTTAATCACACCATAATCATCTTTGCGCGACTGATAGACAGCTTTCTCATCAGCCGGCGCAGTTGCAGCAGGGGGGTTACCTAACGCTTTCTCAAGGACATAGTCGTTTTGTCCGCCAGACAGGATGATTCTTAGATTGCGGAACCAGTTGGTGAAGTTAGACCCATTGTTTCTAAACTTTTCTTTCTCAGCAAAAACGTTGAAGTTGAAGTTGGACTTGGCCATTGGATCTACAGTATTTGCAAGTACAATTTAGACTATGTTCATGATAAATAGTTCAACTTAATCAAATTACTAGATGAACTCCCACTAAATTCAACATCCCTCAAGTTGTTTAGTGAACACGATCCAAATTCACCACACCTAATCCGATCATCACGAGAAGAGATGTGGTTTCAATGGTGGACAACGAAGTGTCGATCATATCATTCATATGACTCATGCTTAACCTTTCGGTTCTTGTGTTCCGAGGCCATGTCTGTACATGCTAGGCTCGTCAAGTTAGACCCAAGTATTTCCGCGTGTGCAAAAACTGGCTTGCACCCGTTGTATGTGAGCGTAGAGTCTATAGCACCCGATCATCACGTGATGCTTGGACACGACGAACTTTCGCAACGGCGCATACTTGGGGAGAACACAGTTTTTATCTTGATCTTTAAGTGAGGAATCATCTTATAATGCTACCGTCGCGATCTAAACATAATAAGATACATAAAAGGATAAACATCACATGCATATAACTTTATGTGACATGGTATAGCCAATCTTCGCGCAATGATCTCCATCTTGTGCGTTCTGGCATGATCTCCATCACTCCACCATGATTGCCTCCACCACGAATAGCAACTACAACTATTGCTAACTACTTAGCGATAAAGTAAAGCTATTACATGGCGTATAAAAAGTTGACTCGCAGGTCATACACAATTATAAAGACAACCATATGGCTCCTGCCGGTTGTGTACTCATCGACATGCAAGTCATGAAACATTACAAAACATGATCATCGCATACAACATACACATCACATCTTGGGCCATACCATATCACAGAAAACACTCCCTGCAAAAACAAGTTAGACGCCTCTACTTTGTTGTTGCATGTTTTACGTGGCTCATGGGAGTAGATGCTAAGAACGATTCTTACCTACGGAAAGCCACAACGGTGATATTATGGTTGCCAAACTCCGGTGTTAATCCCATGACAACTATAGTGAGAGAAACTGACATCCACCAGCCGCATGTGTGGTACAAGCCACACGTCAAGTGCGGAGCCGGTCTCGCGAACGACGTCGCGTAAGGTTGGCCTGGACCGCTTCAATCTCACTATCCCGCGTCATAAGAAGAACACAGACAAGAGGCTTGCAACAGAAAACATCAACGCCCGCAACAACCATGTTGCGTTCTACTCGTGAATCACATCTACGCATAGATCTAGCTCTGATACCACTGATGGGTTTCACAGCATAGTAAATCAAAATTTTCTACGGAAGCGAACAGAGGGAAAGCCAAGATCTAATCTAGGAGATGCAAACAACGAGAGAGATTGGATTAGATCTTCATACCCTTGAAGATTCGCACAGCGGAACGTTCGTCGGAACGTGGGTGATGTAGTCGTACTCGCTTCTCCTCCTCGCGATCCGATCCGATCTAGCACCACAAGTGGCGGTGCCTCCGTGAGATGCACACATGCAACACCTCGACGTCTCCTCCTTCCTTGGACCAGCAAGTATGGTGGAGAGATGGATTGGATCTACAACACGACGGCGTGGTGTATATGGTGGAGAATTTCTGCTGCAGGGCTTCGCCTACAAACAATCGGGAGGGAGAGAGGAAGGCAGCAGGGCTACTAGGGCTTGGAGGGAGATGTGTGGGGTTGGTGCACCCCCACCCCTCTTTATATAGAGGGGGGGCGCAGCCCTAGCCCCTCCTCCAAGCCTATCTCTAGTTTAAACGATTTAAACTCTCCCCTTATCTAGAAATTCTATCCCTAGATTTAAACGAGTTAAATCTATCCAGAATCGGCTGGGCCCTATGGGGCCTTGTGCCCCTAGCCCAATGCGGCCAGGACACTCCCTCATAGGCCCATGCCCCCTCCCGGAAGGTGGGACCACGTTGGCCCCCTTCCGGAAGGTTCTAGAAGCTTCCGGTACAATGCCGATTAACCCGGAATAATTCCGAACTCCAAAAACTGCACTGCCTTATATGAATCTTATTCTCCGGACCATTCCGGAACCTCTCGTGATATCCCGGATCCCATCCGAGACTCCGAACAAAAATTCATAAACCAATTATCCAATCTATCCTAGCGTCGAGACACGTTAAGTGTGTGACCCTGCGGGTTCGAAAATATGCAGACATGATCTTCTATCAATAATCAACAGCGGGGTCTAGGCACCCATATTGACTCCCACACATTCATCGATGATCATATCGGATGAACCACGATGCCAGGATTCAATCAATCCCATATATATATATTCCCTTCGTCTCGCGATATTTTACTTGCCCGAGATTCGATCGTCGGTATCGTCATACCTAGTTCAATCTCGTTCACAGCAAGTACTTTACTCGTTCCGTAATCCGATATCACTTTGTGATTAACTCCTTAACCACATGCTTGCAAGCGGTGTTGATATCGATTACCGAGTGGGCCCGAAGTATATCTCTCCGACTTGGGAGGGACAAATCCCATCTCGATACATACAACCCAACAGATACTTTTCGATTACCTGAGAGACACCTTTATGATCACCCTCTCATAGGATGACGTTTGATGACCTCAAAGCTTTCTTCCGATACCAGGGAGTTGTATTATCTCATGGTCTAATGAATACAATATTTGACATAGGAAAAGCTTCGCAAAGATGAACACAAAGATACGATCTAATTGCTTCGCTTAGTTTGGGTCTGTCCACCATATCATTCTCCCAATGATATGATCTCATTATCAATTGACAACTCATGTCTATGGTTAGGAAACCTTAACCATCATTGATCAATGAGCTAGTCCATAGAGGCGTACTAGGGACACGGTGTTGTTCACAAACCACACAAGTATTAATGTTTCCGCTTAATACAATTCTAGCATGGAATATAAACTTTATCATGAACAAGAATTATAATAATAACATCTTTATTATTGCCTCTAGGGCATAATTCCAACAGCGTCGACATCATCAGGCGCCTTCTTGAGCTCGACGCGGGCGCGCTCTTCATCCAGGTACACATGCTCACTCGTCAGCAGAGTTTCAGGAGCAGGTGATGCAGCGGCTGACGGCGAGGAGTCCTGGAGCTCGACGATGGTGGCCATCATCAGCCCGGAACCGCCGCCGTCCTCCTCCTTCCGCGTGAGGTTGGCCGCCGCCACAGCCTCATCGTGTTGCTTCTTCCGGCACTCCCGTGCCCAATGGCCCTTCTTCTTGCAGTAACGGCAACGGTCACGGTCGACCTCGCCGTCAGCTGCGTTCGCCGCCGCAGGTTTGGGCTTGGACTGCCCTCCGTTGCGGTCACGGCTGCTGCTGCCAGAGCCGCTGTTGCGGCCCTGCCTGTGCTTCTCCTCCCACTGCCTCTCAGTGAGAAGAAGCTGCCCTCCGGAGTCCACCTTTTCACTGTCAAGGCGCTCCTCGACGGCACGCAGATGGCCAACCACCTCCTCGACGGTGAGTGTCGCCGGATCCATCATCGTCTCCATGGACAAGGCGATTTGGACGAAGCGGCCAGGCACCACCGAGAGGAATTTCCTGACGATCTTCTCGTCATCGCAACTGTCACCGAGGGAGCGCAGAGTGGCACCGAGAGTAGTGATTCTCAGGCCGAACTCGTCGATGCGCTCGCCGTCCCTGAAGGTGATCGTCTCGAACTCCGTTCGGAGACGACGCACGCGCGTGTCGCGCACGCGGTCGTTCCCCTGGTGCTGCACCTTGATCGCCTCCCACGCCGCCTTGGCGCTTCCCTTCCTGATCAGCATCGGATGCATCTCCGGCGGTGTGGAGCGGAGCAGCGCTGCGAGCGCCTGCTTGTCCTCGCGCCGGGAAACACCGTCGTCCTCGATCGCGTCCCACAGGGACGCGGCCTGCATGTTCACTTCCATCACCATAGCCCAATTGGTGTACTCACCCCGCTTCAGCATCGGGAAGACGAGGCTCGCGCCGCTGCTCCCGCCGGTCTCC
Source organism: Avena sativa (assembly GCA_916181665.1). Lineage (NCBI taxonomy): Eukaryota > Viridiplantae > Streptophyta > Magnoliopsida > Poales > Poaceae > Avena > Avena sativa. Next base: position 2,964,328 of record OV702295.1, read on the forward strand.
TGCACCACCTCGCCCTGGACCACGATCTCGCCGCCGCCACGCCGTACTCTACTGCGCCCGCGACTCGGCGAGCGCCATCGCTGCACGGCGGCTGGTGGCACGGACTGCTGCGCTGGTGGTGGTGGTGGAGTGGTACCGGTGCGCTGAGCCGCTGGCGGCATCAGGCCGGTGTGCCGCTCGTTCGACATTGCTCACGCCAATGGCTCTGATACCAAATTGATGTCCCGCAAGGATCAGGGCGAGAGCAGAAGAGACACACACACGATTGACACAGTAGGTTTTGGTGTTGCGTACAACTTGCAACGTTTTCTGTTTCTCTTTCTCTATTTTTCTCTGCTTACAACTGAATTCCTAAAAACTAGGATCAGCAATCAGAGCTGACTGGGTAGTGCCATCCCACTACCGCTCAGATCCATCTCTCCTACAAGTTAGCTGCATGAACATGTCGTGTCCGTCCCCACGATATCCAATGCAACTACTAGACCAAGTCGTTAGTAAATAAAACGGTAACTAGCTACTGTCAGTGAACACGTACAGACACACATTCACTGAACAAATTATTCAGACTAGCTAAACTAAAGTAGTAAGCTGCTTTGATTTAACCAACAAGCCTTAATCATATCGAGCTTGACCAACATGCTCCCTTCTTTGCCTTCTTCCTCCGTTTCATGCTATGGATGCATTCAAACGCAACTAAGGAATTATCTGTAATTAACCGCCTAGGTACAAATGCACTCTATTCCTAGCTAATTGTATCCCCCGGCATTGGCCGTAATCGACTAGCAATCATCTTCGGACAGATTTTATAAATTACCATACAAGAGATTGGACGATACTGGGAAATCAACTGAGGGTGTCGTACCTTTGGAATGAGAACTATGGCAGTGTCATTAAGTTCCGATGGTAATACCCCTCCATTCACAAATTCTAGAACCACTGCTACAAGGTCATGCCGTACAAACTCCCAGTGTCGCTGGAAAAAACACGCCGTATAACCATCAAAACCAGGGGCTTTAGATGGATGGGTGCATCTGGAACAGTGCATGACGCACCTCCTATGCCGTAAACGGCTTATCCATCTCCTCCCACATGGGTTGTGTTACCGTTTCCTTCACAAAATGCAGACATACTGCCATATTTGGCTCTCCTTGAGACTGATAGAGGTGTTGCTAAAAATTCTGAACTTCAGTTTGCACATCCTCCTCGCTCTCACAAATGGATCCATCAGATAGTTGGAGACTAGAAATCCGGTGCATTTTCTTTCTCTGAGCTACTTGCGCATGGAAAAAAGCCGAATTCCTATTACCAGCCCTAAGCCATTGGACTCGAGCCCTCTGTTTTATCCAGATCTCCTCCTGATGTAGGACTTGTCTAATGCGTCCCATGATCTCTTGCTCTTCTTTAGATGGGCCTTGACCATAGAAACCCTGCGAGTAGACTCCAATTCCTTACGCAGCACAGTGAGCTTCTTCTTAAAATTATCAAGCTTAGAATTGCCTTAGCCTGCTAACTCTGCTTGCATATCCTTCAGGGTTTCTGACACTCCAACAAGTAGAAACCGTCGGCAGGTTCGTCCGTTCCTCCTTACCTCGCATCCGCATAGATAATAGACAATGGTCAGATTCAATATAGGAACATGGCGCACCCGACCCACTGCAAAAGTCCCAAACAGAGCGTCATTAACAAAGGCCCGATCAATCTGCGTATGTCTCGCATGGTCGCAATGTCGCGTGGAGGCGACGAGGCATTCTTATGTAGGTTTTGAAGATGTTATACTTGTGAATAAAAGGGAGACATCGAAGCAAAAGTGTAGTGTAAGAAGATAACATATCCGAGAGTATAATTTCAAATAAAATAGTTTGGGCCCATTCTTCCCATGTGCTGTGAGCAACGAAAGTAGCAAAACCGTGGGCGCCCATTCTTCCAAACCGCTGCCAAACGCTTGTTTGCTTCTCTCTGCTCAAAATCTGGCCGCCGTGCTTGACCGCAGTCGTCAACTCTGTTTTTCTTTAAAGTTCTCTGGCCCTCCTCTGAGACCTGAGCGCAGAAAGAGAGAAAGAGAGCGGTGGAGGGAGAGGTTTTCTCCGGCAGCTCGGCGCCGGCCAGCGACACGACGCCGCCTTCTTGTTCAGCTCTGCCCTTCTACTTCTAGGTACATTCCGACTCCTCTATTTAGTAGTCTACCTGCAGCGCATTCTTGTTATTATAGTGGAGTACCTTAGATCTGTTTAAAGTCCGGTCCTCGTTGCGTGAATCAAATACTCTCACTGGTCTTGACACAGACATCCCTCCTTCGTAGTTCCCTGATCTGATCCAGTAGGGATTTTTTGTTTTGGCACTTGCAGATTCAAAACTGTACGAATCCCTTAACAGGTCTGAAACCCAAGTAGTACTTCTTTTTTGTGTTGTTTCAATTGTTTTGGCTACCTATGGAATCAGAGCCACCTCACCAAATTAATTTTTGAAACTTTGATTATGGTTGATTTTTTTTGTTTTGTACTCTCGTATTGACTGCAACTTTTCTTAGGGCTTGTACTCCAGAAAGCAAGGGGGGACTAAAAGAGGGTGAACATGCACTTCGCCACTGGGGCGATAAGCACCCTCCTCCCCAAGTTGGCGGCGCTGCTACTGGAGGAGTATCGCCTGAACAAGGTTGTGAAGCAGGGCATCAGGGATCTCGGCGACGAGCTCACGAGCATGCAAGCTGCTCTTGTGAAGTTGTCCGATGTGCCGCTCGACCAGCTTGATCCGCAGGTCAAGATCTGGGCTGATGATGTTAGAGAGCTGTCCTATGCTATAGAGGACAGCCTTGACTACTACATGGTGCGTCTCGAACCGATGACGACGGCCGAGCAGGATGACACCTTTATGGCCTTCATCAAGAAGACAGGCAGCTGGTTCAGCAAGCTCAAGACTCGCCACAAAATTTCCAGTAATATAAAAGACATCGAGAATCAAGTGAGAAAGGTGAAGGAGAGGTATGATAGGTACAAGGTCGAGGATGTCGTTTCTAATATTGCCACCACAACAACAGTAGTGGACCCTCGTCTCTTGGCTTTGTACAGCAACGTATCTGACCTTGTTGGCATCGACAAATCAATTGAAGAGCTCATCAAGAGACTGTACGATGGTGATGATGTAACCGGGAAGAAGCTCAACACCGTCTCTGTTGTTGGACTTGGAGGACTAGGAAAGACAACGCTAGCTAAAGCAGTGTATGGTGAGCTTAAGAATAAGTTCAATTGTGCAAGTTTTGTTCAAGTGGGTCAGAAACCAAGCATGGAGAAAGTTCTCAAGGACATCTTATATGAGTTTGACATGCAAAAGTATATGAACATATCGGCGTCAAAACTGGATATAAGGCAGCTCATCGACAAGGTGCGAGCTTTTCTTGCAAACAAGAGGTATGCATTACCCCATTTGCTATATATATATATATGTTAGTCAATACATTTATGAGTAACATTACAAAAGTATTTTATATATTTTTATTTTTATTTTTACTAATATGGGAGAAATATTCTGTGTCTGAAGTAGATGTCAAACTAAACGGATATGTTAATTAAGATGATGGTCTAACAAAATACAACATACATAATATTGTTCTGAAATGGTATTTTGTCCTGTGTTAAACTAGTTTTTAAAGTGTATCACATAAACAAACGGCTTTGTCTCCCTTTCTATTCTTTTGAAAATAATAGTTTTAGCGTCAGAGATTTCGTGTTATAACATCCAAAGCCTGGGATCACTTTCGTATAATTAGGTGTTCAGTTTTTCTAGCAAGCTTTCCTCCCTACATTTCTTTCTTGGCATCTAAGGGTTCCTTGGAGCATTTTTTCAAAAGATTTTTAACTTAACTTTTTTTGGATTTTGAGGATCTGCAAGATTATTCTCTTAATGGAAACTACTCCACATAGTTTTTACTAATTCAATGATCCTTCCTTCTCATGCAAATAGGTACTTAATAGTTATCGATGATATATGGGATATACAAACATGGGAAATAATTAAATGTGCTTTGGTCGATAGTAACACTGGAACCAGAATAATCACAACTACACGCATCTGCGAAGTTGCCAAAAGAGTTGGTGGTGTTTATAACATGAAGCCGCTTTCCGAGGAGAACTCCAGAAAGCTTTTCAATGCCAGAATATTTGGTGGTGCAAGCATATCTACTGATAATCAACCTGCTGAAGCATCTGTTAAAATTTTAAGAAAATGTGGTGGTGTGCCATTAGCTATCATTACAATAGCTAGTTTGCTTGTTAATAAAAGAAAGGATGAGTGGTCTAAAGTGTATGACTCTACTGGATTTGGGGATGAAGACAATGAAGCAGTTCAGAACACAAGAAAAATTATATCTTATAGCTATTATGATTTGCCTTCTTATTTAAAAAGTTTGATATTGTATATAAGCATATATCAAGAGAATGGCTTGATCCCTAAAGAACAATTGATATGGATGTGGGTAGCAGAAGGTTTTATCCCAGAGAAACAAGGAATAGGGTTATTTGAGCTTGGAGAGAGCTACTTGAACGATCTAATCAATAGGAGTATGATCCAGTTGGCAGAGCCCTTTTCTAGATTAAACTTCTGTAGTGTTCATGATATGGTTCTTGATCCATTACACACCTTATCAAGAGAGTTGAACTTTGTAACGGTACATGATGGCGAGCAGCAGAACACATGCTCAACAAACAGAAGCAATACCTTCCATAGATTATCCATCTACAAATGATGTGCGGAGCACAATCCTATCATGGAAATGGGGCATGTTAGGTCATTCATTGCTATACAATGCCATGATATTAGGATGCCCCCGCTTCAGAGTTTCAAGGCATTACGTGTGCTAGTTCTGGAAAACTGTAATTTTTCCTTAGGAGTTTTTAATCTGGAGAGTCTCAGTAAGTTGCTTCAATTAAGGTATCTTGGACTGGCCGCTACACCTCTTGCCGAGCTCCCAAGAAAAATAGGACATCTCAAACTCCTGCAGTTTCTGAACATAGCTGACAGTGCCATAAAAGAATTACCGTCATCTGTTAGCGAGCTCACGAATCTGAAGTTCCTGGCCGCTCCTCAGGGCATAATGAGGGGTGAGGTAGGGAAGCTCAAGTCCCTAGAAGAGCTGTGTCTAGGCTCGGTGGATAAGTCTCCTAATTTTGTCAGAGATCTAGGTGAGCTGACAGAGATGAGGGCTCTGAGAATCGGTTTTACTGAAATGGACGAGAGCATACAGAAGTCTTTGGTGGAGTCTCTACAAAAGTTGCGAAGAATCCAGATTCTGAATATCGGCTTAGAAGCAGAGGACATGGAGATCCATTGCTTTCATGGCTTCGAAGAATGGGCGGCCCCTTCAGAGCTCCGCCAGCTGTGGCTAGTTGGCATGTATTTATCCAGGCGTCCATCATGGATGGATTTGTCATTTGTTCCCCATCTGTCCTCCCTGAAGTTAACAGTGCAGGACCTGGAAGAGCAGGATATGCAAATCCTGGGAAAGTTGCCGTCACTCCGCTTTCTCAATCTCTACATTTTGGAGGCCACGTACCACCAATCGTACTCTGTTGCTAGCCACGAGTACAAGAAACTGGGTCTTCTTCTGATCAATATGGAGATCATATGTGAAGAAGGAGCGCTGCCAATGCTTTATTCCTTGAACTGCTACGCCGGCGTGAGGAAAGACACTGGCTTGGTAGGGAACATGCCATTGCTCGAGGATGTCACCTATTGGCTGCACTGCAAGGGTTGTATTCGTGAGGAGGTGGAGAATGTTAGCACAGCCCCTGCCGCCGAGTACTTTCCGACGACACCGACGAGGAAATTCCGACGAGACGACACGCACGTATCCGATAACTTCCGCCGAGATGCACGTGCTGCTAGCCGATCGATTCTTTTGATCTAACTAGTACACTCACGCACGCACACGCAAAACAACTTTGATTGCCAAAGGCTCTTGTCGAGCCTTGCTTTCTCTCTTGTATTGCTCAACTTCACGGTGTTGTCCGGTACAAGATTACAAGGCCAGGTGTGTGCATATATATATGCACTACTAGGACCTAATCAACTAGGAGTCGGTATACTACTCCAAAACCTAGTCTAACACATATACGTATAGTACCTGGACACCTACACCTACTCGGACTGCAATTCCAATACGTGTAGGACACGTGATTATCTAACAATCACCCCCTAATCACGATGTGCTTCTTTACATCGACTTGGGTCCCAAATGCGCCAGCTGCTCCTCGCGGGCGTCATCCACGGCATTGCTTTCGCCGCACCCTTACTCAGTACCCATGTCCCCGACTTTGCTTTTGTCGACTTCTCCATGACTTCACGCCGACAGTTCTTTTTGTCCACGCCCTTCTCCATGCCTTCACGCCGACTGTCCTTTTTATTCGCGCCTTGAGACATTATACTTGGTTCAATGAAGTACTTTCTCATCGATGCCTCACATATTTGATCTATCGCTTGCCGGTGCTCTTGGATGTAATAGAACAAATAAGTAGGAGGTAGATCAAATTGGTTTTCTTCTAGCTTCTCTATACCACGTGAAAGGCCTTTTGATGGATCTGCACCCCCTATTGTTGGGTCTCCTCCATCTATCTGGCCACCAGTCCACACTCTTGGACCATCGCCTTCTGGCCTTGCTGGCCTGTTTGCTGGGCTCACTTCAGCTCTCCCTCCTCCTCTAATTTTTGGGCAAACAAGTGCAGGTATCACTACGCATGCATCTGCGCACCCTACCAGTTCCGTATCTTCTGGCCACAGACTAGCCTTTTCTTTAAACTCTTTGTCTTCTGGGAGAATCCCTAGTGCTTCTGGCCTGGTGTCCACGCTTGGAGCTGCCCCTAGGCCTTCAATGTCTTCTGGGCCCGAACTTGCTGACAAGGATAAGCTCGATTGATCCATATTTTCTTCATACTCAAGATCCCACGTGACGTGAAAAGTTGAATATTCCGGTTCGTTGTAGCCCCAATTCCATGACTTGCCTTCCTCAAAGATTACGTCTCCCTTGAAAACCACCTTATTGGTATAAGGATTGCACAAGCGGTATGTCTTTGAGCCTTCATAGCCTGTTATGATCATTGGAATACGTTGCTCCGCCAATTCCGCCTTTACATGCGCCACACATCCAAAAGTACGAAGATGATCAACCGAGGGCTTCCATCCGTACCATGCTTCGTACGGTGTTATACCAACTCCACTCTCAGTAGATTCCATGTTCAGCAAATACACAGCCGTATTGACTGCCTCACCCCAGAATTTTCCTGGCAAGCCTTTACTCTTCATCATGCTCCGTGCCATGGTCAACACAGTTTGATGCAGCTCACCCCCCTCATCAATGCGTAGGGCTCTTATCTTTGCCTCCACTTTGAACTCTTCGGCTTCCTTGATCTTCTCGAATGCTTGTTGAGCTTGATCCTTACTTTTCAGCAACACAATCCACATGTATTTACTATGATCATCCACCACAAGCATGAAGAACTTATTGCCAGACGGAGTTGCGGGTGAGATTCCAACGCATAGATCGCCATGAACAAGTTCCGAGGCTTCACTTGCCTCAAACGTGGCTTCACATGGGAACGGGGCACTTTGTTCCTCATGATGCACACACGGTAGATCGTGATCCACTTGCGCCACAATCTCCGTAGCCGGTGATGGAGGATCCTCCTCATCCTTCAACTCAGTTACTTCGAGCATCAGCATCATCGGTCCATCATCTCCTTCCTGGGCGATGAGAGCCCTCTCCTTTTCCTTTGGTGCTTTCCGGCAATCAGCCTTGAAGTGACCGAGCTCGCCGCAGTTATGACACCTTACTTTCTTTATGTCAAACTTCCTCCGCGGCGGGGTGTCATCTTCGTCCTCCTGCCCCGCGATGTACTTTTTGGCTGGGCGTTGCTTCTCCTTGCTGCTCGTGGAGCCTCCTTGCTTTTCTTTTGAAAGAGTCATCCATTGCTGCTTTGTGAGCATCAGGTGCTCAACCTGTTCTGGATCACCGAAGCTGATCCGGATTCTCTCATCGTGTGCCTTGAATCTTCCGACGAGATCCTCAACCGTCAATGTATTCAGGTCGAGACATTGTTCGATCGATGTAACGATCTGCATGTAGCGCGCCGGCGCCGCACGCAGGAACCTTCTGACGTTCTTGATCTCATCCAATTTCTCGCCATATCCCCTGATTGCGTTGACAAGGGTAACGAAACGGGCGGCAAACTGATCAACCGTCTCGCTCTCCTCCATCTTCAGATCTTCATAGCTTTTTGTCAAAGTTTGAAGATGTGCTTCCTTCACGCGGGCATGACCTTGGTGCAAGATCTTGATCGTCTCCCATGCATCCTTCGCCGATTTCTTTCCGACGAGGTGCTGCATCACGTCCTTCGGCACGACGGAATAGAGCGCCGTTAACGCTTGGCGATCCTTCCTGTACTTCGCACCTCCCTTGACGTACTCGTCGCCTCCTGGATCGACGGCCTCCCAAACCTCCTGAGCCTCCATGGCCACCTCCATGTTGAGAGCCCATAGCCCGTAGTCCTTGCGATCGAGGCGCGGATACAAAGTCGCCCCCACCGTCTCTGTCACCGGTGCCGATGCCGAGCTCTCGCCAAACTTCACCATCGCCATGACCTCCTAGTACTTTCAGAAGATCACAGGCGACGACCTTGGCTCTGATACCAATTGTTAGCACAGCCCCTGCCGCTGAGTACTTTCCGACGACACCGACGAGGAAATTCCGACGAGACGACACGCACGTATCCGATAACTTCCGCCGAGATGCACGTGCTGCTAGCCGATCGATTCTTTTGATCTAACTAGTACACTCACGCACGCACACGCAAAACAACTTTGATTGCCAAAGGCTCTTGTCGAGCCTTGCTTTCTCTCTTGTATTGCTCAACTTCACGGTGTTGTCCGGTACAAGATTACAAGGCCAGGTGTGTGCATATATATATGCACTACTAGAACCTAATCAACTAGGAGTCGGTATACTACTCCAAAACCTAGTCTAACACATATACGTATAGTACCTGGACACCTACACCTATTTGGACTGCAATTCCAATACGTGTAGGACACGTGATTATCTAACAGAGAAAGCAGAAGAAGCACTAAGGCAAGCTGCAGAAACCCACCCCAGCAACCCAAAACTTACAATTCAAAGACTGAAGCACAAGGTCTGTACATACTATGAGCGAGTATTACATTTATCTGAAGATCCTTCTGACGAAGACGGAGTACTCAAGTTAGTTACGGACCTAAAGGCTGCGTTACGTGCACCCGAGGAAGTTTGGGCTACAGACCAATATGTACGAGCTTTTTCTATACACCTCAAGGATAAGTTGCATTTGTCCAGGAATGTTCTGGCTACTGACGAAGAGGTATGGCTGGATTTTATGTAATGTTTTAATTGACTAGCTAGTACTCCCACCGTTTCAAAATATAAGATGTTTTAGCTTCGTGAAGCAAATGTATCTAGACTACTTTTAGTACATAGGTTCACTTATGTTTGGAGTGAATCTATACAATAAAAAGTCTAGATACACTTTCTTCACAAACCTAAAACATCTTATATTTTGAAACATAGGGAGTAGTTCGCAATTCTCATGCATGTATTTCATTCCCAGTAACCGGCGAGTAACTTTTCTGATTCTTAATTCCTACTTATTTTCTCAATTTGTTTCTGAAGGTAATGATGTCTATGTGTACACAAGTGTTATGCAAGTATTCCTCTGATCCCTTCCCTGCTTTCTCAATTTCTGTTCGCACTCCAGGAGGTTTCCCTTGCTGATGTGCGCATGGTAGCGGCTTACCTAAAGGATGTGTTACATGTGTCGGAGGAGGTTCCAGCTACAGAGGACGAGGTGCTAACGGTGGAATATGCCAGGCAGATCTTACGTATTTCCAAAGAAAATTCCGATGAAGAGGTACTCAAGGCAGCTCAGCACCTGAAGAATGTGTTACATGCACCCGAGGAAGTTTGGGCAAACGACAAGCTGTTACGCAGCGCAGCTACATACTTTATGGATAATAATTTGCCTATCTCTACCGACAAAGAGGTATGGCTGCTCTTTCTTTTTCAAAATGTATTTTTTTTTAGTTTTAGCCTAAGTCAATTTTTGAAAAAAAATGTAGGAAGGCGTACAACATCTATAACACCACGTTAGTTTCATTGGATCCACTCTGAACTATATTTTCACATTATACTTGATGTAGTAGAAGTTGATACATTTTTCTGTGAACTTTGTCAAATTTAATGAAGTTTGACTCAGGACACAGCTAACACCTTCTGCATTTTAGAATGGACAAAATTCCTTGCTCTCTCAACTTGTGCTTGAACCGCAGGAGATTTCTCTTGCTGATGTGCACGCTGCAGCTACGTACCTCAAGGATGTCTTGCACATATTGGAGGAGGGTAGTTCTGCTACTGGCGAAGAGATGCCCACGGTAGCATATCTGAGGCATGTCTTGTTTGTATCTGAAGAAAATTCCGACCAGCAAGTGCTCGCAATAGCTACGCACTTCAGGAATGTTTTACATGCATCTGTGGATGTTTGGGCTAGCGACCAGCTCTTACGCAGCGCGGCACCATTATATAAGGATAAGTTGCCTGTCTCCGAGGAAGATTCGGACACGGACGAAGAGGTAATTTTACATATTACTTGTAAGGATTAATGCTAGTAGTTCATGTTTTTGTCATGTACATATTTCATTCATAGTGATCCAACATCTATAACACCAATTTTGTAAGAACGTGCGCCAACATCTATAATACCAAGTTACTTTCATTGGATCCAGCATGAACTATATTTTCCAATTATACTTATTTGATGTGGCAGAAGTTGATACATTTTTCTGTAAACTTTGTCAAATTTAAGTAAGTTTCACTTAGGACAGAGTTAAAACATTTTATATTTTAGAACGGAGGACATTCCTTGCTCTCTCAACTTGTGTTTGGACTGCAGGAGATTTCGCTTGCTGATGTGCACACAGCAGCTACATACCTCAAGGATGTCTTGCATGTATCGGAGGGGCCTGTTTCAGCGACCGACATTGAGATGCCGACAGTAGCATACCTCAGGGATGTCTTAGGTCTGTCTGAAGAACATTCCGACCAGGAAGTGCTCGCAATAGCTACGCACTTCATGAATGTGTTACATGCATATGAGGATGTTTGGGCTAGCGACCAGCTCTTACGCAGCACAGCACCTTTATATATGGATAAGTTGCCTGTCTCCGAGGAAGATTCGGACACCGACGAAGAGGTAATTTTACATATTAGTTGTAACGACTAATGCTAGTAGTTCGTGTTTTTGTCATGTACATATTCCATTCATAGTGATCCAACATCTATAACACCAATTTTGTAAGAATGTGCGCCAACATCTATAATACCGAGTTACTTTCATTGGATTCACCATGAACTATATTTTCCAATTATACCTATTTGATGTGGCAGAAGTTGATACATTTTTCTGTAAACTTTGTCAAATTTAAGTAAGTTTCACTTAGGACAGAGTTAAAACATTTTATATTTTAGAACGGAGGACATTCCTTGCTCTCTCAACTTGTGTATGGACTGCAGGAGATTTCGCTTGCTGATGTGCGCGCGGCAGCTACATACCTCAAGGATGTCTTGCATGTATCGGAGGGGCCGGTTTCAGCTACTGACGATGAGATGCCAACAGTAGCATACCTCAGGGATGTCTTAGGTCTGTCCGAAGAACATTCCGACCAAAGGATGCTCAAGATAGCGACGTACTTCAAGCATTTGTTATGTGCACCAGGATGGCACCATTTTATAAGGAGGACAAGTTGCCTGTTTCTGGGGAAGTTTCAGACACCAATGAAGAGGTAATCTTACATACTACCTCGGTTCCATAATGTAAGCCTTTCTATCAGTTCAAATTAAACTGCTAAAAAGTCTTAGATTTTGGAACGGAGGAAGTATTTTTTTAAGAGTTTCTGTTTCTCGTGCATGTGTTTCATTCCAAGTAATCCTGCGCTGCACGTATTTCTCTGATTATTAATTCCTGCTGGATTCCAGTCTGATGTCTGTATGTTGATAAATAGTATTGTGCTGAGTCGTTATCTTTCTCTTCTTCAGCAGAGCGACAAAGTTGACAAATAGTATACTAGTATTGTGCCTCTTCTGTTGTGAAGACGGAGGAGGCGGCACTGCCTCAAGAACTTGACGCCGATCTCAACCACCTCGCCCTTGATAACACGCCAGATCACCATTGAGTTATGAATAAATATGACATTCTAGATAATAGCCGCTGTTGTAATTTATGAATAAATATTTTTTTGTAGATGGAATACATCATACATATTTTTTATACGTGTCAATATACGGACATGCATGTTTCTATGGATATGGTTGGGCTTCTCCGCTAGGTATCTATCATAGTATACCAAAAGCAATATACAAATGTAAAACGCGCCACTACTTCGCCCACATAGGTAAAATAATCTACTTTGTTTATTTATTACTCCCTTCGATCTATATTACTTGTCACTGAAATTGATGTATCTAGACATATTTTAGTGCTAGATACATCCATTTTAACGACAAGTAATATGGATCGGAGGGAGTACTGGATTCTAATTATAACGGACAAGATTTAATTTCATCCGGGCACGTGTCAGTGTGAAAGACACAAAAGTGTGTGCATAGGTTTGAAATGGACATGGAGTCCGCACTGTATAGATGCAATGCTGTCACTTGTCACTGGTGAGCAAAACAAGGATTATATATCCGATCACAACACATCTCTCATTTACCCTGGTCTTCTCCCCGCCTGTCCTTGTCTCCTCTCTCCCTCATCTCCGCGGCCTAGCTGTTCGGAGGCGACGGGGAGAGGAAGCCGACACTATGTATATAGTAGCTGTAGTCTAGGTGTGTTTTTCCAAGTGGACTCTGGCATTATGCCATACCCGAGCTTACTCTCGGTATCTGTGAGTGGCGCCAGAAGGCGGCTAGATACCTTGTGTCGGCGTCCATGGAGGATGGCGACTAGGTATAGATATGGCTAGAGCTTCTCAAATAAGCTCGTGCGTCTCTATGGATCCTGAATCCATGGTTGGGGTTTGAATATCTCCTACGCTCATCAAGGAGACGCAGCCGAAAGAAATCTCCTTATTTCAACTAGTGGGATCCTAGATCTACACCGCGAGTGCATCCACGACTCGTCTTTGTTGGCTGCCTTCCAAGATGGTCGAAGGGCGACCACTGTCACCCTCTTCGTCGGCTTCGGTTCTTTTCCACTGGCGGCTGAAGGTGAAGATCAACCTCTAGGCTGTTATGCCAGAATGCTAAATAGAGTGAGTTCACTAGTCAACATTACTGATGCGAACATTGCAAATCACTTATCACAAATTGCATCGATCCTCATCACCTTTCACCTTCCCGCGCATTTAGCAGATAAAAGAGCATGCGTTCAAGCTTTTTATCCTTCATAGCATCTCTTTTTTCATCAAGATTTTCTTTTCCTCCTTCATAGGCTCCCTTTCATCATCCCATGTCTTCTGCCTAGCCTTTATTACATCTTCTTGAGATATTTGCACATGCTTCAGCATTGCCATTTCATCCATCGACTTATTCCTCTGTTTCTTCATTTCATGAACCAATCCTTAAGTATGCCCCCTTTTGCTCTATTGTTTGGCACGGGAAAGGCCTCGAAAGGCCTAGAAGTTGTATTAAATAAAGGGTGGGTACAAATTACAAAGAGGCCCCTAACAACACTTCCACTAATAAACCAAGAATTTGGAGATAAGGCCTCAAATCTTACAAGAAGGACACTAGATTTTTTTTAAAGCAACCAGGTCCTTGGTCCTCTCCACCGCATCGGAGAGACCACCAACACTAGGCACCACCGTCGCCATCGAGGAACTTACCAATTGGGGCGTCGGTAGTGATGCATCCCAAAGTAAGGTCGAAGGAAAACTTCCTACTAGGCCCTTGCGAGCATGACTGCATAGGCTTGGCCATTAGGAAGACAAAGGTCGGCCATTGTCGAACAAGGAGTGGCCTCTCTGGCCCAGAATTGTGTGGGAGACATCGCCGGAGCTTGGGAGCTCAATAGATCACAACTTACAAAGCCAAGCTTCTCTAATCTTTCCAGATCAATTCCCCTCTGCTCAGCCTCCCCTCGCCACCCCGGTCGACAAACCAACTTTTGCTTGGTGCCAGAGTAGGCACTCCGCTTTGCACCACCCCCTCGCCTCCACTGCCGACCTAGATAAGCAGAACAACATAGGACCCTAAGACACAACTCCCCTCCTCGCGCCTCCTCAGCTAGCCAGGAAGGGCACTACGTCGTAGCACTAGAGCACTACCAGAAGGACGACAACCCCTACCTTATTTGCGGAGACAACGACCACTCCCTCGATGTCATGCTGTGAATGATGGAGAAACCTCAGCAAGATGAGTTGTCCTACACCCAAGATTTGATCTCGTATATCCAAGGACCAGCTCCAAAACGCCACTAAGGGACAAAACCTAAACCTAGAAGACCTACTACTATGGCCGGTGCCTCACCTCAGCCATCCCTCGACGGAGGCTTTGGCTTGGCTCGAAGAAGACGATAAATCTCTCAAGGAACTGTAGCGAGGAGCTAGAGACACTCGGTGGGTGTTGTGCATCTTGCCCCCCTTTTCCTTACTATCTTCCTTCATCTTGGCCAAGATTTTCTCCATCGTTGTCTTATGAACTTCATTGATGTATTTCTTCACACCATTAAGCACACTCGAGTATTTCTTCTGCAGCTTGTTCTTCTCTTCAACTAACTTCTGCACCAGCTTAGGATTCTAGATTCTCTCATCTATTTGTATTCTATTGCTCTCATCATACATAACCCAGAGTCTTGCCGGTGCATTTTTTAGTGTTCTGGCCAGTCTTCATCATATACCAGGACACAAATCCAGAATTTGTAACTTTCTACAAAATAGAATTTAAAACAAAATGTTGTCATAATTATAACACAATTCACACATCATACATGATGCTGTCAGAATCTCTAGAAGCACTACCAACAAATTAACTGATTTTATATCTCTAGAAGCACTACGATCCACTTAACTAACTGCACTTAAATATTTACAAGCACTACAAGACACTATGAATTTACCTAACCTATATACTACACTAAACTAAATAATTCAACACTCCACTTAATCAAATAGAGGAGAACTCCAAATACAAAAATGAACTTACGTTTTGAACTAAGCACATGTAGAATCTGCATCCAGTGTTCCTTCCCTAAAAATCCACACATCTGTCAGGCTCTAGCTAGTGGAGACAGCAAACCAATCCATAGTCCATAGCTAACCGCACAAATATGAGGTCTTTCATGGTATCCGGGGGATAATCCATGTCGGCAAGGTCCTAGTCGACCAAACACTGAAAGAAAATCTACGTAAATCGAGCTAAATCCAAGAAATAGAAAAGATTTTGTGAATTCCCAAATAGGAAACCCTGAATCAAGCAGCTTACCCCTAGCAGAGACTAGCTCGATGAAGACCCCTCATTCAAGTTGGGCATAACACGATAAAAAGGAGTGGCTCGCACCGACGGTGGCAATGGCGGTGGCAACGCACCACTAGGGGCAGCGACGAAGACGAGTGCGGGAGTAGCTGGGTGCAACGACACGGGGCAAGGGAAAGGGTTAGGACATGGGGCCATTTATAGTGGGGCCCACGTTAACAACTGTACGAGTCGACCGTCTCCCACTTGCCACCTCACACTGACTATGGGACCCCTTTGTCAGAATCATTGTTAGCGCGGCCAAATCTCTGCATCAGCGAACATTGCGAGCGTCCAGTGTAATATTGGTGGATTTTTACAAATTTATGAACAACTGGTGGTTTTTAAAACTATTCGCACAGTTATGGGGTTGATGAAGATGCCATTACTTCCTGGTTGGTGCAGGTTTGATCGATCGCTGAAGTAGAGGATCTGCCGAAGGTACAGATACCCTCCGGCCTCCAGCGGCACTGTCCTGGCTGGCCTTCACGTCGCTGTTGTGTCTTCCTATATCGGTAGGGTTTTTGGGGATGTAGGGGAGCAGGTGAAGCAGATTATGAACTCGCTAGATCATATTTCTGCCGGACCGTCCCCTTTATATGGCACAGACGACAGGGGATCAAACCATCGAGTTGGTTTTGGTGCCCCTAGGACACGTTAGTTACGTATGAGGTGGCTGAAAACGTTGGTTTTGTGGGGCCCCCTTTCACTTAACGTTAATTTATTCTTATCCTTCTATTGGCCCCTGTCTTTTGTCTGTTAAACGTGATAGATCAACAACCAACGGTTCCTCCCGCACAACACCGGGGAAAGGAGCCTAGGGCTACGCGAGGCACAACACCGTGCCGACATACTCCATACTATGATCAGCCGGTTAGATCGAGGAGTTTTCTAGGGGATTACTTGATTGCATCGATGAAGATGTGTAGAGCGTGGAAGTGTATACAATACAACACGCATAACTCTTGTGATATTGTACTCCCTCCGTTTCAAAATATAAAATGTTTTAGATTTATGAAGGAAATTTATCTAGACTTCTTTTAGTGTCTAGATTACTTCAAACCTGAGTGAACCTACATACTAAAAATAGTCTAGATACATGTGCTTTACAAAGCTAAAATATCTTATATTTTAAAACGGTGGGAGTACAATTCAACTTCATCACATGTTCAAACTTTATAAATCATGCAAACGAAGTAGTTACACTATTACAGGTTGTGGCCTGTAGTAGTGCGAAAGATGATCCGCATCCATCAAAGCAGCCGGAGGCGATCGAGCAGCAATGCATAGCCGGTCATCACAGCCTGAAAAATCGTCAAATGCAATACTATAACCTTGCATATTACTAGTACAACAATAATCCAATATATTATATACGGCAAAAATAATATTGTTTCTAAACACACAATGTTCATTCTTATTACTTCCTTCGTTTTAAAATATAAGATATTTTAGCTTTGTGAAGTAAATATCTAGACTATTTTTAATATATAGATTTACTCACTTTTAGAATGAATCTACACACTAGAAAAAGTCTAGATATTTTTTTTTTATAAATATAAAACATCATATATTTTCAAACGGAGAGAGTACAAACAATGGACACACACAATCAATTCGAGACCAAACACCCCTAACAGTTGAAGACATGCACGTAGTAGCAAGATCATCACGACCCGATTTCACGACTGATGAGTGACCAGTACGTAGCTAGTCAACACATGGGACAAATTACTAGTCCTGAGACACGGCGATCCACGCCGAGAAACCGTGCACGACGCCGACCAGACACGTCAGCACGATTCCTACGGCCGAGCCCGCGCCGAACCCGCCGTCGCCGCACCCGGTCCCGGTCCGGTAGAGGAAGCCGTCCTCGAAGGCCAAGACGGCGAGGATGGATGCTGCGACGGATAGGACGACGGCGAGGATGAGCGTCGCGCGAAGGGACGCACTGGGCCGCTTCACCGCGCCGACGGCGGCCTCCTTGGCGGCGGTGTTGGCCACGACGACTAGCACCGCCAGGAGGAGCGTGGCGGCGGCCAGGACGGTGACGACGAGGAACTAGTTGGTGGCCACAAGGCGGGCGTAGAGGCTGCGCCGGCATGCGTCGGCCGGGTCGGCGGCGGGGAGCACGCGGAAGGAGTTGCCGAGCAGGAAGACGGCGACCAGCAGCTTTAGCTGCTCCGTCGCTATTATCTTGAACATCGGCGCCATGGGCATGGGAATGGCTGGATGTGGCTCTGGATGAGGAGCAGGACACTGATGAGGAGACGGAGCTAAGTCTGGGAGAAGCAGAGGCGAGACCACCGCCGAAGATTTCGGCACGTCTTAATAGTGAGTAGTAGCGATTAATTCAAAGCTAATTTCTCCATTCCAGCGTTAATTTCGCCCGCACCCACCTCATCTCGTCGTATGTCACTCACTCACGTAAAGCCTGCCCCCCTTGTAAGCCCATCTGAAGCAGATTGGTATTAGCCCATTCAGAAACACGCTTCTTCTTCTTCTTTTTTTAAAAAAAAAGACAACACGCATGCCCTGGTTGGAGATGAGGCCAAGACCTCGCTAGAGACGGGGACGACGCGACATGCCGCGGTATCGCCAGCGAAGACAAGGAAGAGATCTTAGGGTTGGGGGTTTGGGGTGCTCGCCAGACTTAGGGCTAGGGTTGTAGGTCGCGGGGGAGGGGGGTGGTTAGAGGGATGGCCGGCTGACCGGGTCCTCGCCGAAGATGGGGACGACATGACTGGCCGCGGCATTGCCGGTGGGGGTGAGGAAGAAACTTAACTGGCGGGTGGCAAGCTCGTCGATGACTTAGGGTCCAGCCACGGCGTCACCGACGGAGGCGAGGAAGGGACCGGTTTGGGGAAGGTCTGGTCGGGGAGAGAAGGTTGGGGGAGCTCTGGTCGGAGGAATAAGTGCTCTCATCTAAGAAGTTCGTGATTTTCTTTTTTTTTCTATTTTCTTTTCAGTCTCTTTACAACATTTTTATGATTTTGAATTTTGTTCATATTATAAAACTTATTCACAATTTTTAATTTAAAAATGTTCATATTTCAAAATGGTCCGGATTTGAAATTTGTTCAAAATTTGAACGGATAAAACTGAAAATTATTCAAATTTTAAACCTGTTCAAAATTTAAATAATATTAGAAAGCTTCTATCCAATTTACAAAAAAATGAATTAGAAAAAAGCAAAAGAAAAGATAGAAAAATAAAAACTCTAATGGGCCACGGCCGACAGACCACCACCGCACGCGGCGAGCGAGTGTGCGGGGCCTATATGGACAAAATAGGTAGACTAGCCGGGTCGGGGAAGAAAGGGTGCTATACCTCCGTCATGGCACGGCCGAGGAGGAAAAAGAAGAGCCCGTCGCGTTGATGGAGACATCGTCATGGATCCCTTGTCGGAGATGAAGGAGACGTGCTTGTGCAATAAAGGAGGAGGACGGTCCCGTGCTAGAGTGGATGGAATCGGCCGATAGATTTGCGTCTCCCATGCCGCCCGCCGGTATTGAAAGCAAAAAAAGAATTCCTAGTGGACTTGGCCCAGAGTTGTGTGTGCCGCACGTTGCTCAGGCATCCAATTATCCGATTTTTTCAGCCTGTGGACCTGTTTCACGGGGACCAAACGCGCCCCTTATGATATCATCATTCTTATTATACTGATATCAATCTATAAACAATGTAGTATACTTTTTAAGACGATAATAAATAATTAATTTCTATTGGTACCATTCATGTACATCTAAATTTATTTGGAGAGGCAGATTCTGTGGAGATGGGAGATCAGAGATCGTGAAGGTTGTGGTTTTTTTATGAATCAGAGAGCGAGAGTACTACTTGATTTGCTACTCCTACATAAACTGAACCTTGGTTGACGCTGTAGCGCCTGCCATCTGTCTCACCTGATCAGTGGATGTTCTTTTCATCATTCAACTTTGGTGTGTTTACAAAGGTAGAGGAAAACCTTAAGACGCTGTAACATCATGTTCTGACTGAACAACTCCTTCCGTGATTTCGGTAGGACCTGGAAATTTTCTGAAACTGAAATTCAAAACCATGAGTGAGATATGATGGATGTATTCGAGACCGTTTTTTGTTCTGGCACGCTGTCCTTGGTATTTAACTTGCTCCGGTAGGCTAACCAAAGGAAAATATTGTGTCTGTCCGGTAGGCTACCCAAAGGTATTTAACCTGCTTCGGTAGGCTAATCTGCATTGTTGCACTTCCCAAAAGCATGTTCAGAGTTCATCCGATGAAAAAGTGGTTGTAATGGCGTGTGGAAAGGAAGTGCAAACTTGTTGATTGTAAAGGATTTATGCACTAGCCTATTATCTCAAAAGACCGATCTGATGGAAAATGCTAAGCAGTATATTTATATTCAACACTTTCCCTCACGTCTAGGCTATTTTAGTCCTTAGCGTGGGATAAGAATATGCCACATAATCTTTTTTTTCCTTTTTTTTAATTCTGCGTGAGCAGGGTCTTGAACTCAAGACCTCTTCTCTCTGATACCATAAAGGATTTATGCACTAGCCAATTATCCCAAAAGACAGATCTGATAGAAAGAGCTAGGCAGTATATTTATATTCAACAGATTGTACACATCGATATAAGTAACTGAACCATAATGGTGTTATGCTTAAGAGATTACTTCCAGTAAAAAGAAGCAAAAAGAATTGCATCCCCGTAGTTAGGTTATGTGTGTGGTGGCTTAGAAACTCAAAGCTAAGCTGGATGATTCATTTTGCTTGGCGCACAAACAATTTTACGACGCACAGCCATGCGATTCAAATTTGTCCCTCGAAATAAACGGGGTTCAGACTTCACTCGCACTAATTTTGCCACATCCCTTTCTCAGCTCTGAATCCAATCTTTGGACTCTGCTCTCGATTCGCCTTCATCACTATGGTCAAGCTCCGTTCTTGGAAGTGTGGCGAGATGCTGTCCAACGCCTATACCTAGCCACGCTCTAACCAATTTCGAGTGTGCAAATACTAGGAATCAACCTGCATCGTTTAGTTTGTTAGTACCCCTATATCTCTCATTAATTCCATGGAGAGGAACTCTGGATGCTCTGACATGGTGAGCATCAGGGGTAGTAAGTTAAGTTATTCCTCTGAATTAAGTTATGCTCTGACATGATCCCTGTTTCTTTTTTATATGCGCACTTTGTTTATAATGAATGTCCAGACCCATTATGCTAGTTGTGAGTTTTCCGTAAAAAAAAAATAGAGCTGTCAGTTCTTTATTTCTACGGGTAAGAGCTGTCAGATTCGGTGTGTCGCTATAACCTGTCCATCTCTTTACTTGATGTCAACGCTAGCTAGAACTGCCGGTAGTATTCTGGTTTATTTAACTACGTAATTGCTGTCAGTCCTAGTAGATCGAGAGCGACATTTATCAACTTCCTTTGACGGATTATTAAAGAGAGCCCCTTCCTAATAAAAATAACAACTGACGTACCATAGGCCTTTCCTCTAACTCGTGTATTTATGCTTGACCTTCCATGGTCATAACATCCCATGAGCGTTCCATTTGCCATTTAGACTCTCTCAAATTGTCCGTCCCGAACGACATCCGTGCAGTGATCTCTGCAGCTAGCTCAGGTAATGACAGTTATTTATGTATGCATGTACTTCCAATTTTCATTTGCTTTATATTTTTACATATATACATACATATATCCATGCATAAGGACCAGCACCTCCGGCGAGCTCCACCACCTAAGGACCTTCTACCCTTGCCGGCGGAAGTCCTGCATGCCGCCTTAGGCTGTTCCACCGCCGGCTCCCCTATCCCAAGCCATCGCGGCGTGGGAACGGCTTGTGGAGCCCCCGGTAATAGCATCCCCTCCGCCGGCTCTTATTAGCGTAACTTGTTGCCGGCCCATATCACTGCTGTCTTGCTCCTATGGCTGGCTGAGGGGAGCACGGGACCCTTTGCCTGCTATCTGTGTTCAACCCTAGTTGCGCTCGTTTCCGTGCATCTTGAGCTGCCCTGCACGGACTAAAGAATTGGTGGCATCCTGATGCCGGCCTCCTGCCGTTGTTTTTTATGTTATTGTTGGCATCCTGATATATTATGTTATTGTTTCCTATATTTCATTCTGATCTTATTTTGTAAGCTATAGTCCCAAAATATATGTACTTCGTGGCGATTTTTTTCAAACAATATCTCATTTGAAAAGTTTGTTCTTCTTAAAGGTATACTTTTCTTCGGTGTTTGTTTTCCTTAGTTTATACTTCTCCATTTTTCACAGCCGTACTTACCTATATTCACTGTGGTTTGGACTACTATTTGAGTATGTTCAATATCTTGCGTTGCATATCACAACCAACTATAATTATTCCATCTACTGCAAATGCTTGTTCGAGTAGTTTGTTCAGACCTCTGCACCATGGTTTCAACAAATGATTCACTATCGGAGGGTTGCCTACCGATAAACGTTTTGTGCAATGAAGAGACCTTAAAGGATTAACACATGAGTGCCAAATTATGAATGATTGGACCACACCGAAACATGTACTAGTTGATATTTTGTTTCCCTTATAGATTAATGGGGCTTTATATCCATTGTGGTTTGGTATACTATTTGAGTATGTTCAATATCTTGCGTTTCATATAAAACCCAACTATAATTATTCCATCTAGTGCAAATGATTGTTCGAGTATTTTGTTCAGACCTCTGGACCATGGCTTCAACAAATGATTCACTATCGGAGGGTTGCCTACCGATACACGTTTCGTGATAAATGAAGAGACCTTAAAGGATTAACACATCGGTGCCAAATTACGAATGATTGGACCACACCGAAACATGTACTAGTTGATATTTTATTTTCCTTATAGATTAATGGGGCTTTATATCCATTGTGGTTTGGCATACTATTTGAGTATGTTCAATATCTTGCGTTGCATATCAGACCCAACTATAATTATTCCATCTACTGCAAATGCTTGTTCGAGTAGTTTGTTCAGACCTCTGCACCATGGTTTCAACAAATGATTCAGTATCGGAGGGTTGCCTACCGATACACGTTTTGTGCAATGAAGAGACCTTAAAGGATTAACACATCGGTGCCAAATTATGAATGATTGGACCACACCGAAACATGTACTAGTTGATATTTTGTTTCCCTTATAGATTAATGGGGCTTTATATTCATTGTGGTTTGGTATACTATTTGAGTATGTTCAATATCTTGCATTTCATATAAAACCCAACTATAATTATTCCATCTACTGGAAATGCTTGTTCGAGTAGTTTGTTCAGACCTCTGCACCATGGTTCCAACAAATGATTCAGTATCGGAGGGTTGCCTACCGATACACGTTTCGTGATAAATGAAGAGACCTTAAAGGATTAACACATGGGTGACAAATTACGAATGATTGGACCACACATAAACATGTACTAGTAGATATTTTGTTTCCCTTATAGATTGATGGGGATTTATATCCATTGTGGTTTGGCATACTATTTGAGTATGTTCAATATCTTGCGTTGCATATCAGACCCAACTATAATTATTCCATCTACTGCAAATGCTTGTTCGAGTAGTTTGTTCAGACCTCTGCACCATGGTTTGAACAAATTATTCAGTATCGGAGGGTTGCCTACCGATACACTTTCGTGCTAAATGAAGAGACCTTAAAGGATTAACACATGGGTGACAAATTACGAATGATTGGACCACACATAAACATGTACTAGTAGATATGTTTTCAACCCATGTAGAATTACTTCTATTGTCTTCGAAAGTAGATAATGAATTGAATTTATCACTATAGTGTCATTCTCATGTAACATATCCATCAAGATTGTCAGAGTTAGTCGTGTATACCACCATGCTAACCCAGTTAGTTAGTATGTAATCCCATTAATTTAGGATAGATTGATTATGTCCTAGCATTTATTTGATCTCTTGTACATTATAAACCTTAGACACTAGACGTCAATATAAACACAGTGCCACACCCTTTGGTGTTGTTAGTCGCCCGCTACAATCTCATATATACTAATCGTACAAAGATAATCAGATATTGACGGAATGCAAGTCATGCAGGATGGCGCCTGAAACCGTGAACATGGACTTGGACCTAGATGGGGATGGTGAATATTACGGAAGATTTATCGTCGAGCTTCGTAAGAAGCTCGCCCACCATCCTCAAGGCCGGTACATTGACAAACATCCATGGCTGGAGGGTCATCCTTTGCTCCCTGTTCAAAAACATTCGAGACAGCCTTCTAGGTGGGTGCACATTAATGTTGTGGCACCACATGACAAAGAAACCAGTAAAGCTATGCGGACAACATTAGCTGTCCGCGATGACAACGTGTACCTTATTGGCTTCAAGAACGGCGAGGGAAAGTGGTACGAGTTTGGCTTGGAGAACCAAAGCATGAGGTTTATTGAAGGATCCACCTTTCTAGGGTGGGACGTGGCCTATGGAGATTTGGCGAATTTGCATCATGTGGGAAAGTACCCCGCGATAGACGCGGTGCGTAGGCTCTCTGGATACGGATACGGAGGAGTGGGTGCTGCTATTGATACGGCGGACACAATAAGACGGGATTTAGCACTCATGTGTGTCATGATCTGCGAGTCTGCCCGGATGATTAACACGGTGACACAAGGTTGGGACCAGCAGGACGGAACAGAACTCGGGGCGCGACACGTGAAGTACATCAAGACCTGGAGGAGTATGTCACGCAGATTGCTGAGTATGCAGGACCCAAGCCCGGAGAGAAACCATTTACACACAAGTATTTTTCCTATATATATATATATATATGTGCGCATGCACTGCTTGGTCGTCGTTCTATAGATTCAAATGGTTTGTTTTAATGTTTTTCCTCCGATCTGTGCTTCCAGGGAACAACTTCAGGGAGGAGATCTTGTAAATGTTTGCCACTCACCGGACCATACAGACCCATCTCAGATGAGGGGAGCGTCATCATTCAATTCAATGGAATCATCTCCGCCGGGACAGAATCTAGGGACGTCATTGCTGAAATAATGCTCTGGAATTGCTACGCCGACCGGCGTTGACGAGGTATTGGATCATAACATTAGCAGAACCACAGACAACGGCACGCGCCTCCCCCTCGCCAAAGTGAAGTACGCGGTGTGGAGTGACGCGGTGGAGGCCACCATGGAGGTCAGCCTTCTCCTCCCTGCTATCACCAGTGTCCACGGTACGATCACTGCATTCTGCGGATCCACAAGCGCGAATGAAGTAGTTCTCTTCAGCCGGGAACAGGGTGACAAAGTCGAGCTTGTACCTTCCGTCGCTGACTCCATGGTTCCACTTGAACTAGGGAGGTCCGTGGTTGTGGTGCCATTACGAAATCGCTATCAGCGTCTGCGGATTTGTGTGACACTGCGAGCTCAGACTCCCAACAATGGGACTGGGAGTGACGTCCGTCACCTGCAGGGCAACTACTACTATGAAAGTGACTTTTTCGTGCTCTCTTCCCACGACGTCTCCGCTTCGGCCAGTCGCCAAACAGCAACTCGTCAATCCGGCAAGCAGCAGATCAAGGTCCAAGTGAAGATCACGTCGCCGGGTTTCCATGTATCTCATCCCAAACTCGATTTACGACGGCACATGAACATGTACCACTGAAAAGCATTTCTGTGCTCACTACTATAAAGATTAAGATGCAATTCGTTTTCCCATGTATAGTATGTATGTATGTATGTATGTATGTATGTATGTATGTATGTATCACTAGTACCCGATGCATGTAAAATGCATATATGAACTTTACAGTTTATTGACACATATTCTCATATTTCTACAAAATTTATAATGTAATAACTATGTTTTATATTAATTTTTGGAGATTTACCAGTGATTCCTTTTATTTTGTTTATAAGTCTGTAGGAAAGACAAATCATGTTTTGTATATTTTGATCTTTCAAGGATCTAAACAAAATTCAATGGAGCTAAGATTCTGCGAAAGACAATATTTTTAGATGACGATGCTCTGAAGTGCTTGGACCTCACGAGGGAGGCCCGAAAGAGTGTGGGTAGCGCGGCATGCCCTGGTGCACGCGCCACCACACCTCTTACGGTCCTCGGCCGTCCAATTCGCTTTAATATTTCGCCCACCAACTTGGTTTAACCTAAAAACTGCTATAAAAAGGGTCCCCCGAGGCATCCTTGAGGAGAGCGCCGCAGAAACACAGAAATACCAAAAGGGAGTAAGAACCAGCGAAGATTGAAGGGGAAACTCCACCGGATATATATGCCACCGTAGGGATCTCTACCTTCTCCAACATCTCCAACTTCATCACCATGATGAAAAGGGATTAGTCCACCTACTATGGGTTTGTGGCAATAGCTTGATATCTTTCTATCTCTTGTTTTTAATAGAGCTAGTACCATATAAGCTGCCCAACATAATTATGGTCATATATGTAATTCCTATATGGTGAATCTTTATTCCATGATTTGATATATGAGATTGGAACCTATCTATTGATAAATCCATATGATGTATCACGTTCTTAATTACTTATTTTGATCCAACTTGTATGTAAGAGCGTGTGTGGGAGAAAGTGTGTATAATATGAAGTAACTACGTGGTGGTGGTTATTGAATAGTGAAAACAAATTAAGATCTACTATGACTTTTACCTTTATTTTATTATATTACTAGAGATTAAATGAATTCATGTGCTATAATTATCTTGTGACAGCTTGATAATCTTGTTTAGTCAAGGTAGCATATTTATTATTCAAACGCTCAGACTATCGCTTTCTAGGTCTCCTTATTATTGCTGCTGCGGCTAGCCAGAGAGCAGCTCCCCCGGCCATGTGCTACACAAGATATATATAATACTCCCTCCAACCCATATTGATTCCAACCCATATTGATTGACTCAATTTTTTTTAGATTTAGATGAATCTAAACACTAATTAGTATACATGTTCATCTAAATTTTGATAAATCCAAGTCAATTAATATGGATCGGAGGGAGTAATAATAAACCTATGGAGAATATTTTGGCGCCTCGGAATAACAAACCCAATCAGTATTTAACCTGAGGCAGCAGAGCCCAAGCAACTCTCCAACAGCCCAGATAACTATACACCCAAAATAACAGACTCATCAACTACTACGATTAGATTGTTATAACATAGCATGTCACACATATACCACTCCACCGGCTAGTGCTACTCAACTTCTAGCTAGTGCTACCATGAAAACATCCCCAGAATGGACATCACAACAATACAAATAGAGTAGTAAGAATAACAACAAGTTGGCATATCCCTCTAACTCTTTAAGGAAGGGCCTGCTGCTTCTCCATCAAATGGGATCTTGTCAGTGGTCTTCAGTCTTTGCTTTCTTCTTCATGCGTCAAGACTAGTTCTCCATCAGGCCAGATCTTTTCTCCGCTTGCTCTAGCCGCTTCCTCTCTCCCCTTGGCTCTCATCCAAACGCTCAGACTATCGCTTTCTCTCTGACTTGGAGAAGGCCATTTCTGAAAACCTCCGTCAGTGCCAGTAGCGACCTCAATCATAGGAGGCCCAGCCATACCCATGGCCAGTAAAGGTCGAGGAGGAACGGGATTTTCCGCAGCCGTACCCGAAGCCACACGAACCAAAGGAGGGGAAGGTGCGGAGGTCATACTCGGCGTGGCGGCTGTCATCATAGAGGACGTGGTAGGCGTCATACCCTCGCCCACCTCCGGATGATCGAACGGCCGTTTCCTCACTCCAAGATCGAGACGAAGGTTTTTTGATGATTTCAGGTCAAGAGCGCCGGCCTGACTATCGATCATGTCTCATGGCGGCGCGCGGAAGAAGCGAGCAAGGACGCGCTCTCGTCGACGAGGTACACCGGAACGCTGCGGCGACATGACGTAGGTGGGCTCCATCGGGAGCAGTATTGGGAGAGCTCGCTCGATTTAGGGTTAGAATGTTTTTTTTGCAACGATAGCACGGTCAAAACCAGTTAGACTGCCTTGGGCCGCAGGGAGTGCTTTTGGGCTGGGGCCATTCTACGCAATTTTTTGGTGCGGTGCTAATATTTCTCAGCAGTATGAATCATACCGCTCTACTTTTTGACAGCAGTATGAAATGTTATGGATCATTAGATGCACAAAAATGAACGGCTGTTATTTATTTAAGGGTACAGTAAAACAGCTCTCTTCTAAATACGCTTATACAAAGTTGGAAATAAAGAAGACGATTTTCTAAATGAAACATAATATGGCTCCGCGGGGCCGTGATGGTTTACTAGCAGAGTTTTATCAAAACTTTGGGAAAGTTATCAAGACGAAAATGTTGGAATTTTTTTATTGCCTTCAGACTGGTCACCTAGACCTTTTCCGCTTAAACTTTGGTGAAATAATTCTATCAGCGGTACGGATTCAACAATATCGACTGATCTGTCTTCCTTAATGTCAGTCTTAAAATAACAAAAATGGCAACTATTCGTCTTAATTCTTTCGCGGATCACGTAGTCCGTCTTTCGCAATCTGCATTTATGCAAGGAAGAAACATTTTAGATGGCGTAGTAATCCTACACGAGACGGTGCATGAACTGCACATGAAAAACCGAATAGTGTGCCGGTAAAAATTGATTTTAAGAAGGCCTACGACAAGGTCAAGTGGTCTTTTCTCCAGCAAACTCTCCAAATGAAAGGTTTTTCGAATGAGTGACGGGCTCTCATACATATCTTAGTATCCCGAGGTAGTGTTACCATTAAAATCAATGACGACATTGGAAAATATTTCCAGACACGAAAATGTTTGAGACAAGGTGATCCTCTATCGCCCATGCTATTTAATATAGTGGCAGATGTGTTGCCAATCTTGACAGCATGTGCTAAGTCCAATGGCTAGGTTGAAGATATAGTTTCCCATCTTATTAATGGCAGCTTAACTATTCTTCAGTATGCAGGCGATATAATCCTTTTTATAGAACATGATCTGGAGAAAGCAAAGAATTTGAAACTCATATTATCAGCATTCGAGCAATTATCCGGTCTCAAAATCAACTTCTATAAAAATGAATTGTTTTGCTCTGGAGAAGAACAAAATGAGGCCTGCTATTATGCTGAGATTTTTGGCTATGAGCTCGAACAATTTCCAGTCAACTATTTGGGAATACCGATAAACCAACGGAGACTCACAAATGTTGAATGGAAATTGGTGGAGGAGAGGCTATGGAAAAGGCTTAGTAGTTGGAAAGGCAAATTACTTTCTCTAGGCGAAAAAATGGTGCTCATCGATTCAGTACTCACCAACATGTTATTGTATATGATTTACTTTTTTCGCTTTCCAAACAAATCTTGAAAAAACTGGATTATTTTCAATCTAGATTCTTTTGGCACGGAAATAGTGAGAAAAATAAATATCGATTGGTAAAATGGAGTGTGGTTTGCCGGCCAAAGGACCAAGGTGGACTCCGTATTCATGACTTAGAAGTCAAAATTACCGCTCTACTAGGTAAGTGTCTTTTCAAGCTACTTACTAAAGATGGTATATGGAAAACCCTCCTTTGGAGGAAATACGTTGGTTCAGAGGAATTATCTCAAGTGCTATGGAAGCCAAGGGACTCGCACTTTTGGTTTTGGGCTGATGAGCACGAAGAAATATTTCTTCCGATTTGGTACTTTCACCATTAAGGATGGGTCAGAAGTAAGGTTCTAAGAGGATAAGTGGCTAGGTAATGCTACACTTCGAGAATACCCGGTTATATACAACATTGTTCGGCAAATTTTCGGGTCCGCAACACACGAGTTAGCTGTGTAAGCTATGTATGCATGCAGCCAGCAGCGATCGATCGCAGCCAGAGGCGTTGAAGCGGCGGTGCCAGCGATGTAGTGGTTCATGGGTGCAACGTAAGAGGGCGGCTTGGCGCCTCGTCTGTCCTAGATCTGGGCCCTATGGGCCTAATCTAGGCTACATCGGGCTGTCATGCCCGCGACAACGATGGTGCCTCCTGATATGGCAGCGATGTGAGCTCGAAGAGGTGAGGGTGGCGACGGCGTCCGGTCTGTTGCATGGTGGCGAGCTTTACGGGGCCGATCTAGGCTCAGCCGAACCCTCTTTGGACTGGTGTGTCTCCATGGAGGCTTTACAGGCCCGATCTAGGCTCGGCCGGACTTCTTTGGACGAGTGTGACTCCGTGGAGGCTTTATGGGTCCGCCTAGCCCGGCAGGACCCTTCTAGGACTAGTGTGCCTTGCTGCCATGTCCGTTCGACTCCCCCTCAGGGATGGAGGTTGTTCCCTCCCACCGGGACGCAGTATTGTTGGCCCAGATTCGAATTACCTTCGCCTCCGTTGTGTAGGCCTTGTGAAGATTGGTTCGAGTAGACGATGATGGTGACTTCATGACCGTAGTGGCGCACGCTGGCGGGCGGATAGTTTGGTGGTGTCGAGGCTTCAACGTTGCGGGGTCACTATGCACCGGGTCGGGGTATCCGGGGGTTGTGGATGGGTTTTTTCGGGATAAATCCTTGTCTACTCTACCGACACCGACGCGGTGCCGCCGTCGGGTGGCACCATTCCTTCTTGGAAAACGTTGTGGCTACCCATGGACCACTTTCCCCTGTGTGCCAGGGGAAACCCTAGGATCATTGGTCCGGGCAACAGGCGTATCGCTTTCCTTCTTAAAGGTGTTGCTTGGCACTTGATACCTTGATGCTAGGAGCATGGTGGAACATCTTCGGAGGGCGCAGCGGTTGCGGGTCATCGTCGCTTAGTCGATTCGCGTTTATCTCCATTTTGTTTCCTTTTTTTTGGGCATGTTTTCTTGATGCCGCAATATTTATTTTTATCTTGCAACTTTCGTTTGTTGTATGGTGTGGTTGTTATATTAATATACTAGGACGAAAGAAGTATGCTCATTTTGCAACTATAATTTGTCTCGATATGTTGTAACTTGCAGCAAGACGGAGTACAATAATCCGTTGTCCACGGAAACCATGATCTACGAGTCCAGGAGAGAAGATAGGTTGCATAAAAAGAAGGATCGGGAAGAAGCAAAAAAAAAAAGCTAAAGCTATCGGACATGTGGGTAAATGGCTGACCCCACACGTCAGCGGGACACTAGGGGGCCCAACGCAGAAGATGGAGTCAAATGTGTCGTATCCCTGCACCAAGTCCATGGGCCGGCTCAGGCCGCTTTGGGGCCCACTCACTATTCTAGCCCCGCTACTGCTAGTCCATGATAGTACTTGTTCATGCATGTTGCCGTCGGCTCACCGTACTGCAATGCAAGTCTGCAATATTCGGACTCATACACAAGTGGTACGGTGCCCAAGTGTGACACCTTTAATTTCTTCTCGTGAGATCGATGGAGAAAACCCCAGCAACTAGGAAGTCCAAGAAAAAACTAGCTACCGTATGTATTCCTTCCAAAGTCCAAACATGCATGGTGCTCGATCGAGTTTGTTTTTACTAAGATGCTCGATCGACTTTTGTACACAAGAAAGTGCATCATGATGTTGTAGTAGTAGTAGCTAGAGAAGGCGTGTGCAACGTGCCGGGGACCGAAAAAACGCTCACGGCTTAACTCTTGTGACGGCGCATGGCCCAACAAGGCGGGCGTGACGGCAACGCATGCTTAATTGCTGTTTTACTACTCCTACTCGTTTGCACGACTCGTGATCAATGTAATTTAGTACTACTACTCGATCGTTTGAGCATTCACAAATCTAAATCTAAATCTGCTGCGTGTGTCCATATATATATATACGCTCCATCAAACAATGAACAAATATATAGTACTATATATACTAGCACAAACAAACCAACACATATTACGATTAAAGTGACATAAGATACAATGATCCAGTGACCAACAACAAACCAACATATATATAGTAGTACTACGTACCAAGGCGGAGTACTACTATATATTACTAACTTACTACATCGATCTTACACACCAGTTTATTAGGCCAATAATGCGCATAAGCTAGCTATAGTAGCTAACTAATTGGCCACCCATGATGCATGCTGGCAGGCATCATCTCGCATCCTCACACTACATAGCATAACACAGTCGGTCACACAACACTGCTGCTACTGCTACAAGACAGAGTGGATGTGTAGATACGGGACCAATCGTATCTACACATCCGCAGCAGCAGCAGCAGCTAAACCGATCGACGCAAGGGATGATGCAGCAGCTATAGCTAGCACCAATAATCACTCGGCCGGCCGGGGATCGTACTCAACTACAGTCCGCACTGATACGGGACGCCCGTCTAAGGGATCCAATCATCTCCATTGATAAAGCGATGCGGCGTGAACTTCTCGGCCTGCTCGCGGCTGATTTCAGTGAAGCCCTTCCAATGGACAGCGGTCTTGTTGGCACTGCCACGTACGTGGTTGCCGTACTCCCAATAGTAGATGTGTCCCTTGTGGCCGGCCGGCGGATTTCCGCCGCCGGACTCCCTGTCCTTGCTCCACGAAACCCAGCCATCTGCATGGACAAACGTGTCGATGGAGCAACCGATGAATACGACCAACGCGTGGTGTTTCCACGGTCGCCCCAGGTAGGTCTGCACACCAGCGGTGAGGCCTTCCCCTGGCAGAGCGGAAGGAGCTACGGTGCAAGACTGGAATACAAAGCCCGATGGGCCATCGTGGACCTCTCGGCCCTGCGCCGTGATTACGTCGTGTTGCCGGGGGTCGGCCGGCCGGCGAGCGTAGAGCTCGCAATCCTGGAACACCGCGGCGGCGTCCCCGAAGACGAAATCGACTGTCCCCCATATGCGGCATCCACGATAATATTGTAGCTTGGTGTTGGCTAGAAGTGTGTCCTGGAAACCCTGGATATCACACTGGTAGAATATCGAGCGATCCGAGTCGCAGAAGAGGGCAACGGCCTGTTTGTCCTCTGGGCCGCCTGCCGTGTTGCGAATGCACAAGTCGCGCGCCATGAAGCCATCCCCTTTTACAGCTGCATGCATGGAAACGGCGCGAAAATTGATTAGCAGAATGGCGTTGAGATTAGCAAGTAGTAGTAGTAGTAGCAGCATGCGCGCGCGAGAGAGAGAGAGTAGCATGCGCGCGCGCAGATCGAGATCGAGATGTAGATAGATCAAGAGAAACGAGATCAAGAGAAAAAGAGAGAGATCAAGAGAGATCAAGAGAGAGAGATCAAGAGAGAGAGATGCGTACTTAGCGTGGCTGATTGCTGCACATCGTGCCCCGTGCGGTTTGACAAACTACCCGTGATGATAGTTTTCTCCCTGCCGTCGCCGACCAAGACCACATTCTTGGTTTCGATGACAATGTGCTCCTCGTACACCCCCTCCCGGATGTACACGACGAAGTAGCCCGATGCTGGGTATGACGACCCATTGAAACGCATCAGTGCGGCAGTTATGGTCATCACGTCGCCGTGGCCGCCACGCCCTCCCGGCTTGGCGACGA
This sequence comes from Avena sativa, assembly GCA_916181665.1. Lineage (NCBI taxonomy): Eukaryota > Viridiplantae > Streptophyta > Magnoliopsida > Poales > Poaceae > Avena > Avena sativa. Next base: position 2,997,263 of record OV702295.1, read on the forward strand.
CCACGTCCGGCTCCAGCGGTGCCGGCAGGACGCCGACGCTGCCGCCAAGGATGCCTCCACGGTTGCGCCGGCCATGGCAGCGGCCGCTTGCGCCAGCAACAGTGGCGACCACGACGGCGAGCGCCAGCAGCAGCACGCAGCTGGTCCGAGGCATCGAGTGCCATGTGGTGGTGAACCGCTCAAAAAACTGTGTGTTTGTGCGTGTGTGGAGGGAGCAGGCCGGCTGCTGGAGCTGTGAGGAGGGTTGGGTTTGGGTTCTCTCACCGGTCCTTTATGTAGGGCGGAGGCGGAGCAGTATAATACGTGCGTGGATGGACAAGGCAACTGGGGACGGACTGAGCCGCTTCATGATTCGATCCCACGAGATACTAGCTAGTACTACTGGCTAGCTAGCTAGCTAGTCCTTAGCTTGATGTCCTGGACGACGAGAAAGTGGACGGAGCGTACGTCCAGTCTTGCTGCAGCCGGTCAATTTTGAAGCATGTGATTTTCTCCAACACAAGTCATGCGGTCATTTTGGCTAGAGCATCCCTCACCAAGTTTTGCTCTCTCCTAATACGTACCAACCACCTTAATTAGACTCTAATCTCTCACGCAGGAGACGACGGCGAATCTCCCTCACCATAAAGGTTTGCTCTCATCTCTCATCTACATCATTGTTAATCATCCTCACAGCATCAGAACAATCTAGTTCAACAATATAATGAACGGGGTAGTACTCCATTCCAAAGCAAGAGTGCAACCCTCCAAGCATGCCACTAGTTCCACCTCCAGCGGAGAAGAGCAGGAAGGAATATATCATCGGCAAGAGGAGAAAACGATGCTCCCCGGCCGCTTCATCACGCAGAATCATACCTGATCCACCCTCCTTCGTCGCCTCCACATAAGAGCCGTACGTCAGCTTGAGCTTCCCCCATCCCGCTGGGGGCCGTGTCCATCTCTCCTTGGCAGCAGAAGGACCTGCCGCCACATGATTCCGCACCCCCTTCAATATTGCATGTTGATCAGCAGGTGCCTTCCCCTTTACCCCATCGTCGTGTGGGTAATACTTGATCGTGATCAGCGAGTCGACGTAGCTGCATAGGAACCGCCTCGAGGCCTCTGCGGGCGGCGCTGGCCTGTGATGAACCACCTCATTCCGCACGTGCAAGATTCTCCACAGCAACATCATGATCTGTAAGCGCTCCAGCTCCGTCTTCCCATGGAGAAGGTGCAACACCCACTCGGACCCCACATTTGGGATCGTCAAAGGGTCTGGCAGCTCCCACACCTCTGACATTACATGCCAAAGGTTTACCGCCAGCGGGCATCTGCAGAAGGCGTGGTAGTTGTCCTCGCATTCAACACCACAAAGTACACAAATGTTAGATGTTTCCATATTGTGTTTATGTTTGTTATCCCAAGTAGCTAGGGCATTTGTAGCAAGTTTCCACGCAAAAATGAGTACCTTTTTTTTTTGGGGGGGGGGGGGCAGGGCACCCCCATAATGCCTTCCAGATGGCACGATGGCCATCCGGTGCCCTACTCGTGGCGCCTATAAAAGGCCGTTGGCGTTCCTCGATCGCCAACCAGTACACAGTTTTGACAGTAAATACTCCATTCTTCATAGGAGACCATGCAAGAATGTCATCCAAAAGCCTTGGAGAGGGCTTGATCTTGACAATATACTGAATATCCGCCTGCATAAAATGACTGCGAGCAGAACTTCTTGTAGTGGAGGGTGGCGCGCTTGCGTGCCCCGTCCGAGCGCACGCACCGGCGGCGCTCCTCCTCCTCCGTGGGCGTCAGGCGACGGAAGCGCGGCGTGGAAGCTTCCAGACGGTCCATCGCATACTAGATTGGCCGGATCTGCTACGGCCGGCGATAAATTGCTCGCCGTTGAGCAGTGGTGCGCGGCGGAGACGTGGAGGGGACGATGGCGGAGAAATGGATCGTGACCTGGGAAACAAGCTCGGAACCGATTCCCAGGCGCCCGATTTTTTTTCAGATCGGGCCATGTTTACAGTGTTTGTTCGGGCCAGATTTTACGACCCGGACCGAAAAACCGTTGAAATTTTCTGGATCCAACTCGTTTTTCGTTGTCTGTTGCTTGGTAGGAGCCTGGCTTTTGACCAAGTGTGAATCATACATCCTCCCAGAGTCCCAGTCCTAAAAAGGAGAAAAAAAGGTTTTAATAACAATACACGGCTGGGCTGGGCTGGGCTCGCGAGAGAGCACCGAGGAGAGCTCGCGAGAGGGCTGGGCTGGGCTCATCTAGAGAAACCACACCCCGCACCTTCCGACTCCTCCAGAGACCGAAAGCACTCACTCCACTCCCCCCTTCCTCTCCAGAACTTCAGACTCCAGAGGCGGGAAAGGCTGGTAAGCGAAGAACCCTAACCCGAGAAAGGAGTCCGGAGGCGGAAGGCAGGCGAGCGAGCGAGCGAGCGAGCGAGCGAGGAACCCTAACGCTAAAGGAGGAGGAAGAGTCCCGGATCCGCAAGGTAGGCACTAAAATCCCTACTGAAATTTCTCGCCTTTCCAACGTATCCCAACCCAATCGACTAGATAGGGGAGGAGGAGCGGTGAGCGGAGGGGACGGCCGGCGGCGATTCGTGCCTCCTAATCCCTACCCTATTTGCAGGCAGCGACGATGGCGGCGCTTCTTCGACAGGGGGCGAGGAGGGTCGGTGGCTCCGTGCTCCAGCGAACCCAGGCGGCGGTCACATCATCGGCGGCTGCGGAGGAGCGACGCCGGCTCCTCGTGCCAAGGCGCATGTACACCACCCAAAAGGTATCTTAACCAAAGCTCACATCTTTTCCCCCGCGTGATTTCCGGCCTGTTGTTTTGATGTGCGAATACCTCACGCGAACAAGGATCAAGTGAACGAGATCATCGAATTCTTCACAGCTAACATGTGTGACTTCTTAATTTGGTCTTTCTGCTTATTAGAAACAAGAGCAGGATTAACCTACCCGAAGTAGCATTTGATAGAGGAAGCAGCCTTATTTCCTGTTTGATCATCATGTTGTCACCTTTACTCACTCCTTTAGCAAATTGCAACACATAAGATGTCTAATCTGTTGCTCTGCTGTTCCGATGTCTTGAACAATCTCCTCTTCTGCCTGTTGCAATTCATAACACTAGTCAATGATTGATTTCCTAAGCACCCTGGTATCTGAACTCAGCGTGATTCTTTCTAGTTGTTTTGCTGCGCAAATACCTCACATGATCATGCATCTAGCAACCAATAATCGGATTCTTAACAGCTAACATGTGTGACCTTTTAATTGGCCCACAATCTTTGCCTCCTCCGTATAGTACAGGACTAGTAGCTAAGTAGCCAGCAGCTACACTTCTCTAAGTTTGAGTATGTATAGGAGCGAGTAAAAGCTAACAAGTGTGACTTCTTAATTCTGTCTTTCTACTATTAGAAACAAGAGCAAAATTACCTGCACAAAGTAGCATTTTTTGAAGAAGCAGCCTTATTACCTGGTTGATCATCTTAAAGTTGTCACTTTTACTCATCCCTATAGCTGATTGCAACATATAAGATGTCTAATTTTTTTCTCTGCTCTTTTGATGTCTTGACCAACTCCTCTTCTGCCTCCTTCAATTCATAACGCTAGTCAATGATTGATTCCCGAAGCACCCTGGTATCTTAACTCGCATGATTTCCGGCAAGTTGTTTTGCTGCGCAAATACCTCAACACAATCATGGATCTAGTGAGCGATAATCGAATTCTTCACAGCTAACATTTGAACACAGCCAAACACTTCTGAAATCTTTCCTGTGTAAATTGATCGAAGCTACTTCAAGTCAGGGGCGGAGCTGGATGGAGCCCAAGCCTGGTGCTAAACACTTCAGTTTTTTTATTCCTCTATTTTATAAGCCTATATAAGTTCACACTTTAATACTGCATCCGATTCCTGTAGGTCCAGCGAACGCATGCGGCATCCACCACACCGGCGGCTGCGGGGGGCCGACGCCTTCTCACCACGAAGGTAACTAAACCAAAGCTCGCATCTTTATCTTTATCAGGGATCTATCGAGCTATGCTCGAATTCTTGTCTAAACAGCATCTTGCGTTGGAATCCTTCGATCTCTCTTCTGTAGGAAGCAGGAGCAAGATAAAGTAGCTGTATTCAACCCGTCTTTCCTGGTTAAGTTGCTAACATATCTTTAGGGGCCTGTTTGGAACGAAGGAATTGTACAGGTTCCTTTTCATATCATTAATACGCATTCCTGGGGATGATTTGCAGAGTCGTGCTTGAGTGCAAATAAAATATTGCTAGACATTGCTCCATTAGTGCATCCAGTCTGGAACCGAACGAAACGTTTCTTTTGCTCTGAACACCTCAATTTTTGTTCATTCCTCTACTTTGGACTCATGTAGGTTCACACTTTAACTCTGCATCCGATTCCTGTAGGTCGAGGGAATGCATGCGGCGTTCACCACACCGGCGGCTGCGGGTGGGCGACGCCTTCTCTCCACAGAGGTGACTTAATCAAAGCTCACATATTTATCTTCTTCGCATGATTTCCGGCTAAGTAGAACCAGGGATCTCGCGAGCTATGTTTGTATTCTTCTGAAACAACAACATGCGTTGGAATTCTTAGGTCTCTTCTGTAGGAAACAGGAGCAAGTTAAAGTAGCTGTATTATTTCACACGAATTTGAACACCCCCAAGCAAGATGCTCTGTTCACTGACAAATATCCAATTTAAAAAGCTTCTATGTGTGATTGTTGACCATGTGATGAGATTATCTGAGTCGTGCTTGAGTCCAAATCAAATATTGCTAAACATTGCTCCAGTATACAACCGAACCAAACATTTCCTTTGCTACGAACACCTTAATTTTTTTCATTCCTCTTCTGTAGGTTCACACTTTAACACTCTGTTTTGGATTCCCACTTTCTGAACAGGGTAATTTTGTCGCAGGCTAGCATATAGCATATCAATACTTTTAGCAAAAACCGACAACGTTAGATGTTTACTTTGTGTCTGATACCTATACCGACAAATTTTTCCTGCCAGTCACACGGTCTCACTGGACCTATTCCTTGAAATGTCTTACACATCACTTATTTTATTAGTGTCTCTACTAATCATACAAAATTGTTCATCTTGTATGTGTATATATCTAGCAGCCCCCGCGCTACAAAAGTCATTTGGTTGAACAAGAGGCCCTAAAGAAGCGTGCTCTAAAAAATATACGGGTATTCATCTCCCTTTTTCCTTTGGTTATTAATGGTTGTACGCTGTTACATCATGTAACTAGTTTCTGTTCTGTTAGAAATGAAAAATATCGGAAAGGACTGGTTAACCTGTGCTTGCTTCTTTTTTGCTAGAATATGGAGATAAGAGACTCACGAGGATTAGATTGTTGTTAAGGGGTGAAGTGCCGCCTGCTGAACCTTCAACAGCAGTAAAGCTGGAGATAGCTGCTGCTCGGCGATGTCATTTCGCATACGGTGTAGCGCATATGCTATCGTATTTGTGTGCGTCATCTGTCCCATTGGGCTGATTAAGTTGGCAAAAAACCGGAGCAAGGCGTGAATAGAGAAGGGGATTTGTGGCACATGAGTGTCAGTGATCTTGGTATCCTGACCATGTGTTCTTCTAGATCCAGGAGCGTTTGTTTCTTGTTTGTCTGATACGTTCATCTACTTGGCTTGTTTGAACGGTGAATTATAGAGGCGAGGCCTTTTTTTATTTGACTTTGTGATGAGATTTGGGCACAATATAAATTTGTTCTTTATCCGAATGATATATGTTCACTCGTTCCTAATGTAGTACTGTGGATATAATTGTGTTTTTTTTCATCACGAAAATCTTTGGATCTTTATTTTCGAGTTCACATGTGCGTTGAAGCTTATGTCTGTGAGCGTTGCTACGGGTATCAAATTACAGTAACTCAAGTATATAATAATAATAATAATAGTAATAATAATAATAATAATAATAATAATCGGCCCTTCCATCCGTATTACTTGTCACTAAAATAGATGTATCGGTCGGAGTTCTCTTGATAAGTATATATCCAGCGCAACATCATACTCATAGAAAATTTGATCAACCTTCTTAATTATTCTTATTAATTCCACGCGCGCGCAACCACCAGCAGTCAGGCCGGAGTTTGCTTCACCGGGCCTTAACTTAAGAGAGGATCAGTGTCACACTTTCGACCCAGTACGTGGTCGTATAGTACTGTGCTCCTTCTCTCGACCGGTATCCAGTTATATACTATCAATTTGCTCACCATTATTTCCAATTAATTCTCCAAATGACCTACTCCCTCCGTCTCGGTTTATAAGACCTACACGTATTTCTAGGTCGATAAATTAACCAACTTAGTATGAGATACATAAGATAAAAACTATACTATTAGAAACTTCAAATGTTATATTTTCTAATGATATAATTTTTAATTATATAATTTATATTATATAGCTCATGCGGACGACCTAGATATACGCGTAAGTCTTATAAACTGGGATAGAGGTAGTAGCTAGTAGTAATTAAAACCTGACCAGCTAGCAGGTCTCGCCCCCGTGCAGGGATATATATATGCATGCTTCTCCACATATACCACGTATAAGGCTGGTCATAGTGAGGGTAACTTCACTAGTAACTAAGAGTCCAAGTTAGTATTTTTGTTTATGTGGCAATGATTTAATGAAGAGAGAGATGAATTGAGTAACTAGCTATGTTACTGTAACATCACATATACCAAGGCAAAGTGTGTCTATAATCTAATTAATGTGGCATTGCATGTTATCACATCTAAGTTATTTTCCACTATGAAGGTAGTAACTTAGACTAGTAACATGTGCATGTTACTACTCTAAGTTACTCTCCACTATGACCAGACTAAAAGATCCCCCGGCTAGCTAGCCGTGATCAATGTCGATCGTGAGCACTCTTGCACAGAGCCGATCGATAGATGTAGTAGGTGCAGTTAGCTAGGATCCTCCACGCCTAGTTAATTATTATTATTAATTGGCCAACAAAGAGCTTGGTTCAACGCAAGGCCGGAAATAAATCCCTCAAGCCCAACCCTCCGATCCATTATCCCTCTTGGAATCTTCTCCCACGACATCCAATTAGGGACGTAAATGGCACTTAAATGGCATCCGCGAGTTCCGTTTATTCAAAATCTTAGTTCTTTGTTTTAGAAAAGACAAACTTTATTTAACTAGAGTACTAATAAACAGTATTACGCGGGATTAAATGGTGTGCCACTTATATCCCTACATCCAATGCACCTTATTGGATAGTACGTACTACTTAAAAGAAATCAGCACGAACTGCATGCAATGCATGCATGAGAGAGAGCTAGCTAACACAAAAACTCCTAGCAGTGGGGTAACACACGGATCACATGCATGCAATGCATGCATGAGAGAAATGGTATATACTACTGTACCTAGTAATGAGTAGCACTCACTCGTCGATCATCTATGCATGCATGCATGAAATGAAAGCAGCAGGAGGAAGTGCGCACATGCATGCATGAAATGATAGCTACCTGCTGTTGCGAGTCCGGCCGGCCGCTGGCACACATGCATGGTCAGTCAACAACTGGAGGACCATGGGCGTACGATTTGCCAACCGATCGATGAATCTCTAGGCTAGCTAGGTAGCCACACCCCACACTACGTACTGATGGTGTGTCGTCGATCGTACTCCGTGGACAGTGCTGCCGATCGATCTACTATAGCTAGCTAGATGCATGTTGTTTTGGAGCCAACAAGAGAGCGTTGTTAATTAAGACTATATATATATATATATATATATATATATATATATATACATATAGAAACTATATTTTTATATGCATTGATTTGTTGATACATGCATGGTTGCTTTGCTCTATTAATTGTGCATGTTACTAAATAAAGCTAACGCTGCTTACAACATTTTTTCACATGCATGTAGCTGATCTGTAGTATACATCTTATATCAAATTTAGACAAATATTTTCCCGCGAGCACAAATAACTCCACATGTGCAAGGCACTTAAACAAACTCTAAGGCGCACACCGTTTTCCCCGCCTGCCAAAATCTATGGTAACTAATCTTCCAGTTGCAAAAACAAACTAATCTATGGTAACTAATCTATGCATGAGAGAAATAGTATATACTACTGTACGTAGTAATGAGTAGCACTCACCACCCATGCATGAAATGAAAGCAGCAGGAGGAAGTGCGCTAGCTAGCTGCTGTTGCGAGTCCGGCCGGCCGCTGGCACACATGCATGGTCAGTCAACAACTGGAGGGCCATGGACGTACGATTTGCCAACCGATCGATGAATCTCTAGGCTAGCTAGGTAGCCACACCCCACACTACGTACTGATGGTGTGTCGTCGATCGTACTCCGTGGACAGTGCTGCCGATCGATCTACTATAGCTAGCTAGATGCATGTTGTTTGGGAGCCAATAAGAGAGCGTTGTTAATTGAGACTATATATATATATATGGAAACTATATTTTTATATGCATTGATTTGTTGATACATGCATGGTTGCTTTGCTCTATTAATTGTGCATGTTACTAAATAAAGCTAACGCTGCTTACAACTTCTTTTCACATGCATGTAGCTGATCTGTAGTATACATCTTATATCAAATTTAGACAAATATCTTCCCGCGAGCACAAATAACTCCACATGTGCAAGGCACAAACAAACTCTAAGGCGCACACCGTTTTCCCCGCCTGCCAAAATCTATGGTAACTAATCTTCCAGTTGCAAAAACAAACTAATCTATGGTAACTAATCTATGCATGAGAGAAATGGTATATACTACTGTACGTAGTAATGAGTAGCACTCACTCGTCGATCACCCATGCATGCATGGATGAAATGAAAGCAGCAGGAGGAAGTGCGCTAGCTAGCTGCTGTTGCGAGTCTGGCCGGCCGCTGGCACACATGCATTGTCGACAACTCAAATCTAGGGATTAGTTCCGACACGAATCACCGCCGGCTGCCGATGATCCACCTCCTTCTCCCAAATCGGGTTGAGGAACTTCGAACCTTGCAGATCTGGGCTCCTTAGGGTTAGGGTTCCGCTCGACTTCCTTTCGCCTCCAACCAAAAGCAGCAAGAGCAAAGGGTGCTTCCCTCCCGCCCGCAGTTCTTTTGTGGTTTTTTATTTTTTGGGTCCGATTTTCTTAGACTTTTCAGGTTTTTTTTTGTTTCTGCTTTTTGACTGCCCTTTTTTTTTCTGTTTTTCCAAATTCGAACACTTTTCAATTTTGAACTTTTTTAAATACGAATATTTTTCAATTTCAAACATTTTTATTTTTCAAATTTGGGCATTTTTTAATTTCCAAACATTTTTAAGTTTTGAACATTTTCCAGTTTCAAACATTTTAAAAATTTGAAAAACATGTCGTTGGATTGGATGTATCTAGCACTAAAACATGTCTAGATACGTCTATTTTAGTGACAAGTAATATGGATCGGAGGGAGTAGCTAGCTAGGGTTAGCCGCGGAATAGAGAGGCTATATATGGTCACTACTGGGTGGCCATGATGGCAAGAGAGGAAGGAGATGGGGGGGACGAAGTAGGCGGCTTCTGTCCGACGGAGACGGTAAAAGAGAGGAAGCTAGCGCGGGAGGCAGGGGAGAGACGAGCAAGGAGATGGCATTGGTGGGTGAGGATGAAAAAAAAAGATAGAGCGAAGGGATGTGGTGGGTGAGGATGCAAAAAAATCAGATATATACTGTGTAATAATAATAACTAGTTGAATGTTCATGCGTTGCTACGAGATAGCGATACATGTCATTTTAAAAATATTACCTAGATTTTTGAACTATACATGTTCCGGCAAAGATGTATGAGATTGGATTATATTTGCCAACGGCTGTCCGACCTGACTATATTTTCATTGGTATATAAAATAGAAGGTATTGATTGAATTGTTGATACATGCATGGTTGCTTTGCTCTATTAATTGTCCATGTTACTAAATAAAGCTAACGCTGCTTACAACTTCTTCTCACATGCATGTAGCTGATCTATAGTATACAACTTATATCAAATTTAGACAAATATCTTCCCGCGAGTACAAATAACTCCACATGTGCAAGACACTTAAACAAACTCTAAGGTGCACACAGTTTTCCCCGCCTGCCAAACAAACTCCACATGGTGAACAACAATTATCCGATCGAAGCCAGCGAATAAATGAATTTAAGTTGAGCAAACAAATAGAGACTTTGATTCTGCTAGTAGAAATATAGACTTTGATTGTATCCATTATGAGATAGTACCAAACAATAACTATTCAACACGTGGAGTGCAGCTAGCACCTATTAGTAACAAGATCATGCATCCTATATATCAACATGATCTCACTAATCAACAAAAATCTCTACATAAGCATGAACAAGTCGTGCAATGGAAAGTCTGACCTTGAGGGATCGGAGCTAGCACCCCTGGCTGGATGGAAGTGTAGCACGATTGACCTGGAGGACAGTAGATAATCTCCAACGTAAGTCAGTAACCTCTCTCTCTCGAAATAGGCTTTCGCTCCGCTTTATAAATAAAACACACAGGTGAGATCGCTGCTGGGCCAGACAGCACAACATCCAAAGGACAACCACGAGACCAACGCTAGAGCAAACAGCACAACAAAGCCCAAAAGGAAAGAAAAACAAGAGAAAGAAGAAAAGAAAACAATGCCGACACCGCCGGCGCGACGAAAACGACGATGTCGCGCAGCCGCTACGCCCACCGGAGGATGACCACCACACTCCTCGTACTCCGACACGCCCCCCACCGACACAGCCGCCTGAGAAAAGGAGTCTGAAAGAAACTGCATGTTGTTCCTCTGCATGCAACGAAGCCTGCATACATGTTTAGAGTTCAGGTTGTTCCCATGATTGAGAGTTGCCATCGCATGATCCCTCGCTCTGTTTGTCAGCAGAATAGCACGCTGAGTTCTGTTCTTGGGGTGGACGACAACGAACGCTTCTTGCACCAGACGGATGTATGGAAAAAATTACAAATTATATACTCCCTCCGTCCATCAAAAGATGTCGCAAGTTCTCTTCCACTCTGTTCAATTTTAATTTTGCAAAAAACTCCCTAATTTTGCAAAATCGTTTCAAATTCGACCGATTCAAACTCAAATCTTGTCGTTGCACCCCGTAGTCCCCGGCGTCCACTGCTCCGGTCGCCGTCCCAGGGATCCAGCAGAGGTCGCCATGCTCTCTGACCCTGCTCGCCATCCAAGGGATCCTGCATTCCAGGAGCAGCAACGCACTGGTTCTTATTTAGTGACTCTTCTGTTACTAGAAAAACTGCAATAGCATCTGTTTTATGTCAATGCACTCCTATTTTTTGTTCTAGTTTGGCGTTACTTTTGTTGTAGAATTATCAAAAATAAAGAGAAAATTTGGTGACCTTTTGTTCCTTTTTCACTATTCTTTTCGGTTAGATTGTGTATTATATGTGGTGCAAAAAATGAATTCAGCCAAGTTATCTCCTTGGGAGCTAAGTGTTTTGATTTCTCCAGCATACACTAAATCAACACCTCTGAATCTACCATCTCAGAGGCTTGCAGATCGATCTGGGCGGATGAATCTGAGGATTTCTGTCATCTGTCTATGCATTTTTTGCCGGTGTGAAACTTTTGATCTTTCTTGCTGCGTAGTGTATTCTGCTAGCTTGGTGGTTCTCTTAAGGGTAAGCATCTCGTTATGATTCCCTTTCTTTGAATTTGTTTTTCAGCTTTTGGATGTGTTGTTTTGCACTGCAATAGCCACTTAAGAAATTTCCAGATGAAGTTTACAATACTAGAAACAGTTCAATGTTCTCGGTTGCTATTTATAGCATGGGCAGAACTGATAAGAATGCTAGAGGCCAAACTACTGTTACTAAAATAGTGCACTAGTTCTAGAATTTATGTCATCTATTGTGCTGGCTGTAAATTCAGAGACAAACTAATCACAAATATGCTGGATATCCACAATTTGAGAACTTGAGATTTTTTCGAGAGGACCACCTTGTTTATTTATTTAGACAACAACATTCTAAATAGTTACAGGCTGTTAAAACATCTACCCTATTACAATAGAAACCACAACTATCTATTACATGAAAAACAGAGGAAAACATTTCCTCCAAGGCTACCTCAACACTAGCTATCTTATTGACAGTGGTTGCCTGCTCCTTGACTTTGCTTTGTGATTTTGTATCGCCTTTTGCATCTTCACCAAAAAATTAATATTGCACACAAGACAGAGTGATACAACTGATGGATCATGGCACACTACTCCAAACAGCATCTCTTGCTTGGTATTTGTTGCTCCTGCTGCCGACAAAATGAAAAAGGGTAACTTCATTCAGTATAAAATGGAAAGGGGTAATCATTGGTTGCGCATTAGTACTAGAATGATGATATTCAGATATAATAAAATCAACATGATTAAAGTCAAATGAAGTTAGAGCTTAATTTGACAGCTTGACTGACTAACATAAGCAAAGAACAATGCTTAAATTTCAAAGGAAAAAAACTGGTCGTTTCAGTTAACTAAAAGCAAGTGAATCATCTGCTCATGTCTAGTGTAATACCAGATAGAGTCGTTTCAGTTAACAACAAGTACAGCTGAGCTCTAGAAACTAGTTCTCACTAAACACTAGTCCACTGTTCAAAATAACCTCACAAATAACTGCAGATTTTCCCAAAAATATCAGTGCACTGTCCCAACTCCTTTTTGTTTCAAAATATCAGTTGAGCTCTAGAAACTAGTGCTCAATAATCTCTTTTTAACTAGGCAACAAACTAGGAGATCATCAACATAAAACTAAGTTCTGCATAATTATATGCTTAGTACATTCTCTCTCACCGGCGGAGCTAAGTGGAGTCAAAACCGGGCCATGGCCCGTCCAATATTTTGCGGAAAAAACCTATATGTATGCATTGATACTAGCAGAATAGCAGACAAGCAACCGAAGACCGTTCCAGTAGCACTGCATCTACAAGACTATGTCGGTCATAGGCCATTCCCCTCTATAATCTATTGTTCTTCTTCCGTTAAGAAAAATCTACTCCGTCCCGTTCTCGAAATAGATGTCATAATTTTATTAAAATTTGGATGAATCTATATACTTCCTACGATCCAAATTAGTTGACTTAAATTTAACAAGATACGAATAGATCTAATATTAAACCATGTCTAGATACAATCGAATTTAGACAAATTTAAGCCAACTAATTTCGGTCGGATGGAGTACTAAATAATATTTAGATTTATTTAAATTTTGACAAATCTAAAACATCTATTTTAAGACGGAGAGAGTATCATTGTTCTTCCGCTAAATGATATCTACTCCCTCTTTCCAGAAATAATTGACTTGGATTTTTTTTAAATCAAATGCATCTATACACTTAACTACGTCTAGATACATTTGAATCTGAAAAAATCTATGCCAGTTTTTTCTGGACAGAGAGAATATCATTCTTGTCCGTCAACCACCGACTAAGAAAAACGGGAATTCAGTGATCTCACATCCTACTTCCAAGAGACATACGAGCACTGGCAGCAGCACAGGAGTTGCAACGGCGAGCCACTGGATCCAACACCGCCGCCCGCCATGGAAGACAAAGAATTGTACAACACGGTTCTGTGAAACACATTCATACTGTATTTCAACCTGTCGTGTAGATCATGCTGCCCTCCATTACAGAGAGACATACAACATATGTTGTCTGTGGACTGTGGGTGAGAGCTCAATCATGCATGTTCACAAGTTCACACAAGAACACCCAAGTTGCTGTCGAAATAGCCACCACTGTGACAAACTTGTACTACTACTAAAGTACTACTAGTCACCATATCCTAAACATGCTCAGAATTACGTCAAGCCAGCAAACACAGTGACAGACTTGTACTCAACTTCTACTAGTAACACATCATAAAACATCCCCATAATAATTATTATGTGCTGGAAAACGTCCATCATCTTTGCTTCGCGGTCTGGGCCTCCTTTCCTCTAGCCATCCAATACCAAACCTCAAACCCTAGCATGCATGTTGAAACAAAGATTGTTGTTTCTATCACATCATTGATTATTCTTGATGACCGCATCTCCCGCCTACATGTAGGTGCTCAAATGAACGAGATTGCAAGGATGAACTCAAAAAGGAGATTGTTGTTTATATCAGCGTATGTATGTTTGATATTCTATACTTACCACTGGAACTCATCTGGTCTTGGCTTTACTTGCGCAGAAACAAACTTGAACAGCTGTCGGTTTTGGTAATTCATAGGCAAGGAAGACAACTCCATAACAGATAAGAGATTATAGAGATCCTCTTTCAGCACCTCGATTTCACACGACACAGCTCGCAGGTCTTTATGAGATCGTGGTCTTGCATGCTGGATACAGATAAATGATAGTCAAGTTTATATACCTAGTAAGCAATAATAATAATAATAATAAGAGAAGACTAGTGCCATCTGAGTTTGGACACATGGGTCATGTACAGAAAATTCTAACAGAAAAAAAATCCAAAGGAATAGGAAAAACTTGTTGGTATACATTATCAGAAACAAGGTAAACATCTAATGCTGTTGCTTTTTGCTAAAAGGGTGTAGGAAACTGTACAGGGTTCGGATACAGTGTTGAAGTGTCAACCTACAGGTTTCCAAAACAGAGGAATGAAAAAAAATCAAGGTGTTCTGAGCAAAAGAAACGTTTCGTTCGGTTGCAGACTGGATGCTCTAATTGGAGCAATGTGTAGCAATATTCTATTTGGACTCAAGCACGACTCTGCAAATCATCCTCAGGAATGCGTACAGCGTACTAATGATATGAAAAGGAACCTGTACAATTCCTTCATTCCAAACAGGCCCCTAAAGATATGCTAGCAACTTAACCGGGAAAAACAGGTTGAATACACCTACTTTATCTTGCCCCTGCTTCCTACAGAAGAAAGATCTAAGGATTCCGACGCAAGATGCTGTTTCGAGAAGAATTCGAACATAGCTCAACAGATCCCTGATAAAGATAAAGACGTGAGCTTTGGTTAAGTTACCTCTGTAGGAAGGCGTCGCTCCCCGCCAGCCGCCGGTGTGGTGGATGCCGCCTGCGTTCGCTGGACCTACAGGAATCAGAAGCAGTGTTATAGTGTGAACTTACAGGCTTATAAAACAGAGGAATGAGAAAAAAAAACTGAGGTGTTTGGAGTAAAGGAAACGTTTGGTTCGGTTGTAGACTGGGTGCACTACTGGAGCAATGTTTAGCAATATTTGATTTGGACTCAAGAACGAATCATGACATGGTAAATCACAAATAGCAGTTATTTAAATGGGCTATTTGTCAGTGAACAGAGCATCTCGCCTCGGGCATATGCGAAACCAAGAACTCCAGGGAAATGTTTGAATTCGTGTGAAATATCCTGCAAAGCCTAGGAAAGGAAGCCTATCCTCAGGAATGTGTACTATCTATATGCGAAAGAAAGAGTTCCCTATGAAAATGAACATGTACAATTCGTTTGCAAATTCATTCGTTCCTAACAGGGACACTAATGCAGGTAAAAAAAAAGGCCCCTAATGAGAGACCTAAGAATTCCATCTTGCTCCTACTTCATCGTTTGCAAATTCATTTGTTCCGTATTTAAATTGGATACAACTTGTTCCTCCTAATTCATCTTGTTCCTGCTTCCTACAGAAGAGAGACCTAAGAATTCCAAGGCATGTTGCTGTCTCGAGAAGAATTCGAACATAGCTCGCTAGATCCCTGATTCTCCATAGCCAGAAATCGTGCGAAGAAGGTAAAGATGTGAGCTTTGGTTAAGTTACCTCCGTGGTGAGAAGGCGTCGCTCCCCCGCAGCCGCCGGTGTGGTGAACGCCGCCTGCGTTCGCTGGACCACGGAGCCACCGACCCTCCTCGCCGCGTGTCGAAGAAGCGCCGCCATCGTCGCCGGCCTGCGCAAAACTAGGGATTAGTTCCGACACGAATCACCGCCGGCTGCCGATGATCCACCTCCTTCTCCCAAATCGGGTTGAGGAACTTCGAACCTTGCAGATCTGGGCTCCTTAGGGTTAGGGTTCCGCTCGCCTTCCTTTAGCCTCCAACCAAACGCAGCAAGAGCAAAGGGTGCTTTGTGCGGTGTGGCGAACCTCTCCGCTTTAGGGCTTCCCTCCCGTCCGCAGTTCTTTTGTGGTTTTTTATTATTTTTTGGGTCCAATTTTCTTAGACTTTTCAGGTTTTTTTTTGTTTCTGCTTTTTGACTGCCCTTTTTTTTCTGTTTTCCAAATTCGAACACTTTTCAATTTTGAACTTTTTTTAAATACGAATATTTTTCAATTTCAAACATTTTTATTTTTCAAATTTGGGCATTTTTAATTTCCAAACATTTTTAAGTTTTGAACATTTTCCAGTTTCAAACATTTTAAAAATTTGAATTTTTTTTATTTCTATACTTTTATTATACCTAGAAAAAGAAAAAATAATGTAAAAAAAGATAGTACCTTTTATTGGGCAGCACCGCAGCAGCCCATGAAGAAAAATCGTGCAGGCGGGAGGGGCAACTAGGACCCACTTCTTTTCAGCTTCTTGGCCAGCTTCTTCCAGAAGCTCTCCTCGACCAACTTCTCCCAGAATCTCATCTGCCAAAATCGTTTATACTTCTAAATTGACATTGAAACTACTAGTTAAAAAGTTTGAACAAAATTTGAAAATAAGATTCTGGGAGAAGCTGGTCGAGGGTAGCTTCTGGGAGAAGCTGGCCAAGAAGCTAAAAAGAAAGGGACCTAGGACCTCCCACTAAGAGCATCCTTACTCACTGGACGATCTCAGGTCGAAATCCAGACCAAATTTGCGCCGAACGAAACTTGTTTTCGACATGGAAACGCCGAGTTTTCCACTCGTGTTTCCAGACCGAGTTCCCACGTTCGGCTAAATTTAGTTAAGCACGGCGAAAAATTTGGGTAAATATAGATGTATTTCATTAATTAGTAGGGATAGGACCCGTATATTACATTGAATTTAAACTAGGAAAATGCCGCAGTCGTGGTCGACGTTGAACTTCTACATGCCGAGGCGGGGATGGTTGCCGGCCTGGATGTGCTCCAGCACGACGGCGAGCGTTTGCCCAGGAACGCTCCACCAGCGGCGGCGAAACACCGCATTGTGACGCATCGGCGGTGAGCCCGGCGGTCCTTCATGTCGGACGAGCTCCTAGAAGCGCCTGTCATCGAAGAACTGCTCCTAAAAGACCAGGTTGCCAGGATTCTCGGCGAGATCCGGGTCTTCCATGGTGGCGATATCCGCCTGGATCTCGTCGGCCATGTCCTCGTCGCTCGGCACCGGCGGAATAGGGACCCCGTCGACGCTGAGATTCCAGCCGACTGGGAGAGGAAAGTTCGACGGCGTCGTATAGCCCGCGTTGTGGAGCAGCCGGGCCTCCCACGTCTGCAGCGTGCGGCGGCCATTCGCCACCGCAATGTCGCCGGGGAACCTGTCAGTCATGGCTTTTCGACAGAGTTATGGAGGTGGAAAGGTGCGAGCGCCTGGAGTTCGTCGGAGTTGGGAGCAGTGTAAGAGAGTGTGAAGGGAGAGGGCGAGATCTACGGATTTTATAGACCGAGGCCGGCGGAGAGGGCGGGAGGGGTGTGGCGGCGAGGACGAGAAAATGGGACACGACGGGAAGGACGGCGATGACTCAACTTTGGTCGCTGACAGGACTGGTCCACTCGGCGAATTCGCTTCGTCCGGCGTTCCCAAGGCGTTCCCGGGATCCTAGGAATGGCCTGGAAAATCCGAATGAAAGTTAGCCCAAATCCGGACGAAAGGAGATTCCTGGGAACACGACTAGGAAATTTTTCGGTGTCCGGACCTAATTTTCGCCTTAGGTTCGGCGTCCTAGGTAGCCGAGTGGAGATGCTCTAACATCTTCACCACAAACAACCCAGTGACGTTAAAAAAAGTGAGACGGGAAGCCATCTGTCCCTGGCGCCTTTGTCAGAAATATTTGGAAAAGGGCTTTCTTAACATCCACGTTAGTATAAGGCGTTGTAAGAAACTCATTTATAGACGAGGTCACTTTTACGGGTACATGATCAAGCACACGATCCATGTCATGTACCCCTTCCAAAGTATAGATTTCTCGATAGAAATCCAAATCTAAGCCCTGCATTTCAGCTTTATCCTCTGTAATTTGTTTGTCAGTGTGTTGTAGTACTTTTATTAATTTTTCTCTTCCTCATGCTTGCCCTTTGACAACACTCCAATGTTCCTTCACTTTCCAAGAAGCCTATAAAGCTTACAACAAAAGCGAAGCAACACTTAAAGAGTCGCCAATTTATGAAAATTATAGCATGAGTACTCAAGTAGAAGGAAGTCACCTGAAGGTGTTGAGATAGCTCGTAGAAGCTCATTCATAGGTAACTCTCTACATTTCGTCTTGACAACTCATGTTCGGTAGAGGCTGACGTGTATGCATGTGTACCTTCACACAACAAAGATCAAGCAAAAAAATCCGTGCATGATCAAGGAGCATATCATTCGTGGCATGTCCATTCTTGTTCACAACACCATGAACACAACTCAAGGATAGCAAAATGAACGTATATGCAAGGTCAATATGAATTTATTCATTTGAACATCATTGAAATGTGGAAACTCAAAAACTTCATATAACGTCTTAGTGTGGCACTTAAAGCAATGGCTTAAAATTTTGATCAATATCTTTGATGCAAGAACAGGAGATTTCGGCAAAAACACATGAGGAAGGGTATCCAAAACAACATAATCCATGCAAACAAACCATTCTAAAGAACAAGTGTCCCTTATGTTTGTTGCAACAACAATACGAGATACTTGAAAGCTCTCATGACAATTCATGCTCACAATGGTATTATGGTTGCATATAAAACATTGGAAACAAAAAATGTTCAACATTTTTGTTGCAACACACAAAGCATCAAAATCAAATATCATGGTAAAATAAGTATCACAAGCTGAAGCAAAAAACAACATGCTTGCAAACAAACCATAGGAAAAGCAATTGTTCAACATGATTGATACAAAGCATGGTAGAGGTGTTAGAGCTGGGTTCGATCTAGAACTTACTTGGGGGATGCTCTCAAGATCTCTTTTTTGTCAACTCGTGCTCAATTGAGATTGACATTCTAGTGCGGGTGCCTATACACAACATATATAAAAGGAAGAACGTGTGTGCATGGTAGAGAAACATATCATTTATCATGACGTATCTTTTATTTTGCACATCACCATTAGTGTCAATTAAGTTGAAATTAGGTGCATGTTGAATATGCAAGTGAGGAACATGCTTATCATGGCAAGCATCAAAATCTCCAAAAGTTGAGAATGCTATTGGGGCAATGTCAACACCTAGATTTTTAATCCCAGATGCCTATTATGTCATACATTGCAATCCCAGAATTACCATTTTTGCGAGACATAACAGAATTGGTAGCACAGTACATCATCCATTATAAACCGTAATAGTCTTACAAATAGTTGATCTCATGATCAAGTCTGATTACAACTCAACGCAGCGGAATAATAGTAGTGTAGTAGTGGCTCCATCTTCAGATCACAGACAATATTGACGATGAGAGATGATCCTAGTTATCGTAGGAGTCCTGCTGTCCATCCTTCTCGTACTCTACTTCGTAGTCTGGCCATGGGAATAGCCAGGAACAAAGCCATGAGTACTTTTAAGTACTCGCAAACTATCACTAACACAGTAAGACCATTCTAATAGGAATCCTAAGCTCTAGGTTTGTTTGCAATAAGCCAAATTTATTTCACAAGTATTTGGTAGTAATACCTAACTTTCCCCTCACTCCCCGCCCCCCAAATCCATGTAGATCGGGTCACCCAAGTTTTAATCCCCAAGAATCCGCAACATCATCTCCAGCATCAAGTCATGCATGCTTGCGATTCGGGATTGGAGGGAGCATGATGGGGAGTATCAGGTGCGGGGTCATGGGTAAGAGAGGAGCTACGGCGACGTGTGGTTAGAGAGGACTGGCACTATGGCACCACGGTGGTGCCGTGCTTGGTGCTTATGAGAAGTGCTTTGCAAATTTTAGGTGTTTGTTTGGGCTTGTTCTTTTAGACCCTAAAAGCAGAAGTCCAAAGAAACATAGCCTCACTTGCCCACCAGCTGTCAAATGAATGAAGGGACACTAGGTTTTTTCCCTCTAGTTAGGGTTTCCTGTTCTCTCGCCGGCGACGCTCGTGTTGAGGCTTTTTTTTCTCCGACCCTACCGCCGACGGCCGCCGGTCTCTCGGGCTGATCAAGGGGGGGGGTCTAGTACCCCTGCCCGGCCTTGGAGTTTTCCTGTCTGACCTACATGCTAGGGTGTGGGGAGTTAGTGTTTCTGAATCCGATCTAGGGTTCCTTGAGTTTTTTTCTCTGATGGCGCAGAATCATGAAGCTTCGGCTTCTGGGGCTACGGACGATGTTGAGGCCATGATGGCGAAGCTAGGTCTAAAGGAAGACAATATGGATGATGCCGTTTTTGAAGAAGTGGCAGCTCTGTCGGAAGACGAGACGAGGTGGCTTGCCATAGCCAAAGTTCATACGGAGACTGAGTTCAGTCACTTCTGTTTTTTCAAGAATATACGTTCTGCATGGGATCTAGCTAAGGATGTTAAGATAAAGGTGATTGAGAACAATCTCTTCATCATGAAATTTGCTTGCCTTGGTGATTGGGATAAGGTGATGAACGGAGGCCCGTGGGTTTTCCGAGGGAAGACTGTTTTGATGGCTCCTTACGATGGCTTCACGAAGCCCTCGGCTATCAAGCTTAGTACTGCCCCAATTTGGATTCAGATCCATGATTTACCTGCTGGTTTCAGGGGCATGGTTAAAACCCTTGCGGGTAAGGTTGGAGAATTTATTGTTGTTGAGCCACCCTCGATGGATTTTGTGGGTAATTTCTACCGAGCACGTGTGAGAATTGATGTAAGCAAACCTTTAAAGCCAGTAGTTTCAATTATACGTGAATCAAAGAGACAACTTGTTTTGGTGAAATACGAGAAGCTTCCTGATTGGTGCTCAGTTTGTTCCATGCTTGGGCACACAGACAAGGAACATGGCGATGGTGTCCATGATGAATCTGATCAAAACTTCAAAGACCTACGAGCTGATAATTTCTGGCGTCAAGGTGGACGTCCTGCTGCTCGTGGAAGAGGTCGTGGATCAGGCCGAGGAGGTAGAAGTGGAGGTCGGGGTGATGCTTTTGGACGTTTTTCTGAAGACAATGATTTAATGAGCGAGGACGACCCTCTTGCAGATGACCCATCAAGGAAGAGGCCGGCTCTTCCAGGCCCAACACCTCCTGGAGATGGACAAGGGAAGGACCAGGTGTCTGCTGGTAACAATGGAGATATGGCTTTAGCTGAGCAACTGAACAAAGTGGGGGCTATGGCGTCTCATTTTGAGCCAAATGCTCCACCAAGCCCCGTTCAGGTTAGGGACCCGAAAAGGGTGAAGACAGGAGATGAATCGTCTTCCTCTGGAAACAAAATTAATGGCGCTTTGGCGGGCTCCTCCGAGGAGTACCGCCAATCCCAATGAGTATCTTCAGCTTAAACTGTCGAGGATCGGGCAATGCCTCGACAGTTAGAGAGCTTCGTGACTTTGTCACAAAGTTTGCCCCAGATATTTTTTGCATACTTGAAACACAAATCAGTAAATCCCGTGTTGAGTCACTAGCTGGTACCTTGGGATATGATAAGGCATTTGCGGTTGGTAGTGATGGAAGGAGTGGAGGTCTTGGAATATTTTGGAACAACGATCTGACATTGACTGTGTTAGGACACTCAAAGTACCACATTGATGTTTCTGCTGCTGGTTTGGGGGACACCCCGTGGAGACTGACTACTATCTATGGCGATGCTAGAACTAGCGAACGATACAAAACCTGGGACATGTTGAAGGATATCAGCAGCGACGGTGCACTGCCATGGCTTTGCATCGGCGATTTTAATGAGGTTCTTCACTCTGATGAACATGTGGGTGTGGGACTACGCAGCTATTCCCAGATCCAAAGCTTTCACGATGCTGTTGACGTGTGCAACCTTATTGACCTGGGCTACCCGGGCCATTTTTGGACATGGGAGAAAAAAAGTTGCCGGAGGCACATACACTAGAGTGAGACTTGATAGAGCTCTGGGATCAACTGAATGGGCGGCTCAGTTCCCATTAGCGCCCATGTTAGTCACATTGACGCTGCTACCTCTGATCACAGTGCAATCCACCTTAGGTTGCAAGGAGATACAGTGGCACATGATATCCGTAAGTAGTTTCGCTATGAAACAATGTGGGAACGACATCCTGAGCTAAAGGAGAAGGTCTTCTCTGGTTGGAAGGACACCGGAGTTGATTCCAGTACAGCTGCTGTGAGGGGCAAGTTGAATACTTTGGCATCTGATCTAGGCAGTTGGGGATCAGAAACTTTTGGCAGTGTACGTAAAGAAATTAAAAAACTAAAGCAGGAACTCGGTCGTCTGAGAGACTCGCCTTCTCGGGTTGGGCCGAGCCACAGAGAACTCAAGATCAATGACCGTCTGGTTGAACTCTATCACAGAGAAGAGATCATGTGGAGGCAACGCTCGCATGTTGAGTGGCTAGCGGAGGGAGATAATAACTCCAAGTTCTTTCATCAACGAGCAAGTATGAGGAGACGGAAAAATATGATCAAATGTCTCACACGTCCATACGGTCAACTTATTGAGGATAAGTCGGAGATGGCTTCTTTGACAGCTGATTTTTATAAAACCCTATACACATATGAAGGTGTACATGGGATGGATCGTGTTCTGCAGAATGTATCGGTGAAAGTAACGGCTGCTATGAATGCATCCCTGACTGTAGCGTATAAACCCGAGGAAGTGAAGCATGCACTGTTTCAAATGTTTCCGACGAAGGCGCCATGCCCTGATGGCTTTCCGGCCCACTTTTTCCAGCGGCATTGGGATGTATGTGCTATGGACGTCACCAGGGCAGTACTGAACATTGTGCAAGGAACTAAATCAGCTGAGGTCATCAATGATACAATTCTAGTGTTGATACCAAAAGTGACAAACCCAAATATCTTGTCACAGTTTAGGCCGATAAGTTTATGCAATATTTTTTAGAAAATTGCATCCAAGGTAATCACAAATCGTCTGAAACTAATATTACCTGATATTATTTCAGAGGAGCAGTCAGCCTTTGTCTCCGGGAGATTAATTTTTGATAACATTATATCTGCATATGAGTGTTTACACTTCATGAAGAGAAGCAAGTCGAAGAGGAATAGTTTTTGTGCTTTAAAGCTATATATGATGAAGGCTTATAATAGAGTCGAGTGGGACTACTTGGAGGCTATCATGACAAAGTTGGGATTTGCCCAACAGTGGATTGGGATTGTTATGGGGATGGTAAGATCGGTCTCCTTTTCTGTCCTATTCAATGGTGAAAAGTTGGAGGGTTTCAAACCTTCGAGAGGAATCAGGCAAGGTGATCCTATCTCACCCTACCTCTTCTTGTTAGCAGCAGAGGGCCTTTCGTGCCTTTTAAAAGTTAATGATCAGTCATCGCACCTCGGCGGTATCAAGGTGGCCCCATCGGCTCCGATGGTGAACCACCTGTTATTTGCGGATGACAACCTGCTGTTTTTCAAAGGAAGTAGAGAGGGGGCGGAAGAGTTGTCTAATCTTCTGGAAGTGTATTGTGAAGCCTCTGGACAGAGAATTAACAGGGAGAAATCCTCAATATTTTTTCACAAAGGGTTGCCCTCAAGATGTTAGAGATTTGGTGAAGGGCATATTGCATGTGAACACTGAAGCTCTTAATGATCGGTACCTTGGGTTGCCAACTGATGTGGGGAACTCAAAAAATGATACTTTTAAATTCCTCAAAGATCGTGTTTGGAGCAAAGTTAAGGGGTGTCTGGAAAAAAATTGTCTGCAAGGGGCAAGGATGTGCTGATAAAGTCAGTAGCACAAGCTATCCCGGTCTATTCGATGGCCTGCTTTAGACTCCCCAAAGGATTATGTGAACACATCAATACTATGATCAGACAGTTTTGGTGGGGAAGTAAGCAAGGCAAGAGAAAACCATGCTGGGTTTCGCGGGATGTGATGACCAGACCCAAGTTCATGGGTGGCCTTGGCTTCAGGGATTTAGAGATTTTCAATCTCTGTCTACTTGCTCGCCAATCCTAGAGAATTTTGAAGGAGTCGAACTCTCTCAGTGCAAGGATCCTCAAGGCAGTGCACTTCCCTGATACTTCGATCTTGGAAGCCGAGCTGGGGCCTCATCCTTCTCAAATCTGGCACTCAACCCTTGATGGTAGGGAGGTCCTCAAGCAAGGGATTATCCGGCGTATTGGTGATGGCAGCACAACGAATATCTGGGCGGACAACCGGCTCCCTCGTGATTGTATGCTTAAGCCGATTGTATGTCTAAAAAGTGACTCTCCCCCACAAAAGGTCAGTGATCTAATTGATTCAACCTTAGCCAAATGGAAGGTAGGTCTGATTGATGAGTGCTTTCTGTCTATGGATGCTTCGGTGATCAAGAACATTCCCCTATGTACTTGGAGACAGGATGATTTTTGGGCCTAGAATTTTGATCCAAAGGGTATGTTCTCTGTCCGCTCCTCATATCGCATGATGATCAACACAAAAGTCACTAGGGAGAGCTATTTTGACGACATTGCTGGATCGTAAAACTCACAGGAGGAAGGGAAAGGTTGGTCGACTCTCTGGAAAACTCCTATACCCTCAAAAGTAAGGGTTTTCTTATGGAGGCTAGCACAACAATCCCTACCGACTGCTGATCTGCTTGAGCATAGGCATATGTCCTCTTCTAACCGATGTACACTTTGCGGTGCGATGGATTCTTGGAGACACTCTCTGTTGGATTGCAACATGTCTAGGAGTGTGTGGGCTTTGGATGATGAAACCTTAGTGGAGCACATTACCTCCAATGAAGAACCCAAAGCTAAATAGTGGCTGTTTGAGATGATCGAGTCACTGCCGCATGCTCAGTTTACTCGTCTGTCGATTTCTTTGTGGGCTATTTGGACAGCTAGGAGGAAGGCCATCCACGAAGAAATTTTTCAGAGCCCGATGTCCACCCACGGATTTATCAATTCATACATCAAGGAGTTACAAAGTGCTTTTGCGCCTCACCCTAGATCAAGCACAATACCAGCTAGCAGGGCTCCAAGAGTATGGATTCCCTCTCCAGATGGAGTCGTCAAAATAAATGTTGATGCGGGGGTCTCAAGATCAGGCAACCAAGGCTCTGCTGCAGCTATCTTCCGCGACTGCCATGGAAACTATCTGGGTGCATCAGCGCTAGTTTTTCAGGGCCTTACTGATCCGGCTACTTTGGAGACGCTTGCATGCCGTGAGGCGTTGGCTTTAGCAGAGGATCTTGATCTTACCAGCATACAAGTGACCTCTGACTGCAAGCAGGTGGTGGGTGAGATATCCGAAAGATCCTTAGGGAAGAATAGTGCAATACTACAAGAGATCAAAGTCCGTTCATCACATCTCAACAAATGCACCTTTGTGTTTGAGGGCAGGGCTTCAAACTTTGAAGCCCACAACTTGGCCAAGCATGTTTTATCTAGTTTAGCAGGTCGATACATTTGGCTTTCTATTCCTTACGATGTAACAGTTCCTGCAAACATTATCAATGATCAATAAAGCTTGGCAGCCCTTCTAAAAAAAAATTGCCCACCAGCTCCGCGGTGCTTCTGTACTTGTTGATGTGCTGGACGCAATAGCCTATATTTATGTAATGCTCCTACCGTGCTGATTTTTGGTTAAGGAATTGTTAGTACAATAGTAACATCTTTTGATGCTGTAAGTAATGTTCCATAGATTTTACGACCCGGGCCGAAAAACCGTCGAAATTTTCTGGATCCAACTCGTTTTTCGTTGTCTGCTAGACATGGTCTAAGCGGCTTCAACTTGTTTTGCTTGGTAGGAGCCTGGCTTTCGACCAAGTGTGAATCATACATCCTCCCAGAGTCCCAGTCCTAAAAAGGAGAAAAAAAAGGTTTTAATAACAATACACGGCTGGGCTGGGCTCGCGAGAGAGCACCGAGGAGAGCTCGCGAGAGGGCTGGGCTGGGCTCGTCTAGAGAAACCACACCCCGCACCTTCCGACTCCTCCAGAGACCGAAAGCACTCACTCCACTCCCCCCTTCCTCTCCCGAACTTCAGACTCCAGAGGCGGGAAAGGCTGGTAAGCGAAGAACCCTAACCCGAGAAAGGAGTCCGGAGGCGGAAGGCAGGCGAGCGAGGAACCCTAACGCTAAAGGAGGAGGAAGAGTCCCGGATCCGCAAGGTAGGCACTAAAATCCCTACCGAAATTTCTCGCCTTTCCAACGTATCCCAACCCAATCGACTAGATAGGGGAGGAGGAGCGGTGAGCGGAGGGGACGGCCGGCGGCGATTCGTGCCTCCTAATCCCTACCCTATTTGCAGGCAGCGACGATGGCGGTGCTTCTTCGACAGGGGGCGAGGAGGGTCGGTGGCTCCGTGCTCCACCGAACCCAGGCGGCAGTCACATCACCGGCAGTTGCGGAGGAGCGACGCCGGATCCACGTGCCAAGGCGCATGTACTTCACCCAAAAGGTATCTTAACCAAAGCTCACATCTTTTTCCCCGCGTGATTTCCGGCCTGTTGTTTTGATGTGCGAATACCTCACGCGAACAAGGATCAAGTGAGCGAGATCATCGAATTCTTCACAGCTAACATGTGTGACTTCTTAATTTGGTCTCTCTGCTTATTAGAAACAAGAGCAGGATTAACCTACCCGAAGTAGCATTTGATAGAGGAAGCAGCCTTATTTCCTGTTGATCATCTTAAAGTTGTTGACTTTTACCAATTGCAACATATAAGATGTCTAATTTGTTTACTTTTACCACTTTAGACAATTGCACCATATAAGATGTCTAATTTGTTGCTCTGCTGTTTTAGTGTCTTGACCAATCTCCCCTTTTGCCTCTGCAATTCATAACACTAGTTAATGATTAATGATTTCCTAGTTATTCAACTAAGGGAAGCTATTTCAATCAATCCATTCAACAGGGCCCCTAATTAGCAACTAAACATTTACACGATATTGGCCCTGTTAGTAGTTGCTTCACATCATGCAGTCTGTATCAAAAGCTCAATTGACAGTATTCTTCTTATCAGCACTCAATTAATGATCTAGAGAGCTATCATCGAACTCTTCACACCTAACATGTGTGACTTCTGAATTTGGTCTCTTTGCCATTAGAAATAAGAGAAATATTGAAGTCATCACTTTTACTCATCCTTAGGAAGCAGCCTTATTTCCAGTTTGATCATCTCAAAGTTGTCACTTTTCACCCCTATAGCAAATTGCAACATGTAAGATGTTTAATCTTTTGCTCTGCCGTTTTGATGTGTTGAAAATTTTCATCTCCTGCCTGCTGCAGTTCATTATACTAGTGAATGAATGATTTCCTAAGCACCCGGAGGAGGCATCTTAGCAAAATCTGACATATTTTACCTGGCATGATTTCTGGCTAGTTGTTTTGTCGCACAAATACCTCACACCATCATGGATCTAGCGAGCGATAATCGAATTCTTCGCAACTAACACGTGCGACTTCTTATTTTGGTCGCTTGGCTATTAGAAACAAGAGCAAGATCAACCTACACAAAAACAGCATTTTTTGAGAAAGCAGCCTTATTTCCTGGTTGATCATACTGAAGTTGTGACTTTTTACTCACCCCTTTAGCAAATTGCAACATCTAAGATGTCTAATTTGTTGCTCTACTGTTTTGATATCTTGAACAATCTCCTCTTCTGCCTGCTGCAATTCATAACATTACTCAATGATTGATTTCCTAAGCATCCTAATATTTTAACTCGCATGATTTCCGGCTAGTGGTTTTGCTGCCCAAATACTTCACATGATCATGGATCTAGCAAGCGATAATCGAATTCTCACAGCTAACATGTGTGACGTTTTGGTCTCTCTGCTATTACAAACAAGAGAAGATCAACCTACCCAAAGCAGCATTTTTTTAGAGGAAGCAGCCTTATTACCTGGCTGATCATCTAAAGGTGGTGACCTTTACTCACCCCCTTAGCAAATTGCAACATATAAGATGTTTGATTTGTTGCTGATGTGTGTCTTGAACATTCTCTTTTGTCTGTTACATTTCATAGCACTAGCCAATGATTGATTTCCTAAGCACCCTTGTATTTTAACTCGCATTATTTTCGGCTAGTTGTGTGACTTCTTAATTTGGTAACATGTGCCACTTCTTAATTTGGTCCCTTGGGTCTTGCTAGCGACAGTCGAATTCTTCACAGCTAACATGTGTGACTTCTTAATTTGGTCTCTGCTATTAGGAACAAGAACAATATTACCTGCACAAAGTAGCATTTTTTGAGGAAGCAGCTTTATTTCCTGGTTTATCATCTAAAAGTGGTGACTTTTACTCACCCCTTTAGCAAATTGCAACATATAAGATGTCTAATTTGGTTGCTGCTGTGCGTCTTGGACAATCTCTTTTGTCTGCTGCATTTGATAACACTAGTCAACGATTGATTTCCTAGCTGTCCCAACTGAGGGAAGCAATTTCAAGCAATCCATTCAACAGGGCTGCTAAAACATTTACGACGATATTGACTCTGTTAGTAGTTGCTTGGCATTATTCGTTCCATAACGAATGTTCAATTGACATTATACTTCTTATTATCAGCACACAAATTACTGATCATTATCTATGTGTATCCAGCAAGCTGTTCGGGAACTTAATCGCCAGATCCAGAAGAAGAAAGAGGAGCTCTATGATGTGCTGTGCAAGGCGGAGCAGAACTTTTGGACTTCTAGCTTGCGTAACAAGCTGATGCTCCAGCATCTTTCCCTGCAGGTGAAGCCAAGACCAGCAGACACCAAATGGTATGATGTCAGAAGATATGCAGTTTGTCTATTCCTTGTTCCTTTGGTGTGTGACAGGAGTTGACATGATCTCATTTGACATACCCTTGCAGGCAGATTTTGCGTTTTGCAAAAATGGCTGTCAATGTGGTGGATGCAGCGGGGCTCATTGCGTTGACCGGTGTGGTGGGTTCTTTTGTGCTTGATGTTGGAAAATTCATTCTAGAAAGGAGGGCATACCAGGCCATGGTGAGAGAGGAAGCGGCTAGAGCAAAGAGAAGCGGAGAAAAGATCTGGCCTGATGGAGAACTAGTCTTGACGCATGAAGAAGAAAGCAAAGACTGAAGACCACTGACAAGATCCCATTTGATGGATAAGCAGCAGGCCCTTCCTTAAAGAGTTAGAGGGATATGCCAACTTGTTGTTATTCTTACTACTCTACTTGTATTGTTGTGATGTCCATTCTGGGGATGTTTTCATGGTAGCACTAGCTAGAAGTTGAGTAGCACTAGCCGGTGGAGTGGTATATGTGTGACATGCTATGTTATAACAATCTAATCGTAGTAGTTGATGAGTCTGTTATTTTGGGTGTATAGTTATCTGGGCTGTTGGAGAGTTGCTTGGGCTCTGCTGCCTCGGGTTAAATACTGATTGGGTTTGTTATTCCGAGGCGCCAAAATATTCTCCATAGGTTTATTATTACTCCCTCCGATCCATATTAATTGACTTGGATTTATCAAAATTTAGATGAACATGTATACTAATTAGTGTTTAGATTCATCTAAATCTAAAAAAATTTGAGTCAATCAATATGGGTTGGAGGGAGTATTATATATATCTTGTGTAGCACATGGCCGGGGGAGCTGCTCTCTGGCTAGCCGCAGCAGCAATAATAAGGAGACCTAGAGGCCGCTAAACAAGGAGGTACGCCGAGGGGGCTACGTCGACGGCCACCGTCGGCACAGCCTGTGCTGACGGCAATTTGTAGCTGTGCCGACGGCAGCCGGCCGTCGGCGTAGTAAATTTTTCCTGTAGTGAATTATGGGAGTACAAATTCATATGCATGCGCAAAAAATAAGTAAAAAAATAGACATATTAGACACAGATTATGGGGGTAACAGATTCATATGAATTCCTCGCGTGTTGCTGCGGGAATTTAGAAGAATGTCCTGAAAATGCCTTTTAAATGAGTTTTTCTTTGCAAATCACGCAACACATACAAAATGCAATATATGATTGCACACAAATAGATGTCATGAATGGCTAATTAGAAAAATTAGAAACGCATGTAAAATTGCATTTTGTATGTGTTGCGTGATTATACAGAAAATTAGAAAAAATATGGTGGACAAAATTGCTGGACAAACGTGTATCATCAGCAGGAAAATTAGAAAAATATGGTGGTTAGACCGAAGGTATTTGTGTAAATACGAAAGTAACTACAATAAGCTATTTATGCCACCATTTAAACGCATGTAAACCTACATTTGAATAGTGATATGTGTTACTTCTAAAATATACTTATGGTGATAAAAATGATTGGTGGAAAGGAGTCCTGCATGGGACGATCAGGTATCAAATATCAACGGATGCTTCTACTCGCGAAATAGTTATCTAGTACATCATGTAAAGAAAAGTTATTTAGCACATTCTGTTAACACACGCACTGCAATAATTATATCGGATTATCCACGACAGAAGTTTCACCTATTATAATAAAAATATTTGGAGGCCTAAACCTGCATACAATATGAATTATTGATAAGAAACAACATCTCAAGTATACCCACTTTGTATGTATAAGCTTAAAGTAGCAAAAAATATGTGGAAAGGAGAACAAATAAAAAGGGAAATGTGGATACGTATGGATGCATCAGGCAATAGCCGGTCACGGACTGTTGGAATTTCTTCTTCAATTTGCATTTGTGGTCGAGCACTGCAACGAATCAGGCAACAGCCGCAGGGGAGAGAAACATGGAATATGGAAATACGAATCAGCGGACGTTGTGGATTTGATTTCAAGAGTAAAGTAGTACTCGCTTCGTCTAAAAATAAATGAACTTAGTTTTGTCTAAATTTGAATATAGACAGAACGAGTAGTAAAACCGGCGGCGACATGGGAGATCAGAGGGCATCCATCAGTTCGTGGTGAGGGCGAAGAAAGCGTCCGTCAAAGATTTGAAGCGGCAGCATGGTGCTACTGATCGCATTGATTTTTTTAGACAAATCGCGAGTATTTATTTAATTTCCTTGAGCTTGAGAAGAAATAAAGATGGGCTGGATGGATTGCAGCATGTGAAAAGTAAGCAGAGTTGGGCCGGCCTAAAATGGAAGGCTGGAAAGAGTGTTCTGTGGGCTAGACTGGATATCAATTCGCGAAGCGAATGATGAAGCGCTACGGATGAAAGCCAGACCACCCGTTCAAAAAAAGATGAAAGCCAGCCCAGGGAACGCAAGACGGAAGGAGTATGCCGACGTGGACACAGTGCATGTGCAGCTCGCAAACATCATAGCGTCTCCACACGCTTGAGGTTCCCTGCCAGAATTCCGGTACTATTTAGCGCCGGATGAATATAACTCTCGGTCTAATAACGAATTCGTTTTTCAATTGCGTGGTTTTTAAGCAGACGTTTTTATTAAGAATATTTCGCTCGAATTCAGCTCAAATTCATACAGTTAGGCATAAATATAAATACAGAGCAATGTTCGGCATAAAATTAAAGACAATAAAGTTCAACATAATTCTCCATAGAATGAAACACAACATAGTTTGACCTAGTTCGTCCAGATCATGTTCGGCATGGCTGCTATGTGTTTTTCTTGCATATTCATATGTGCTCCACCAGATCATCCTGCAGTTGTTGATGCTCTATCGGATATCGGATCTTCTGACGTATGACAATAAAGGTAGTCCACAATGCCTGTACCTAGTGATCAGGCTCTACAAGAGGCCCTTGTCTGTAATATGGCTCCTCCTACTCGAGCAAATCCACTAGATGCTTCCGCTCGTCCTCAATGATCATGTTCTACAAGGTCACACGACAATTCATCATTTTACACATCTGATCTTTCGACCAGTTCATAGCAGGAAACTGGACAATTGCAAACCTTTGTTGGAGCACAATAAATTCCCGCTCCACGTCCTTCCTGCAAGCTTCCTGCTCCTTGGCAAACTGAGCATGCTTAGGAAACATGGGGCTTGAGATAGTCTTCACAAATATTGACCATCTTGGATATATGCCGTCTACAAGATAGTATCCCTTGTTATAGTGGTGCCCGTTGATCTCAAAATCCACCGAGAGATCATGACCCTCAACAATCTTGGCGAAAACATTTGAGGACCGGAGAACGTCGATGTCGTTGTTCGATCCTGCCATGCCAAAGAAGGAGTGTCAAATCCAAAGATCATGTATAGAAACTACCTCGAGTATCACAATGCAACCTCCTTTGTGGCCTTTGTACATTCCCCACCAAGCAAATTGATAGTTCTTCCAGTGCCAATGCATACAGTCGATGCTTCCAAGCATACGAAGAAATCCTCTACTTTTATTTACTGCGACGATCCAAGCAGTGTCTTTAGCAGTGAGTGTTCTCAAGTATTGTGGCCCAAACACTGCAATCACTACCCTACAAAACATGTCCAAGCAATCCATGGCGGTGGAATCGACCATGCGGAGATAGTCATCGGTACTATCACTCGGAGCTTCGTATGCAAGGAACCTCATCGCCACCGTGTACTTCTGCAGTGAGGAAAACCCTAACATGTCGATGTAGTCCTTCTTGCATATGAAGTAGGGGTCATACTCCCGGAAGGTATGCACGATCTCGAGCAAGAGTTTCCGGCTCATCCTGAAACGGTGCCGAAACACGGCCTCTTCATGCAGCGGGTTGTCGGCGTACATCATGTAGTAGCGCTCCTTCCGCTGCCTTGCTTTGTACTTTCGACGACCCTTCACCAAGCCACCACGCTTTGGCACTGTAGTGTGCATGTACATCCTGGCCAGGGATCCGAGGATCCGCATGTGCTTTTCATATTTAGCGGCTACGGCGGTCTCTTCCTCCAGCAGTAGGGCGAACATCTCCTTGTCGTTGGAATCCATGGCCGAACAGGCAAAACACCGAACACTTCGCGGGCGAGGTGGGCGGGAGAAGGCAAAACAATGGCTATGGCAAGGGGAAAGAATGCGGCGGCGGCAGACCTTTCTATAGGCGTGGATTCGGCAAGGCAGGGCGGGCATCGCCGGTGGCGACATAGCGGCAAGGGGTAGCTGGACAAGGCTCTATGCCGTGGGAGAGTTTAATCACAGTGCGGAATGGGTTGTCTCACCGACAAGGTTGGCCCACCCTTTTTTATTTTATCCGGCGTTCCCAAACGACTCTCAATGCCCTGGGTTCGGCCTTGGAACCCCGGATGTAATTTAGACCAAATCCGACGAAAAATAGATGTCTGAAAACACGACTGGACAAATTTTCACCGTCCAGATGTAAAAGACGGCCTAGGGAGACCCTTCTGGGAATGCTAGTGGAGATGCTCTTAAATGAAGATAGTGAGAATTAACTTTATACTAGATATTATAGATAAGAGGATGAAATGGTCTCTAAAACATGTATGACAGGGATAAATATAACTTTTTTTGTAATCCAAGGAGAGTTGCTAGTGATTTTTTTTCAAAGCAGAGATGTTTGCGAAAATATATATCCCTACATCTCCACTAGCATTCTACTAATAAACGCACGCGAGAATTTTTATTATTTTGCACATTTTTAGAGGCCAGAGAAATCGTAGCATCAAGAAAAAAGAATTCGGAAATGCTGAAGTATTTGCTCGGGATGTTGATGTTGTTCCCCACGATCAAAATTGAACAATGTATCTTTGTGGGTTTAAAAAATGGAACGGTCGCGTGCCCTCTTTTCTATCCAAATTCTGAAGTATTTTCTTAGAAAAGAGAAGTCGGAGTAGAAATATGATAGATTATGAACTTAGGGCATCTCTACCGGGGAGACCCAAATGATCCGACCATGTGTGTTTTTGTTGACGTGGACAACCATACCTAAGGCCAACTTCAACGCCCCCTCCCCCCCCACGCAAATGGTCTGCACGGGTCCGAACTGGTCCGGTAGAACACAACCCATGGTCCAAAGACAACCTGCAAATGGAGAGGACACCCCGGAGCGGTCCGTTTCGGAGCAAACCGGTCCCAAATATGGGGTTGGAATGCGGTGGGACGGACGGCTGTCGCATTCGGCTATGTCCTTCCGAGGCTTTGACGGGGCCCACCTAGCGGTGTCCCAGCAAGAGGACCGCGCCGTCCCCATCCACACCACACTCTACTCCCCAGTCCACTTGGGTCAAATCCCAAAACCCTAGCTCTCTCCCCACCGACAAGCCCCTCTGTCGCCGGCCACGATGATGAAAGGGGGCCCGGCCAAAATGACCACGCGGCCTGCTCCTCCGCCGATGGCAGCCGACACCTCCATCGCCACTCCGTGTCGACGTCTCTACAATTGCGCGACTACTCCATCCACAGCGGCCCAGCAGCGCTGCCGCGTCCGCGCTCCGAGTGGCGCGTCTATGTCAGCCTTGAGGCCACGTGCCCCTGCCTAGACGTGCACCTACCGGCGGGGTAGCACCTTAACCCCGCTCGCGTGCCTATGCTGGCCATCCCTGTGTCGGCCCTGCTCACCGCCACGTGATCTGCCACCGACAGGCCTTCCTGCTGCCAGATCTGCGGCCAGACCCGACCTACTCCATCCACTTTGACTTCTGGGACCAGTGGTTCAAGGTGGAGCACACGACGTAGTGCGAGGCCATCGAGGTCCACCTCGAGAACCTCGACGACGCCGACAATGATTACTAGGAGGAGTCTGACGAGGACTCCGGCATGGAGGATGAGGCCAAGGACAACCACGTCGACGACCTCGACTACTTCGGACCGCCGCAGCCTGGCCTCCCGGACTGGTCGCGCTACAGGGGCGCCGTCACCGTTGAGTACGAGGTGTGGCAGCAGTAGTCGGGCCAGGTGGTCGTCAATGTGGAGGAGCCAGAGCCACCGAAGCCCTGGCCGATGATGGAGGATGAGGAGATCAAGGCCGGCATCCTTGCCTCATAGCTAGAGGAGGAGAGGAAGTGGGATGGCATGGGATAGGCCGGCACTACTCCTGGGTGGCGGCACAGGCCCAGATGCCCCTAGCACCGCCCGCGCTCCCGGCGCCTTGTCCTGATCCGGCCCGAGCGGCGCGTGGACACCGCCCCAGGTCTTCATCTCATCGATGACGACGAGTAGGCGACACACAGCAGCAAGACCGGCGTCAGCCAGCCAACAACAATGTCGGTTCCCCTCCATGCTACGGCCACCCATAATATTGGGTGTTTTGTGTGTGTGTGTATATTCTAACTACCCTGGGACCTTAATTATAATTTGTATCATTATTTTTCGCCTTGTCCTTTTTTTGTGCAATTGTTTTTGCGGGTGAATGCCCGTTGGGGACACATGCCATTGCAAACAGGCTCAGCGTGGACGACCTGTCCACCAAACCCGCAAACGGACCAAATCGGGTCCATTCGATGTATGAAATGGGGAAGCTTGTTGTAGATGGCCTAAAAAGGCTCCAAACAGACCCTATCCTTTGTGAACGGATCCCGTCTACCAAATTTGGATTAGGGCATCTTCACCTGCACGAGCCAAATAGTTTGATTCTGTCTGTTTGCGTCAGCCGCTAACAATTTTTGATCGGGGTCCAGCATGTCTGGCCAGCCGCGCGACCCATTTGTCTACACTGTCGAGTGCATGCCAAAATTATCATCTCTTTGCACATTGTAGCACAAAGTACATAGACAAATGTACAATTTGGCAAGCAAATAAACTAGATTAGGTCATCAAATTAAAATAGTGCTTACATATGAAAGATTGGTGGAATGGTAGTTTCTAGCTTGCTTCACCTTGATGAAAAATTGGAAAGATTGTTCTCACCTAGAGCAAAGAGGATACACAAGACACACACACAAACGGCCTATAGTGTAAGGTTAGAAGGGTGGATAGGAAATGGAACAATCAAACTAAAAGGTTGTTGTCAAAAGTAGGTAAAATCCAACAATAAAGCAATCTCAAAGAAAAGGGTTAAAAAGGGTGACAAGAACATGTGATTATGCACACGCAGTGGAGGTAGTTGTGGCTAGCACGACTATGGAAATTGAGCAACAGATGAAAATGGTCCTAGCAAAGACTAATGCTCGGTGTCGTGTCACCAAGAGGAGAGACTGTAGCTCATGAAAAGTTTTAGAAGCAATGGATTTGTACACTTGCCTTGCTCTAACTCACGCTCTTTCTTACAAACTTAGGACTCTATTTGTATTGGTATACTTTCTTTTTCTTTTGCTTTTTTATATTTTCCTTTATTTCTATGCCATGGAGTCAACTATTTCTATTTCCGATGGACTATCACTATGCAAGAGCAAGTGTATAATGCCTCCATGAACACAAAATAACCTACACTCGATAGGTTAGGTAACGCACAAAGGAAGAAGGGTTAACAAATGTGGTGCAAGTTATACCTTATGTTGATGTGGAACTTGCAACTATTGGTATAGGGAATTACATGAGTTCTGTGGTATCGATGTTGAGAGCGATGAGTGGTTGCAGACGCAATATTAGATGACAGACACGCACCCGAAACACAAGCAACAAAATGATTGGTCAAAAGGACAATAGGAGAAAATAAAAAAATAGGAAGTAGGGGCCGGTAGTACGGGCCGGTAGTACCGCGTGTTCCCACCAATAGTATCTCTCGCGTCCCGTAGTACTCCCTCCGTCCCAAAATGTAAGACGCCTAAACTTTAATCAAAAGTAAACATATTTTAAGTTTGACCAAATTTATATATAAAAATATAAACATCCACAATATCAATAGATTCACCATAAAGTATAGTTTCTCAATATGTCTATCTGATATCGCAGATATTCGTATTTTCTATAAACTTAGTCAAACTTAGGAGATGTTGACTTTTGACTAAAGCTTAGGCGCCTTACATTTTGGGACGGAGGGAGTACCGTTTATCGGGCTAGTAGTACCGGTTGCGTGGAATGATGTTCGTGCCTATATGGAACAGGAGCAGAAATTGGCCCAATTTTTTTCTCAAATCCGAGCGATTTTGACCAAATTAGAGAGGGTAAACACAAGCAAAAGGTAGACCAAAGAAAAGTTTATTATGGACCAAAACCACGACCAACTCACCAAAACGAGAGATCGATCCAAAATCCATTTAGGGCTATTTTTTGGATATTTTCGAATTTATGGTGGAAATCAATGACGAAGTCAAATCCGTGTCACCAAAAGCTACTGATACTATTTATTTGCGAGTTCCTTAGGGGTTGAGACTTGGGTGGCCCGGTCTTAGCGGATTTGGGGTCGAGGTGAGGGGGAAACACGACGAATGCGATGAACTCAACTCGAATGCAAGGTAAAGATATAAACACATGCAAATACACACACAATCTGATTTTCTCCTATTTGTTTGAACAACCAATCCAATAGAATCCGTAGGCGAGGGACCTTGTGGTAGAATCACCCGAGGAGAGGTTGTCAAGCAAAATGGTAGAATCCCAACCAAGGAGAGAGTAGCAGCAACCAAGTAAAATCCTAAAGGGAAAGACCAAGCACTACTAGAATCCTTAACTAAGAGAGACCAAGTACTTGAGGAGGGCCTTGATACAACTCATAGATTCAATCTTGATAGGTTCCCTAATTCTAGGGTTCTCGGGCTCATGGTAAGAGTATCAACTCAATTCATATCATATCTAGGGTTTCTAGGAAGAGGTGGGGGCATATTTATAGGCCATCCACTTAAACATGGGTAGTTCATGCATAAAGGGAAGTTTGGAGGCGTTACATGGGTTGAGGCCCAACTGTAGTGCGCACATGCACATACTTGATCGGTAGTACCGATCATCCGGTCCGGTAGTACCACTGGCAGTGTTCAGATCGGTAGTGCCAGGCTTTGGCAGGTGTGCGAGCTCCAGGTCCGATAGTACCGGAGTAAGGGCGATAGTACCGGCTACAAGTGGTGGTGCCAGTCTTGGGTAGCGGGAAGATCTGGCGATTTTGCACAACTCGACGGTGTGGGTTGATAGTACCGGTTGACGGGGCGGTATTACCGGTGGTAACTGGCGTCTTGGTGAAGCTCGTCGAGTCGATGTGGTAGTACCGGTCCGACCCAACGGTAGTACCGGTGGCGCATGTCTCTTGCATGTCCTCTTCCATGCTTCTTTCTTAGGGGTCTTGGTTGCTGAGACATCCTTCTCTCCTCCTCTTGGCATGATGGTCATGGGCCTAGTCATATAATAGGAACTTGGCTCAAATAGGATCCATTTCAAGTGATGATCAAAGAAAGAAAAGAGATGGAAGGAATTCACTTTTGTAGGAATGGTTTGCATAACATGATGTGGACCAATGATGATTGCCATGTGTTCCGCTACAACACAAGTATGCCATGTTGCCCGAACCATCTGGAAACAAACAAATAAATAAAAGCAGGAAACCCTCATGGTGACAAACCAACAACCCTTGGGGCACTAACTCAGATTGCTTCCCAAGGTCGTTACCTCAGCATACCACCACCATCAGGGCCGCCGCCCCGGATTGTTCCATGATCGCCAGCAAGGTAGCCCTACATAAGGTGCAATACTCACCCACCCGATGTAGGTTTGGGCCTGTAGGGTCCGCAGCATAGAAAACAAAAAATTTCCT
The DNA here is from genome assembly GCA_916181665.1 of Avena sativa. Taxonomy (NCBI): domain Eukaryota; kingdom Viridiplantae; phylum Streptophyta; class Magnoliopsida; order Poales; family Poaceae; genus Avena; species Avena sativa. Next base: position 3,035,917 of record OV702295.1, read on the forward strand.
ACGATGGGAACAACTATGTACCAAGATCTATCTACTAGATACAAGCAACAGGTGGATATATATCCATAGAATACATACCCTCGAAGACCGAATAGCTTTAACGAGGTTGTACTCATGGATGATGTAGTCAAACACTTGCCGATCTCAAGATCGTGAAGAAGTCCATCTGGTCCAGCCGGTTCAGCACCATCAAGTCCAGCAACACAAAAGAGTGGTGCATCCGTGATTGCACACTTGTCCGGGTACCCCGACAACCTCCGCGCCCTCACTCCAGCGAAGCAGCGGAAGCAACAAATCCTTCCAGAAAAAGCCACCGGGAACATGCATCTCGCTGATCCGAGACCATGGAGAAATTCTAAAAGGGGGAGAGAGATCCTTCACGAGGAGGTGTACTTTGAGAGGAGGAGAGGGTGGCCTTTTATAGGGAGCGGGGGCACCCCAAGGGGCATGACGCCCAGCCATGGTGGCTGCCCCCACCTCTTCCACATTCATGTGGGTGGATCTCCCACTCAAAATGAAAAGCCTCCACTCCCATTAAAAAGTCTCCACTCAAAAATCCACTCACATGCATTAAATTTCCACCAAATTTAATGCAAGCTCTCATTTAAATAAAACTCATTTATTTATTCAGAATTTTGTTAATTACTCTAATTAACTAACATTCACATAAAACCCCTTATAACATTTCAATTTCACATGCAGAACCAGTTTCAGCAATTTCAACCGAAATAGTTCCGGTGTCTAGTGAAATAAATTCCTGTGCTTTCCTTTTTATTTCTCTGGCATATTATTTGCACCAAATGGTGTCAGTATTCCTTAACTGTGTCACCCTACGGTTCGTGAATAATATATACATGATCGAGACCCCTCTCTGATCAATAATCAGCAGCGGGACCTGGAGATTCGTACTGACTCCCACATACTCAACGATGACTTCTGTGATCGTGTGAACCTTATACGCATGTAACTCAATCCCTTTGTCTCGCGATATATTACATGTCCGAGATTCGATCATCGCTATTGCAGGGAATATGCCCAAGAGGCAATAATAAAGTGGTTATTATCGTATTCCTTATTTACGACAAATGTTTATTTTGCATGCTATAATTGTATTAATACGGAAACGTTAACACATGTGTGTTTAATAAACAAAAAAAGTTCATAGTTATGCCTCTCTTATAAACTAGCTCGTTGATTAACAAGATGATCAAAGGTTTCCTGATCATGGACATTGGATGTTGTTAATAACGAGGTCACAACATTCGGGTAATGGTGATGAACATTCATCCGAAGTATAGCATTATGATCAAGGTCATTGTGTTTATATTTCTATAACATCATATGAAGTAATATTAGTCCTTAGACCATGAGATCATGTCAATCACTAACACCGGAAGAGTATCTTGATAACATCAAACATCACACCGTAATAGGGTGATTATAAAGATGGGTTCAGTGCTACGAAGGTGTTATGTTGAGGCTCATGGATCAAGAGTGGAATTTGTCCATCCCGATGACGGAGAGATATACTCTGGTCCCTCTCGGTGATATCACATTGGTTAGCTTGCAAGCAAGTGATTTGATCACTAGAATATTATATCACGGGAACGAGAAAAGAGTACATGTCGGTAACAAGATCAAATTAGGTATGAGGATACCGATGATCGAATCTCGGGAATGTAATATATCGCGAGACAAAGGGATTGAGTTACATGCGTATAAGGTTCACACGATCACAGAAGTCATCGTTGAATATGTGGGAGTCAGTATGGATCTCCAGGTACCGCTGCTGATTATTGATCGGAGAGGGGTATAGATCATGTCTACATTATTCGTGAACCGTAGGGTGACACACTTAAGGGATACCGACACCATTTGGAGCAAATAATATGCCAGAGAAAAAAAAGGAAAGCGCGGGAATTTATTTCACTAGACACCAAAACGGTTTCGGTTGAAATTGCTGAAACTGGTTCTGCATGTGAAATTGAAATGTTGTAAGGGGTTTTATGTGAATGTTTGTTAATTAAAGTAATTAACAAAATTCTGAATAAATAAATAAAAGAGTTTTATTTAAATGAGAGCTTGCATTAAATCTGGTGGAAATTTAATGCATGTGAGTGGATTTTTGAGTGGAGGCTTTTTAATGGGAGTGGAGGCTTTTCATTTTGAGTGGGAGCTCCACCCACATGAATGTGGGTGCCCCCTCTCCCTATAAAAGGCCCCCCTCTCATCCTCTCAAAGCACACCTCCTCGCGAAGGATCTCTCTCCCCCCTTTAGAATTTCCCCATGGTCTCGGATAAGCGAGATACATGTTCCCGGTGGATTCTTCTGGAAGGATTTGTTGCTTCCGCTGCTTCGCTGGAGCGAGAGCGCGGAGGTTGTCGGGGTACCCGGACGTGTGTGCGATCACGTATGCACCTCTGCTTTGCGGTGCTGGACGTGATGGTGCTGGACCGGATGGACCAAATGGACTTCATCACGATCTTGAGATCGGCAAGCGTTCGACTGCATCATCCACGAGTACAACCTCGTTAACGCTATACGGTCTTCGAGGGTATGTATTCTATGTATGTATATCCACCCGTTGCTTGTATCTAATAGATAGATCTTGGTACATAGTTGTTCCCATCGTAGGAATTTTTTTGTTTTCTATGCTGCGAACCCTATAGTGGTATTAGAGCCGGATCTATGCGTAGATGCTTTGCACGGGTAGTAAACATATGAGTATGTGGGCGATGATGATCATCTTATTGCTTCTTAGTTGTACTTTGGATATTGGTGGCATAGTGGGATGAAGCGGCCCGGACAAACTTTACACGTCCTCGCACATGAGACGTGTTCCACGTTTGACATGCAACTAGTTTTGCATAAGTGGCTAGCGGGTGTCTGTCTCTCCCACTATGGTCAATATCTAATATGCAACGAGTTGTCAACAATTTGATTATCCTCGTTGTGGTTCATATTCGTAGGTAAGAACGGTTCTATATTCGAAAGCCCTAAGCCACGTAAAACTTGCAATTGATAAATTAGAGGCGTCTAGTTTAGATTATTGCTGGGCTAGTGTTATGATATGGTGATGTTGTAAGTAGAAGTATGAGATGATACTCTTACAACACACATAGCGTGTAAGTTCCATAGACCTTGACCTTACACATAAAAGTATGATAGAGATTATACCACGGTGCACATGATGGAGATCATATGCGGGAACCATATCATTTCACTTATAAACATGTGATGTTTGATTGCATCTTATATTGCTAGTTTGGCGTTTTATTAGCATAATAAGATGATCCCTCATTTAGATATCAAGATAAAAATGTGTTCTTCCTTAAGTATGCACCGACAATGTTTCATCACTTCAAGACATCACGTGATGATCGGGTGTACTTGAATCCACGAGCATATCTCGGGTGTAAGACATTTACACACGCGAATACTAAGGTTCTTACTTGGCGATCCTAGCATGTACAGACATGGCCTCGGAACACGGACCGAAAGGTTAAGCATGAGTCATATTTTTGATATGATGACCATATGGATGCTCGCCTTTGAAGCTACACCGACTCACGTGATGATCAGACTTGGTGTAGTGGATTTGGTTCATGTAATCACCAAAAGGCATGAGGGATGTCGTTTTTGAGTGGGAGTTCATTTCTAATTTGGATTAGTAGAACTCAATTTATCATAAATTAAATCAAAGTGAATTTGCATAATTTGTTGTAGTCATTGGCATTTGTTCACCACCTTATGCTTAGTTGTAATTGAGATAATAGAACTATAGAATTCTGGATATTTACTTTACGAACTGGTATCGTATTATGTTGAGTGTCAATCTAAAGTTTAAAGTACTATTGCAAACTTTCAGCAAACTCTGTTTACTCCGTGCGATTTAATAATTGGTATTAAATCGAGAGTAACAATTCCAGTGTTAGTATCTTAAGTATCATGTTTGCCTCCATGATTCTTGATTGTTTTAATATCAAGTTTATCTAGGAGCTGAAAGAATTTTTTTCAGAAACCATCATGTGTGGAAGATATAACGATATCTGAAACAATGTTTTTGGTTGCAATATGATAGAGTATAATGTATGTTCTCATATTGGATGAGAATTTGCGAAGGTTGGAGATGCTAGACATCCTAATCATCCAAAAAGGTTTTGGAAAGTAATGTTATACTCACGATTCGCCTTTATAAGCTACAGTAGCTTGATCATGAAAATCGTCATGATAAAGGTGAATAGAAGATGTATGTAAAAGTATTTACTACACTAAAAGGATTACTAAAGAATGGATTTTGAAAGAATACCGATCATTTGATGATGGTGATCTACTTCAAAGTGCAAGTCCAAAGGTATTATTATTTGAATATACACGCTTTGGACTACGTGTCATGTATATGGCGCCACTGTTGATGTTGATAGATTCTTTTAAAAAGAAAAAGGAAATGCTGAAAGAGAATCTATTAAAATATATTTGGCAGAAAAGAAAAGATTGGAAATGTCCAATTTAGGTATATGGATGATATACATGTTATGGTTGTATTCTTTGCTTGTTAAACAATGTGGTTCTAGGGTATTGGATACCAAATTGGTTGGTATGAAATTTCATACAGAACGACGCAATTCATGAACCACAATGGCATAAGTAACTAGAAAGATAATATATTATGATGTTCATGGAAAACAAACAAACCGTTGTTTGTTTTTCTCGTTGACATCAAAGCTTGACTTCAAGATTTGTTTTAATAATAGTTATTCAAATCATGTATTATGAGAACAAAGGTTGTTCAAATAATTACCGTATTTCATATAAGATGGATGATTTACAAATCTAGTTGGAGAAATCACATCCATAAAAACCTAATGCTAAAATGTCGCAAGACAAATGATTGAAAGATCACTTACAAAGTGACATCGCCGTTTAAATTATATTGGAAAGAAAACATGAAGAAACACCATTTTCATGGATTTTTGGAGTCTTTGATTTGATCAAGTGACGCTTGTGAGACTTTTGTCGGGATAATTAAAACTTCGTTCAAAGGCCAAAGAAGAACGAACGACTAAATTATTGGAATTTATACATATCGATGTATGTAGTCCATTATGTATAGTCGTAAGCGATGGATTTCAACTTCATATACTTTCTCCAGAAATTTGAGTGAATATTCACTTAATGAGAAAGAAGTATGAAATATTTGAAAATGTTTCAAAGACTTTCAAGATGAAGTGAAAAATCATTGTAACAAGAAAAATTAAATGGTTTATGATTTTATCTTAAGGGATTTATTTGAGTTACAAGTGTAACAAGAAAAATAAATGAATCATGATTTATCATAAAGGGATTTATTTGAGTTACAAGTTTAGCAAAACACCTAGATTTACATCTACCGAAACACCATAGGAGTATGGAGTGTTTGAGATTTGTAATAAAACCTTGTTTGACATGGTTGGATCAAAGGTGTTATTTATAAAACTGCCATTATGTTTTAAAAGATTAATGCTTTAGAGACTACCGCTTTTACACTGAAAAGAGCTCCATCTTGATCCGTTGAAATGACACCATATGAGCTATGGTTTGGGGTAAAACCCAAGTTGTCATTTCTTAAATTTTGGTACGCTAAACATAAGTAAGATGTTTATAACCGAAGTCAGATGAACATGTCTTTGTAGGTTATTTCGAATAACAATTGGTTATTCCTCCATAACACCAAGGACAAAAGGGTTTGTCGCTTGAAACGTGAAGTTTCTTGAAGAAGGACATTTTCATAAATGTTAAGTAGGAGGAAAATAGAACTTTGATAAGGTTAACGAACCTTAGCTATATGTGCTGAGTTGCGCAGCGACGGAAAATGTTCCGGAGGCAGCCAGAATGCTCATGGCTCACGTGCCTCAAAGGTTGTGGTCACGGAGGTCTAAGTTCTTATTGAACCAAGTCGGTCCAAGTCGGTCGAATAAACAATCAAATACTGATATTTGAGAGTAAATCATTATTTGATAATGATAAACCGACTACATGCAAAGAAGCGATGATGGGCCCTGACTCTGTCAAATGGCTTGAAGCCATAAAATCCGTGATAGTTCCATACACGAGAAATCAAGTTTTAAACTTGGAAGACCCTCCGGAAAGGTGTAAAAACCTACCGATCGTATTTGGATCTATAAAGAAACAGACATGGATGTTTCACATCTATGAAATAGTCGACATGTCGTAAAGTATTTTACGACAATGTTCAAGGAGTTGACTATGACAAGATTTGATCTGTCATAAGCGATATTTAGTCTGGACAGATTAAAGTAGCAACCACTATATATAATTTGGTATATGGTAGATGAATAAACAAAACAAAGTTCTTCTAATAGAATGGTTACCTAGGACGTGTACATGACACGGTCCAAAGGGTTTTGTTAAATTTAAAGGATGCTAAAAGGGCATGCAAACTTTAATGGTTGAAGTAAGCATCGCGGAGTTGGAATCTTCACCATCATGAAAAAGGAGTTTTTCATCAGAGACGATGAAGATGCTTGCATTTGCAAGAAATTAAGTGGGAGCACTAAGACATATTTCTAATACATTATGTGGAGGACATCTTGTTGATTGGAAATGATGTATCTTTTATTGACAAAGGTTAAGAATTTCATTTCGATGAAAGACTTAGGCAAAACCCAAATATTTAGCATGAATGTCTATAGTGGATAGACTGTGACGCTAATATGGTTGTGCCAAACGTACATATATGAGATATTGAAGGAGTTCAATATAGAAACGACAAAAAACGGTTCTTGTCGCATGGAAAGGAATTGAATCAAGATTCAAGTGTATCAACACTTGATAAGTGAAACAAGATTCAAGTGCTTTGACACTTGATGAGTGAAATCATAAGGATGTTTTGATCAATCATACCATGATATTTACACATACAGATATGTCCTATGCTCTAAGTGTTATGAGGATATACCAGAATGAATCATAAAATGATCATTGGACGATAGTAAGGATATTTTTATGATCTTTTGGAAGAACTAAGAATATATTTGTATAGAGGTGACAAACAATTACAAATAGTTCATTATAAAGCGTTACATTGATACTAGTTTTGTCACAAGATACAAGTTAAGTCTATCTCAATTTAAACTATGGGTGGCACAATGAAATGGAAAGAAAGTTTTCATGATGGATTTGGATGAATTCCATAGTTAAGACATTGTAACGAATACTACAACAAAAAGGCTAAGTATATGACTGTTATAGTAGCAGCAAAGGAGGGAATTTGTGTCAAGTAGTTTGTTATCAAATTAAGGTGTGGTTCGCAACGGGCTAACACTAAAGATATATTGTACGACAATAGTATCGACGTGATTTAACCCCAAGGAACTAAAGGTCTCACCAAAAGACCAAATTTATACAATGCCATCTCATTGGAGAATGAGTGATGCGTGGAGACGCAAAGACATGCAAATACACACGGAGCTGAAAGCGTCAGATCCGTAGATTATGTTAACCATTTGCAGTTGCGTATATGGAACACCAGAAAGCCATAGGTGTTCAAATACGCAAAGTTTTCAAACTAGATTATTATCTCTAGTGCAAGTGGGAGACTGAAGGGAATATGCCCGAGAGGCAATAATAAAGTGGTTATTATCGTATTCCTTATTTATGATAAATGTTTATTTTGCATGCTATAATTGTATTAATATGGAAACATTAATACATGTGTGTTTAATAAACAATAAGGAAGTTCCTAGTTATGCCTCTCTTATAAACTAGCTCGTTGATTAACAAGATGATCAAAGGTTTCCTGATCATGGACATTGGATGTTGTTAATAACGAGGTCACAACATTAGGGTAATGGTGTGATGAACATTCATCCAAAGTATAGCATTACGATCAAGGTCATTGTGTTTATATTGCTATAACATCATACGAAGTAATCTTAGTCCTTAGACCATGAGATCATGTCAATCACTAACATCGGAAGAGTATCTTGATAACATCAAACGTCACACCGTAACATGGTGATTATAAAGATGGGTTCAGTGCTACGAAGGTGTTATGTTGAGGCTCATGGATCAAGAGTGGAATTTGTCCATCCCGATGACGGATAGATATACTTTGGGCCCTCTCGGTGATATCACATTGGTTAGCTTGCAAGCAAGTGATTTGATCACTAGAATGTTATATCACCGGAACGAGAAAAGAGTACATGTCGGTAACGAGATCATACTAGGTATGGGGATACCGATGATCAAATCTCGAACATGTAATATATCGCGAGACAAAGGGATTAAGTTACATGCGTATAAGGTTCACACGATCACAGAAGTCATCGTTGAATATGTGGGAGTCAGTACGGATCTCCAGGTCCCGCTGCTGATTATTGATCGGAGAGGGGTCTCGATCATGTCTACATTATTCACGAACCGTAGGGTGACACACTTAAGGGATACCGACACCATTTGGAGCAAATAATATGCCAGAAAAAAAAAGGAAAGCGCGGGAATTTATTTCACTAGACACCGAAATTGTTTCGGTTGAAATTGCTGAAACTGGTTCTAGATGTGAAATTGAAATGTTGTAAGGGGTTTTATGTGAATGTTTGTTAATTAAAGTAATTAACAAAATTCTGAATAAAGAAATAAAATAATTTTATTTAAATGAGATCTTGCATTAAATTTGGTGGAAATTTAATGCATGTGAGTGGATTTTTGAGTGGAGGCTTTTTAATGGGAGTGGAGGCTTTTCATTTTGAGTGGGAACTCCACCCACATGAATGTGGAAGAGGTGGGGCCATCCACCATGGCTGACGCCATGTCCCTTGGGGTGCCCCCCTCTCCCTATAAAAGCCCCCCCTGTCATCCTCTCAAAGCACACCTCCTCGCGAAGGATCTCTCTCCCCCTTTAGAATTTCCCCATGGTCTCGGATCAGCGAGATACATGTTCCCGGTGGATTTTTCTAGAAGGATTTGTTGCTTCCGCTGCTTCTCTGGAGCGAGGGCGCGGAGGTTGTCGGGGTACCCGGACGTGTGTGCGATCACGGATACACCACTTCTTTGCGGTGCTGGATGTGATGGTGCTGGACCGGCTGGACCAGATGGACTTCATCACGATCTTGAGATCGACAAGCGTTCGACTACATCATCCACGAGTACAACCTCATTAACGCTATACGGTCTTCGAGGGTATGTATTCTATGGATGTATATCCACCTGTTGCTTGTATCTAATAGATAGATCTTGGTACATAGTTGTTCCCATCGTGGGAAATTTTTTGTTTTCTATGCTGCGAACCCTACAGCTATATCCATACCGAGTTTGATCTCGTTAGCGACTTGTACTCTTTTCTCGTTCCTGTGATATAACATTCTAGTGATCAAATCACCTTCTTGCAAGCTAACCAATGTGATATCACCGAGAGGGCCCAGAGTATATCTCTCCGTCATCTGGATGGACAAATTCCACTCTTGATCCATGAGCCTCAACATAATACCTTCATAGCACTGAACCCATCTTTATAGTCACCCTGTAACGGTGTGACATTTGATGTTATCAAGATACTCTTCAAGTGTTAGTGATTGACATGATATCATGGTCTAAGGACTAAGATTGCTTTGTATGATGTTATAGCAATATAAACACCATGACCTTGATCGTAATGCTATACTTCGGATGAATGTTCATCACATCATTCCAACAATGTTGTGACCTCGTTATTAACAACATCCAATGTTCATGATCAGGAAACCTTTGATCATCTTGTTAATCAATGTGCTAGTTTATAAGAGAGGCATAACTAGGAACTTTCTATTTTTTATTAAACACACATGTATTAACGTTTCTGTATTAATACAATTATAGCATGCAAAATAAACATTTATCATAAATAAAAAATACGATAATAACCACTTTATTATTGCCTCTCGGGCATATTCCCTTCACTCTCCCACTTGCACTAGAGACAACAATCTAGTTTAGAAACTTTGCGTATTGAACACCTATGGCTTTCTGGTGTTCCATATATGCAACTGCAAGTGGTTAACATAATCTACGGATCTGATGCTTTCAGGTCCGTGTGTATTTGCATGTCTTTGCGTCTCCACACATCACTCATTCTCCAATGAGATGGAATTTTATAAATTTGGTCTTTTGGTGATACCTTTAGGTCCTTGGGGTTAAATCATGTTGATACTATTGTCGTACAATATATCTTTAGTGTTAGCCCGTTGCGAATCACACCTTAGTTTGATAACAAACTACTTGACACAAATGCCCTCATTTGCTGCTTCTATAGCAGTCATATACTTAGCCTTTTGTTGTAGTATCCGTCATAATGTCTTAACTTTGGAATTCATCCAAATCCATCATGGAATCGCCTTTACATTACATTGTTACACCCATAGTTTAAATTGAGATAAACTTAATTTGTATCTTGTGACAAAACTAGTATCAATGTAACGCTTTACAATGAACTATTTGTAATTGTTTGTCACCTCTACACAAATATATTCTTAGTTCTTCCAAAAGATGATAAGAATATCTTTACTAGTGTCCAATGATCATTTTATGATTCGTTCTGGTATATGCTCATAACACTTAGAGCATAGGACATATCTGGATGTGTACATAACATGGTATGATTGATCAAAATATTCTTGTGATTTCACTCATCAAGTGTCAAAGCACTTGAATCTTGTTTCACTTATCAAGTCTCGATACACTTGAATCTTGATTCAATTCTTTTCCATGCGACAAGATCCTTTTCTCGTTGTTTCTATATTGAACCCCTTCAATATATCATATATGTATGTTTGGCACGACCATATTAGCGTCACTGTTTATCCATGTAGACATTCATGCTAAATATTCGGGTTTTGCCTAAGTCTTTCATCGAAATGAAATCCTTAACCTCTGTCAATAAAAGATTCATTTCTAATCAACAAGATGTCCTCCATATAATGTATTAAAAATATGTCTCAGTGCTCCGACTTAATTTCTTGCAAATGCAAGCATCTTTATCGTCTCCTGATGAAAACTCCTTTTCATCACGGTGAAGATTCCAACTCCGTGATGCTTACTTCAACCATTGAAGTTTGCATGCCCTTTTTAGCATCCTTTGAATTAACAAAACCCTTTGGATTGTGTCATGCACACGTCCTAGGTAACTATTCTATTAGAAGAACTTTGTTTTGTTTATTCATCCACCATATACCAAATTTATATGTAGTGGTTGCCACATTAATCCATTCAGACTAAATATCGCTATGAAAGATCAAATTTTGTCATAGTTAACTCCTTGAACATTGTCGTAAAATAATTTTATGACATGTCGACTATTTCATAGATGTGAAACATCCATGTCTGTTTCTTTATAGATTCAAATACGACCGATAGGTTTTCACACCTTTAAGGAGGATCTTCCAAGTTCAAAACTTGATTTCTCGTGTATGGAACTATCACGGATTTTATGGCTTCAAGCCATTTGACGGAGTCAGGTCCGATCATCGCTTCTTTGCATGTAGTCGATTCATCATTGTTAAACAATAATGATTTACTCTCAAATCTTAGCATTTGATTGTTTTATCTGACCTACTTGGTTCAATAGGAACTTAGACCTCCGTGACTGCAACCTTTGAGGAACATGAGCCATGAGCATTGTGGCTGCCTCCGGAACGTTTTCTGGCGCTGTGTAACTCAGCACATATAGCTAAGGTTCATTAACCTTATCAAAGTTCTATTGTCCTCTCACTTAACTTTTGCGAAAAAAATCTTTTTTCAAGAAACTTCACTTTCAAGCGACAAACCCTTTTGTCCTCGGTGTTATGGAGGAATATCCAATGGTTATTCGAAATAACCTACAAAGACATGCTCGTCCGACTTTGGTTGTAAACATCTTACTTATGTTTAGTATACCAAAATTTAAGAAAGGAAAACTTGGGTTTTACCCCAAACCATAACTTACATGGTATCATTTCAACGGATAAGATGGAGCTCTTTTCAGTGTAAAAGCGGTAGTCTCTAAAGCTTTTAATCTGTTAAAACATAATGGCAATTTTATAAATAACACCTTTGATCCAATCATGTCAAACAAGGTTTCATTACAAATCTCAAACACTACATATTCCTATGGTGTTTCGGGAGATGTAAATCTAGGTATTTTGCTAAACTTGCAACTCAAATAAATCCCTTTATGATAAAATCATAAATCATTTATTTTCTTGTTACACTTGCAACTCAAATAAATCCCTTTATGATAAAATCATAAATCGTTTATTTTCTTGTTACAATGATTTTCCACTTCATCTTGAAAGTAATTGAACATTTTCAAATATTTCATACTTCTTTCTCATTAAGTGAATATTCACTCAAATTTCCGAAAAAAGCATATGAAGTTGAAATCCATCGCTTACGACTACACATAATAGACTACATACATCGATATGTATAAATTTCAATATTTTAGTCGTTCGTTTTTCTTTGGCCTTTGAACAAAGTTTTAATTATCCCAAGGTAAGTCTCACAAGCGTCACTTGATCAAATCAAAGACTCCAAAAATCCATGAATATGGAGATTTGATGCGTCGGAAACATATCTATAATTTTTTATATTCCATGCTTGTTATTATCTACTTTGCTTTGCTTTGTCTACACTTTGAGGTGCTTTTTACATGTTTTCTGGTTCTAACCTATTAACAAGTTGCCACAATGCCAGTTGCCTGTTTTCTGCTATTTTTGGTTTCAGAAAAGCTAGTTAAGAAATATTCTCGAAATTGGACGGGACAAACGTCAAAGTCAAAAACTTTACGTGGGGAACAAGAAGTCCAGAGGGGAGACGGAGAAGCGTGCCAGGGCGGCCAAACCCCCTAGGCGCGGCCAGAGGTGGGCCTGCGCCTGGGTAGGGTTTGGCACCCCTGGTCGCGTCCTCGGCCTTCCCTTTGCTTATAAGAAGCCCCCGATTAAGAAACCCTAAGCACCCGATCAAATCTCCATGAAACCGTCTGTATACGCCGCCACCATAGTCCCTAGATCGGGGGGATCTACAGTTCTTCCCGGAACCCTGCCGGAGGGGAGATCATCCTGGAGGCCTTCTCTCCGGTATGATGCGTGAGTAGTTCCACCTTGGACTATGGGTCCATGTAGTAGCTAAATGGTTGTATCTCCTCCTTTGTGCTTTCATGTATAGATCTTGTGAGCTCCATTCATGATCAAGATCTAATCTATTTGTAATCATGCATGTTGTTATTGCGGGGATTCGATGGATATTGAGATTATTATGTTGGTTTGATGAATGGTTTTGCCTTTATGATTCTATCATGTCTGTGTTGTTTGTGATCTTGCATGCTCTCCGTTGTTAGTAGCTATCTTGGCCAAGTAGTTGCTAGTGACTCCAAGAGGGGGTATTTATGCTCGATAGTGGGTTCATGCCTCTAGTTTCCAAGGGAACTGACAATAATCTCTTTCGTTGTAGAATGTGCTGTTACCACTAGGGAGAAAACAACGGTCTCTTGTTCATGGAACATGTAGACTGTTTACCTTACACACTTTGCTTAAAGTAGTTGTCTTTTGCTTGCAACTTAATACTGGAGGGGGTTCGGATGATAACCTGAAGGTGGACTTCTAGTCATAGATGTAGTTGGATGGCGGTCTATGTATCTTGTTGTATTGCCCAATCGAATCTCATAGGATCTTTCTGACTAGTAATTGCATTGTTATGCCTTGCTCAGTTCCTGTCAATTGCCCTGCTATAATTTGTTTACCCTTCATGCCATGTTGTTTATCTAAGGAGAGCACCTCTAGTGAACTATGGACCCCGGTCCAATCTTTACCATTGATACATCTTTCACTGTTACTTGTTTACTTGCTGCAATCCATTACCTTCCACACCATATGTATAGCAGAGCTTGCTCCTAATTATGAGATTGCTGCAGCTTCTTTAGTTCATATGTTGGAGGCTAGGATTATTAGCCTTAACCCCTTCATACAATTCTTGTTCCTAAAACTAAAAAAAGAAAAGAATACTAAAAAGAGGGAATTCATCCTTGAAAGTTTATTAAATGAATTCCATGATGTTGCTAGGGAAGCCAAAAAGGTCTTTGAGCGTTTCAATATGCTAGGCTCAAATGTAGATGTTGTGGGTATTTCTGATAAAACTAAGCCTAAAGAAGAATTTAAGATACCCATACCCTTTAAGCTTGTTGGAATGCATGAAGCCTTTGAAAAGAATTTTGATTGGATTGCCCCTGAAAATCTTTTTGATGAAAGTAGTAGACCGAAGTGGGATGAGAAGGGATCCTCCAAAACCCATTTGGATGAGATACCTTTCATAGTTGAAGATTTTGCAAGTATTGATGTTAATGCTTTCTCATTTGAAAATACTTGATTCTTTTTGCTTCTTGTGCCTAACTTAAAGGCGTTAACGAAAATTACTTGTTGGGAGATAACCCAAGAGTTTCCTTGAGTCTTAGAAGTTATTACTTCAGTAATGACCTCTCCTTATCCCTTTTCTTTGCTTTTTGTGCCAAGAATGACCTCTAATGGGAGGGAAGTAAGATTTGGGGAGTTGCTGTCCTGAAACAGATTTCTGTTCTCCACCAAAATAATTCATGAGGAGTCTCTGTAACTCGGATTGAGCTAAAAACTTATGAATAAATCCCCCAGTATGTTTTTTAACTTTCGTTAGTTCAACACTTTTTGATTTGAGCAACAGAAAATTTTCGAAAAAATCGGTTTCTGCCTGTTGGTCTGTTTTGACAGATTTCTGCCATTATTTGCATTTGCTTCTTATTGATTCCTTTTTGAGTTCTTTTTAGAAAATTGAGCTTTTTAAAGGAGTTACTACAGTAGATTATTGTTTTTACTGAAAATCCTTGCTGTTCCAAATCTTTTCCAGAGGTCTAATATCTTTTGAATACACTAATGTTGCTAATGAAGATTGTGTGAAGTTTTGTATGAAGGACAAATTTTAGGTGTAGAGAGAGAATGATGCAGTGAGATGAAGAATAGAAAAAATCTCAATCTTGGGGGTGCCACCATGGTGTCTCCCCAATAAATATCCAAGAGGTACAAGCGTCAAAGCGTGCAGATGCCCAAGACATCCCCTTCTTCGTTAATAAAAAGCTTAGGTCTGTCTAGACACTTCGTTTTTATTGTTTCACGCACAGTTGTGTTGTTCTTGGAGCGTCTTAGTTTTCGTTTGCTTTGCTTAGTTTGTTTATTTTTCTTGAATAAAGTAGTTTGGACCCCCGTTATCGCCGTGTTGTTTCAAATAAGTCGATTGGTGTTGGAAAGGAGTAGAAAGTTCTTGCTTAGAAGTGCAAGAGGAGCTTGCATTGACTGTGACTTAGACTTTAGCATGACATGCTAGGTGTTGTTTTGACCTTATGCTTAGTGATTATTATTGTAGCATGTCTTGTTCCAAACAATTGGGATTGCTTAGTGTGTCTTGAAGAAATTATGCGTTGTTTTAGCATACAAAAGCATAGTATTGTGGTTTTCTCCTTTGATACTTTGTTTGGGTTGACTTGGCACATGATCACACCATGTTATGACTATGAACAAGTCACCATAGGATCTATGATCATTTAGTCATTGACTTGTAGTACCACTCTATTCTTTGATTAGTAATGTATTGTCGTTCTGCATGATTATGGCCATTATTGCTCTCTTAGTTAGTTGCTCCCAGTCTTTTGCTAGCCTCCACTTGTATGAGTAAGCTCTACTCATGCTTCCAACTCCCAAGAAACCAAGCTATTACAAAGTTTCCACTATAAACTCCTATGCATGGTGTGTTACACCATTCCAAGTATATTCTTGTTTATAGCTATCTTCCAATTAAAAACTATTTTGTTATGTGAAAACTTAGTGATTAAAGCCCTCACAAACTTGATGGCACACTTTATATTCTTTGCCTCTAATAACTTGAACCATTGTGTCGTCTATGTTGTATATGCTTGCACTTATACGTTGGAATTAGCAGAACCATGCTGTCATGGGGAACGTTTTCAACATTGCACTTGTACTTTGTACTCAGTTGATATCATGCTCTTTTGTTTATAAATGTCACCGGTGTGAAATAAAGAGGGAGCTTGTAAGTCCATGGAGTTATGTATTCTATGTTATAGAAACGCCTGGGCCGCTAGCCTAAGCCATGCCTAATCATGGTGGAAAGTTGCAGCATCATCATAGTGATCTATCTGTGAAGCATCCTCAATAAAAAGCTATGCATATAGTAAATAAAAAGATGCTGAGATGCTCATTGTCGGCTTGCCTTGTCATTTTGGTTATGGGAAAGCTTCTGTACCATGTGCAAGGGGTACCCCGTTGGCGGTTCTCAATGATATGCAAATACTTACAATGACAAGAACTTACCAGGGCCTAAAGTTGAGTAGGATGAGGTGTGGCCCTCATATTCAAGGGACGTGAGATTGCCACCTTATACTTTGTCAAGCATATACTCCCTAGTTTGTTCACTTTAACCTTAATCACTTCAAGATGCTTATGATAGGGGCAATGAGGGCTCAAACTTGAAATCTCTACTTCCTTTACAAAAGCTAGTAATTTTTTATGTTCCATGCTTGTTAGTATCTACTTTGCTTTGCTTTGTCTACACTTTGAGGTGTTTTTACATGTTTTCTGGTACTAACCTATTAACAAATTGCCATAGTTCCAGTTGCTTATTTTCTGCTGTTTTTGGTTTCAGAAAAGCTAGTAAAGAAATATTCTCGGAATTGGACGGGACAAACGTCAAAGTCAATAACGGGTAACAAGAGGTCCAGAGGGGAGACGGAGAAGCGTGCTAGGGCGGACAAACCCCCCGTAGGCGTGGCTAGGGGTGGCCCCGTGCCTGGGTAGGGTTTGACCCCCCTGGTCGCCTCCTCAGCCTCCCCCTTCACCTATAAGAAGCCCCCCGATGCACAAACCCTAAGCATCCGATCAAATCTCCACGAAACCGTCTGTAGCCGCCGCCACCATCGTCCCTAGATCGGGGGGATCTGAAGTTCTTCCCGGCACCCTGCCGGAGGGGAGATCATCCCAAAGGCCTTCACTCCGGTATGATGCGTGAGTAGTTCCACCTTGGAATATGGGTCCATGTAGTAGGTAGATGGTTGTATCTCCTCCTTTGTGCTTTCGTGTATAGATCTTGTGAGCTCCGTTCATGATCAAGATCTAATCTATTTGTAATCATGCATGTTATGTTTGCGGGAATCCGATGGATATTGAGATTATTATGTTGGTTTGATTAATGGTTTTGTCTTTATGATTCTATCATGTTTGTGCTGTTTGTGATCTTGCATGCTCTCCATTGTTAGTAGCTATCTTGTCCAAGTAGTTGCTAGTGACTCCAAGAGGGGGTATTTATTCTCGATAGTGGGTTCATGCCTCTAGTTTCCAAGGGAAGTGACAATAATCTCTTCGGTTGTATAATGTGTTGATGCCACTAGGGAGAAAACAACGGGCTCTTGTTCATGAAACATGTGGAATGTTTACCTTACACACTTTTTTTAAAGCAGTTGTCTGTTGCTTGCAACTTAATACTGGAAGGGGTTCGGATGATAACCTAAAGGTGGACTTCTAGTCATAGATGCAGTTAGATGGCGGTCTATGTATCTTGTTGTATTGCCCAATCAAATCTCATATGATCTTTCTGACTAGTAATTGCATTGTTATGCCTTGCTCAGTTCTTGTCAATTGCCATGCTATAATTTGTTTACCCTTCATGCCATGTTGTTTATCTAAGGAGAGCACCTCTAGTGAACTATGGACCCCGGTCCAATCTTTACCATTGGTACATCTTCCACTGTTACTTGTTTACTTGTTGCAAACCATTACCTTCCACACCATACATTTATTCCTTTGTTACGGCAAATCGGTGATCTTGACAACCTCACTTATTCGTTGGGGCAAAGCCTTGAGTTTGTGTTGTGCAGGTCTCCACGTTGTTTGCAATACCTGTGTGACGTTTCCTTCCTCCTTCTGGTTCGATAACGTCGGTCTCAACTGACGGAAAACTTGCTGCTTGCTCTTCACACCCTGCGCTTGGGGTTACCAACGAAGTGCCACGTCAAGCACCATCAAGATTCTTTATGTTTTCTTTCCAATATAGTTTAAATGGCGATGTCACTTTGTAAGTGATCTTCCAATCATTTGTCTTGCGACATTTTAGCATTAGTTTTATGTATGTGATTTCTCCAACTAGATTTGAAAATCATCCATCTTATATGGAATACAGTAATTATTTGAACAATCTTTGTTCGCATAATACCTAATTTTTAAATAACTATTATTAAAACAAATTTTGAAGGCAAGTTTTGATGTCAACGAGAAATACAAACAACGGCTTGTTTGTTTTTGATGATCATCATCACGTATTCTCTTGCTAGTTACTTAGGCCATTGTGGTTCATGAATTGCATTGTTCTGTATGAAATTTCATACCAAACAATTCGGTATCCAATACCCAAGAACCACATTGTTTAACAAGCACAGAATACAACCATAACATGTATATCATCTATATACCTAAACTGGATATTTCTAGGCTTTTCGTTTCTGCTAAATATAATTTATAGATTCTCTTTCAGCATTTCATTTTCCTTTTTAAAAGAATCTATCAACATCAACAGTGGCGCCATATACATGCCACATAGTCCAAATCATGTATATTCAAATAATAATACCTTTAGACTTGCACTTTAAAGTACATCACCATCATCAAATGATCGGCATTCTTTCAAAATCCATTCTTTAGCAATCTTTTAGTGTAGTAAACACTTTACATACATCTTCTATTCATCCTTATCATGACGACTTTCATGATCAAGCTTAGCTTATGAAGGCGAATCGTGAGTATAATGTTACTTTCCAAAACCCTTTTTGGATGATTAGGATGTCTAGCATCTCTAACCTTTGCAAATTATCATCCAATATGAGAACATATGTTATACTCTATCATATTGCAACCAAAACATTATTTCAGATATCGTTATATCTGCCACACATGATGGTTTCTAAAACAATTCTTTCAGCTCCTAGATAAACTTAATATTAAAACAATCAAGAATCATGGAGGCAAACATGATACTTAAGATACTAACACTGGAATTGTTACTCTTGATTTAATACCAATTATTAAATTTCACAGAGTAAACAGAGTTTGCTGGAAGTTTGCAATAGGACTTTAAACTTTAGGTTGACATTTAACACAATACGATACCAGTTCGTAAAGTAAATATCCAGAATTCTATAGTTCTATTATCTCAATTACAACTAAGCATAAGGTGGTGAACGAATGCCAATGACTACAACAAATTATGCAAATTCACTTTGATTTAATTTATGATAAATTTGAGTTCTACTAATCCAAATTAGAAATGAACTCCCACTCAAAAACGACACCCCTCGTGTCTTTTTGGTGATTACATGAACCAAATCCACTACACCAAGTCCGATCATCACGTGAGTCGGTGTAGCTTCAAAGGCGAGCATCCATATGGTCATCATATCAAAACATATGACTCATGCTTAACCTTCCGGTCCGTGTTCCGAGGCCATGTCTGCACATGCTAGGCGTGCCAAGTAAGAACCTTAGTATTCGTGTGTGTAAAATTGTCTTACATCCGAGATATGCTCGTGGATTCAAGTACACCCGATCATCACGTGATGTCTTAAAGCGGCAAAACATTGTCGATGCATACTTAAGGAAGAACACATTTTTATCTTGATATCTAAATGAGGGATCATCTTATTATGCTAATAAAACGCCAAACTAGCAATATAAGATGCAACAAACATCACATGTGAAAAAGTGAAATGATATGGTTCTTGCACTTGATCTCCATCATGTGCATCATGGTATGATCCTCATCATAGCTTTATGTGTAAGACCAAGGTCTATGGAACTTACACGTTATGTGTGTTATAAGAGTATCGACTTATACTTCTACTTACAACATCACCATATTATGACACTATCCCAACAACAATCTAAACTAGACGCCTCTAATTTATCCATTGCAAGTTTTACGTGGCTTAGGGCTTTCGAAGATAGAACCGTTCCAATCTACGAACATGAACCACGACGAGGATAACCAAATTATTGACAAGTCGTTGCAAATTAGATATTGACTATAGTAGGAGAGACAGACACCCGCTAGCCACTTATGCAAAACTAGTTGCATGTCAAGCGTCGAACATGTCTCATGTGCGAGGACATGTAAAGTTTGTCTAGGCCGCTTCATCCCACTATGCCACCAATATCCAAAGTACAACTAAGAAGAAATAAAATGATCATCATCGCCCACATACTCATATGTGTACTACCCATGCAAAGCATCTACGCATAGATCCGGCTCTGATACCACTGTAGGGTTCGTAGCATAGAAAACAAAAAAATTCCTACGATGGGAACAACTATGTACCAAGATCTATCTACTAGATACAAGCAACGGGTGGATATACATCCATAGAATACATACCCTCGAAGACCGAATAGCGCTAACGAGGTTGTACTCGTGGATGATGTAGTCGAACGCTTGCCGATCCCAAGATCGTGATGAAGTCCATCTGGTCCAACCGGTCCAGCACCGCAAAGCAGTGGTGCATCCGTGATCGCACACACGTCCGGGTACCCTGACAACCCCGCGCCCTCACTCCAGCGAAGCAGCGGAAGCAACAAATCCTTCCAGAAAAAGCCACCAGAAACATGTATCTCGCTGATCCGAGACCATGAGGAAATTCTAAAAGGGGGGAGAGAGAGATCCTTCACGAGGAGGTGTACTTTGAGAGGAGGAGAGGGGGGCCTTTTATAGGGAGAGGGGGGAACCCCAAGGGGCATGGCGCCCAGCCATGGTGGATGCCCCCACCTCTTCCACATTCATGTGGGTGGAGCTCTCACTCAAAATGAAAAGCCTGCACTCCCATTAAAAAGCCTCCACTCAAAAATCCACTCTCATGCATTAAATTTCCGCCAAATTTAATGCAAGCTCTTATTTAAATAAAACTATTTTATTTATTTATTTATTCAGAATTTTTTTAATTACTCTAATTAATAAACATTCACTTAAAACCCCTTATAACATTTCAATTTCACATGTAGAACCAGTTTCAGCAATTTCAACCGAAACAGTTCCGGTGTCTAGTGAAATAAATTCCTGTGCTTTCCTTTTTCTTTCTCTGGCATATTATTTGCACCAAATGGTGTCGGTATTCCTTAAGTGTGTCACCCTACAGTTCGCGAATAATATAGACATGATCAAGACCCCTCTCCGATCAATAATCAACAGTAGGATCCGGAGATCCGTACTGACTCCCACATATTCAATGATGACTTTTGTGATCGTGTGAATCTTATACGCATGTAACTTAATCCCTTTGTCTCGCGATATATTACATGTCCGAGATTCGATCATCGGTATCTCCATACCTAGTTTGATCTCGTTAGCGACATGTACTCTTTTCTTGTTCCCGTGATATAACATTTTAGTGATCAAATCACTTGCTTGCAAGCTAACTAATGTGATATCACCGAGAGGGTCTAGAGTATATCTCTCCGTCATCGGGATGGACAAATTCCACTCTTAATCCATGAGCCTCAACATAATACCTTCGTAGCACCGAACCCATCTTTATAGTCGCCCTGTTATGGTGTGACGTTTGATGTTATCAAGATACTCTTCCGGTGTTAGTGATTGACATGATCTCATGGTCTAAGGAATAAGATTACTTCATATGATGTTATAGCAATATAAACACAATGACCTTGATCGTAATGCTATACTTCGGATGAATGTTCATCACATCATTCCAATAATGTTGTGACCTCGTTATTAACAACCTCCAATGTCCATGATCAGGAAACCTTTGATCATCTTGTTAATCAACGAGCTAGTTTATAAGAGAGGCATAACTAGAAACTTTTTGTTTGTTTATTAAACACACATGTATTAATGTTTCCGTATTAATATAATTATAGCATGCAAAATAAACATTTATCATAAATAATAAATACGATAATAACCATTTTATTATTGCCTCTCGGGCATATTTCCTTCAGGGCCTCCAAAGGAGATGCCCCCAAAGGGGAGTGATGGAGAACTTAGGAGATCCGACCAAGTAAGGGTTGAATCTATATGCTTTACATTGCTAGTCCCTAAATCGACTGGCTAGCACACACAACTCAACATGTAATACCACGAAACAAAGGTCTGATTCTATTACATCGAATGATCTAGAAATTTAACATAGTCTCATACAACTTGCATAGCCAAAGGGCTAGCACAACACAAGTAAAGTTCTGGCGTGGAAAAAAAGTAACATGAGGAGTCACATTCAGTGCCACATGAGAAACATACCAACTGCAGACTCACGGTCCTATCATCATATCTTACTTGTCATCAGAGTATAACCTACACCATGAAATATTGCAGCCACGGATGGTCAATACACTGATTGTATTGGCAAGTTTCAATAGAAAAGTATAACAAATGTATATGCAAGGGAATGTCACAGGAAGATTGAGGGTTTCTTTTGCATAAAGCTAATTTAATTCATACCTTGGTAGTTTGGAAACCATTAATCGTTAACATAGTCTATCATTTCAATTCAAATATTGGATAAGCTGAAACACCAGGTAGCAACACCGTGTGCTCAGTGTAGGGGTTCGTAGCATGGAAAACAAAAATTTTCTATCGCATACAAACAAACAAGCCAAGATCTATCTACTAGATTGTAGCAACGAGTCGATGGAATAACTCACCCTCGAAGATTCCAAAGTGTTTAACGAGAGCAGATTCTCGTGGGTGATGTAGTCGTACTCTTTCCGATCTCAAGATCGTGTAGACGATCCTTCCGGCGCCACGTTCCAGCAGCGCCCCCGCAGTCGGTCACACGTTCGGTACTCGACGAAGACCTTCCTCTCCCTTGTTCCAGCAGGCAGCGGAGGTTGTAGCACTCTCCTCGCGATTCCGGCAGCACAACGGCGTGGTACCGGAAGTAGAGGGGAGATCCCGCAGGGCTTCGCCTTAAGCCGGTGCGAGTATGGTGGAGCTTATGAGAGAGGCTATTAGTGGTCTAGTAATTAGACACACCAATTAGAGGGCTCTAAACCAATTAGAAGGCTCTAAACCAAAATAGCTCTAAACCGGGGTTTTAGATCTAGGGTTTAGTTTAGAGGGTAGGAACTAGTAGTGTTGTGTAGAGAGGGGAGCCCTGCCCCTCCCTTTATAGGTGGGAGGGCCGGCGGCCAAGGGGAGGAGTTCCTCCCCAACTCGGCCTTGGGAGGTGCGCCGGCCAAGGGGAGGAACCCTCCTCCAACTCGGCCTCCACCTCTCCTCCTCTTTCTCCTCTTTCCGAAAACTGGCAGTTTGACCGAAAACTGGCAGTTTGACTTTTCAATTAGGATTTGAATTAACCCTTTATTTCGGACAGCGAGAACACTTAGTACATGATGCAATCATTCCAACATGCAATGACACATTCATGTACCCCTTCCCTCCCGGAGTGCCGGACATTCCGGGACCTTCTAGAATGTTCCCGATGAAAACACCGGAATCATTCCCGAACTCCGAAACGGGACTTTCCTTATATGAATCTTATTCTCCGGACCATTCCGGATCACCTCGTGATATCCCGGATCCCATCCGAGACTCCGAACAACATTCGGTCTCTTTCTCATAATACCATAACTACTCAAACAACGTCGAATCCTTAAGTGTGTCTCCCTACGGTTCGTGAATTATGCAGACATGATCGAGACACTTCTCCGAACAATAACCAATAGAGGAATCTGGAAATTCATATGGCTCCCACATATTTCTACGATTACTTTGCGATCGAATGAACCACTTACATACGATACCAATTTCCCTTTGTCTCACGATATGTTACTTATCCGAGGTTATGATCTTCGGTATCTCTGCATACCTAGTTCAACCTCGTTACTGATAAGTACTCTTTTCTCGTTCCCGTGATATGTGATCCCTTGTGACCCAGTCACATGCTTGCAAGCTAATTGGATGACATTTCACCGAGAGGGCCCAGAGAATATCTATCCGTCATGTGGATGGACAAATCCCACTCTTGATCCATGTGTTTCAACCAATACTTTCCGAACACTCAATACCACCTTTATAGCCACCCTGTTACGGTGTGGTGTTTGATGACATCAAAGCATCCATCCAGTAAAGGTGATATGCATGATCTCATGGTCGAAGGAATTAGGTTACTATGTATCAGAAAGCATATAGCAATTGAACTATTGAAATGACTTGATCTTTATGCTACGCTTATCTATAGGAGTATGTCCACCATATCATTCTCCTAACGATATGATCTTGTTGTTGATAACATCTCAATGTTCATGACAAAGAAACCACATCATCAATCAACCAACAAGCTAGTGAAGTATAGAGGCTATACTAGGGACTTCAAATTAAGTTTACAATTCACACAAGTATTAATGGTTTCCTTGTTAATACTATTATAGCATGAATGCAAACATTTATCATAAACACAAAGATATAATAATAACTATATTTATTATTGCCTCTAGGGCATATCTCCAACAGTCTCCCACTTGCACTAGAGTCATCTAATCTAGATTACATGGTAATATACCGAACACCCATGGCAGTTTGGTGTTGGTCATGTTTTGCCCTCGGGAGAGGTTTAGTCAACGGATCCGCCACATTCAGATCTGTGTGTACTTTGCAAATCTTTATATCCCCATCCTGGATATGTTCTCGAATAGCGTGAAAACGTAGCTTGATATGCTTCAGCTTCTTGTGTGACCTTGGTTCTTGCGCATTGGCTATGGCGCCCATGTTATCACAGTAGATAGACATTGGGTCCAGCGCACTAGGAACCACACCCAGCTCTGTAATGAACTCTTTCATCCATATCGCTTCTTGTGAAGCCTCCGAAGCAGCCATGTATTCCGATTCAGTTGAAGATCTCGCCACAACGCTTTGCTTTGCACTCCTCCAGCTAACTGCTGCACCATTCAAAATAAATACGTATCCAGATTGTGATTTAGAATCATCCGGATCAGTGTTCCAACTAGCATCGGTGTAACCATTAACAACGAGCTGTTCATCACCTCCATAAGAAAGAACCATATCCTTAGTTCTTCTCAAGTACTTAAGGATGTTTTTGACCGCTGTCCAATGATCCACTCCTGGATCACTTTGATATCTGCTAGTTAAACTAACAGCATATGCAATGTCGGGTCTAGTACATAGCATGGCATACATTAGAGATCCTATGGCTGAGGCATAGGGAGTCTTACTCATCCTTTCTCTATCTTCTGCCGATGTCGGACTTTGAGTTTTACTCAAGGTCGTATTGGGCAACATGGGCAAGAACCCTTTCTTGCTATCTTCCATTCCAAACCTCTTTAGAACTTTGTCCAAATATGTACTTTGTGACAATGATATTTGGCGTTTCGATCTATCTCTATAAATCTTTATGCCTAATATGTAAGCTGCTTCGCCAAGATCCTTCATTGAAAAACTATTATTCAAATATTCCTTGACACTATTAAGAAGGTCTACATCATTCCCAATCAACAATATGTCATCCACATACAGTATTAAGAATGCTACAGAGCTCCCACTCATTTTCTTGTAAATACAAGCTTCTCCATAAGTTTGTATAAAACCAAAACTTTTGATTACCTTATCAAAACGTTGATTCCAACTTCGGGATGCTTGCTTCAATCCATAGATGGACCGTTGAAGCTTGCATACCTTGTTAGCATCTTTAGGATCGACAAAACCTTTGGGTTGCATCATATACAACTCTTCATCAATGTCTCCATTGAGGAATGCTGTTTTGACATCCATCTGCCATATCTCATAATCATAATATGCAGCGATTGCTAACATAATCCTCACAGACTTTAGCTTCGCTACTGGTGAGAAAGTCTCATCGTAGTCAACTCCTTGAATTTGTCGAAACCCTTTTGCGACAAGTCGAGCTTTATAGACAGTAACATTACCATCAGCATCTGTTTTCTTCTTGAAAATCCATTTGTTCTCGACAGCCTTCCGGCCATCCGGTAAGTCCACCAAAGTCCATACTTGGTTTTCGTACATGGATCCAATCTCGGATTTCATGGCTTCTTGCCATTTATTGGAATCTGGGCTCATCATCGCTTCCTCATATGTCTCGGGGTCATCGGTGTTGTCCACCAACATGACATTCATAACGGAATCATACCAATCTGGAGTGGTACGAGTTCTCGTTGACCTCCGAGGCTCTGTAGCAACTTCAACCGAAGTTTCATGATCATCATCATTAGCTTCCTCTCTTATTGGTGCAGGCACCACAGGAACTTCTTCCGGTGCTGCGCTACTCGCAATTTCGAGAGAAGGTTCGACAACCTCGTCGAGTTCTACTTTCCTTCCAGTCACTTCTTTCGAGAGAAATTCCTTCTCTAGAAAGGATCCATTCTTGGCAACGAAGATTTTGCCTTCGGATCTATGATAGAAGGTATACCCAATAGTTTCCTTTGGGTATCCTATGAAGACGTATTTTTCCGCTTTGGGTTCAAGCTTGTCCGGCTGTAACTTCTTTACATAGGCTTCGCATCCCCAAACTTTAAGGAACGACAATTTAGGTTTCTTCCCAAACCATAATTCATACGGTGTCGTTTCAACGGATTTAGATGGTGCCCTATTTAAAGTGAATGCGGCTGTTTCTAATGCATAACCCCAAAATGATAGCGGTAAATCTGTAAGTGACATCATAGAACGAACCATATCTAAGAGAGTTCGATTACGACGTTCGGACACACCATTACGCTGTGGTGTTCCCGGCGGTGTCAATTGTGAAAGTATTCCGCACTTCTTTAAATGCTCGCCAAACTCGTAACTTAGATATTCACCTCCACGATCAGAACGTAGAAATTTAATCTTCTTGTTACGTTGATTCTCTACCTCACTTTGAAACTCCTTAAACTTCTCGAAAGTTTCGGACTTATGTTTCATGAAATAGATATACCCATATCTACTCAAATCATCCGTGAAGGTAAGAACATAACGATAACCACCGCGCGATGCTACACTCATTGGACCACACACATCGGTATGTATGATTTCCAATAAGTCCGTAGCTCGCTCCATTATACCAGAAAATGGAGCCTTAGTCATTTTACCCATCAGACATGCTTCGCATCTTTCAAGTGATTCAAAATCAAGTGATTCAAGAAGTCCATCGGAATGGAGTTTCTTCATACGTTTCACTCCAATGTGACCAAGACGACAGTGCCACATATAGGTCGAATTATCGCTTGATTTCAAACGTTTAGCTTCAATGTTATTAAGATGTGTATTTCTACTATCGAGATTCAATAAGAATAGACCATCTATCAAAGGTGCATGTGCGTAAAACATATTACTCATATAAATCGAACAACCATTATTCTCTGATTTAAACAAGTAACCGTCTCGCAATAAACAAGATCCCGATATAATGTTCATGCTCAACGCAGGCACCAAATAACAATTATTTAAGTATAAAACTAATCCCGATGGTAGATGAAGAGGTAGCGTGCCGACCGCGATCACATCAACCTTTGATCCGTTTCCCACACGCATCGACACCTCGTTCTTCGCTAGCTTCCGTTTATTCTGCAGCTCCTGTTTCGAGTTACAAATATGAGCAACCGAACCAGTATCAAATACCCAGGCACTACTACGAATACTAGTGAGATACACATCAATAACATGTATATCAAATATACCTTTCTTCTTGATGTTGCCGTTCTTCAAATCCGCCAAGTACTTTGGGCAATTCCGCTTCCAGTGACCTTCTCCCTTGCAGTAAAAGCACTCAGTTTCAGGCTTAGGTCCAGCTTTGGTCTTCTTCGTTGGCATGGTAACTTTCTTACCACCCTTCTTGAAGTGTCCCTTTTGCTTAGACTTGCCTTTCTTGAATTTGGTGGTCTTATTGACCATCAACACTTGGTGCTCTTTCTTGATCTCCACTTCTGCAGATTTTAACATAGCAAATAGTTCTGGCAACTCTTTGTTCATGTTCTGCATGTTGTAGTTCATCACAAAGTTCTTGTAACTTGGTGGTAGTGATTGGAGGATGCGGTAAACTCCCAAAGTATTAGGAATCACTATACCCAAACTTTGAAGTTTATTTGCGTGCCCAGACATCTTAAGCACATGCTCACTGACGGAGCTACCCTCTTCCATCTTGCAGTTAAAGAACTTTTCAGAAGCTTCATAACTTTCAATTGCCGCATGAGTCTCAAAAATTAATTTGAGATCCTCGACAATATCATATGGATCTGACTCTTCAAACCTTTTCTGAAGCTCCGATTCTAAACCATACAAGATAGCACACTGAACTATGGAGTACTGATTCTTCCGAGCGAGGTAAACATTCTTTACTTCATCGGTAGCATCAGCTGCAGGTGGGTCACCTAGCGGTGCATCCAGCACATAGGTCAAATTACCAGCTGTGAGGACAATCCTCAAATTGCGGAACCAATCCGCGAAGTTGCTTCCATTGTTTTTCAACTTTTCTTTCTCTAGGAACGCATTAAAATTGATGGTAGGGGCTGCCATTGATCTACAACATATTTGCAATAGTTTAGACTAAGTTTATGACAAATTGAGCTCAAATTAATTAATGAAATTAAACTAGGTGAACTCCCACTCAAAACAACATCCCTCACATTGTTTTAGTGATCACACGAACCAAAACTACTATATCAACACCGATCATCACGAGAGCCGATATAGTTTTAATGGCGAACAATCATCATGTTCATCATATCTACTATATGATTCATGCTTTGCCTTTCGGCGATCCGTGTTCCTGAGGCCATGTCTGTACATGCTAGGCTCGTCAAGATCAAACCTTAGTTACCGCATAAGCAAATCTGGCTTGCTTACGTTGTATTCACCCGCGGAATCAAAGACACCCGATCATCACGTGGTGCTTCGAAGCAACAAGCTTTGGCAACGGTGCATACTAAGGGTGAACACTTCAGAACTTGAAATTTATGTGCATGAGGGATCATCTTATAATGCTACCGTCGTCTACTAAGCAATACAAGATGCATAAAGGATTAACATCACATGCAATTCATAATATGTGATATGATATGGCCTTTCTTCTTTGTGCTTCCGATCTCCATCTTCAAGCACGAATATGATCTCCATCATCACCGGCATAGCATCAAGGTCAATGACGCTTCTTCATGGTTGTCGTCCACCAGCTTCAACTATTACAACTATTTTGAATAGACACGCAGGTCTTAACAGAAATTAAAGACAACCATATGGCTCCTGCCGGTTGCCAACTTACAATAAGGAACATTGCATACATCAAATATAATCACAATCATGGCCATATCACATCACTGCACACCCCTGCAAAACAAAGTTAGACGCTTCTACTTTCTTTGCATATTTTACGTGGTTTGGGGCTTTCCATAAGTGTCGTTCTAACCTACGAACAAGAACCACAACATTGATACTAGCATTGTTGATTACCCGTTGTAAATTGGATCTTTACTATGCTAGGAGAAACAGGCACCCGCAAAGCCACTTATGCAATACAAGTTGCATGTTAAGCGTGGAGCAAGTCTCATGAACGATGTCATGTAAGGTTAGCCCGGGCCGCTTCATCCCAACATACCGCAAGATGCAAAGTACACAAAAAGCAATCTACAATAAAAGCATCAACGCCCACAATGACCATTGTGTTCTACTCGTGCAACAGATCTACATATAAACCTGGCTCTGATACCACTGTAGGGGTTCGTAGCATGGAAAACAAAAATTTTCTATCGCATACAAACAAACAAGCCAAGATCTATCTACTAGATTGTAGCAACGAGTCGATGGAATAACTCACCCTCGAAGATTCCAAAGTGTTTAACGAGAGCAGATTCTCGTGGGTGATGTAGTCGTACTCTTTCCGATCTCAAGATCGTGTAGACGATCCTTCCGGCGCCACGTTCCAGCAGCGCCCCCGCAGTCGGTCACACGTTCGGTACTCGACGAAGACCTTCCTCTCCCTTGTTCCAGCAGGCAGCGGAGGTTGTAGCACTCTCCTCGCGATTCCGGCAGCACAACGGCGTGGTACCGGAAGTAGAGGGGAGATCCCGCAGGGCTTCGCCTTAAGCCGGTGCGAGTATGGTGGAGCTTATGAGAGAGGCTATTAGTGGTCTAGTAATTAGACACACCAATTAGAGGGCTCTAAACCAATTAGAAGGCTCTAAACCAAAATAGCTCTAAACCGGGGTTTTAGATCTAGGGTTTAGTTTAGAGGGTAGGAACTAGTAGTGTTGTGTAGAGAGGGGAGCCCTGCCCCTCCCTTTATAGGTGGGAGGGCCGGCGGCCAAGGGGAGGAGTTCCTCCCCAACTCGGCCTTGGGAGGTGCGCCGGCCAAGGGGAGGAACCCTCCTCCAACTCGGCCTCCACCTCTCCTCCTCTTTCTCCTCTTTCCGAAAACTGGCAGTTTGACCGAAAACTGGCAGTTTGACTTTTCAATTAGGATTTGAATTAACCCTTTATTTCGGACAGCGAGAACACTTAGTACATGATGCAATCATTCCAACATGCAATGACACATTCATGTACCCCTTCCCTCCCGGAGTGCCGGACATTCCGGGACCTTCTAGAATGTTCCCGATGAAAACACCGGAATCATTCCCGAACTCCGAAACGGGACTTTCCTTATATGAATCTTATTCTCCGGACCATTCCGGATCACCTCGTGATATCCCGGATCCCATCCGAGACTCCGAACAACATTCGGTCTCTTTCTCATAATACCATAACTACTCAAACAACGTCGAATCCTTAAGTGTGTCTCCCTACGGTTCGTGAATTATGCAGACATGATCGAGACACTTCTCCGAACAATAACCAATAGAGGAATCTGGAAATTCATATGGCTCCCACATATTTCTACGATTACTTTGCGATCGAATGAACCACTTACATACGATACCAATTTCCCTTTGTCTCACGATATGTTACTTATCCGAGGTTATGATCTTCGGTATCTCTGCATACCTAGTTCAACCTCGTTACTGATAAGTACTCTTTTCTCGTTCCCGTGATATGTGATCCCTTGTGACCCAGTCACATGCTTGCAAGCTAATTGGATGACATTTCACCGAGAGGGCCCAGAGAATATCTATCCGTCATGTGGATGGACAAATCCCACTCTTGATCCATGTGTTTCAACCAATACTTTCCGAACACTCAATACCACCTTTATAGCCACCCTGTTACGGTGTGGTGTTTGATGACATCAAAGCATCCATCCAGTAAAGGTGATATGCATGATCTCATGGTCGAAGGAATTAGGTTACTATGTATCAGAAAGCATATAGCAATTGAACTATTGAAATGACTTGATCTTTATGCTACGCTTATCTATAGGAGTATGTCCACCATATCATTCTCCTAACGATATGATCTTGTTGTTGATAACATCTCAATGTTCATGACAAAGAAACCACATCATCAATCAACCAACAAGCTAGTGAAGTATAGAGGCTATACTAGGGACTTCAAATTAAGTTTACAATTCACACAAGTATTAATGGTTTCCTTGTTAATACTATTATAGCATGAATGCAAACATTTATCATAAACACAAAGATATAATAATAACTATATTTATTATTGCCTCTAGGGCATATCTCCAACACTCAGTCCCATACCATACAACCCATAATAACATAGG